>OY829326.1:96107056-96797639 GCA_963691655.1 Toxonevra muliebris
CAGCGGGTTTTTTAATGTGTTTTTTTATTTCAATTTAAAAGACACTAAATGCTCCGCTAAATAATCCATTTCCTAATAATCCTAACAACATTTTTTATCGAAAGAATGAGCAATGAACTTATTTAAAACCAAAGTTCGTAACTGTAAGTCACACAATTCAAAAAATTCGTTACTCCATGTAAAAAATGGATTAAAACACGAAAATTCATTTTGTTAAAACTACAGAATACCAGATGGCATAAATGTTTGTTTATAATGCTTCTGAATTCAGATTAAAGAGTTTGTTATGGCCAGAAGAAGCTGATAGTAGTGAAGAGAATATAGACTTCGATTGTATAATTTAGAAATGCTGTGAATTAAAAACTTTAGAAATACATGTATTTAATTAATTTTCTTTTTAATACAGCAGAATCCCAAAAATTCGTAATCGCAAGGGACCAGCAATTTTTTACGAATTACAGAGGTTTTTGATTTAACCCTTTCACCCCCGATTTTTTCCTCAAAATATTTGTTGAGTTTCTTCAATATTTTAAGCAAATCCTTACAGTTATCCTTAAGTTTTCCAATGGGGCATAATGTCTGATATAACCTTTGTAACCAAGTATTATAGCAAAGCCAATTTAGGGTAATGACACTGCATGTATACAATCTACTCATTGACAGCCAGCATCCGTATTTTAAAGAAAACTCAGATAAAATGGAAACCGTTTCTCCCATTTTACTTAAGCTTTCAAACATTATTGGGATATACGTTAACGAGGTTAAAATACGAATTAACGGTTTTGTAGTTTAAGGCTTTTCTCGCGTATCTTGTCAACCACGAAAATCCCTTGAAAAAAAGTGAACATAGCTATCTACAATGATTGATTTTTTTCGAATCATAGTTCCATAGAATTTTGCTTTGCATTTCGAATTATAAAAGGTTGTCAACAACCAATTTCGAATTACGAATTAGTGAGGGGACCAAAATGTGTAGAATTTTTTCGAATTAAAGCGATTTTTTCCAGGGACCAGCAGTTTGTTACGAATTATTGAGATTTTCGAATCAACGGGGTACGAATTATCGCGATTCTACTATATATACACAGAAAAAATTGTGTTCAACACTTTTATAAAGAAAAAATGTTGCGTTTTTTTTAAAGAAAATACGCGTTTTTTCTTAATTTTAGCGGATTTTGAAAAACAAAAGTTGGCCACATTGCCCAACATCGTCTATTATATCTAAATAACAACCAAAAACCTTTCATAAAATAAAACAATATAGTTTTTCTCAATTTTGCAATTATGCAAACACCGTTTTTGCTGTATTCCATTCGGTCCATCTTACACTGCGCAAAAATTTCAGGGGTCATCTCTTGGAACAGAGAACGGTCTTCGTGGAATTCAAGTACAAGTATCTAAAATATAGTCAGATTGGCTTGAAAATTAAAATTATGGTAGTTTGAATTTTTCGCTGGGTTAGAAATTCAAAAAACTGAATAAAAATATAATGCGTTGCGTTATTAAAATGTTCGAAAATAAAATGGCGCATCCAATATAACGGATGATTTCTCGAAAAACTTATCTGATCCTCACAAAATTACGTATTCAAAGATTTTTTACATTGCTGATCACGAGACTTAAGAATATTACTTTTTCTCAATTTTTCGTGGGCAATACTCATTATATGACACATTTTTACATATGTAAATACATTTTTTAGAATATTTTTTTTTCTGACCTCAAAAAATAAATTGAATTCTTTAAAACAAATATACACTCGTGATCAAAATAATATATACATACACCAATTTTGTATTTAGCAATTCATTACAAAAAACCTAACATACATTTATTCCTTGTACTCCAACATATACAAAAATAAGGAACTTCAACAGGATATATAAATATTTAAAAAAAACAGATCAATGAATTACTTTGTGTCCAAAATAACGCTGTTCAAAAAAATAGATACATTTCATGTTTTTTTACGAAAATGTAAGAAATTATTGACGAAATCGATTTAATCCTTCACATGCAAGCTTTCTTGGATAATATCCAGTATACCTACCATGTTTCTTCATAGCTTTTGTTTTTCGCTTCGCATTCTGCTGATCAAGGTAGGTTTCTTTTAGTATTTCATACCATGGTTTTTGGACGAATTTCCGTAATTTTTGCTTATTGGCAAAATTCTGTTTAGCCAACTTGTATTTGAAATGCCCTCACAGGTGTTCAATAGAATTTAGATCAGCTGATTGACTTCGGCAAGTTCCTTACTTGTTAACTTTATGGTCTTCAAAGCATTTCTTGAGAAGTTTGTGTGTATGCTTCGTGTCATTACCCTGCTGGTAGACTCAAAGAAATGGCATGTTTTCTTCTGCATATGGAGCTTTACATTCTCTAAAATATGTCTGTACTCAGCTGCCGTCATTTTATTGGTTGTTTGGAAAATTGGACCTACACACAGCTCTAAGAAAAGTAGCCTCAGACCATAATGTTTCCGCCACAATGTTTAATGGTATTTTTTGTGAAGCGGACATGGAGCTCCTTACCTTTGCAGCGTTTCACATTCCTTTCGCAGTCATTTCCAAGTCACTTCATATTTCGCCATTTTTTTAGGACCGCTAACTACATTTCCAATTTCTGCAGAAAACGTTTTCGAGAATAGAAAGGATCTTTTTTGCAAGCGTTATTATGTGGCGATCAACTGCTGCACTGGTTTTTGTTGGTCTACCGCGAGTCTCCTTTTTTGTTTTTTTTTTTACAAAAACATATTGCACAAAATACAAACACCGATTCATCAATTTGGCAATGCCTAGAAAAGATTTTCCTTTTTTTCAAAGGTTTCTTTAGCCGTACAATTCGAACTATCTACAGGTAAATTTTTTTATTATTTCTTTGTGTATAAAAGATACTATAAATATAAATTTAAAACTTAAAATTAACTAAAGATTGACTAGTGTATCTATTATTTTGATTAAACAAATTTGCGAGCACTGACTATAATATTCAAATTGAAAAAAATGTATGTTGCAGAATTATTTGCCAGAGTTACCAAATATAAAATTTATTGCGAATTTAGTGAAAATCTTATTGGTGTATCCAATATTTTGATCATGGGTGTACATCCATTGAATGTTGGGCTTACTATTTTAAAGAAAATTTAAATTAACATTTATATAAGGAAAAAAATCTTATGAAAAAAATGCGAAATTCAGATTATACTATTGAATCCCGCCCTCTTTTTCAATCTAACCCATATTTTTTTGTACCATGGTTTTGGAGATATATCCAAAAAAGAATTGGAGTTGTATGGGAAGGGCCACGTCCACTACTCCATGCCTATCTATATTTTTCTCACAAAATGTCATTGATAAATAATATTTCGATACCAAATCTAAGAGCTATAGCAGAAATAACTGCTGTGATCTCCCATAATGAAAATTTTGGTTATATGGAAGGTACCATGCTTAATAACTTGACTTCAGCGCAACTTATCAGATCTTAGCTTATTTCTAGCCCTACTATATTTGAACCTTGATCAAGTCTCTGTGGTTTTGGTTGAAGTTCCTGTCTTCAAGTTAATCATTTGTTATTTCAGTCTGTTTCAACCATTCCAAATGAAAAGTTGGGCAAATCAATTTACACAGTGGTGTCTACTCCAAGAAAGAAGAAAGCTGCTGGTCAGTAAAAAAAAGCTGGAACACATTCAAACATTCTTTCAAACAAAAAAAAAAAAAAAAAACAGTTGCAGCAACAAAAATAACAAAAGAAAAACCAATTCCTATCGTAACAATAACAAAAGAAAACACGATTCCTGCATCAACAACTACAAAAGAAAAACCAATCTCTGCACCTGGAACCACTACTAAAGACAATTTACTCTAATAGAATGTGTGATCAAAATTGTTCGCAAAATGTAATTAAATTCTATTCTCAAAATAAACTACTTTTTTTTTACAAAAAAACAATTTTAAATCCATTAGAACTCAAAAATTCTCACAACCGCGTGGTGTGAATAATTGATTCAGAAATACTTATGCAATGCATGGCGCAGCTGTTAAACGATAGATCCACCACCAACGCCATCTATTGAAAGTAATCCGCAATACAATTTTTATTAAGGGTGTTAAGTGCATTCCCGTACAAATTTCCCAAACAAAATGCATCGATATTTTTCAATTTTCCGGCTTTTCCTTTAGGTTTTCCGAATTTTTGCTTTTTTTCTAAACAGTGAGACGAACAAAACAAAAAAAAATCATCCAAATGGTCGAGCCATTTCTGAGTTTTTGCGGAACTAAACTGGAGAACAGAATGTGAAACTGAAGTGTGAAGTAACTGAAGCGCTTCAATCTGTCAAAAGTGAAATGTATGCATTTTATATGAACTTGATTGCAATGTGAAGTTGTCGCTGAAGCGCAAAGCAAGAACTTTTCAGCTTTGCCGCCCTTCAATTCTGTAGATTTTCAAAAAAAATTTTACTAAAAAAAAATTGGAAGAATGCACTGAATTATTTATAGAACTTGTAAAAAAAATAATTGGTTTGCAATTTAAAGCACTCTGATTGCAAAAATTAAGAGAGGATATGAGCGAATGTGTTTCCAATTACAATAAACATAAGCTTCAGAGGTGCACATTCTGTTGCGACGTTTGCTTCGCTACATTCTTTGTTTCAGCTGCATACTTTACGCTTCACATTCTGTTCTAGACTTAACGCACGGCAATGGATTTGTATATATAGAGATATGTAAGGGGCTGCTCACACGGGTGCAAGCATGACTGCCTGTCTGAGAGGTAGAAAAATAGGTAGAAAGGAGTAGAGATAGGAGTACGACCGTCCTGCCCATGGCGTTCATGCTTGCGCCCGTGTGAGCAGCCACTAAGAGAGTGTTCCCGGGTATGAGACGGGTTTTGTTTTTGAGCTATAATTTATCACTGGTTAAACCAAATTTGGTGAAAACACCACTGTGGGAAAAGAAATGCGCAATAAAATACGCAATTTTTATCCGAAAAAAGTATTGTGATTCCATTGGCACGCAAAATTGTATGACTAATTTTCTGAGGATGTGTAGTTTTGTCAACAAAAAATTTGTACCCGAGTATGAGACATCTCCAAAAATCCACTTAAAATAGGGAAATATGAAGTAAAAAACCCATAACTATTTATAAATACAAATTTATTTATTTTGTAGGCCTTCAGTGGCTAAGATAAAAAGAAATGGCAGTTTTTGTTCATCATCTCCATCTTAGTCATCGTCTTGTGATGCATCTAATGGACGATTTTCTTTTTTGGGGTTGACATGGCTAAAAATACAAAAAACAAAAATGGATCAAAACGGTAATTAAGTGGCGTCTCATACCCGGTGATATGCTGTGTCTCATACCCGGAAAATAATGCCATGGGGGAAAAAAAATATATATATATATTTTCAACCATATATTGGCATAATCCAAACTTCGATCGCGAAATATACTTAAAACACTAAATGCTAATACATTACACTCACCTTTTTCTATTAATCCACTCGAAAATATATCACTTTAAAAAAATCAAAAAGAGTTTTTGGGATCGATGTTTGCCGATGATACAAGCAATAACTCTATTCACTCCGGTGTTACTACAAAGAAAAGTTTGACAGTAGTCAGGTCGGAAATATTGATATTGCATAATGTAAACAATCGACTGTCTCATATCTGGTGCTGTTTCATACCCGGGTACATATAAGTTACAACTTGTATGTCATGTTTAATCGCCTTATCAAAAAATACATACTTTTATTATATTTCTGTCTGGAAACAGAGTGTACCTTGTCTGAAACATTATTTCATACGAGTAGGACACAATAAAAACTTTTTTTTTCATTTCAATAAAAAAAAACTCAATTAAAAGAAACTTAGATTTTAAAAGATGCCACGCAAGAAACCAACTACAACAATCGATGTTATCGGTAATTTGGACTTGAGTCCTGAAAAAGCAGTTGGTGATTACGTCGAATCCAAACAGCAGAATGCATATTTCGTGTAAGTTAATGGTGGTATAATTCGTTTCTTCTCTCCTCTTAATATTCATTCATTTTCTCTAAAGCAAACCCCCGAATTGGGACTCAGCCGGCGAGTCTATTGAACTGCTCTATATACGCAATGAGCGTGAACATGCTGCAATGTTGCGCCTGCAAGAGGAAATGCTTGCGAGCACCAAACGTCAAGCGGCAACCAATGATAATCGCATACGCAAATTGTATAAGATTCAAGCAAATCTTCGAAAACGTTTCATTGAGGTGAATAGCTTCATGAAAGATTGTGACGATAAAAAACATGTGGCCCAGAAGAAAGTAAACGAAGAGACTGCGATGCACAATGAATTGCGTCAGAACATTAAAAAATATGAGAATAACAATGAGGAATTGTCACGTTTTCGTGAAGTTTTAAAGAATACAGTCAGAGAATTCGAACCTTATGAGGCGGTCATACAGGAGGTTGTGGATAAATCGGATATTTTCGACTCTGTGATGGATTGCACGGATCGCTGTGATGCGTTGAGTAAGTTTGAATGCATGTATAATTTCTTTATTATTATAAAGTTTATTTTTCACAAAATTGGGTTTTTTACTTTACACCTTCAGTTTTCGTTATTCTACTGTTTTAATAAAAAAAATAGCGTTCCTACGAGTCTCTATCAAATTTCGAATGTTATTTTCTTGTTTCTTTTCTCCTTCCTTTTATCCTTACACAGAGAAAAAAACTTACGAAAAATTGCATAAGTTTTTTGGTTAATTTATGTGAAAACTAATTTTTTTCTTAGGTAAATTTAATAAAATTCATATGTTGTTCGTCTAAGCAATTCGGTAGACTGTGAAAGTTTCTTGATTAACTCACTCTCTGCTAGTGATGATTCGATAGAAGTAAATACAAGTAAATACTCGATATTTTTCATTCGATTCAAGTATTTTATTTACTCTATGCTATACAATAAGTATTTTACTTGGTATCGGGAAAAAGGGTCAGTGCGGATACTCGATATTTTTGAAAAATATTTTTTTAAAACACTGAAACATTGCTATATAATATTTAAAATGTGGATCGTTTTACAATATTTTACAGCAATCAATATTATATTTCAAAATGCTACTGCAGAATTATTTAATATGGATATTCAAAATATTTCAGTCCATATTGCAATATTCCAATGTATGAAAATATTGCCGGCCATACATGTAGAACATAGTGTTTATTGAAACTTGTTCATTAAAATAATATATTTTTAACACACTATAATCTATGGATTAGTTTATTTAAAGTATAAATTATATATAATTTAGTTTAAAGTATAAATTTTCTAGCGATTTGCATCTAAACATAATAAATATCATATACTCCAGTTAACGACATTTTTATATGATTAACGTGTTTCAAGAATATTTCAAAACCATGATGTATAGGCGAAAAACTCGTGTTGAGTAGTGTAAACTGTAGGTTCAACCATGTGGTATCACAATGGGCCGTTCTGGCTTGCGTGTGTTCCTCGACAGCCACTTAAAGAAAAGTATAATTTGTCTTTTTAAAAGAGTATTCGATACAAGAACAATTTCGATACTTTTTTCCGATATTTGCGATACAAATAATGAGTAAAAGTATCGAATCAACACTATCCTCTGCTTTAAGGTAAATTTTTATATAAATTCTGAGGGGAATTTCCCTTTCGTATACTACGGCTAAGGTAACTTAATACATAAATTCTTAGATAAATTACCTTAGATTCTAAAGCAAATTTTCTATATAGTCGTGGACATAATATGAAAACGAAACTTATTATTATAATCCTTAAGATCATATGTGAGTTAGACCAAGAACAATCCTAAAGATCTTTTAAGTGAGTTAGTGATATTTGGAAATAATTGTTTACAAAAATCAAAGTACCAAAAATTTTGATTTAATCAGCCATGTTCTGAATTTCACTTTCGAGTGAAATCGAAGTTTTATAGCAATTTTAATCCCACTCGAAAGTGAAATTCAGAACATGGCTGAATATAACTTGCAGTATACCGCCAAACCATTAAAAACACCACAAATTACCTCTGATTTTATTCGTAGATACAGCGAGTTTTAAAAAGATTTTTGTAAACTTTTTTTTCCGAAACTGTTTTTTGATGACAATTTAGGATCGATTTGCCAAGAAATAATAGAAAAGTTTATCCTTACTGCGGAAATTTTAGTAACTTTTTTTTAAAAAACCAAGGATTCGTTTTTGGAAAAAATAAGTTTTCGCTTTGACTTCCAACATTTTTTTTATTTGTACCATAAGTGCTTAGATGTTTCTACACAATTGCATCTTCAACTGACTTCATATGCATTCCTACAAGGATCTGTGTAGCCATAAAGAGGTGAGTAAAAAACGTAATTTCCCCCTTATTTTATTCGTACCATTGCATCTTTCCACAATGTGTTATTGGTGGAAAAACTTTTGTCATTGTAATCTATCAAAACCAACAAAGTTTTCAAACAATAACATCTTCTGGAATGACATGCTCATGGTAAGAAAAAAATAAAGGAAATCACATTTTTTGAGTCCCCTTTTTAAGGCGACTCTGACCCTTTTTTTTGTACGTTGGCAGGTGGAAATCTTGACAGATCCTCTCTTTCGCTTTTGAAAGGTGGGCAGTGGGAGAGAATGCGTTTTGAGTTTTCGAGCTCGTCTGGGCGGCTTAGACAATACGGGTCTACTTCAAGTTTAAAGCGGTGTAGATACTGCTTGAAGCATCCATGTCCGCTGAGTAACTGCTTAATGTTAAAGTCCACTTTTCCGTGATTTCGCTGGGACCATTTTGCTATGTCCGGGATTAGGTCAAAGGTACAACGCCCCTTTTCAGACTGCTATTATAGAGCGATGCCTTTCTTTCCTTTTTTGCGCATTCGATGGTCTTTCGCCCGTAGGGCTGTAAAGAGCCTTCATTTCGCATGCCAGCAGGCCAATTGGGACTTTTCTGGCAATAACGCATATGGCATCGTCCGAATCAATATGATATGCGCTAGCATGTACGTTGCGCTAATGTATTTAAGGTGCGTCTTCTTCGCGTCCGACCATATAGGTGCTGCATATATCATCACTGAACTGGTTACTCTTGACAGCAGTTGCCGCCTGCCTTCTGTATATATATTTCAAATAAATTTAAATATAAAGTAGTGTATGAACTGAATGTACGCGGCCGAACTGAAGCGCTCTTTGCTGAAGTATTTATAAACCATCATCAAAAAGTTCTGATTGGTGTTGTTTATTTGCCTAGTGGAGATTTTTCCTCTTGCTCTGACATTTTAGGCGATCTAGCATCTCAGTACAGTCATGCCATTTTTATGGTTGATTTTAATATGAATTTATTGGGAGGAAATATTAACATATGAAATTTTTGCACTAACTACGAGATGTCTGTTGTGCATAATAGCTTACCGACGCATTACGAAACTTGTCATCACACAACATCTCTTATTGACTATTTCTTTGTTTCTTTGTTTCAAATATAGACCTTGTTATGAGTAAAGGGCAATTTCAAGTTGCAGCACTCAACTCTAAGCATGCACTTATATATATTGCATACAATTTGTTTGTTTGTCATTCAGATAGTACTTTCAATTATAGGGATTATGAACATATAAATATTAACCAATGTTTATCGGAACTTGAGTTAGCTGATTTTACACCTCTATATTTAACTTCTGACCCAAATGTTCAAGTTAGTACCATAAATGATATTATTCTCAAATCTTTCCATAAACATGTTCCCTTAAGAACAGTTAAAGCAAAAGACAAAAGCAGTTGGATGAACTCTAAGTGTATAGAATTGGCACGTGCAAAACGAGATCTCGCTTTACGAGCGTACCTGGAAGAGAAAAATTGTGATCGTTGGCGTACCTTTTGTATATATAGAAACAAACTAAAATCTATTATTCGTAAACAAAGAAAGAAGGCATGCATTTCCTTCTTCTCTGACTGCTCTCAAAATAAAATGTGGAAAAAACTTAAGAATATAGGTGTACTCAATGAAAAGATAGATTACTCAATTATAAATTTAGAAAAATTTAATAAAAACTCGTTTCGGCCGCTACCTTTTCAAATTCCAAGCATATCATCTCTCTTCCATGCTCGTAATGATAATGGTGATTTCAGTTTTATAGCTATTGATGAGCAGGATCTCTTAAGTTCGTTCATGCATATTAAGTCTAGCGCAGTTGGCAGCGATGGCATTTCATTGAAATTTCTCAAAATAATTTACCCAGTTATTGCTCGTCATGTATTGCACATTTTTAACACTGTTTTAATGACCTCAGTTTTCCCTCTAGTGTGGAAAATCGCTAGAATTGTTCCTATACCGAAAGTTAAAAATCCACAAACAGTGTTAGATTACCGTCCTATTAGCGTTCTACCAGTTTTTTCTAAAATTTTAGAAGTGGTAATAAACAGACAAATTGTGGCACATTTAGATTCGAAAAAATTAATATCCACATTTCAGTCAGGTTTCAGAAAAGGTTAGAATACAACTTCCTTAATGGTGGATATTGCTGATAAACTGAGGTCTAATTTGGATAAAAAACTCGTTTCGGTTCTTATATTTTTAGACTTTCGTAAGGCTTTCGACTCCATAATACATGAGATTCTTATCAACAAACTTTTAAGTCAATATAAGTTTTCCACATCAGCCTCTAAATTAGTGTATTCATTTCTTTATAAACGCCAACAATTTGCCCAGATGCACAACTCATTTTCGTCAATGTTAGAACTGTGCAGAGGAGTACCGCAAGGTTCTATTCTCGCGCCTCTTCTTTTTATGATGTATGTCAATGACATCTTTCAATGTTTTTCTACCCTTGATTCCTACGTATATGCAGATGATGTGCAGTTAGTGGGCGTCAGTGAGCATAATAGCTTCGCACAATTTTTGTCTTCCTTAAACAGAGAGTTGCAAAATGTAGTCGAATGGTCTGTTAACAATCACATTGATTTAAATCCGTCAAAAACTAAGGCAATGATTTTTACTCACAAATCATTAAACCCTTTTAAAATTATTATTTCACATCACGAAGTAGAAATTGTTACTCACTATAAAACTCTTGGTTTCCATCTAGACAACAAATTAACTTTTAGATATCATGTTAATATGATAATTTCTAAAATTTCTTATACTTTGAGAAGGCTCAACAATCTAAATTATTACTTGACACTCTCTGTTAGATTTGAAATAGGACATGCTCTTTTCATGCCAATTTTCTTGTATGGATTAGATACTGGAACTTCGCAACAAATTCTTACCAAGCTTAGGCGGAGTTTCAACCGAGTAATGCGATTTATATATAGCCTAAGCATTAGTGATCATGTTTCTTCTTATGTGTTAGAATTCTTAGGAAACTCTTTCGATAGTTTCATCAATTTGAGACTACTTATGTATTTTTACAAAACAATTAAGTTTAATACTCCGATATATTTAGCTGAAAATTTTAAGTTTGTACACTCTATGTCCGCCTTATGCAACCCTTATTATGCAACGATCTTTTAGTGTACGGATAACCAGACTTTGGAATACATTGGTACCTTATGACGAGCGTAAGTTTTCAAACTCCATTAATAAATTTAAAAACATTATTAAGAACTATATTTAATCTTCAATTCAAATTTGTTTTTAAACAATTTGCAGGACTGCTGGCCATCGAAATGTTGTTTTTTACAGTTTACTTTTCATATTCGTGCTGGGAGGGATATATTAATAGTGGTCCATTGATTTAAAATTGTTTTTTTTTTTTTCTTTTCTTTATTCTCTAATGCCATATTAATGTATATTTACATATCTTTACAACCGTTTTGGCCAATGAAGGCTTGTAGGTTGATAATAATAAATAAAATAAAATAAAGTAGGGCACGGGGTACATCGTTTTGCAGTGATGTACAAAAAGTGTGAAACTGATCAGGGTAGTGTATTAAGTTCTTTTTTTGGCATTTAGTTTTTCAAAAAAAATTTAAGTGATCCCAGACGTCTTCATGATTGGTGGTCGAACATTTCTTTTTTTGGTTTAAAGTTTTTTAATATTTTTTCCAAAGTTAAACTTTTTAAAACCATAAAAAATGATGTTGTTGTAAATGCTGTTTGAGTTTTGTTAAAACTTTACTTTTTGTGAACACTTTAAAAATAAAACTGATCTACCCCAGTTTAAATTTATAATAAAGCATCTACAACAACAACGCAATTTCTTATGGTTTTAATAAGAAATTAGAAGAAAGCTTAATCGGCATTTCAAAAAACCCATAGAAAACTTTTTGAATTTTTTTAAAAAGAAAGTTCATAATATTAGGTATGAAAGTACAACAATTGAATGTTCTTTCTTTGTAACTACACGAATGATTAGATATCAATAAGATATAACTTTGGCAGTTTAAACAAGCGTGGTACCATAACGCGTAAAGTGTCCCAACATGCAGGCTGCCCCAGCATGCAGGACTCTACCCTACATATATGAAAGAGAGAATAATTTACCATTTGTCTTATTCAATTTAAATAGTGCTTGCTCAAGTCGAAATCTTTTCATTGGTACAAACAAAAATGCAAGAAATTGAAGATATGCGCAAACGTATGGTAAAAGTAACTAACGAAGCAGCGCTTACAGTTTTGGGATTGAAAAACGATTTAGCAGAATTGGAACGCTCATACAATTATGCGCGCAGTGAAAGTCTCAAATGGGAGAAAGTTTTGGCAAACACTCAAACTGCTGTAGCAACAAATGATCTCAATAAGGATCGTGCAGCTGAGGGTATACGCCATATATACAAGTTGCTATGCCTCCGACAAAGTAAGCAAGTCAATATTTAATAATATTACATCATCATAAATAAATTAAAATCATCACACAGAATGTGAACCTCAATATCAGCGACAGGAAATTGAAAAAGAATTAGATTTCATAAAGGAGGAAATTGAGGTGCTGAAAAAAGTCTACAAGATATGCACCGAATCTAAGACGCAATATGGTGCAGTCAAAATTTAATTCGCAGCGCTTACTAATATATTTACTTTTTATTAATTCTATTAGCTCAAACGAATCTCTATATTTTCGATTTGTATAGGTTTTGCAGCGATAACATGTAAATATACTACGCAACAAAAAAAAAAAAAAACACTACAATGAGTCCTTTCTGCACTCGTCACACGATGTGATGACGTTGTGTTTATTATTCGTGTAATCTATGAGCAAAAGTATTGACAATTGCAACAGTGTGAACAGTTTTTTCAATGTTACAAAATACTGAAAAAAATTTCACTACTATTTTTGATATGTTTCACAATTTTTGATATATGGGGGATTTCATCTGACGAGAACCCACTTTTAAAATCGATCGGCTCAAACTTGCAGAAACGATCCTTTTGACAAAAAAGTCAAAACTATTTTTGATTTTGATCAAAAACGATAAAATTTTGCCCTTTTTTCCGTTTTTCAAAATATTGAATAAAAATTTGTAGGATTTGTATACACAAAGAAATTTTTAGAATTTAATCGTTCAAGAAAATAACCTGAGAAAAAAATTGTTTTTGAACCTGGCTCAGGAACGGTTCAGCGACAAGGTTCCATATGGCACTGTTAGGCATTACTGGGTTAAGCTAACAACGAGATAAAAGTGAACGATGATAACGAGGGTGAGAAAAATTACGAAAGAATAAATAAATTTAAAAAAAAAATCAAAAAAAAAAATTTTTAAAGTCAAAAAATAAAACAAATCTAAATTTTTTTTTTGTAAAAATGAATGCAGCCATTCCAGATTAAACGTAACAAAAAAAACCAAATCTCGGCCTGATCATTTTAGATTTGCTTCAAACTTTGTCCATGGTTTTATTTTAGACCAAACCCAACAAAAAGGTATACAAAAAAATTCCGATACGGTTTTCACCGGAGTTGCCAGAGCGAACCAAATCTCTGAAATTGACTGTATCGAATCACAGAATCGTCTATAACTCAGTCATTATACTACCGACATGCATGTATAAGGTACTGTTGGAAAGTTAATAAGACGGGCTACAAAATATATTATAATTTAATTTTGTTGATCTTTAAAATTAATTATTTTTTAAATTAATTCATTAAAATTTAATTTGCAAAATTCGAAAATTAAAATTTAAAATTTTTGTGTTCCTTTAAGAAGATTAAATTACCTTTTCTTTGGCTTTTTATTCGAGGTGGTGACTCAAATAATTCAAGAGATATGAGTATTTTAATATTTTAACACTGCATAAAATTAGAAATTAATATCGTTTTTATGTTTCCACCAAATTTTTTTTTTTTTTTTTTTGGCTTGCTTTGTGCAATTGACCAATACCATCCTTGACCAGCGTCCTGTACTACAAATGAATAGTTCTTTTTTCCGAAAAATCCGCGATAACGACAAATTCATTTGGTTGAAGTTGTTCTTTCTTAAAAGCGAGATAATCTGCCTGTCTTTTGACAATGTAGTCATGTGGAACCAAATGGATTCGTTTTTGGCTGAATTCAGAATCAAAATCATCCGCAGGTTTTTCCAAGTTTTTTCCAAAGAAAATCTGACTATGTACATAATTCGCAAATTAGAATTATAAAAACAGAAAAAGAATTTTGACGGTATGGCAAACAAAACTTATGTACTGGCAACAGAATTACTACATACCGCCAATATTCATCCATTGTCTGCATAATATGCTTTAATATAATTTATTGAAATGTCTGCAAGATATTTCTCTTCTGCCGTCTTACCAGAACATTCAGGGCATAAATTTAAGTGGCACTTTTCAGTATTGATTAACAATTTTTATCATTCCTAATTAAGCCAAAACAAAAATTAAGTTTGAAAAATAAAAAAGATATTAATATCTAATTTTATGCAGTGCTAAAATATTAAAATACTCATATCTCTTGAACTATTTGAGTCACCACCTCGAATAAAGCCAAAGAAAAGGTAATTTAGTCTTCTTAAAGGAACACAAAATTTTAAATTTTAATTTTCGGGCCTATGATACGAATTTTGCAAATTAAATTTTCATGAATTAATTTTAAAAATTAACAAAATTAAATTATCAGGCATGTTCCAGAATCCGAGTGAAAGTGAATTCGAAAGTGAATTTGAAATCGAGTGAATTTGTTTTTGGTGTTCTAGAAACCGAGTGAATTCATATTCACTATTTTTTTTTAACTCGCTGTAATGTTTGCAACTCGCTGTAATTTTCAATCATTTGTTGGCGCAAGGAAAAAAACAAAACAAGTTGTGAAAATTTAAAAATATTAATGCTTTAATAGTATATGCGTTAAATATTGAAGCCAAAAACGGATATGCTAGCCTTAAAATTAAAAGGCGAACATTTACAGCGGCAGCGTTGGCGGCCAAACCTATTGATGTGTTTAATTAGAAAAATTCATACAAAAATATATATGTATAAAATTATCTTTTTCCAATCAGATACATTTCCGTTTTTAATTGTCGCCAGTGTTTCTACTTTTGGTTGGGTGGGTTGGTTAAGGAGGCTAACCCACAGCAGACCCACTGTGAGTCAGAAAGAGCGCTATAGCGCCGTTTTGAAACCACGTTCTCACCGAACTAGAATTAAAGTTGGACTCGTACTATCCCAGCTGGGCTCTTACCCACCTCGTGGAGTTTAGGTAATCTTGCAATTTCTTTGAAGTGACTGCTGAGCAATCGGACAGGTTGTCGAGGAAATACTTTCTCAAAAAGTTGTCTTGATGCTTCTTCATAAACTTGAGGAATAAGATACCCTGGATGGAGTTCTTATGCTTTCGCCATGAAATTTTTATTTTCATTAAAATTTTTTATACTTGATTAATTTTTTATTAAATTTACTAACATTTTTGGGCCAATTGCTTTATTTCCCTTGTTGCTGCTAAAATGAATTCAAATCACTTTTTTTTGGTGAATTCGGTTTCTAGAACATGCGAATTCGTTCGAAATTCACTTTTAACAACGAGTAAGAAAATAAAAGTGAAAGTGAATTCTAGAACACCAAACAGTGAAATTGATGTGATTTCAATTCACTTTCACTCGGAAGTGAATTCTGGAACATGCCTGTATAATATATTTTGTAGCCCGTCTTATAATGATTGACTTATGGACGATTCTGTGATTCGATACAGTCAATTTCGCAGATTTGGTTTGCTCTGGCAACTCCGGTGAAAACTGTACCAGAATTTTTTTGTATACCTTTTGGTCTAAAATAAAACCATTGGCAAAATTTAAGCCAAATCTGAAAGGATGAAGTCTATCGCTCGTTACGTTTAATCTGGACTGGCTGAGTGTTTTGATGAAAAAAATATGAACTGCATCTTTAATTTTTTTTTTTTCAGTTCTAAAAATTTTGATGTCAATAAAATAGTGGCGTAGCAGAGCAAAACGGACCACGGATTCGAACTCAGCGACTTCCCATTACCCTAAGTGCATTTATCCCGTCTCTGCTCGTTTTCAAAAGTTTCCATTTGTAGATCAGTGTTATCCAATAGAACTAAGCTCTGTGGGTTTGAGCCAGATCGAATTTGAAAGCATATTAGTATAACAATTATAGTTAAGTATAATGTAAGCATAAGTGTCAATAATAAATCAGTCGTTAAGCAGAAGCAGAAGCGTGCGTTTCATTACAAAGCAGTACTCATGTGAGATGAAGTCTCCCATTTAAGTATACTAGTTGGTAAGGCCCCAGTAACTGGGGCTATTTTTATTTTTTTTTTTTGTTCAAGAAATCTCTTTATAAAAAAACAAATATTAAAAGAGAACCAAACTACTCGTTGGTGTTTGTTTTATTATATGTGTATGCAGATAATTCGTTAGATAGTTCTGAGAAATGCCGTTGCTTATGTCTTCTCTCTCTCCCCCTCTCTCATTTGTTGTTTACTCCCGCTTAAGCAATGATTTTTACAACGATGAATGCAATGCTTTGTTCAATGAGTGAATTTTAAAGAACTTCCATCGCTAATATTTTGGAATTGGCTAAACCTATTTTAAATCTTATTTTTGGCTAACCTACTCGTCAAGCTCTTTAAATTGATATATAATATAATAGTGTAGCACTTCTGGATCATCTAGAATAAAAATGTTGTTACGTTTATAAATGTATGGATTACACAACCATTTTTGATACAGCGGGCCTAATAAGTATAGGTTCACAACAATTTTACGTGTTTTTAATTAATTGAAGTTAACAATACTGTAAGTAACGGTAAATAGTGCCGTTTGAATCGCTGCTTTGAAATCGGTGCGAAATATGTTAAGTATAGGTTCCGCGAAGTAATTTTTAAATTATTTTAAAAAATGAAAATAATTAAATAGTTATTCGTTGTTTTAAATATTCTAAGGTAAGTTTAGGATAAATTTCTAAAGAATTTCAATATCTCTATCAGCTCTTATACTCGATTTTTAGTATGCCACGCGCTTACTACATAAGAGAAGGTAAAATTAAGGCTTGCAAAGCTGAAGTCATTTCAAACCGAAAAATTAACAGTAAATTAAACCGATCCCTGAATGTGGTGAACCATTTTTCTAAGCTAGGAAAAATAGTGGATGTCCACCTACCGTATCCCCATGACAGAAAAGTCTTACAATTCGCAAGGCATCAAACGAAAATGTGTTTGCATCAGATATTAAAGTTGAGATGAAGTTGCCAGAAATCACACGATATGCCCAGCAAATATTGAATGCTTCAGAAAACCTCTAAATTGCGAAACGAAAGGGCAGCCAGCGCTAACAAAAAAAAACTAAAATCTATCGTATGAATTGGACAAGAATACACATGGACTTTGGAGAAAAATAGAAAACCATTGGTTATAAGAATAAGTTAAATTGGGATGGTCCGGATAGTCTACAATATTATTAGCATGATTCAAGAAAAGATAAAAAAGTAATGGCTTGCGGCGCATTTTCTTATATTAGAAAGCTTCCATATGATGAATTTTGAATGAATTTTAAGAAATATACTGAAATACTGGAAATATCATTAATTGAATACGGAGAAACTTTAATGGGACCAAATTTTATATTCCAACAGGAAATGCACACACATCAAAACTGACTCGGTCATGATTCTAGCAAAAGGATATTCAAGTTTTGGATTGGTCGGCGTGTAGTACAGACTTGAACCCCATTGAAAACATATGGGGAATCATGACTCATAAGGTATATGACCATGGCAAGCAGTACTACTGCAATTCGCAACGCTTAGATAGAACGACCACCTGAAATTTGGAACAAATTAGTTTTATCGATGAGTAATCGTATTTTTAAAGTAAATCAAGCAAATTAAGCTAAAACAAATTATTAAATTTGGTAAAGAAAGTCATTTAAATTAACAAAACCCATAAATATTTCGCTTCACTTTCCTTTAGTTAATAAATAGTAAACTAATTGGCAAATGTAATTTAGTGTTAACAATAAAGTGGAAATAAAATATTAGTAATAAATAATCATCACCAAATAAGTTTTTCCTCTAAATATCTCTGCAAAGCTATAGTTATTTCGACCGCTGTACATAAGTTATGTGTTGCATACTTTTTGGCATAAAGTATGTTGGAAAATAAAATTGTTTGCAAAGAAGAAAACAAAATATGTGAATGGAGAAACCAGGCATTTTGAGCCCCGTGCAGTATGACAGTAATTTATGCAAAAAATAATAATTTTTCTGCGCTCAAATGTTTGAAAAAAGATTTTTTCTTATTTAAAATTGTTTTAAATCCAATTTTCACATATCTTTACATCACCAAAAGTGGTGAAAAAGTACTAACGAGATGTTAACTAACTTAGGCTGTGGTTATATTGCGAGTATGCTCAGCGAACACCATGAAATTGTTGTTGCACCGAACACAAAGAGAGAGTCTTTACTCACTCCCATACCGAACACGACATGCTGGGTGTATTGCAGACCGACACGCCGAGTATTCAGGTTGGCAATGAGTTATTTTACAAAACAGTAACATTACATACAAAATAGTATTAAGCAAACGAGTATATTTTGACAAGAAACAACTCTGCAACGAGCTGAATGTAACCACCTCGACCGAGCACGGGAGAAAATGTTTTGTGTTCGTCGAACACCGAGCACCAATATAACCAGGCACTTAAGGCCGTTGATCCATATTATGTTCAAGTGCTCTTTATGCAACTGTGTTAAGCTTAAAAGTTCCTTTTTGTTGATATTAAGTTTATTGATCGGGTTTTTATTACTTTTTTGGTTACTGATATTATATAAAAGCCTGTTTTCGTCAAAATTTTTGTTTAATTTTAGAAAGAGCAACAGAAATTAAAATTAAGAAATTTAAAACTTTAAGAGAAAATAAGAAACAGAAATAGCACATTTTTCATATTTTTTCGAAGACTATGTCGAAATCTAAACTTTTTTTCACATGTGCACATCATCTGAAAAAAAAATTTCGTTTTTTTTGGAATTTTTTTTACAAAATTTCCTTCTTTTTTACCAAATTCGGGCAGCTCTAAGGACATACAATTAAAAATTTTGCCAGTTTACCGAATACTATCAGTCAACCAACTATGGGGACTTGCACGCCCCTATTATGCGCCATAGAGGAAGTTTAAGAGGTTAAAACGTGTAGGTGGTTAAGTGGCCATCCAGGCAAAAACTTAGGTCAGAAGGGCCCATTGTGATTACCACATGGTTGGGCATATAATTTAAGTTAAATTATTTAACAAAGAATTTTGCAAATTTGTTTGAATTTTTCTTACGAAATTTCTTCTTTTTTAGACCAAATTCGCACAGTTCCCCAGAGCCAATTTCCCTTACTCAGGCTGGTTTTTTTACAGTGCCGAAAGGGTTAACCACCAGAATTAAGTATTTAAGAAAATATCACGCTCACGCCCGATCACGTAGGAATTATGGAAATCAAATTTCGCTCACGCATGCTCACGTGGAAATTATGTCACGTGCGTCCGTGTTCATGCGTGCCACGTAAAATTCATGTAACGCGCCCATCTCTACTAATAACTCTACTTTATACAAATTCACCTTGTTGAGAATAATCTAAAGATAAAAATTAACCTTTATCCACATGTGTGCTTAGTACACTGAAAAAAAAAATATTTGAATCTATTATTTTTCTCTTACACTGTAATTAAACCACCGAATACAAAAATTTACTGAGGTGTAATATGCTGTACGTTATTTTATATGTATTATATAATTATTTTGTGCTTTAGAGATGACGTTTTGAATTGCAGAAAACCCAAAGCGCTTTTCATTGAATCCATCTCTTCATGGCCACCTTAATATTATAGTTGCCAAGTTCGGATACCTTGGTAACATGAA
Organism: Toxonevra muliebris; assembly: GCA_963691655.1. Classification (NCBI taxonomy): domain Eukaryota; kingdom Metazoa; phylum Arthropoda; class Insecta; order Diptera; family Pallopteridae; genus Toxonevra; species Toxonevra muliebris. The sequence goes on from OY829326.1 coordinate 96,127,351, forward strand.
AAACAAATTGTTGATATCGAAGAAACATTGAAAAATATTTTTTCTTTTTTTCAAAATATTAATTTTTTCTTGTTGTTTGCAATGAGTTTGTCTGTTTCCTCAATTTTTTTTTAAGTTAACTCTCTGAAGATTACACATTCTTTCAAATTGAGTAAAACAACAAAAAATCTTGTAATATAAAAATTCTATCATAAGGGATATAGAATTAAAAAGATGCCACGAAATAAGCCAACTACAAAAATCGATGTTATCGGTAATTTGGACTTGAGTCCAGAGAAAGCAGTTGGTGATTACATCGAATCCAAACAGCAGGATGCATATTTCGTGTAAGTTAATGGTGGTATAATTCGTTTCTTCTCTCCTCTTAACATTCATTCATTTTCTCTAAAGCAAACCCCCGAATTGGGACTCAGCCGGCGAGTCTAATGAGCTGCTCTATATACGCAATGAACGTGAACATGCTGCAATGCTGCGCCTGCAAGAGGAAATGCTTGCGAACACCAAACGTCAAGCGGCAAACAATGATAATCGTATACACAAGTTGAATAAAATTCAAGCGAATCTTCGAAAACGTTTCATTGAGGTGAATAGCTTCATAAAAGATTGTGAGGAGAAGAAACATGTGGCCCAGAAGAAAGTAAACGAAGAATCTTTGCTGCACAATGATTTGCGGGAGAATATTGAAAATTATACAAAAAACATTGAGGAATTGTCACATTTTCGTGAAGTCTTGAAGGGGACGGTCAAGGAACTCGAACCTTATGAAACAATCATACAAGAGGTTGTAGATAAATCCGAGATTTTCGATTCTATGATGGATTGCATGGATCGCTGCGATGCGTTGAGTAAGTGTTTATTTTTTTGTAGAGGTAGCACAAAAGCATTGTAAGCGGAAAGTGAAGGGCTTGTCTTGTCAGCTCACCGCACCAAAAATCCATATCAGCTGCGATTACCTTTTTCCGCGGTACTTTTGTTAAGTATTACTTCACGTATATTATGTTCAAAACGGATTTTCTTCGCGTTTAAACCTATGCAAATAGCAAATAATACCCATGCGATCTCTCAAGTAGTAGTCTACCTGCCAAAGTTTTCAGCCATACAATAATGTTTGGGCTCAGGCGTTACGTCCAGCGACCGCAAGGTAATAGGATAGATTAATACTATCCTATTACTTTGCGGTAATAGGATAGATTAATACTATCCTATTACCTTGCGGTTGTTTGCTATTTTTAATATTTACGCCTTCATTTGCTAAGAGCGTTGTTATAGTAATGACCAAACGGTATGAAACGCAAAGCATACTTTGTAAGAACTTCAGTTCTTGAGTTCGGCCCATTTAGGACTAGCGTACGGAAGTATCGCTTCTGCGGTTTTGTTTAGGATCACATCAATGTTTTCGTTAGGGAAGTCGGTGGACATTGGTGATTTTTACTGCTTGCGTCATTAGAAATTAGTGCATTGAAAAATAAATATATCTTAGTCACCACTGATTCAATTTTCGAAAATTTCATAGTTACCGTACATTTAATTCAAATTAATATTTGAAGCGTAAAATTTTTTACTTTCTCTGCATCACCTCTCATTAGTGCTTTAATAGTGTATTCGTGGATTTTTTAGCTTCCAGCACACCACTTGCATTTAAAGTCCGTCACGTCCTTTCATGTCCCTTTTCACTAGAGCACAATATATCTCGATTGACCGAAGTTCAGGAAAATTGTGGGTGGGTTCGCTTCTCTAGGGACGAAAATCGTGTTATTTCGCTGGTACCCCTCAAGAACCGCTTTGCTGTAGTGGCACGTAGCAAGATTAGGCCAAAAAAGGAAGATACTTCATGATTTCTTAAAAAAGCATTGCTTGATGTAGATTTTGCTGTTAATTGTGCTTGTGATTACGAAATTTTAGCTTTTTTTACCACAACTTCAAATTACCTGCCAAACAAAAAAATGTTGGTCGAAGTTTTTCACTTCATGTACAAAATTTTTCCGGGACGTTTCCTCTAGCATTGCCAACATAAAATTCTAGGCCAAAACGCTAAGAAAAGTCGGAAAGGACGTAATTTTGTTTCGTCATTCATAATACAAATGTGCTCACAAGATCTTTACTCAGTTTTGGAGCGCGTATTTTTGCTTCGCAATTCTTTTCAGCATCCCGATCCGCGAACTTTCTGAACTTTGTAAGTCTTCAGCCCGACTCGGAGTAATTCTAAAACTATGTTATTACTTTGGTACCACTCCAGAGCTTTCTTGCCGTAGTGACATGATGCCAAATCGGGCCAAAAATATGTGGACACATTGTGCTCTCTTATGAAAGGAAGAAGCCCTTTTTCAAAGATTCTTTGATGTATATTTCGGTATTTATAGAGCCAACTGTAACAAATAACTTCTTCTTCTTCTTTTGCCGCAACTGCATATAGCTTGCCATACCAGGAATTTTTTAGGAAATTTTGTCTGCTTTTGGATTCTAAATTGTTCTTCGAATTTCCTCATTTCCTCGAGCATCAGCAACATACAAATTTTGACCCGGAAGCTGCGTAAAATCTGCCAGTACATATGTTTCGTCGTCCATTATACAACATGAATATTTTTGTATCAAATTCGATTTTAATTTCCGAGCCCTACTTTTGGCGTCTAAATTTTTTGCAGCATTCCTGTCTGGAACTTTTTGGACTTTGTATGTTTTCAAACCTGCATTGGCTTTAACTTTTCGCACCAAATAGTCAGAGCACTGGGTTAACCGGGCAGCTTTTCTACCAGATGTGTTTGGAAATCTTTTCAATTTGCTTTCTATTTTCTTGGCTTTCCCAATAGCATGTGGTCCTTGTTTTCTTCCCGAACTAGGTTTCCTATCGATGGTCAAATTCTCCTGAAACTGTTTAATAACATTGGAAACAGTTTGACGGCAGACCTTCAATTATTTGGCCAATTTTTAGTAGGACCAATTTGGATTTTTTTGAAAATTTTTAATAATTTTAAGACGTACTTCTTTTTCTTCACTCATTTTGATCAAACTCACAATAAATCAACATGTTTGTCATTAAAAATAACAACTGACATATTTTTCAAAGATAACTAGATCAAAGAAATTTTTAAATTTTACAGCAAAAAAAAATTATTAGGTAAAACGTGTGTTAAGATTTTTTCGATCTCACTCCTTAAGATATGAGCGAAAATGTTTGCATTAATTTCTAATGAGTTGCTTAGACTGAACTACATGTTCACCAATAAATATTTTGGCTGTTTCGTTCCTTTTCCTGCTATTTATTAAACTAGCTTCGGTTTTGTGGTCTAAAAGCGTAAAATTACATGAACGTCATTTCGGCAGCTCGAATGAAAGTTGATTTGGAAGTTTACGGTTTCGACGCATTAAAAGATTTTGAGACGGAAGACACTTTTGCATCGAATTATTACTGGTGACGAAAAATAGATTTATTACGACAACCCGAAGCGCAAAAATCGTATGTGAAGACCGGCCAACTAGGAACATCAACGCCGAAGAAGAATATTTATGGCGCCAAGATAATGCTTTGTATTGGGTAAATTGCCTGAAAGATGGCAAAATTTCATAGCTTCCGATGGGCTCTACTTTGAATAATTTATTCATTCAATTTGTTATTGGAATAACGCTGTTTTTTTGTAAAAAAAATCCCTGATTTTCAATGAAATATATCAAAACTATTAAACCTTTGTATGATAAAGCACTGTGGCTTCATTTACGTGCTGGGGGTAAAATAGTGTTGTTTGCTCGAAATCGCGGTCGTAGTTGTTGCGAAATTTCTTGGTGAAGTTGACAGCAATCGATGATTTTCAGCAACACTTCTTTTCGAATTCAAGAAGAAAAGCAAAACTTCCCCACCTGCATCTCTACAAGAATTTTGAATTCTGGTTCTGGTTACACTCCCACACCGGCTGTAGTTCACTGAATTATAAAAACTTCCTAGATCGATGAAATTCTCAGAGTCGCTAACTTTACAAAACCAAGTGATGGTTTTGTTTTTACTCGGTTATGGTCAAGTCTTACACCGCATAATCTTTTCTATAAATGTTGCACTGTGTTCTAAGATCAGATAATAATCTAAACTGTAAAGCGTTAAACGGCTGCTTAACAGAAAGAGTCAATAAATTGATGTGATCCGTTCTAGTAATAAGTATTTGTGGACATTAAAGTCCTCACAAAAAGAACTTGAATTTGGAACTAGTGGACTTGTGCTGTTTCCTCACCAAATTCCAACATCGAATAGTGCCAGTTTATCACCTTGAATCATATAAAATCTGAGTATATAAAAGAGAGAATAATTTACCATTTCTCTAATTCAATTTAAATAGTGCTTGCTCAAGTGGAAATCTCTTCGTTGGAGCAAAAAAAAATGCAAGAAATTGAAGAAATGCGCAAACGTATGGTGAACATAACTAATGACGCAGCGCTTACAGTTTTGGGATTGAAAAACGATTTAGCAGCATTGGAACGTTCATACAATAGTGCGCGCAATGAATGCCTCAAATGGGAGAAAATCTTGTCAAAAGCAAAAAAAACTGTAGCAACAACTGATCTTAATAATGATCGTGCAATTGAGGGTGTACGTGATATATATAAAATGCTATGCTATCGACAATGTAAGCAAACTCATTTTTATTAATATTATACATATGTACACATGTATTTTTAAAATTAACCACACAGTTAGTGATCCAGAATATCAGCGAAATGAAGTTGAGAAAGAATTAGATTTCATAAAGAAAGAAATTGAGATTCTACATCAAGTCTACAAGGAATGCATGCTGGCTAAACAACGACGTGCTGGAGCTAAAAGTGAATATGCAGCGTATAAGGCAGGTACAAAGTGCTAATTGATTTGGAAGAGAGAGCATCTGATAAATTCTCTAAATTCAAACGAAACTCTAAATTTTGGATTCTTTTTATTTATACATATATTGGGCTTTAGAGCGATAACATGGGAATATACTCGTATACAAAAAAAAATAATTATAATAAAACAAAAAACAAAAAAAAAAAAAAAAAAAAACTTCAATATTGATAAACATAAGGAAATTTAAAATACATATGTGGTAAATTCATTATTGATTTTCTTTACGACTAAATACATATCCTTAAAATTACACACTAAATTAACTTTAGTGTTTAAGCATTACGTAGAAATATATATTAAAAAAGAATTACTACATCTACATGTGTGTGAAAAACTACCACAGCAATTCCAGTTGCATGTTCCAAGGTATCGGTGAGCGTTAGTTTTCTTTTTCGGTTTACAAATAAGTTTAATGTCTCTCTGGTTCTGAAAGCCTGTTGAAATTTAAATGAGAGATGCTAAAACTTTTTAATATAATTTATGAATGCATTACTCACTTGTGTATTTTAATGTAATCTTTTGGATCGATGGACATATCTTGTGGTGTAAGAAACGTGTATTGTCTGTGTTGGCGTTTTTTACCTTCATTAATAAGTAAACGAGTCATATATTCTCGGTTGACAACATCCTAAAAACAGACAGAAAGAAATTAAATAATGAAATAGTTTATTTAGTATTTAGTTGCTGAATGTGAGTGCACCACAGTAGTCGTCTTAAAAAGTACAAATACAGTGTACCGCTTCAACTTGAGGATATATGAGGGCACTGAGAACTCGTCTTCGCCTCTGTGCGTATGGCTGCCAGAGAGATGGTAGACTATCACGTTGACGAAAAAATCTGTGGTGCGACCAAGTATATCGCGATGCTACAACAGCAAAAAAAGAAACACTTTATAGTCAGTTACCATGCGAGCTGCGAGCAATAGAGTTTAGGAGGGAGGAGAAATGTCTTTTCAGGCACAAGAAAAGGGAGGCAGAAGAATGTGAGTGCGATGATATCGAGATGTTTGGTGGCCGAAATGAGGTCTGAATATTTTTTCGAAAAATGTTATGTCGGATTAAAACGGAAATTTGGTGACGGAGATCCAGGGTATGATGACGGTGCCGTAACTAGGGGGAGGGGGAGGAGACTGGGGGACCCAGAATCCCGGGTGACACCTGGATATCAGTTAAGTAAGAAACATACAAGTTTAGAACAGGTTGACAACCTAAAATGTTTGGACAGCGTACTAATAAAAACGTATTCGTTTCTACAATTTCTGCAATATGCAAGAGGGCGGAATCAGCCGATAGTTCAATGGCCAAGCTAAAATTAAGTCGGTCAAGTTGGGAATCGATGTGAAAAGAATTCGGTCCAATAAACGGTTGCCAGAAGAGACTGCACGTGACATGTGAAGTAGATGGGCCACTGATGGAAATCCCAAGGATGCGAAGCTATCTAACTGCAGCTCATATTGAACATGCCAATTTATGGTTGAATGGGTTTTATTAATATTGCCAAGTATTTATTTGGGATTAGAGTTGTGTGTATAAAGACGCACGGAGTCGCAATCAAAATTTGCTCCAATTAAAGCCAAGAAAAATATATTTTAAAAAAAGTATATTATAGGGGAAAGGCTTGCAGGATGAGACGGGTTTTGTTTTTATGCCCAACATTTTTTACTAAAAAAAATATCACAGAAAGCTATATACCGTTGCAAACGTACTGTCTTTGCATTGCTTCAAAAATTAAAAAGTTATGGCCAATTTTCCGAACATATGTTTTTTGGCAAAAAAAATTATTGACAGATTATTGCAGATTGAGACAGTCATAGAAATTGAGAAAATGTTGGAACAAAAAAAATTATAACGATGAATTTCAAAGTATTATATTAATTTATTCATCATAAAGGCCTCAGATATGAAGAAGAAAAAAAAAGATAAGAAATTTCATTAATTTTCGTCAGAAAGATCAGTATCAGAGTCGCAATTTCGGCACGTGAAATAACTTTGCGTTATGTTGGCACACTTTAAATGGAATGGTTCTTGACACTTTTTGCATTCCACGGAATTTGTGCTAGTTAGTTTGGCTGGTAAATTCTTCATACATAATCACAAATCAACATCTTCATCTGAAGACCAAGTTTTCTTTTTTTCGACTGCCCGTATTCGCTTATTATAAAAGTTCAATAGCAATTCCGAACATAAACAAGCATTAAAATGAGGTGTCTGACGTTTTCGCTCCAAAACATATAACGGCACATAGTGTCTCAACCTGCAAGCATCGCTGATATTTTGAAATGATATAATAATAATAATAATATTTTTTCACTATGCAAGATATGTTCAAAATTCCTTCGGAACATTAAAATAGAGCAAAAACTGTGTTACGAATGTTATATTAACCTTTTTGTAGGACTAACTACACTTTTTTACGTTTAGAAAATTCTCAAATTCCCTTTTTTTTTACAAAAACTGTTTGGATATTCTGTTTGAAACATAAGGAATGGCAACAAGTAGGTCTCTCTGTAATGAAAAATTTACTACTGATGTTATGTCAACGTGACAGCAGAAACATTGTTAGTGGAAAAAAAACAAAAATATTGGACTGTCTCAACCTGCATGCCTTTCCCCTATTGTTTTCTTTTTCATTGTAAAACCAAATATTTATCTGATATATTTCGAGATTTTATTTTAGTTTCTTAGTTTTTGGTTTGATGACAGCTGCTTACGCTAAAAGAAGAAAGTAAATCGGCAATATAAACCATTTGAAAACGGTTTTTATGTTTTTAATTGAATTTAAATTAATATAATTTACTTTATGAAAGGAAGTGTTTTGCAAAATTTATGTGAAATGATTTGTATTTGTTACTTAAATACTTGTATTTCTTGAAACTTTTAAAAGGGGAAAAATTTAATATGCATATTATTGTAAATATTTTAATAACGTTATAGAAAACATAAATTAAAAACTAATAAAATTATATTTTTCCTTGAATACTTTTTTTTGTGGTAAAGGGGTAACACCACTACTACCGGCCTCAGGTGTCACCAAGCCTAGTCAAGCCACTGTATGATGAGGTTATGAAGGAACCACTTCTCGCAATTCCTGAGTGAAATTCAGAACTGACCTCTCCACACTATTTGATACTAACCGAGGTGTCAGACTATAGTGTTGAAGAAATCTTATGTGGTAATTTGGCCGAAGATCATAATAGTCAATGCTACTGCAAAATAATTTATATTTAATTATATGTAAAAACTTTTTAAAGTAAATAAATAAATCTGTGGTAGTAAGGAATAACAGCTTACGTTTATTAGTTTATTTACTTTTGCTTATTATAGAAAATATAACACTTTTTTTTAAAGAGACTATGTTATAGTGTCCGACCGATTATTCGGCTTCGGCTATTCGGCCTAAAATTGCACATTCGGCTTCGGCAAAAAGTGGCCGAAGTTTTGGCCGAAGTATTTGCCGAAGCCGAATATTATAAACATTTTATTTTATAATAGTTTTTACTATAGATTGGCAGTAAAAATTTATACAAATAAATAAATGTGAAGTGGTTATATAAAGTATTTACATTACAATTTCTGTGCTATATTTTCTCCGTTTGCTTGTTCCATTTTTACTTTTGGAGTAACCCACAGATTTACAACCGTACAAACAGTAATCAGTGTTTTTTTAACGAACAACCTGCTAGAGCTAATACAATTAGAGGCAGCAGAAGCCACCCAAACCTTTTTACTTTTTAAGGAAGACTTGAAGCGTACTGAAAAGAAGCGTTAATTGTTAGAGAAGCCGACACGGCGCTTCACTTTTTTTTTTGCTTTCAAGTAGGTCAAAAAAATTGAAAAATGTTTTGACTAAAATCGCTCTATAATATTGTGTAAAGGGATCCTTTAAAATTCACAGTCGATTGAAAGTTACAGGCCCTGATACAGCAGTCATGCATATTTGAACTTTGAAACTAGTTTTTCTCAAAACAGCATTTTTCGAAATGGCTGCCATGAACCAAAACTAATGAACTGATTGCGCATAAATTTTCATCGCATCTTCAATGGATCTGTAGTTCTACTCCGTCTGAACCAGGATCATTGTGATATCACTCAATGTGTTTATTTAAATTGAAATAGTTAAAAAAATTACAAAAATCAAATACTTATTTTCAAAACTAGATAGATAAAAATACAAACTTTTAACAATAAAACTATACCAAAAATTTAATTTTCAATAGTTTTTTGTTACTACATTTTATCACATTGTTTATGGAATTTCCTCAGCTTTTGAAAAAATGCATTAGTTATGTGTTATTATGATGTTAGCGACAGTTAAAGTCAAAATTTGTCAAAAACAGCAAAATTAATTATTTTGTTTGAATTTGAGATAAAAATAAATAAAATACTTCCCGTCATACTAACCAGATAAAATAACTAGCTGTAAGTAGCTAGGAATTTAAATTTTTTATACAAAATTTTTAGTTATTTAAAAAAAATTGACAAAAAGTTTATTCAATAAAAAATACTTTTAGGCATTCAACTTTTCCGGCTTCATAAAACCACACCCATTAAAATTTTTAGAGTTTTGAGATCAGATTTATGCTTTTTACATTAAAATTTATCAATCCCAATTTTTTTTAAATCAATCAAAAATTTGGGAACTAGAGGGTTCTGGTTCCGGCTACAGGTCTATCGATTAATACGCTGATTCAATCTTTGATTTTAGATAAGCAGAATCATGGCAGCCATCGGACAACTTTTTTTTGGCACAGGTTTCTGTGAATGACAGTCGTTCTACAGATATATAGTCGATGTCACTGTATATTTTGGCGTTAACAAATTTTTAAATGTTTCTTGAAATAAATAATATTTGTCAGCTCCTTCGACAGTGAACAGTTATTTGGAGTACCTACTATTTATATTTTTCTGTATATGTTTGCAAATACATAGGTAAAAAATATTTACTTTCAGATTTTTATTTTTTATATTTTAAAAATCCTTCGGTCTTCGGCTTCGGCCGAAGGTTAGATGAATGGCCGAAGTTCGGCTTCGGCCAAAAAATCACCCTTCGGTCGGACACTACTACGTTATGTGTCTGCAGGCACTCACAGTAGAAGTGAAACTTTGTTGTTTATTTCAAAAATTATTAGAAAACATTTATACCAAATTCTGCTGAAGTTTTTGCAGTCTTCTGCTTTCTGTTTTGTTTTTTCTGTTGATACTCTCTGCACTTATAAGTATATATCTAGTATACATCTAGGTTTGCTTTCTCACTAAATCACATGAAAGCACAAATAAAACTGCAAGAAGCCGACTCTCTACATGCATTGTGATGTAAGTTCTATTGGAATATAATACGAGCTGAAACTAATTTTTTGCAAAAATAGATTATATCCTTTTCAATCATTTTTGCATAAGCTAATGGCGGTTGGTATTCATCATGGTCATTTAATATATTAGACTTTCCTCAACATCAAACTAATTTGAATGAAAATCTATTGGTAATAGTATATATTCGTCATCAATACAATTTGATTGAGTATTAAATTGCAACAATTCCTGAATTCCTTGGTTCCGATTTAACCGACTAGTAACAATAAAAAAATTGTCTGAATTTACTGAAAAATTTCGTCAGACAAAGACAAAATGCCTCTTGTTGTTTGCAATACGCTATTGACGCTAGCTGCAATAAGTTTCAATTTTCTTTGGACATCGTTATTAGATTGTAAGGCATATTTAAAAGAAGATTTGCGATCATATAAAGATTTGCTGTTTAGGCAAACAAAAAATATATACACTTTCTTTACAAATTTGTCTGTATACTTAGCTATTTCCAAACCATTTTTAATTTGTTTAAATTTAGTTTGTTTTTCTATTAATTTAGAGCAAAACTTTTCATTTATCCTCATACTTTCAGTTGCATTTTACTTCCTAGGCCTTATTCACCTAGTTCATATCCTCATTTTTGAAAACATTCATGAGACAATTTTCATAATATAATTCTCTATTTGCCTTTAAGTTTAATATTATATTCTAGGCCTTAACTGTACCTCCCGACATCTACAAATCTTATATAAAATTAGCCAACCTTCACCGATCTGAATTTTCTTATTTCAAGTTTTGTAAATTCTTTATATTTCATATGAATTACCGTGAACACATCATATTCGTCAAGAAAATAAAACGGATGATCCACACACGACCACAGGGCAATTAAAAACGCTACTGTTGAATAGGAACGTTCACCACCCGATAATGCCTTTGTACTTGAGACTGCATTTTCCATGCGATTATCACGCGGTATTACTGAAACATCTAGCGTTTTCTCTTGATGATTAACTTCAATAGAGCCAACAAAATTGCGTAATCTCAGAAGATACTAAATTTAAACAACAAGAAATTATCGATTAGAAAATTATATTATATTAAATAGGCAATCCATCAAGTTGATACTTACACTAAATGAAAATTGCAATACTAAAACCATGTGCTGTTTCAATTTCCTTATAAAATCAAAGCGTGACATTAGTGATGTTTTTAATTGTTCCATTGATATTTTAATATTGTCATAGGTACTTTGATTATGCTCAATGCTAACTTCCTTCGAACCAATTAATTTTCGCAATTTATCGGGATCTTCGTTGATTTGTGCACGATGTTTAAGTTTCGCTTTTAATTTCTGTATTTCCTCTAGTATTTCATTTTCAGTACGTTCGGAAGGAATGCGTTCACCTTTTTTCTCGGCTTCTTTGGCAGCCTTACTGAGTTGTCTCAGTTTAACTGATTTTTCATTCTATAAAAGCAGACAAGGAAAATTATATATATAAATATTATTACTTTTTTTTTATAAATGAATAAATAAAAATGCTCACATTTAATTCATTTAGTTTTGCATCAATTTCTTGCAATTTAGTTTGATTTAAACGATAGTTATCGCCAATACTTCGTAATTGTATTTTAACATTGTCGCGCTTATTCTGAAATGTAAAAAATAAAAAAAATAAAATTAAAAACTATGTGTGAAAAAGGAAAAACAGCCTAAATCACGTTAAAGTGGAAAATATTTTATTACATATTTTTTATTACAATTCCAAATCAAATTTATAAATTATTTTTGAGATTTCTCATAGTCTTTTGAAATATAGTATATCGTCGTCGTTCAAGCATAAATCACTTTTGTGATTGATCCGTACTAATTAGCTTCTATAATTCGAATGGCATAATAAATTCGATTTTTGATGATACAGTTGTAAAGTATACTAATGTGTGTACCAATCTGTTAACTTTTCAAGTTTTGCCAGTGTTCGTAGGGTGCCATGCACTGCATAAACTAACTTCATCTTAGAAATTAAAAAATGGACTTAGTGAATTCTGCCAGAACAACGACCATATGTTGCTACTTACAACAGGAATATCAATAGTATTAGTAGTAGCGTATCCAGAATTTGGGAAGGACTGGTTTTGCTAAATTTTAGGATAATTTTCAAACCAATAACACTGTGCCACAAAATTGAGTTTTTTCCATCGGACTGGCGCTTTGACTTGTAGTCTCGAGCAATTTGGGGTCGCTGAGCTCGAATCTGAATTCTAAATTTATGTTTTATCGTTTTTGGTGTCTATAGAAATTTTGTTTGGTAGAAAAAGAAGCACATTTTTTGTGAACACAAGAATCCCCCATCTAAGCTTCATACCCAATTCAATTTGGCTAATAGACTAAATGAATGATAAAAGTATTATAATGTGTTTGGGAAAAAGTTTGTTTATCAATACAACCTGAACTTGAACGTCAATGAAGTAGCGTTTCGCTGGAAATCGGTATTACCCCTTCGTAGCAAAAATTTTCCATTACTTTTTGTCGTGCAGCTCATGCACAAAACGTGAATATATCATTCATTTCAAATGCAGACGAAATTTGTCATTAAATCTGGATATTTATATACATGTCTATATATCGTTATCCAAATTTAGAAAGTTATTGGGGCAGGAACTCATTTTCACCCATTCAAAATACCATGCCAATCAAAAAATTTTAAGAAATTAAAAAGTACTTATCATTCGAAGACAAATCGTTGCGTATAAAGGACTGCCGAGATATGATCCGTTATTTCGAGTTCGTAAAGTAGCGAATGAAATAAACATGAAATTTGACTCCATTACTAAAGCTGCTCGATTTTATGTTGATAAGCAAATCTGCAGCATCAAAATAACCAGCACCTTCGGCAGTACATGCCAAATAAACCGCACAACTGAGGAATCAAACTATTTGTGCTCTGCAATACTAACGGATTCGCCTACCGTTTTGAAATATACAATGGCGCAGACGATAATATAATTTTACCCGGCACGCCCGATTTTGGAACCACACCCAATATTGTTGTGTGCTTAACGCAAACCGTACCCAATTATACTCATCATATTGTGTACTTCGATAATGTCTATACCTCTCGGGCATTATTGGTTTACTTGCGTGCAAGAGGCATTTCCAGCTTAGGAATAATATGAGTAAATAGATTTCAAACTGCGGGTTTGGCATATCGTGTTGATATCAGCACAGTCTTATGAAAGGACAGCAAAGCTGTCAGATTGGCATCGATTTCCGTTGGTATTCAGCCATTTTAAACAGAGCAACCCAAGGAAAAAGAAATGAAGGGGCCACGGTATGACCGAAAGCAAAAACAATATGTCGGAGTTGACTGCAGGCATATTATTCGTAAATACAACGGGCATATGAGCGGCGTGGACTGAATAGATAGTCTCATGGGCCTACATTCGATTAAGTAGTACTTTATAGATATGGCTGTTACCAATTCATTCATTTTATATCGCCGTATCTATGCCGAAAAAATAAACGATTCCTCTCCAAATGAAGAAGTAAAACTACTTCCGTTACCAATGTTCCGTGAAGAAATAGCCGCAAGTCTTGCTGCATACAAAAAATGCCGATCAGTTGGTCGTCCTAATGTGACTAGCAAATAGCAACTGTCGAAAGTAATTACGTCTGGGGTTAGTAAAACGCAAAACATCCCGTTCAAGATTTGCTTTTTGATGGATCTGATCGTTTTCAATATGGCTTACCAAGGACGGTGGAAAAAAGGAGTGCAAATCATCACAAACGCAAGGCATTTGCGAAAAGTGCAGCTTATATTTGTGCTGCTCAAGCTTTAAAAACTATTTTTATGAATATCATAATAAAAAAAATCTAAAAATTACAATTATGGCCATTACATTAACACATCTTTGATTGATCATTTCCAGGAACAAAATTCACTGACTCTTTTGCATAACTCCTGGGTTCACCTTTCTTCACTAGTCTGTCCGAGCTATCATCCATAAATATTAAGGACATAGCCAGATTCATTATGGAATCCTCATGGTTCTCCACTCCGTAAATGGGGGAGTCGCGCCGTACTGTGGTATCACAATGAGCCTAATTATGTGCTTAAGTGTGCTTTCAAGCAGAAGGCTGCCACTCCAACCTAACCTAACCTAACTCTTTTGCATTCGTTTTCAGCTTTTGACCCTGAACAACCTTATTGAACATTTTTTGAGACATTTTTACTAAAAACCTCAGACAAGACGCGAACAGAGATGTGTTATGTGTTATTATTATTATTCAAATTTTTAATGTCAATGAAATAGAAAAAATGCAATGTCATTTACGTTGGTCTCCGTGGTGTAAATAGTTGGTTTAAAATATGCAGGCATTTAAAAAAAAAACTTACAGTAATGCTTTCAATTTCACGCAGCATTATATCCATTGTCTCTTTTTGCTTGTTTAATTCATGTTCATAACTGGCTTTCTCATTTTGGGTCTCACTTAGCTGAATTTTCTTATCGTCCAACTTCTTTGAAAAGTCAATGTGTTTGCGTTCACACTCCGATAGTTCTTTTTTCTGGAAAGTAAGAAAATAATATAACAATATTTGTAACTAAAACAAAGAAATTCATTAAATCAAAGAGATAGTGTAGTGATTTAAAGAAATTAAAAAAATTCATTATGATTCACATACCATAAGTCAACAACCTCTCTGGGAACGCTCCTAAATAAGTTGAATATAGGAGCCCTATAAATTGTTGTGATATTTGAGTTTTAGGATAATATCCTTAAAAACCAAATATAAGAGCATTTTCGGGCCAGGTTTGGTTTTAATTCTTAAAATATACTTTTCTTGAGCATCGTTTCAAGTCCTAAATAAATTATAAAGCAATTACGGAATTAGTGTCCGACCGAAACTGACTTTTGAACCGAATCCAAACGTTCGATTTATTTTTTTAAAGATTCGGCCTAAACCGAGCCCAAAACTTTTTATATTATATAACATATTAAGAAAACGTATCTAAATTTTATACGAAATTGAGTTTTCTTGCTTACATTCTATAAAATTACCTCAGAATCCAGATAGAAATAAGCTCTTCAACATCGTATTTCCACTTTTATTTTTAACATATCAACAAAAACCTAACAATTTGTTTATAAATACAATTTAATTTATAAAAACATAAATTTTTTTCATAACAGCGTAAGAGGTGTTTGCTATGAGGGCCCAAGGGCTTGCTTCCTTAGTCTGCGGTGTGCATACATATATAATACTAGCTGACCCGGCAGTCGTTGTTTTGCCCTTTCTATGAAAAAGCGGGAAAATTTAAGTTTATTTCAATGAAGAAGAATAAAGTTTCTTGGTGTCTAAAATTGAACATTGGTAATGACAATTCAAGCTTAAAGGACGTACATTGAATTTGGTAAGAATTCTAGATTTCAAAATGAGACATCAAAATTGGCATTTTTAAAACTATTTAATTTGCAGAAGAATATCAAAGACCGTTCTAGAAGTTATATCTAATTCCAAAAACTATTTAAAAATATGGACCCATTTGCTAATATAAAAATAGAATTTATTATAGAATTTGTTACAGCAACACCTATCGGATTTTAAGATAGCTAGGCAGGGTCTTAAGTAGTAGAAAAAGGAATGGAAAAAACCGTACAAAATAGCAGCAAAAAAGTAGAAGAAAATAGTAGTATAAAAGGTAATAGGAAAAAGAATAGAAAATAGTATTACAAATTGGTGTAAAGTAGTAAATAGGTAGCAGAAAAATTAGTAGGAAAATAGTTAAACATAATAGTACAAAAATAGTAAAAATGGAGTAGAAAGAATGGTAGAAATAATAGTAAAAAATAGTAGTAGAAAAAACTGTAGAAAAGTAGTAGTAAAAAATAAGAAGAAATGTGTTAAAAAAGTAGTAGAAAAAAATACTAAAATATTAGTAGAAAATAAAAAAATTTGCAGAAAAAAAGAAGTTTAAAAGTAATAGAAAAGAAAAGTGAAGCATGGTGCCACGCTCATTGCTAAGGGCGATGTTACACGATCAATGTTTTGCTGTCAAACAATGCAATTGTTGTTGCTTTGAAAAATGAACACTGAGCAAAAGAGAGGATGAACACATTTCACTTCAAATTTTTTTACTGACGAAAAAAACCTGCATCACTTCAAATAAAATGGGGTTGCTGAAGATGCACTGTTGCATTTTATGGGAAAATACTAATATTTTATGAAAAGTACTAGACTTTTTACTAACTTATAAATACATTTTTTTTCTTTGCCACCCTTTGCGTTGTTTGGCTTTTGTTTGTTTGTAAAAATGAGTGCTGTTTAAAAAATTACTTAATAATTTTTATAAAAACATGTTAATTCAATGGCCAAGTAACAAAATGGTGGAGCTTATTTTAATATGTATGTAAGTTAGACCAATTTGTATTGTATATCGTATATTTTATTTATTCGGGCTTTTTGGTCGTTGATTTTTTTTGAAACAATTAAAGAAGAACTTCAATTTTCATTTTCTCCTACGCGTTTCGGCCTTTTTAAGACCATCTTCAGGGAGTCTGTTTATTATGAAATATAATAAAATAACAAATGAAACATAAAAACAAAATTATAAATTATAAACAAAAACATATATATAGGTTTGCAACAATCTTACATTATTTTCACACTAAAACTTATTAGTTATATCTAATGGCTGCTGCGTACGTCAAGTGTATGTTGTTTAAATCGTCTTTATGGTTTATAGCTGTGTCCGTTTTTTGTTGTATTCTTAGTGTTTCAAGTGTCATTCTGTTTCTATATTTGCGTTCTATGTCTAATATTTTTGCGTTGGTGAAATCTGCTGTGTGTCGATTTTCCGTTAAGTGTTGTGCTAGCGCTGTTGTTGTCTTTTTGTTTCTTGCGTCCGCTATGTGTTCAGCTATTCGTGTGCCGAAAGCTCTTTTTGTTGTCCCTACGTATGTTTTGTTGCAAATTTCTCCTTCTCTCTCTTTGCATGTTATTTCATAAACTACATTGCTTTGTTGGGTTTTATCTATTTTGTCTTTTGTGTTCGAGAAATATCTTCTTAGGCTGCTGTGTTGTTTGTGAGCGTATGATATTTGTTTTTGTTTTATGATGTTCGTCAATATTTTGCTGTCTAAATTTTTCCCGTTTTTTACAACCTTGCGTTTGAGAGTTGCTAGTTAATTTCTTCATTTCAGACGCATTTCAATGAAATGAGTCTGAAATGAAGAATTTCATTTGACACTTTTTGTATGGCGAAATTCTGCATTTGACTCATTTCAACGAATGTTAAATTTGCCTGAAATGTACTCTCGTGTGTCCGCACTATTAAGCGGGAATAAATAATAAATGAGAGAGAGGAGACATGAGTAACGGCATACCTCAGAATTAACTAATTATCTGCATACAGAAATAAAAAAGCAAACACCAACGAGAAGTTTGGTTCTCTTTTAATATTACATTAACATCAATGTCTAGAAGTTTTGGCAACAAAAAATCGGTGATCATTGCTCTGTACTGTTCGCCATTGACGGTGATGCGTCGTCCTTCATTTTGAAAAAAATAAGGACCGATGATTCCATCAGCCCAGAGACGGCACCGAACAGTACATTTATCAGGGTAATTCTTGAACGGCATTTGAATTTTCGTGACTCCAAATGTAACAGTTTTGTTTGTTCACGTAGCTTCTGATGGACCATTTTACGGAGTGATCTGTGCACATTTTTAACTGAGCTCTGATTGTGGAAATAAATTTCCACGATTTGAAAACGTTGTTCAAGAGACAATCTATTCATGATAATTTGCCAAAAAAATACTGAGTAGAAATTTCACTTTGAAACGTCAAAGTTATTGTCAGTCAAGCACGTAATCCCTATTGAAAAAAAAAACCTTCTAAAAAACACCATTTAGTAGTAGTTGTATGGACACCTATACTCCTCTTATTTGGATATTTGTTGGATATTACGAAGCTATAGATGTATTCAAACACTTACCAAGATATCAATTTCATTATACTCCGGGTATTCAAAATTTTCTAGTTCTGAAATTTTCTCCTGAAGCTCACGTCTCTTCGACTCATGCCGATCAAGTATTATACTTTTTTCGCTCATCAATTTCTTATCTTTGCGTAATTTTTCACCAGCGCGGGCTAAATCATTTTCAAGTAATCGTATACTATTTTGCAAATCCTTCTTTTCAGCTTCTAGTTGACTGAAAAAAAATAATTAAATTTATATGGGAAAACATATGCACAAATAATGGGAACTACTCACTGTAAACGATCCTCCGCATTCACTTGTATGTAACGTGCCTGTCTTATTTGCATTGAATACATTCGATAATGAGGCTCAGGATAATATTCAAGCCCCGGTTGTGGTACAATACATTTTTGTAAATTTTGTGGAACGTTTTCACGATTTGCTGTTATGTGTTCAGCAATTTCTTTCGAATCTGCTATAAGTACAGCTTCAATGCCTACACGATCAATTAGGCAGTTCATAACAACAGGATCGGAACAACGGATAACATCTATAAGTAGACATGTACCACGTGGTGCATTTACGCGTCCTCTACTTACATCATATACCTACAGTATACACAATAAAAAAAGGGTTAACAAAGAATGTACAAT
This sequence comes from Toxonevra muliebris, assembly GCA_963691655.1. NCBI lineage: Eukaryota > Metazoa > Arthropoda > Insecta > Diptera > Pallopteridae > Toxonevra > Toxonevra muliebris. The sequence continues at coordinate 96,146,155 of OY829326.1, forward strand.
ATTTTATGTAAATATAATATGTATTACTTGTTTTTGAAATTTGTTTGTTACAATATCAAGGCGAATGTTGGGAAACTTTTGTTTTAATATGCTCTCGAGAACAAAACGATCCTTGGTATTGCTCACAATGAAACCTTGCAAAAGACGTCCAATTTGATTTTCCACGACATTTCGATATTTTCCATCTGGAACTTCAATATAACGTCCAATGGGACCGCGTGGTAATTCCGAAAATTTGCCCATTCTATAATGATTTTTTATTTCATTCAATAACTGTGGTATATGTTCGCCAAATATTGAGAGTTTATCTTTCGACATGCCTTGAATATTGGCGATCTGGGAGGAGAGACGATCTGTAATGAAACATATTCAAAGTCATTTTTCACACTTTTTAAGGAGACGAATTTCAGCATGTTTATGTTGTTAAGTTATGTTTATGTATCATATGTTTAACTTTTTCGCTTTAGTTTAAGTTTTATCAGGATTTTCTAAATTAGTTTAGAATTGATTGTAGAAATGTTCAGGACTTTGTTCGCTGTCTGGTTAGTAGAAAGAAATGAGCTTTTTTGGCACTGATATATTCTACTTAGGTGAAATAGAATACATTTGTCAAAGGCGTAGTCTCTGCCTGGAATAAGCCAAGAAGTCTGACTTTGAGTGCTTAACCCTAGGATCAAAGACCCCTTCGTCTGTAGAGTAATAAGTTTGAAGTTCTTAATAAAAGTTGTCAATCAGAGCAGAGTTCCTATGAATCTCTCAATAACTAAGAGATGGAAACCGATTTGCTGTTGCTATTGTCGTAGGATTCCTTTGGCCCTGTGTTGTTATAGCAGCAGCATCTATTAACCTTTACGAATAATTTTGTCGGTTTTCAGTTTTAGGAAAATAACCACGGCTTTGGGGTTTATCTATCATTTGCCTGGTGAAAGGTTAGTTGGCTTGCATGAGCAATTATATAAATGTCAAGTGTCATGTGGATTATATACCTGCTTTGAGTATCTTGGATGCCTACATTGATTCATGACATATTGTTTGTTCTATTTGGAGCGAAGTTGTACCAAGTACGTCTTTATTATCCATGGTAGATCAAGCTCACAATTCGCGATGCTTTTTTATGAACTAAATTTAGGGCAGTCTTATGCATTTGATTTAGCATAATTGGCTTCTGATCGTTTGACGACTTTACATGTTCTGAAGAAAATTTTCTTCCACTGAGAAAGTTAACATAATGCTGAGATTTATCCCAAGAATTTTGAGTTGAGTGACCGTAGGTATTGCAACTCTATCGATCTGCACATTGAATGAAAACCCTATTTCTTTTGTCCATGCTAAGAACAAAGTAACAGATGGCTTTTCAGCTGATAGCTGAGGGTTATGGTTCTACTATAAGTACAGCTCCGTCCAATGAAATAGCAGTGACGGGTGAAAAATGTTTACAGTAAAAATAGTAATGATTATTGAGTGTTCGAACAGACCTATAATCGATTTAGTAATGTCCAATATTACTATGTGTGGCACTTACGTATGTTCTCATTGAAGTTGTCCTGTCGTCGTTTTATATCACGTATTTGCTCTTCTGTTTGCATTTTATTATCAAGAAATATTTGCCTATCACGCTTAGCCGAGGCAATAATTGCAAAAACCTCTTCGCGTGCCGCTATCAGCTCAGACAGTTTGGCTTCATTGCGTAGACGCATTTCAGCAACATCGCCTATATTGCTGTTTGATAAAAGAAGAATTAAAGACAATGTAAATGAGATTCAAATACCATTCTTTATACACACTTTTTCGATTGATCCTCTATGTGATTATTTAATTCTTGAATTTCTGCTTCAATAAATGATTTACGCTTTTTATAACTATCAATGTGTGCATTGATTTCCAAGACACGTTCATTCATTGCTGACACTTTATTTTTTAATGTTTGATATGAAGTGTTTTCATTGGTGTATGTAGAATTCTTGGTTGCAACTTCATTTTCATATTTTCTGAAATTCAGAAATATAACATTATATAGCCATTCATATTGTTCTTTTTTCAAAATTTACTTAATTTCCTGCTTTAGCCCTTTTTCAACTTCTTCTTTATTTTGCACTAAATGCAATAAATTACTTTTTTCTTCTATTATTTTGTTAATTTCTTCTACGGATTCTTGTAAAGTTTGTTCAAGCTGTGACACCACAATCCAAAGCCGTTCAACTTCTTTTCTTCGTATAATATCCTGAGAGAATATGTTGGAAGAATTATAGGAATAAAGAAAATAAATGCCATTTAGTAGGTATTTACCCGCAGTTTTTCCAACGACAATAGCTGTGACAATTTGCTTTTCAATTCAGTTACTTCTTCTTTATTCACACTGATTTGCTAAAATAAAATATTTAGGTGGCAGAGAACTTAGTATATTATAATTTTCTGGGTTATAACCCTATAAAGAGAAACTGGGTCAATTGTATCGCTGTACTGGCTACTTCCAGTTCATCGTACACCCTTTAATGCCAGTGTTTTACGCACCTTTCTAAAGCATTTCATACGATTAATATGATCTTTGTGCGAGAAGAGACATTCATTTAATTTTTCCATTATCGTTTCGATTTGTGTAGCTTTCAAGAATAATTTATAATTCTTCAATGGCTCCAATCTAAACATAAAATATTATAGACGACTTCAAACTTTCATTCAATATTGAAGATGCATACTTTTTTAAAAATTCTCGTGCACTATCCTGATTTAGCACGAATACTGGATTATCAACTTGTACATTATGATACATCAATATACGATGCAAGTCGTCAACTTTATGTGTTATCACATTCCCATATGCATTCTTAATTGTATACGAGGCACTGGACTGTGTAATGTTTCGAATGACAATAATGCGATCACCATAGATATCTGGTTCATAAGCCTGTGAGCCTTCATTGGAGAGAGTTATTTCGATTTTTGTTGACTTTTCACCCGTTTTAATTAACTCTGTGCGAAATAAAATTGAAGCATTAATTCAAGTTATAAAATAAATAATAAATGCAATCATGCAGCAAATTACGTCTTAAATTTTCTGAACGATTTGTCGTCTTGGCTTTGGCACCCATTCCCAGCACAAGTGCAGTAAGAACTGCACTTTTTCCACTACCATTGCTGCCTACTAGAAAATTAACTCGCGGATGAAAATCCATGCGTAAATTAGAATGGCACATGAAGTTGGTCAGATGCATGCTGATGATTTTTCCGCAACGTATTGTATTCATTGAACCGGACGGCTGTGATTGAGACTGCCACAATAAAATGCAAAAAAAAATTAATACACAGACGAACTGAATCTAATTTAAAAAAAAACTTACCAATGTTTGACGTGAGGATGATGGCCTAGCCACACTGGTCACCGTAGCTGGAATTGGCACGATAGTGCTGGAATTTCGGGTATTATTTTCATTGCGACGACGTTTTGCTGCCTGACTACAACTTGGCTGTTCATCATCTGCTGCTGTAGTCTGTGGCGTTATTGTTGACTCACGCGAGGTTCGTTTTCTGCACAAACTTAAACTCATGTTTTCTTGTTTTTGTCACAAAATATTGAAATGTTTGTAATTACACTTTTTAAAATGGAAAGCTTTAATTTAGAAAAATAAACAAAATTCGCTGCTCCACTTACAAAAACTAAAATATTTTGTATTCTTTGTACAGTTTGGCGGCATTATTTATAGTGTTGCACAAAATGTTAGGAACGATTTTTTTTGCTGTAATCGGTATTTTTAATCGCAAGTTGAAAGCAAACACTTTGCTTATGAAATGTATTAGTACGACAAACATACATATGCTGGTGTTTTACACTGATAAGTTATTTTACCCTTATATTTTGCATCAAATTTCCGCATGTATTTTTGTGACAAAAACCGGTAGTGTAAAAAGCGATTAGCCGATAAACCTTAACTTAATTGAAAGTGAAAACGCTACAGCATATATGACGCAGCAATATATATTAAGCTTTTCCGAACGAGGACATGTGCAAATACAAATCAAGTATTGAAATCAAATATATGTAATTCAAAATGGCGGACATAATTTGGCAAATGTCAAAATTTGACCTTTTTATAGTAGCAACATTAATTCTGGGCTTAGAAAAATTAAGTTAAGGTTGAATAGTTGCAACCTGGACTGCTCCAAGAAATGGTTGATTTATGTGTTCATATTAATTTATATATAATGGTGTAACCAAGGGGATACATCTATTTAACTCAATAGTTTTGTTAAACATATCATTTGCTGTATATCTATGTATAGATTGCTAATTTATTTGAATAAAAAGAAAAAATTCAAAATTACAAAAAAAAAAAAAGAAGAAAAATAACTAGTTATATATGAAATTATATATATAAAATATAAATAGATTTACTGCTAAGGATTCAAACAAAATCAGTTATCTCGACTTTGCTTTGCAGAAATCATTTTTTGTTTTACGAAACGATTTAGTCAATATTCAAATTTTAACATATAGCTTTTATGCGATAAGATTTATTTACTTTTACAAAGTTGTGTGCTGAGAACCGTATCTCAATTAAACGAAGGAACTTTTATTTTTTCAATACGACAGAACTCTGTGCTAAGTGCATCGAACACACCACATATCTATGAGGCTGTTTAGACGAGTATAAATAGATTAAACTGTTTAAAGGGAAATAGCCAGTAAGAGAGAGAGAGAGAGAGAGAAAAAAAGTTGTGCAGAAAATCAAATCGAAAATTAAAAATCAGCGCAGGCATTCACCATTCATGTTCAAATTGTTCCAATTTTAAAAATATTAAATTGGAATAAAATTTAGACTGAAAAACTCATAAAAGCTGCGTTTTATTCACCACTTGCTTCTAGTTATGTATAACTAGCAGCGAGAATTGTATGGAAAAACAATAAGAAAGCCCCAGAGATAACATAATTATAGCCGTTATGTACATATACTTAACAAGTAGTTTAACTACATCAAATTATATTGTGAACTGCCATAAGTAAAAGCATAATAGTTTGTATTCAAAATGCTTGCCGGTGAAAATAAGTTAAAATCATAGTTAATTTTTCTTATAAAGAGTAAAAATTAAAATAATGCCCACGATTAATGCTCGCGGTCCATTAAAATGTTTCACCTCTAGCTCCTGAGCAGTTTCGTTGCGAGCAACAACATAACGAAGAAGAAACCTAACAACTTGGTTGTTTTATTCGCACATGTTAAAATAGCGGGCGAATAAAACGCAGCTAAAGTTTCATAAAGACAACAAAATTTTGCTCTGTTTTTGTTATAAAAAATTAGCGCAAGTGTACACATTACAGGGATAGGGATTACTCTTTGTGATCGGTGGTACAATAATTTCATGGCTTCATAAAATTTCAATATAATTACGCAGCTGGAAACACCACATAATGCAATGAAAAGTAGTCGGGTTGCAAAAGTCGCTAACAATTCACAAATTATATCCCTTTATGCTGCGTTTATACAGTACATAATGAAAAAGGTAAGTTTACATTGACCAAGGACGTGCAAAGCCTTTTATTGCACAAAAAACTATTGTATAAACACCCCATTATTGGCAGCAATTTTTCTTTTTAGCCTGTGTGTGAGGGAGGAGAAGATACAGAAAGAGTTCAGCAAGCAAAAACAATTTCTGAGAATAATTGCCTAATCTAACATATACTACTTAAGCCAATTTTTTATCCGAATAATTCGATTATTCTTTAACCTTTAGCGACTCGCAATGGTGTAAAAAGTACACCGATGTTTCAAGAAAACTGAATTTCAACTATTTGTTTTTTGTTTATCAAATTAATCTATCAATGTATGAGATTACAAATGGTTATATTTCGAATAAAATATTTATTAACATGAACGGTTTTTTTCTTACAATCATATATATAATATGATCATATATGCGCTCAGTGCCAATACAAATCTCAGATAGATTTAAGTTAAACTAATTCGCTGTTCGGATTTCATCGATCGAATGATCCTCGGTAATGCCACTTTTTACTCTCCCTCATGATGAAATAAGCATTAGCATACATACATTAGCAATGGATGCGGCAGCAACACGAGGACAAGATGGCGTCTGCAGAGAATGTTGAAACATACAACCTGGCGTAAAGATTTATGTTAAAAAAAACATAGCATTTATGGTTCATTTCCGTAACTTCGCTTCGTTCAACTATGCACTTGTGCAACCACCTTCAAACTTTTATTCAGTCAAAAGTAGTCTAATAAAAAATGTTCACATACAAATACGATTTTTAAAGGTGTTTACCAATCAAATCCAATGCTAGAGACCAAGGTGAATTTATACAAGGTGGAGTTGCTAGGAACTGGCTCCTCCTCTTCCTTTCTAGTGAACAGCAGCAAGTTGTCAAATTGCTGTTGTTAATTTTGACATATTAATGCCACCTACTCAACATCAAGGCCTTGTTGTTGCTGCCGTGATGAATTTTAGTTGTACTGCTGCTATCACCGTGTAAATGAATTCACCTTACTACAAACGAAATATTTTGTAAATCATCATAAGCCAAGGTTAATTTTTAAGAGAAATTTGGTTGGTTACAACTTTTATCCGCATCTTAATATACATATGCATACATATTTATATATGTATGTATTTTTATTTCAATTGGTAAATTCCCTTTGTCAAAATGAAATTAACCTTATAGCTTAGCTATGAGTCATGAATGCAATAAATGTCACAAATACTAAATTTTGTAGGTAAAGAAATATATTTACAATATAACCCAGCAGAAAAATAAATGTATCAGGACTGGCATATACATTCGTAGCCTCTATGTTTTATCTAAATGATCAAAAAGCCTTACAAATTGTTTAAACTTTGAAAATATAATAATAAATAAGGAAATCAGTAATTCTTTTGTTTCATCAATTTTCATTTCGTCACAAACTTTAATCTTACTGAAAGTGCAAAAATGCCGATTTCGACCATTCAGAACTACTGATTTATTTTTTGATCAATCAATATGGCAGAATTCTGAATTGATTTTAACGATGACCTTGGTCCATTATGACATCGTTAAGAAACTTTGCGAGTGCTCGGAAAATATTGATATTGATTTTATAGATGGTTGGATATGGTTAAAATTGCATGCCCATTGCATTGTAGGTTATAATTTTTCTAAACCGTGATGTGATTAATGATTCATTGGTCTGAAAAACGCAGGCCTGTCCTATTTTAAGAATACCCCATTTGGACTCTGTTTCTATCAACAAAATATTGTAAGCCTAACAAAAGCCAGTTCAAAATTTCATTCAAGCCTTTAAAGACGTCTGTTTGCTTATTAAATTCATGTACTTGTAGTTACGACCTTTTGAATTTCGTTAATAAAACTGTAATTTTTGGACGCAGAAGTTTAAAATTTTGCTGGGGTATGTTGTTTGGGCAAGTGCATCATAATAAATCAAAAAGTTGATTTTGAAAATTTGTGTAGTTACGGCTTTTTGAATTTTAGATGACGAAATGACGATTCCTCGTCAGTGATCTCAATTTTTCTTCTCAGTTTCCATTTATTTATTCATTCATTTGTAATACAAAAGCCCAATAGGCCAACAAATATATTACATAGCAAGTATGTGCGAAACTTAAATTAAAATATGAAAATTTAAATTAAACGAAATTAACTGAGTTACTTTAATTAGTTAAAAACCCCATTCCCAAACTATTCAATATTGCCCATCATCAAAAATATTTAAAGCAGATAATCTATGTCAAATGATTAAGAAAAGTAAAATGAGGCCTATAACGACAGCAAATATGAACATATGTAAATACAAACAATGTTGATCAAGAGATGCCATTAAAATGTTCATTGAGCTTACGCTTGAAGACCATATAGGAATCCGAAAAAGAACGCAATTCCCTTGGTAATTGATTCCATTTAAAACATTTAAAATATTTTCTTTATTATTTTTCATATTTCAAAGCCTTTAATTTATTCAACAATTGTTTGTTTTAAATACATATACGTATAAAAAATATATATAGTTTTTATTCAGTATATCATATTAAATTTTTTACTATTTTAAAATACATATATATGTATGTACGTTGCATTAAAATACACATAAATAGAAAAGAAAGACGGTAGAATTTGTTGTTAAAGAGTAGAGGACGATATCACCTTAATTATTATTCTGTATTAGATAGACAATATTCTGAATAATTTTACGTCCATTTTCATGATTTAATAAATTTAGGCACGGGTCGCATATTTTCTCCTCCAGCAATTTCAACAGCTCAATACGTAAGCACTGTATCATTTCGGCAGTTTCGTGATTGTGTGCTTTGAGAATGATCCAACCTTCTTCCAGCAAGAACAGAAAATCACCACCATGTAATTCGATTTTCAAATCACTACCAGCAAATAAAACCAGCGGCACCAATGGCAGCATTGAGCATTCACGTATAAAAATTCGAGAAGTCTTCACTTTATCCTGATAGATGAGGAAGGGCGATTGAAAAGTGGCAGTCTCGAAATTTACCGAAGAAGGATGAATTGCAACGTAACCATCTTCACGTGTTTTAAAGCGTAAATCTTTGGCAGTCGATAGTTTAGGCATTGCACCACCGGCAGTTTGAACATAGCTACGTTCGGGAGTTAATATTTTAACAATGTTCGGATAGAGTGCTGCACACATTAGAGAGATAAGTAGACGATTGTTTCCGCCATTTAGGTTTAAATCAGTGCCTATAAAAACAGAAAGTTTGCATAATTTTTGATGCATGAACTCTTATAGCTTTTAATTACCTGTAAGCTCGAGAATATTATCGTCCGCATTCTTACGTTTACGTGGTATATTAATGGGAACAAAACCAATGGAGACAAGCAGCTCGAGAAACTGGTATTTCACCTCGGCAATAGTTTGCAGGGTACGCAATGAGAGGAAATGTTCATCTGCATAATTGCGACTGGCAAAGAAACTGCGCCGCGATACATCAAGCCATTTCTATAGGGGAAACGATAAATTAAATTTCAAAACATAAGAGTATATTTTTTTATTGCAACCGTATGCATACCTTATATGCCACTAAACATGTCAAATGATCACTATTGCATATTGCAAATTCACGTTTACGTTTCTCCGCTTCGGCGCGTTTATTGAATGGTGATACAAATGGTGATTTGTGACTCAAACACGCAGCTATGGTTAATACACTGTCCAGACATTGAAATATTGCGCCGAAAAGCATCAATTTGCCAATGCGCACATCCACTGGCAGCGCGGACAAATGATGACCCAATGGTGTTAAATTTTGATCCTCATCCAATGCGCCAACGTCTTGTAAACGATGTATTGCCGAAATGATATTCTCTTCGGTTGGTGGCTCGAGTACTTGTCCCAAAACTTCGACTACTTTTTGGTCATTGAAATTCGGCAATGTTTTAATGCGCAATATCAGCTGTTCGAGAGGAACGCGATGTATTTCCGGCACAGGTTGACTAAGGATATTATACTTGAAACGATGTTCCGTATAGAGATGTATGCAAACACCGGGCATGACACGCCCAGCTCGTCCTTTGCGTTGCATTGCGTTGGCACGTGAAACCCAAACTAAATCTAACGATTCCATATTGCGGTTAGAGTCAAAGCGTTTCTCTTTCATTAGTCCATAATCGATAACGAATACGCAATCATCAATTGTCACAGAAGTTTCGGCAATATTTGTACTAAGCACAATTTTTCGCTTGCCCTTTGGAGCCGGGCGGAAGACGGCGGATTGCTCTTCACTGGAAAGTGTTGAGTGGAGTGGAACTAAGACGAATCTGTTGGCTCTGTAGAAGAAAAAAAATTTAAATGAGAGGGCATTTATTAAACTATATATTCTTTGATTGAGAAACTTAAGTAATCGAAATGTTGATTTCAATTTACCTTACTCCAAAAATTGGACTATCACAGAGTGATTCATGTACTGTTTGAATTTCTTGTAAACCAGGTAAAAATATTAAAATGGAGCCTTCTCTTGGCCATTCATGTATACCATCAACAATGTACGTCAAAACGGATTCTATAAGTTCAGGATTGATTTTCATCGGCTCCATGAGGTAGATTGATTTGCAAGTCTTTTTGGAATATTCTGCAAATAAATGAGCAAATTTACACTAAATTAATTTTTCGAGTGGTTCACTTAACTCACCCATAAATCTTCCATATGTTGCCGCCAAATTTAAATTCTCATCTTTTATATTATTAGGTGGTGCAACATTTTCTGATTGCACATCAGCATACTCCATTTCCCGCATCAATTCATCTTCTTCCTTTTTTCGTATCTTACGGCAATACTGCGAATCACATTCCATAACAAAACCACATACTTCCAAAATATCTTCTAAAAATAATTGCTCTACATTGAATGTGCGTCCAGGTATATCCAGCACGGGTGCTCCACCAAAGTATTCCGAAAAAAGTTTCGCATTCAATGTGGCCGACATGAGAATCACACGGAGATCGGTACGTTGCCGCAGTATACCTTTGAGAATCATAAGCAAGAAATCAGATTCCTCGCTACGTTCGTGCACTTCATCGACTATGATGTGTGTAACTGAGCCCAGCAGAGGCTCAGAAGCTAAACGACGCAGCAGTATGCCCGTAGTGCAAAATGTTAAACGTGTACTGGATGATACTTTATTTTCCAATCGAATTTGATAGCCCACCGTTTGACCAACACGATCCACACGCTCCTCAGCGACGCGCTCCGCCACACCAATCGCCGAGATACGACGCGGTTGTGTGCATATGATTTCTACATGTGGCATTTTCTCTTTGTTGTCCAATTTGGATGATTGGAAAAGCCAATTGTCCAGAATAAATTGAGGCACTTGTGTAGACTTGCCACAGCCGGTTTCACCGGAGATCACAACCACTTGTGAGCTTTCAATTAGCCCTAGTATGACAATCATTTTATCGAAGGCAGGCAAATTGCGTCTACCGCCCATCATTTTTCTATAACGTTCATCATTTTGTCGCTCCAGAAAACGGCGCATCAACTGTCGATCTTCACGTTCTACTTGTATCTTTGAACGTTGAGTGCCATCACCATGTGCAGTTTGCCCACGTTCATAATGTGTTGGTAAGGCGGTAATGGTAGTGTCACCATTCTCTTGAGCTGCTAGTTTGTCGGTATCAATATAGAAGAGTGATTTGTTGGGATTCAAAAAGTTTTCATGATCGTTAGTTATGAATTGCGTAAGCGTTTCGTCCATATGTAGTAGCTCACTGATAGAGAAGATGCATGCCATACCGTCGCGACAAATGTTACAAGCTTCACGATAAAGCCGTCGCGATAGACGCAATAGAACTTCGCGTGGTATATCGTGGCAGGTAGTTTTGATGAATGTGTAAGGTGCCTCATAAGGATATTTGGTGTCGGCTGGAAAGCGCACCTCCAAGTAGAACCATTTTTCATGCTCATCTTCGATAACGTTTGCTGAAATTCAGTGAGTTGAATTAAAATTAATTGTAAAGGCAAATAAAAGTTTTTTTTTATATCCTTTGCATCAAATTATAAATATATTTCTAATTTAAACCATACAAAAGTAATAGAGTCAAATAAATTTAAGCCCGAATACAATATTTGTCATTTTAAGCTTATGGTTTTATTGCGAAGTACCTTACCTAACACTATACATTTTTTTGTTAGTGTACATTGGAAACCTGCATGCACCCTGCACTATTGAGGTTTGGGCTAAGAGTAAATGAATTGAAGCCACAGATTTAAGCATGTGTAAGTGATATATCTGTACTAAATTTTGAAGGATTTTAATTTGAATTTCATTAACGTTCTTAGTCTACCGAGAATACTATTGGAAGGTAACATCGATTTCAATATAGTATGGCTTAATAGTTTAGGTTTGTTTGCTAAACCTTGACTTTCCGCATTTTGTACATACCTCCTCCATTTTTGCGTGCGTCTTGCGCTTCTGGGTGTACATGCGCAAATCGACATCGACTCCCAAATTTGCACGTTCCATTCCGATCGAAATTTCGACAACGCATTTGGTGTTTTACATTGGTTGGCGCCTCTTTCGTTACCGCTGCAGCCTCATTTGCTTTTCTCACCTCCGATGGACTATGCATCAACAGATGATCGATTTTAAACTTTAGATTCCAAACAGAATTGAATTCTTTCTCTTCAAAGGCATCATCATAAATTGATTCTAACGCGGATTTCTCATCGGCGCGCAAGTCTAAAAGTTCTTCGGGATCATACTGTGCGGTTGTGTTGTCAGTAATTGTAGCCGATGCTGTCAATGTATCCGGTGGGTCTGGTAGACCCATATATTTGCGAAAAAGCAGCATGAGCGCTGCATCTGTATCCGCATTACAAGCATTGTACGCCTCCAAGCAATGCGGAAACGCAAAGCCATAATTTTCCAATTTCAATAAAGCAAAGCGTCGTAATCGATCTTCGGGATCGTTGGAAGTACTACTGCCAGCCGAAAAATTTGTCATACTTTGTACAATCAATGTACCACGATCTTCCCAATAAGATTTTTTCATGCGCACTCCGCGATCTTTGTAATTGGACGGATCATTTAAACGGAAGTCATCACCATGTATAGCGCGCAAAGTCTCCATTGTCATCTTTTGTGATTCATCTGAAAGACGGAGCACTTGCAGTTCGCTTTTGACTGGCACTTTGGCGATTGCGGGCACCAATTGCGTATTCCTAATGAAAAGTTCCACATTTTTTCAGTCAGAATAAGATCAAAGTAAAATTGGCTAAGTAAGCACTTACGTTGATCTCGGATCACATATTGGCCGAAGAAAACAATTTTCAATTAATTTTGCTGGCGCTTCTTCTTCCATATTCTTTCCGTCGTTCATTTGCTTGCTTTTATGAAATGCCTGATTCTTTTATATGTACAAATTTTCAATTTCTTGTGAAATGAAAAACGAAAATTAAAGGAAAATTTTATAACTCACACACTCACATCTGAAGCAATATATTTGACAGCTGCAGCTGGTGCTGATGTCAGCTGTTTTTGTGCCTCCACCACAATAAATGTTTCCCCTCTTTTTAGTGCTCGTCGTGCACGATAGTGTAACAAATGCTTCGTGTAGCATGTTCTTTGCTTTTTGAAAAATATCATTCACAGTAGATACTGTCGTCATATTTCCGCTTCCGACTACATATTTTCAAATTCAATACTTTGGAGTGTATAACCAAAGAATATATAATACATAGAAGGCGCATCACGTACAAATTTATTTGTTCAAAAATTTTGTTCTATGGAGCCATAACTGCCTCCAATTTACTCTCAAAATTGAGTTGTGCTCATAAAAGCAATGAGTGGTTGAAATTATTTGTTTCTTTTTGCTGTTGTCTTTGTTTAATGAGAGGGAGAAGTTTTGTGTTTTTTTTTTTGGTGCTTGCAATATGAGCTTGTATTTCATTATTTAGCAGTATTTATGTATGTCAAAGATTATAAAATTCAAATCCCCAGTTGTAACGCGAAAAAATAGGAATTTTTCAAGAATTTTTTCTAGTTAAAGTACTAAAGTTTTTTATAAAAACTATTTATTATCTAAAAGTACATGTATTGAACTTAACTTAACAAATTTCTTTCGAAAACATTTGAATAGAAATTTGCCTTTCTGGAAAACATGTTTCACGGAGATCAATATTTTCCAAATCTAGATCATTTGAAATCCAAAAATGAAGTGGATTCACTTTTATTATAAGATTATCTAGTGATTGATCGAAGGATTTGAAAAAATATACATATTTAACAAAATGGCCAACTGTCAACAGTTCGATTTTCACTAAAAACGCTGATTTTCAGTTGTAACACATTATTTTAGAAGTTATCATAAGTTACAAACAGAAAAAATGCATTTTTGTTGAATTCTGAGTATTTTCCCATACATTTTTTTACAAAAGTTTGGTCAGCTGTAGCCTCTGGAAATATATAAGGACCAGTGAAGTTGTAATTTTCACATCAAGTTTGTTATTTTATCTAGGCGAATTTGTCATTTCAATGTAAAATAATTAATTTTACTATTTTTTGTTGATTTGCAAAACCGCCTTCCAAAAAAGGATGAACAGACATCTGGCCTTGAAGTCAGGTAAAAAACAATATTTTTAAATTATTTAAATGTAATTTTAAAGTCAGTATATATAAAAATATTATACAACAATTACTTTTGGGAAATTTTGTAAATGTATTTTTGACGAATGTTCTAAGTTGCTGTTCGATTAATCGAACGTTGGGACGATATGAGTTAAAGTTTCAACTTTAATGTCAAGAAATTTTTTTTTAAATATTTTGTTTTTTGAAATGCCAAAAAAAAACGATTTTTTTGAAAGTTATAACTGGGGGTGGCCCTCAAAAACTTTCTAAAATAAATGTTTTTTTTTTTAATAAATTTTAACATCGATTGATTTAAACTTGTTATGCTTTTTCGAATAGAAAAAAAAAAAAAAAAACATTACTAAAAATAAGTTTGCGACGACTATAATTTTGAGTCACAAATTTAAAAAAAAAAAATCAATTAGGTGGGAAAACAATATTGATACTTTGCAACAACGTAAAAAAAAGGAAACATATGTACCTACATATTAAACGCAAAAAAACCATTCCAATGAAACTATATGCAGTCTCACTTGGCGGCACTCAATAACGATGTGAGAGAACCTAAGAAAAAAAAACACCAAGAGAGTGCATGGGAGAGAGTAAAAGCAAAATAACTGAGTAGTTTTGCCCTTCCTCTTTACTGCGACCGCCCGTACCCGAAATGAAAGCAACATATTTTGGACAAATATTGAGAGATGCGCCTTCTATGTATTGTATATTCTTTGGTATAACTAAACGCTTAAAAATTCATTAGTTGATTTATGCTAATTTCAAATGCTTGCCGCAAGCACTTTTACAAATAAAGCAAGTACTTGTCATTTTTTTCCTTTCTTTTTAAATTATTTTCTTTTGGTTATTTGATTAAACATTTATAAAAAATATCGACAAACACAATGCTTTCTATTAGATGCTTATATTAAATTGTTTATTTTATTTTATTTGGCATGAATCGATAGCAATGGGATAATAAAATTTGGTTTTTCTGAGAATTAAACTTCAAATATATGAGAATGAAAGAGCATAAATTCGAAATACTAAGATTATGGGGTATCTTTGCATGAATTATATTTTTATTTTATTTGATTATTTAAGTTTTATTTTGTTTATTTATTTATTTATTTTTATTTTTAATAAAAAAAACTGAGTGTGTGCCGGTACTCACGGTAGAAGTGAAACTTTGTTGTTTATTTGAAAATTATTAGATAATATTTATTAAAAGTAATCTCTTATTCTGTATTTTCAGTTTCTACAAACGACACGAGTTATTTCCCATATTGCTTTTTTAATGGTTTTTGTCGCGCACGAAATGTACATGTATGTACATGTAGTACATGTATATAACACATGAGAGAAAAGTTAAAAATTGCCTGTATTTGATTCTATTAGTGCTTGCAACAAACATAATAAATATACTCCGAACTGACTTTGCGTGACGTTCTTGGCATTTTCATCTATTACTTTTCGATTTGGTACCATAAAAATACGTTTTGAATGTAATTGCCAATGCAAAATTACCAAAATACGAAATCTCAACTGGGCTACCACGAATTTGAAAAGAGAAGCGCGGGTTTGATACAGTTGAGAACCACTGTAATAGAAATTTATTGTATATTATTTTTGGGCTATCTACAAATATTTTATTATTAATTTCAAATAGATATATGTATTTCAAAAGAGATACGTCGGATTTGTATCAATTATAAACCATTCCAAAGGTAAATGATACATACTTTATTAAGAAACTATTGCTACTGCTTAAAACTCGATGTTGATTATAGGTAATTTATTTTACTCGACTGTCCAGGTGAGGAGTTCTGTTAAAAAAAAACCTATTTTTTTCTTATTTCATTGCACGTCTACATCTGAAAAAGTATCTTTTATTTTAGTTTATGGGCCCTATGACCGGGTTTTGAGGCAATAAATCACAGTAAGCAGCTAGACCTTTTAAATTTCGTACAGAAATTAAGGTTACCGAAGCCCTGATCGCACGAATTTAAGTTGGTATTATGACAGAGAATAGCGTTATTGTGAATTTCGCTCATTTTGGCTTGTTCACGATAGTATATTTCTATCAGTTGATCGTCATTTTGAAAAATAAAAACGATTAGTTTAAAAATTAAGTAGAAAAAATAAGGGCAAAATGGAAATAATGGTTCAACGATTTATCGGAAGAGGATGAGAGCTTGATGGATCTGGCCAGAAGTAGAAAACGATTAAGTGCAGCCTTTCGAAAAAGCTTTGGCATTTAAGAAATTTGTGTACAGATTTCTACAGAACTTACGACTGACCAAGGAGGCGTTTGTGGACTTGATGACTACTATAGATGAACTGCTCAAGCAATGAGCAAGATCGATTCCAAAAATATTCAAATTTGCGATGTTGTGCTCAGAGATCACTCCAACTAACCATTGGGGAATGAAAATACTCTTGGACTTGCTCAGCCCACGGTGTCTGTGCTGTTATCAGAGGCTTTAGATGTCCTGGAAAATTGTATTTGCCAAAGATAAATAAAATTCAATTATACAATCAAAAGTATATTTTGCTAATAAAAGGGGAATGCCGGATTATTGGTTGGTCCTAAACCATTTAGTTCTTTCTTCGTCACACAGAACTTTTGAGGAAATACCCTTTACAATTAGAGGATTTGCTTTCCAACAATGATACAAGTTTCTATAACTGCAATGTGTTGTTCACCACTTTAAACCTTCGATATTCGATTTGCGATAACCAGCCAAGATCGAAGTCGAAAGCAGCTCATAATAAGGGCCATTATTTCTCCATAGTGAATATAACATGCTGGCAGCACCATCAAGATTTAATCCAACTAAAAAGGCAAAATTTGATTAACCCTCATCGGTCCCCTGTATCCAATATGATACAATTTCAATATATTCAATCAAATATCTTCTATAGTTATTATCCGATTCAAATAAAAAGAGGGCTCATGCAGTTAATTTTGAGGAAGAATATAACGCCATATAAAACAAGTAGTTGTAATATATGTGCGACACTGTACGTAAAATATTACAAATCGGTCGCTGTGTATCCAATATGATACATATATGCATATTTATGGAAATCGTGAAGAAAGTAATTTTTCATAAGCATCGGATGATGAAGATTTCGATTTTAATCTAAATACAAGCAGTTTCGAAGAAGAAAGCATGAGAAAGACAATTGACATTGAAAATTTATAGCAAAATATCCGAGTTGAAATGGCTGCTGACCCGAGCGCTGCGTATTTATCAAAAGATAAAACTCAATATTCTTATGAGCCAATTTATGTAAATGTTCAAGTTTCATATAGAAATAGTGCTGATATTGTATCAGGCATGTATTTTGATTTATTTCCTTCCTTTCCTTTACTATATGCAATATATGCGGTGCTTGAAATAGTTTACTGGAATGTGTCTTATTTATACATTTGTAGGTCCAAGAATGAACGCCTACTCTAACATCGACACCTGTGCTTCTTTCTGCATTCTTATTGTAAACGCAGTTATAGGACGATATCAAATGTCTCTCGAAAAATTCAAACTGATCCGCAATTGCATTCGACTCGATGGTAAAACCGATAATTGAAAATCATTCTAAAATGCTTACATCATCGCGCGCTCGAAAAATTGTTGAAAATATAAGGCTAGGTTCGAATCTTAATCTACAGCATTTGGGACCAAGACGTAAAACAGGTCGTTGTTTCATATGTACATGACGACCTAAATAGTGTAGTGGTAGTGCACTAGACTTTCATCCGGGAGGTTAGGGTTCGATTCCCGTCTAGGTCTGTTGGTTAATTTTTATAACCTTCTTATATTCTCTATCAATATGAAGTATATGGGAATTATAAGAAAGTGTACAAGTTCACATCTTGGTAGGAAATGGCAAGGCAAAACAACCAATGTGATACAAAATTGCCACACCGCCGTTCGGAATTGGCGTTAAACTGTAGCTCCAACTATGAGGTATCACAATTGGCCGTTCAGGCCTAAGCGTGTCTCTAGATATCCATCCCAACCCACCCATATATACATATAAAAACTATCAAAATATACTCGAAATAATATGCTAAAACACTTCACTATTCATTTTTCATTTATTTTCATTATAATTTGTCATTAAAAATGTGAATTGATCTGGAATAATAAACATAATAACTATGCAAATAGTTCTACACACTTTATGTGTTGATATAATCCATTTTTATTAATTGTATCATATATGATACACTAGGGACCAATTAAGGTAAGGGATCGATGAGGTTAGCATTTCATAATCGGAAAAATCGCCTATAGTTTACGGCAGTTTCCTGCACTTCATTTTATCAACACAAAATAACCTTTCTCTACATATAAATTGTTGAACGGATACGCCCATTTTTATGAATTTTGTTAATAACATCTAATTTAAATACCTGTATGACTATATTCCTAAAACTTTCTGTTTAACAAACATATGTTTTTCTTTATCGAAAAAGTAAGCAAAACAAAGAATTACAACTTCGACAGCTTGGCTTTATAAATCATGAGTTGGCACCTGACTCAAATTTTTTGTTTTTGTGCATTTCAATACGTTAGGTACACACTGCCATCATTACTTTTTAAATATAGTTTACTTCAAATAAGGGCGTTTTGCCTCAAAAACCGGTCATTAGGCCCATAGTGCATAGTCTAGACGTTAGATTAAAAAGTTATTATTTATAATTCTTTACTAGTTTTGGTAGAAACTTTCTTTTTGCCTATACTAGGTACGATTTTGATCTGATCTTTAAAATGTTGAGTATTTTGAATAATTCGAACTTAAAAATGCCAGTTTGGTCATTTTCTACTGTTTCTACTGAAATTTAGAAACAAGTTTTTAATTTTTTTTTGTTTATTTCTTTCTTTATAAGTTTCTTTTCTTTAATTTTTGAACCATTTTCGGTAAGTTTTTGATTCTGAAAAAGAGACTTAAACCTAAAATGTACTTTTCGATCTTTTTGTTTATCCCGATCCGATAGCCCAAATCAGCCATTTCTTATTTGTAAGTAGAGAATTCTCGAAATCCTAACGTGGTAGCAAAAACTTTTCAACCCAGTTCCGATTCTGCGTTTAAATGACTTTCATCTAAAAATTCTTTATTTATTTATTATTTTCAAATTTGTAGTACGGGAACGGAGCTATTGTTTAGTTATTGTCGAGTACATGAGAAAAACGAGAAAATCTTTAGCATTCAATCTTATGAAATGACTAAGGCTGGCCTATACAAACATTTTCGACAATATCATTAAAAAGAAATAAATAAATTTATAAAAATATTTGAATGTCATATAAAAAGATTAAAATAGCGATACATACGCAAACATTTATTCATTTTAAAATATTATAATCAGGCATTGATAAGGGGAAACAGCGAATTGATTCATTTCTGCTTTTGTTTTCATTATTTTCATATACGATAATATTTTTGTTATCAATTATCATTTGCACAAAAAAGTAATAAAACATCTCAACTTACATGAAAACTTTTTCATTTAATGACCCAATTGTGGGTGCTTACTTTTTTTATTGATACTTTTATGATTGTTATTAATTGGGATTCAGTTTTATAGATATGTTTATATGTATGTATAATTCAATTAAATGTATTTTTCAAATTTGTTTAAGCAAAACTGCTAAGCTTTACAGGCCAGTGTCTATATGAAATATTCTTTGACACTACTCTTGACATCAATATCGATTGGTTAGTATCACAGTGCAACAGTAAATTTCGAATGGCAAAACAAACTATTCAGATTCCGCCACACCTCCTATACCTATCACGAACTATATATTCTAAATATCTTAAAGTTTTTTCTGAAAAATCAACCCCTAGAACCCCATTTTTTCTGTCATATGAGAGATGGGCGTGAAAGTTGACCGACCACGGCCATTTTCATAATTTTTCTTTTCCACGACCAAAGAATGATTTATGCCAAAAATCGTTGTGCTGAGATGATTCCTTATATTTTTTCCGCACTTTAAATGGATTCAAACCACTGTGCGTTTGGTCGAGACTTAAACCTCATCCAAAACTTGTTGAAATTCCGATTTTCGAGTATCTTTGTATCTTTGGGCTTGTAACCCCGAATTACCTTTAAGCTCTTTGCTGAACAAGTAGGGTAGAAGGGGGAGCATTCGCCACTGGGGCACATTTGCCACCCCCCCCCACCCGCCCCCCTTATCTTCTAATTTAAGAAAGTTTTATAATTGAAACAATCTATAATTTGTGCTTTTATCGATCATCTTTCATCCCTTCTACTTTGACATCTTATTCCGGTGTTATTTAATTAAAGAATAAGCAATAGTTTCTTTTTATAAATGTTCAAAAAGTTTAAAAAATTATGTTTATATGAAAGTGGTTGCTCCTGGGGCACATTCACCAGAATGCGGATGGAGCGGTTTCGACGGCATATGATATGAATTTTAGACAGTTTAATGTTAAATTAAGTCATGTCTAAATAAATTCCTCTGAATCAGTACTATCCACTTTTATTTACATGTATATACATGTATATACATGTATAAATGCTTATTTTTTTTTAGTAAATAACTTATATTTTTTAACAAAATATTTTAAAAATTAATCATTTATATTTTTGTTACTTTATGTTATAAATAAATTTTCATAAATTAAAAATAAGTAGAACTTATTCTGACTGATAATATGTAATAGTAATATACAAGAACAAAAATTAAAAAAAATAACTATTACTTTATCAAAAACCTTGAATTTTATTCCTTGCACCTTTCGGTTGCACCCCACCCCCTTGACGAATGTACCCCATGATTGGGGCACTTTCACCATTTTGGACTACTTGGAAAATCATCAAAAAAATAATAGAAATCATTAAGATAATCAACTCATAAAGATAACAGATGAAAGCTAATAAATGTAAATTTCTAATTAAAAAATAATTTTTCAAAAAAAACTATTAGTTTAGCCTAGACAACACTTTAAAAAAAAGTGGCGAATACTCCTCCTTCTACCCTACACATATGTGGACTCAGGTTTTTATCAATTTCTCCATATTCGTATTTAGTTATTCCGCTTCAAATTATTAAAAAAAATGTGGTTTACCGTTACTTTGTGCATTTTTTTAAGTCGAAAGTAAAGCAATATCGCGAAAAAAAAGATATTTTTGTTGATAAATTAATAAGTTATTGTTTATAAAAGAAATATTATAAAATTTTATAAAAACATAAAGTGCAAATATTGTTTAATTAGGGTGTGAAGACATTTATGCATTTAAGTTTTAACTTAAACAGTAATTACTTTGGCTGTTCATGCAAAAAAAAAATTGAAAAAAAAAATTTAAATAGAAAATTAAAAAATTAAATTAACGAGAGAGATAAACTTCATGAAACACAATTTTTTATGAATAAACTGGTAAAACCTCTGACGGATGGACACAAAACTTAAACTTTTAATTAAAATTCCATAGTTGACGAAACATAAAATATTAGAAAATCAACAGTTGTTATTCGATTTTAATAATAATATTATAATTTGTAACCAGTATTCCTAACTTAATCAAGGATAAATTTCAAAAAGTTAAAAAAATATTTTTCAAAGTAGAGCGAAGTTAATGTAGTATTTTCTGTACCCGTCAAAACAAAGCGAAAGCCATTTCCACTTCCGGTGAATTGACAGTAAAAGTTCTGTTGTTTAGAACAAATATATTTATTTTGTGTTTTACGATAAAAAAAAGATATTAACATGTATTATTTCGAATAATTGCCAAAACCTGAGAATAAAGGAAATCATTCGACGAATGAAACATTAGTCTTGGATACACTGCAACGCACAATATTTTGTTTTGTCCCCAATGTTATTAACTCTTTCATACCCAATGTTGCGTATATGCAACATTCACTTTTATGTGTCATAAATAAAATGTTTAACAGATATTACTATTAACGCTATTTGTATTGGGTTCTTTTAGGTATTCTTCACATTTACTGATTGCCGAATATTTGAAATTTCTTGCTTAAGTAATTTTTTTTTATTGTTTTGTCTTTGAAGTTCAGCAAAAAACCTAAGTTCAAAAATTTTTAGTAAAATCTTTTGCACTATTTTTTGAAAAATAATGCATTGAATTATTACTAACCGAAAATTTGTTTTATCAGATATGTTTATCAAAGATAAGAGAATATGAAAATCAAAAAATTGGAGAAAAGGAGTTATCCAGTGGTTGTCTACAGCTTCATACCTATGTTTTTTTAATCTTCAATAAAGGTCAAACAAATCAATGTAGAAGCAAGAAATTTGGTGTCATGATTGTGGAAGACCTAAGTAACCATAATTTCACAACAAAAGGTTTCACTCAAGCCCCATTATAATTCGGGCCACAAAGGGTTAAGTCCTTCTGTATTTGTTGTAAGAAAGATATTAAATTCAGAAAAAAGAGAAAAACTCATTGATAAGAAATTTGCAATGTCTTAAATTATTAGGAGAAGAAAGACTACTACGATTCAATTACTCATTAGATCATCGAAGTTAAAAATTAAGTAGAAGCTATTTCGTTTTATCATACTTTGTAATACATTCATTTATAAACTTATTCAGTAAAAAACAGTAATTTTTTACAGCGCTAACAGCCAAAGTACACATATGTGTACCATTGATAGGTTAGTTTAGGTTGGAGTGGCTGTCGAGAGACACACTTAGGCCTGAATGGCACATTGTGATACCACATAGTTGGAACTACAGTTTAACGCCGATTCCGAACGGCGGTGTGGCAATTTTTTATCGGCTTGGTGGTTTTGCCATTACCAACCAATGTGTGTACTTAGACCCTATCTTATAATTCTCATACACTTTTTATTGATATTGATAGTGAATATAAGAAAGTTATGAAAATTAACCACCAGACGAAGACGGGAATCGAACCCGAACCTCCCAGATGAATGTTTAGTGCACTACCCAGTAGACTATCGAGGTCGTCTACCTTTGATAACTAGTAAACAAACAAATTTTTCAACTCTTTTTCCTTTGAAATGAGATATTTAGATTGTGTTTAGTAGGAAACGAAAAAAAAGCTTATAAATTTCAGCGCTGTTCGCTCTCGGAACTAACTGAGAGGTTAAAATGTTAGGGGCAATTCGTAAGTTGTCAAATGGTTATATAGTGTATTTATTGTTTTTATTGTAGATCATACTCTATTTACTTGCAATTAAAACACTTTATAAATAAATTTTGTTTTTGTATGTTTTATAAAATTCATTCGTTTGTTACCTATCAACTGAAATACATACATGTTTGCATAAAACACAAAAATAAGTCTCGTCATAATATAAAGATCCTAACAGTTTTCGATTAAAATAATTTAAACATTGGAATCTCATTTTTATAATTTTTATTTGAATATTTGTTCATTTTCGCTCTAAGTAAATTGTTTAAAATGTAAATATGAAGGTATACAACCATACATATACATATATACATACTTACATATATTGCAAAGTGTTGTTCCAACACTTTTGAGAAATTTAATCTACCAATATAAAGATATACAGAGATATCTGAAAAAAAAAAGATGTATTAATTCTTAAGTCTAAGCTTAAATTTATCACAATATGTTGTGGCAATTATGAGGAATACTATAAATATTATAAAGAATAAATTAGAAAATGCATAGAAAGTTCTAAGCAAGTCAAGTTGGCAACAATGTGTAAATTAACGTCTATGGAATATATGTATGTATTATAGTATAGATATAAATAATATTGGAATATAAGGTGGAATGCTAATGTTAACCTCGAGGATTGGATATGTAATAAACATATGAGGTCACATATTCTAAAGTCTCCGGCATAAATATGGCTCACATTTGAGATGTGTTTTAATCTTAATACAAGATGCGTAATTGCTCTAATTTCCAGTTTGATAAATAACTAGAAATTATAATTAAATTAATAATGTTTGTTAAAACAACAAAATAATTGAACTACATATTACTATTAGGTCCTATAAGAACCTATTTGGCATCGGGCTTCTTTGTGCGATCCATGGCGAAACCATCTGGCATGCTGCTTTTTCGTTGCGCTTGCGAAATCTGCACAATGCGCGAGAGTGGCGAGTGTGTGCTACTGGTAGTAATGGATGTACGTGGTATAGGGCCGGCACTTCCCGTACCTGTTGCTGCACCTCCTGCGTTCAATGACGGTAGCAGACGAGTTGTGCTACTGGTTGAATTTGTTGGGCTAATTGGACTTGTGTCACTGAAGGAGCTACCTGCTGGCTGCGTGGTTGATATATTGAGTTCACGTGCCAGTGGCGATGGACGCAAAGATAAACGTCTTTGTAATGCAGTTTGTGAGCTTGGGGCCTGCGATGAGGAAGCAACAGCTCCGACAGATTGTTGCAGAAGAGTGTTAATGTTAACACCCGGTGGTGGTGCTTTGCCTGGTGGTATTTGTAGAGCTGTAGGACGTACACTGAAGCGACGTTTAAATTTCGAAACTGCAGAAGGAGCGGATGATTGCGGCGCTTGTTGAGTGGACGCTGTTGTTGATGGTTGTGCTTCTCTTTCGCTGTAACTGGGTGGTGGTTCAACAATTTGTACCGTTGACGATTTACGACGTCTAGTGAGCACATTCGATGCTGGTGATGTAAGTGTTGATTGTTGTGAATTTGCTGCAAAAGATAAGGTCGGCAAGGTGGCTACAGTTGCACGACGTGCATATAAACGATTAGCTGCTGCTGTAGATAGAGCTTTGGTATTATCGCCCGCGAACAGCGATAGTAAGGTTGGCATCTCCGATTCGGTGTTAGAAAGACCGGCATTACCCACTTTACGCTTTTTGTCGGTACCAAATATGCCTCCCATTTCAGTGCGTGATATTGTGGGCACATTGGATGCATTTTCGTCAAGCACTGCCTGTGTATGCATCGCTTCTAGAGCGCGTATCAAATCGGCAAGTGTTGTGTTTTCGAGTACTTCGCGATCCTCTTGCGAAGCCACCGAGAATAAGCTCGGTCGGCGTTCGTTCGATGCCATTGGCAAACGTGCCGCAGCAGGGAATAAGCTACCTCTACGTGGCGGTATACCACCAGCATTGTTGGAAGCAGCGGCAGTATTAAAAAGACTGCCACGACGTTGCGTCAGTGCAGCTGTATTGCTTGATGGGAACATGCTGGCGCGGCGAGCTGCTAAGGCAGGATTTTGAGCGAATATCGATTCACGTCGTTTTCTCGAACCAGCAGCAGCTCCTGCGGGAGCATTACGTTGATAGGAAGCCCCGACCGCATCCATGGTACTGCCACGTCTACCACCTGCACCCGCCGCAGCTGGTACTACGCCACTGAAACCCACAGAAGGTCTTGATGCAATGCTGGCATCAGATGGATAACTGGCACCAGCATTGAGTGCAGCCGTCGATGGTTTCCCATTTTGGAAATACGAAGGGCTGGCATTTGCAGTAACCGTGCTGTAATAATCCAATGGTGGTGTACGATATTGTTGCCTTTCTGGCACACTCATAATTGAGTACTTGCGATCAGGCTTGGTGCCAGCAGGACCTACAACTCCTCCACCAATACCACCATTGCCAGTGGCAGACATAAATTCCTGCGAAGGACGCTTCTTGAATGGAAACAATCTACGTAAACCATCCGGCATGGAGAATTTCTTGACGCGTGGAGGTTTCTTCAGCTCTTCATCACTTATATTAACAACATAATCTTCTGAAGATGGTTTACCAAAGCTGGAACGATACAAATTTTCTGCATCGCCTTGCTTGTAGCGATTATTGATAACTTCTTGTATTTGATTATTATCACCACTCCATGTCCATTCGTTTGGTTGCATATTCGGACGGCGTACACCACGCTTGGGATTGATATTGAAATCGGAGCAAGCACGACCACGCGGTTTTGGTATTTCATTAACACTTGGATAAGACCATTCGCTAGCCAAGATTTGTGAGTCCGAGAAACCATGATAACCGCCATACATATCAGTTGACCCAATGGTAGTATCTTCTTCGGGCAACGGTTTCACCGTACCCAGCGCGCAAACAACTTTAGCCAAAAGTTCGGTGGTTTGTCTAAAGACTTCGGCATTCTCAAATGATTTCTGTTTATCGAGTTTATCGAGTTCAGTATCGGAGGAAGCACGTATGGGTGTGCCAGCGGCTCGTGCTTCCATGGCGTCATAACATTCGGAAAAGGCACGTCTTCGATGAAATTCTGGAGGAGGTTCGATACGGTACATGCTGAGCTCGGGACAGGAATTGGAGCGATATAATAGAAATGAATCATCTTGTTCGGTGTAAACAGGCTAAGGGATATATGTAATTGTCATGTTTGTATTAGTATCATATAAGTTTTGCAGAGTGTTAACTAGTTTAAATTTCGATTTAATAGAAATTTGGAGGGTGCACATTAATTTTGCGCTACACACGATTCCTTTAAAAACTTTAATGAGCTATTGGGGCATTAAAAATACGATTTGTTTTGATTTTTAGTTTTTGCTTACATTAATTTACTTACGCATTTTGTCCATAACTTGTCGATTTGTTTTGCGAAAAAACTATAAAAAGTTTATCAAAAAGACAAAAATATATTTATGTAAGTATATCGAATTCTTGCTACGATTTGCATTTACTTAATATGTGATCGCCCCATTTAGTTACTCTTGCAAATTCAGAGTGCCCAGAGTTTGAACAAAATTGCACAGAATTAAATTTTTATAATATAGGTAAACGAGTGCGAAAGTTATGTAAAATTGAGTTAAAGTCCCGGTTAAGTATTGAAATATAATAGAAAACAAACAAAATTAATGTGCATTTAACCAAATATAGTTATGTAGTTGTGTATAAATGAAAAACCTAAATAAAATTTAAGTCTATATGATTTTTAAGTCTTACCCTATGGAATGATAACAGGATGTTTGAATGCGTAAAATGATAAAAAATTGAAACATTTTCAAAATATTATATTTATAGTTTTCTTAAGACAGTACTTTTCAAACTGCGGCTAATCATGCAAAATTAAGCTTTAACTTTCTCGTTCCGCTTTACAATTCTAAGAATTTTTATATTACGTTTCAGATGTGGGAAGCTCGGGTTATGACACAAACATTTAAAGTTACCAATGCGAGGATGACGGTTCTCAATAGTAAGTTTAAAATTTTTTGCTCAGGAGTATAGAAATCAACTTGACTGTTCTAATGTGTTACTTATGATGGATGTAAAGCTTGGACAGGGCCGCCCGCAAAGAGGGGACCGATTTTTCCGAAGTTTAGAAAATCATTCACGGCTTGTTTTTATTTCTTTTTTTATATTCATTGGTATGTGAACAAAATTTTGGATATTCAAAACCCGGCAGCCCTGAGCTTGGCATACTGATTCACTTTACACTTCATAATTATAAGTTTGAGAAGT
The DNA here is from genome assembly GCA_963691655.1 of Toxonevra muliebris. Classification (NCBI taxonomy): domain Eukaryota; kingdom Metazoa; phylum Arthropoda; class Insecta; order Diptera; family Pallopteridae; genus Toxonevra; species Toxonevra muliebris. The sequence continues at coordinate 96,173,665 of OY829326.1, forward strand.
ACTGTCGTAAGTGTTAAGTTTTATGAACATAAAATAGGTAATCGAGAAAAATTTATTTAAGCCCATAAACTAATCAAGTAAATTATTTAAATAATTATAGTAAATGTAATCTGAAATATTAAAAACTATATTTTTTGTTTTTTACCTTAACTTTTAAAATATATAATTCATTCAAAATTCTACGCAAATAACCAACATCTTTGGTAACACCACCCCAAATACGATTTTGCGTTGCTTTAATATTTGTTGAAAGTTGCTGTTCCAAATATGATAATTTTTTACTTTGTAAACCTCTGAAAACATAAAGTGATAAGTTTCACAAATTTAGTTTTTTGTTAGTTCAATATTTTAGTTATTATATGTGATGAAGAATGGAATCGGTTAGAGATATGAAGCGATCCTCACTTTTCAAAATATAGTTAAAAATTTTTTCCTACAAATTACTCACTAAAAAAAGTACCAATTTGTAACTGAGTTTTGCATATTCAGTTCTCTTTACAAATTTTAACCAGTTTTTACTGGTAAAGGTTTTGTGTATACACAAAAAAGAGAAAAACTAAAAGAGAAAGAAAATGAGAGAATATATCATTTCCCTCCCGTGACCAGTGTTGCCAGAACGACGATTTTATCGTCATTTTGACGATTTTTTGGCCCAATGACGGTTTGACGATTTTTGTTGAAAAATTACGATTTTTTAGATTAAAAAACAACTCGAAAAAACTTTTTTGTTTTAAAATCACTTCTGTTATTTTTAAACATATAGTATATATATCACAAAGAAATGTTTTCACATACCAAAAAATATTTTAATCCCAAAAATCTTCCCTATAATAAATCTACGCTGCTAAAAAACTACATAGAAAGTAGTTGAAATACCAACTATATTATGAAGAAGAAAACGTGATTCTGATTTTTTTGAACTCAGTACCATAGTATAATGTGACAAAAGTAAATTTTCAAAAACTTTAATATTCAAAATGGCGCCATTTTACTCCACCAATTTTAGTGAATCTTCAAAAGTGAAAAGATTTCTACACCGACCTTCCCCAAAATATTCTTTACCAATTTTCTTCATCCACAACACTGTGAGAAGTACGCCCTAAAACAATCAATCGCAATCTGCTCTTGCATTACCATTTAATGACAAGTCAGGGCTTAGAGTTGAAGGTGGGGTAGACTAAACCAAAACACTCAGTCTCAAAGACCAGACAGGAAAGATATGTGAGGGGATAAATGGGAAGAAGGTCTAGGGTCTCTCAACCTCGAACTTCTTTGTTTCACTGATGATTCTTAGAAGCTCAGGAAGAGGGAGAGTGTGGACATAATTCATACTCAAGACATCATTACCCAACAGCCCTAATCTGATTCTCGTGAACGCCGGACAACTACAAAGATAATGCTCCGTAGTATCGTTGTCCTTAAGATACTACTACTGCAGCTTTTCTCTTCAGGAACTGGAATGCCTCTTAAAGGAATAAAGACTAGGTGTATCTGTGTTGAACTTGATTTCCAGTGATACAATTTTGATTATGCTTTCCATGCATAAATATTTTAAGACCAGAGTATTAAACTCTTGGTGTTAATAACATTGATTTCAGAGAAAAAACAATATTTTTGTAAAGTAAAGATATTTATCTTGGCATTAACGCCACAGACAAATTAAAAATCCTTGTAAGCCTCATAAATTGCATAACATGTGTAAACTTGTCAAAATTTATGTGAAATTTGACAGTGTGTTTCCGTGATTTACCAGGTTTTTGCACGTTTTAATGAAAACTCTTAATGTGTTACAAAATATCTGGGAGCTACGATATGTAGATTTTGAGACAATTTTTGATAAAATGAATGAAATTGCAGCTGAAGAAAGTTTTGGAAAGATATTTCCAACATAAAACGTAGCACTTCATCAAAAGCATTTCCATTGTCAAACTTTGCTTTAAAATTGATATATTTATTCAACTCGTCCGCAAATGTTGAAAGAATATTTAAACAATAAGACTCTTGAAGGGATATTATAATATAAATGAATGCAAACAAGTAAACAAATTTGAGTTTTTCTCTCATGACGATTTTTTTGTGAAAATGACGATTTGTTCTTACAATTTTGACGATTTTTGAAGTGAAGTTTCTGGCAACACTGCCCGTGACAGAAATAACAACTTATAAGTTACTACAACAACTGCCATATAGCTATTTTGTTTTTAGTTGAGTGATTATTCATTTTATTCAATTAAATTTTGCACTAATATTAAATAAAAACTAAAGGCGTAGATATGTCAGAAAATGTTATTTTTTTTTTTTAATTTGTTAAATTTTTTTTGTTATAACTCTAATGCTAATGTTATTACTTTCAAACATTTTTGCGCCATAGTGGGAAATTGTCCAAAATTGTTTTTTTTTTTAAGCTCAATAGACCGAACCACCTTAGAGGCAACAAAAAGTACGCCGGACACCTTCGAATCTAAATTATTTTTGCAAGGCAATTTAAAAAAGCTTTTTTTCGGCCAAACGTAGGGGTCGCCTTTTTAAATTGTTCGTTATATCTTCGGCATTTACAGTCGGATCTTAAAGTATAATAGCTGTGTTTTACTCGCCAGCTAGTTTAACATGTGCAAATAAAACGACCAAGTTGTTAAGTGTATTCTTCGTTATATTGTTATTCACAATGGAACTGCTCAGCAGCTAGAGGTGAAATATTTTAATGGATCCGAGTCATTGCGGTTAATCGTGGGCATTGTTTTTAGTTTTTACCCTTTATAAGAACATTTAATGATGATTTTGACTTATTTTCACCGGCAGCCATGTCGAATCTTTTCCTTTTTTGCAAACTGTCCCGCTTCTTTTTTCATTACTGGCAGTTCACAATAGAAATTGATGTAGCTAAACTACTTGTTAAGTATACATAACAGCTATAATTATACGTGTTATCTCTGCCTCAATAATTTCCACTTTATTTTATTTGATGGTTATGAGCATGCAACCCTGTGTGCTAAATTCCTTAATTTTCTGGCTAAACTGGGCCACACTGTTGGAAAATTTTGACACATCAAAGAAAAAAAAATCTGAAAACAAATTGCGAATATATTCTCCCCTAGTAGTGGCTGACAACTGCAAATAACTGTCATAGGCTCGTCTCATGTTAAGCTCATTTTCTCTTCAGTACTCGTCTTGTGTCACATCGCTTCGATAGCAATGTAATATATTCGATAATTTTTTTTTCATTCTGTGTTTCGTTTAATTTGACCACATTTTTCAATAACCAACTCAGGTAAATATTGGAATATGTGTGTTTATAATATTCGCGGAACTTTACGCCTTCTACTCAGATACAAAATTTTGCATGAAATTTGCATTGTGTTACTCATATGCTGCCATATTGTAAAAAAGAGCGTTGCGAAAGTTTCAACACAGCGTTAGTTTATCGGCAATTTCTAATCGTTTTTTAGTACGAAAATAGTTTTACAAGTGGTCCATAATCCCCCGACATTTTTCAAAATCGAGTAAACATCATTTTTGGACTAACTGAAATAACTTGTATGATTCAATACAATTTGACCGAACTGATGTAACCCAAAGAGGGGATATTCCTCTTACTGTGAATTGTAGTTGAGCTTGGAAATTTTCAGAAAAAGTTTTTTGTTTTGCGAGTTTTTAGCCAAAATGAAAATGCAGTCCACAAAACCCTAGTCTCCTCTATTTTGCGAAAATGTTTTTTTCGTGTTTTTTATTTTTACTGTGCATAAATTCAAAATCATAGAATCCGAACCAGCATCTGTTTACATAGGCTGAGGGTTTTGTAAAGTTAGCTCTAATTTTTGTTTTATGCGGTCTTAAAGTTTACCCATTTCCAACAAATTAAGTATAATAAACCATAAGACAGCTTGGTTAGTTTCTATCTGAGATGTGCGCTTAGTAATTAAGAATGGGATTTTTCGTAGAACCATTACCTCGAATGAATTAACCCATTAGCTCGCTCCCTTATGGGTATTGTTTGCTCTTTTCGAAACAAATCACTTTTTTAACCTATAACGACGGTTTATAGAGGTTTAATATGTTCTAGAAATATGTTGCTCATAAAATTCTATTATATGTCATTGAACAACAAAAATCTGTAAACTTGGTTTTAATAAAAGTATTTCTAATGAAGAAATGAATTTTAAAAAGTGTTGTCTTAAACAAAATAAACAAGCACTTATATTTTCAATGGTGTATGGCAAATTTGCTATCTCATTATTTCTCGTTTTTCCTTGACCATCCTAATTTTCCGACTTCAAGATCAGATTGTGTGAATTCCAGTCGTGATCGAGATAAGCTAACTTCAGATTTATGCTTTTTGCACCAATATTAATCAATTCGATATTTTTTAAGTCAATAAAAAATTTGGAAACTAATGGTTAATATATCGTTGCCTTCAAATCTTCAAGCTTTTGTTGCCTTCAGAAAATAACAAAAAAAAAAAAAAAAAGAAGTAGTATATGAAAACCCATTTATGGCTTCGTATGCAGTAGAGGGTTAAAATTATATCATTAAAATGCAGTGATAGTATGGGGCCAAATGTAATATCATATTTTATAATGAGAGTGGGTAATGATTATGAAGTTTCTTAATTATCGCATCATTACTGGTAATAAAAATAAATATAACTGAGCTATACGGTGCATATAAAAGATTATTTTTAAATATGAGCAACAGTTTTAGGGATTATTTTGAGTGGTTAAAATATTTATTATATAATTGTTGTTACATATAATCTGTAGTTTGTGATACATGAATGAGAATCTCTTACGAAATTATGAAATACCCCAAAAGTATTTACAGTGACGGTCAAAACTATTCACAGGATACAACATTTTTTGGTTTACGCTTGCTGACAATAAAGGTTGAAAAATCGAAAAATGAAATGAACAATAAAGGTTGAAAAATCGGAAAGTTAGAGCTATGAAATGTTGCTGGTCACTCAAATGAAATGACCAACAGTCTTCAGGTCAAGAACGTCGCTTGAAAATACCGAAGTTGGTGAATTTATTTAATTTGTCAGCCGAAACTTTCATAAAATTCTAATAATGGTGGGTGCCAAACGGTAGAAAAGTACTATGGTAGAATGTGGTGTACCATTTTTTCCGTCTGGTGAGAAAATCTTTATTTTTGCTGTGCCAAACGGTATCAAAGTACTTGAGCAAATTTTGACAGCAATGGCCGGCAAAACAGCGACGGAAAAATAACATATAAAATTAACTAAATGAAAAAGTAATTTAAAAAAAGCACTGTGAACGAAATAAGATCAATAAAATAATGGATCGTGCTGCGTATTTATGCGTTTGTGCAGTGACGCTTTTATTGTCGTTTGTTTCTCTGCTGGTTATTGGCTGCGCTCGACTTCTATTTATTACATTTGTCAAATTTTCATGTAGTCTTTGGGCAAGGTGTATTTATACCAGGTGAAGTTACCAGCAACTCATTCTTCTTCTTTCTTCGTAGTCAATATCATAGGCTGTCAAAATCATTGTTTACTTTTGATTGTTTGTTTACGTTGTTGCCGCCATTATGACCCCAACAACAAAGATGTGTTGTTATTATTTTGTTGTGCGGCTGATTTTGACATTTTATGATATCTGATGCAACAACAAAGATATGTGGTTTTTGCCAAGGTGAAATTGTTGTAATATTGCTATCACCTTACACATGATTTCACCATGCCCTTGGGGCCACATAAATTTTTGACAATCATATTCACTAGTGTCAAAAATTTACTCACTCGAGTACTTTGGTACCGTTTGGCATAGGCTCTAATTGTGAAAAGTTTTGAATGTCACTGTATTTAAATAGTTAGATTGCAAAATGGTATTAATTGTGAAAATAAATTATAAATACTGATTGTTTTAAATTGAACATACCTTGTTATAAAAGTCATAATCATGAGTAAATAACCCAAAGAGAATATGAACCAGACTATTACGAAAATTTGATAAACCACAAACCAACCACCAAATTCTCGCGGCTGTAAAGAAATATTAAAAGAAAGTAAAAACATGTATTCAAATTTTCTAGTAACGACCCTCAGCCATCAACCATATATACCAATATACCAACCTGGTTCGCATTAAATGTTGGCACATAATCACCAAATCCAATTGTAGTCATTGTGACATATGAATAGTACATGGATATGGAGTAAGGCCATTTTTCAAAGTATGTGAAAACCCATGATGGCAGCAATATAAATAATGTAATACCCGGTATTAGTGCTATAATAATTATGGTTACAAGACCCAATTGCGGCGGTACATAGTGCTTATTATGGGATAGTTTATACTTTTTATAACGACGATAAATGGCCTCAAACTATAATCATGTTTGAAAAGAAGTAATAATAATTTTATTTGTATATATAGTATGTATTACAACTATTTCACAACTTACTGTTTTGCCAAAATATTCACCCAAACCCGCGAATAGTATACCATTCACCGGTATACCAATTACCGAATAGACAATCATTATCATACGTCCAAGAAATGTGTTTGGTGATATATTACCATAACCAACCGTCGAGCAGACGGTAAATGCAAAGAAAAATGAATGATAAAAGGTCCATGTATATGGTACTTCATATTTATCTGTTGTGTAATTGGTAACCGGTTTGTCACAGTAACTGGAAATTTTATCAAGTATTTGTATTTGTACTGTCTCATTTTTATCGGCAAGTTCATCAACAAGATATTCTAAAACAAAAGTAAAAATGGAAAGATGTAATAAAAATTGACAAGATAAGAATTTACTTTAATTTCTAAAATGTTCAGTCTAATCTTTTAATTTCTTAATTTTTGTATATATTGCAACATTTTTTATTTATGCAATGATAAACTATTAAATTCATCTAACTTATTTTCGTTAAGTATTTAAATTTATGCGATCTTTTGTTAGTGACAGGAAACTAACATTTACACATGATGACCTTTGCTATCTGTAATAAACAAATAGCGGTACTTATTTGATAGTATAAACAGGTTGAATGCCATTGTACTGATTGATATATTTATGTTGCCAGATAGAAAAAAAAACAATATATTAAACTGATTAAATTGTTGCTGTAATCATCATTGTTGTATAAATTAAGTTAGCTAAATTATAAGCTATTCCATTCATGAGATTCTGTAACTTTAGATGTAAAAGTTAAGTGTGGGCAAGATTGAACATAAAATATCCTGTACACCTGTCTAACAAAATAACCGACCGTTTGACTGACTGAAGAGGACATTTTTCTACCAATTTGAAAAAAACCCGACAAAAAATTTGTGAGTAATGCATTTATAGGAACAATAATATGTTAAAATTTAAAAAGATAAGCTATAATACTAAATATAAATATGTATGATATGATTTTCAATATACAGGTATGTATATTGAAAATCATGTAATGCTATACCAATTTTAAAAGTTTAATAATCGTTTATTATTTTAACAACCATAATCATTGCTGAATTACTGTTTTATATAAAAATATATATTTTTATCATTGTTGTTGATTTATCAGATTTAGGTAGGTACTTAAGTGGCTACTTCTCAGCAATCAATGAATTTTTGATTTGGTACGTTATTAAAGGAAATTAAATTCTAATGATATGTGACTTAATATTGCAGTGTTAACGTACAATTTCCTTCTTTTTTTACTGAGAGACGTTGTTGATAAATCAATAAGTGATAAAATATGTTTGTGCATATTAAATTGTGTTAAGTTTGACTAAGCTTCGATTCATTTGTTATACTTACGGAGGGACCAATAAAAGTTCATTAGGTTTGTGCTATTTTATTAGTTTTTGAAATATTCAAAGTTAATAGGTGATTTGAAATATTACGATATTTCATTTAAACTTTCAAGAAAATCTGTAAGAAGGGATACAACTAAGACTAAGACATGTAAGGTCGGCAGAATTCCCATCGTCAACACAGCAAGAAATTTGTTTTGTCAATCTCTATGGATTTCGACATCAACTCAAGCCGACGACGATACAAATGTGTCCCTGGTGAAAGCTAAAATTTAGGAAGAGCCGAGATTAATCCAAGAAATAATAGCTGGTGAACTGAATATGAATACCATGGCTGTGTCTCGAATATAAAAAAATCATTTTGGACAAACGAAGAAATTTGTTCGATGAGGTTTTAATCACTGTCAAAAAGAGCCACGTGTTTGTTTTGTCCAATATTTCCTGACAAATATTATTTGCTAGTAATCTTGACAACTCTTATTAATTGAATAAGCAGTTGCTTGCATTATTACTAGCTAAATATTACTAAATAAATAAAATGACCTAAAAAACAATTAAATATTACTTTAAAAATTACCCAAAAAATGATTGAAAATTAACACCATAAATAAAAACAAAATGAATTGTAAAAGCCAAAATCAAATCCAGTTGCTTTTGTTTTTCTTCTATATATTCTTGACGATAGAGGTAAATGCTCTTAAGATGGAACTCCATAACTTGCGATTGCGGCCGGTTGTGTTTAAATGCGGCTGAGATGCTTTTATATGCATGTTCCGGATTGCCGCATTAAAGACCAAAAAGTTGGGCAACTTTCATCTTTTTAGTGCGGCACAAATTTAAACTTAATTTTAAATTTAATTTCATTTATTAAATGTTTAATCCCAGTTCCAAAAAGATTTTCATATTTTGTTTAATTTGGTAAATAAAACGCAATTTATGTTTAGTTATTACTTTTTCTTTTTATTCGAATTCGATCTGTTGGCTTCTTGCCGATTTAGTGACTACTGTTTTCTTTTATACTCTATATTTATTTATGAAATCAATTGTTTTGCTTTTATAAAGTTTAACTTGTACCATTTTTAAATACACAAACGTCAAAATCTAGTGAAACTTCAAATTCATGTCACGGTTGATAGCAGCAGTACTGTCTTGACAAAATGTTGGTTTTTTAGTATGACATTACCATAAGATGTCGCGACTAGACATTTTGATGGTAAGACATGAATATTAACATGATATATAGCTAGTCGAGACACTATGTAATGGTGTATTCCCATCGCATCGCCGCACAGTATTGATCACATTTGATTCGAAAAAAGAAGATATATTCTGGAGGATATATAAATTGATTTTAAGAAAATCAAAAATTATTTTAATTTCAAAATGAGATAAATCAGCTTATTGAATATGCCACAGAAGTCGCTTTTCATAGTGCGCACAGAGCGAAAATGCCGAAATCGCACGCAAACGCAAATTATGCTGTTCCTCCGTCATTGTGCTTCTTCTCCCAAAGTAAGTCGGAGGTCGGCTGCATTAGTTGTGTTTAAAGCATAAATCGCAATTTCGGAACTAAAGTTCACATAACACACGTAATTTCTAAAAGCACTACAAATGGGAGAGAATGTTGGAATGAAAAAGAAGATTAATTTAAAATATTTCCATTACATAACGGTAAAGTGACATTTTTTAGTACTAAATAGAAGATTCAAAATTTATGAAATTATTACATTTTCACAGTGGATATCCCCTTTCAAAATGCGAAAAAAAATAAGATTTATTTTAGATAGTAGGATAAAATTGCCCAACAAATGTTCCGAAAATATAAAAAAGTGGTTTCAACGCTAACAACCCCAAATAAAGTTGCCAGGGCCTCTTTGAAATTGTATTTGCAGCAAAGTGATTCGGCGTTTGCGAAATCATGAAAAAATTTTTTTTTTGCAGTGCGAGCTGCCCATAAAGATTGTGCACTGTTGGTAACCTTAAATGGTATTCCAAGAATATTTAAATCAGGTTGAGGAAACTTTAAATATACAGTGAAGGACAAAAGTCAACATACACTACGGAATTTTAAGTTTCTCTAAACCTAAGAATCTAAAAGAAAAATTAGGTTTTTAGTCTTATAAAAATGATTATTTATTCACAAAATAAAATTACTTCAATAGCATAATGAAGAGACCGCAAGCTTAGTTGCTCCTATGATATGACGACTACTAGCAGCTAATGATGCCCAAGGAGGACCACTAAATATTGGAAATGGCATATAATGTTATTGATCATGCTAAAAATAGTTAATCCTTAGATAGTTTCGTACTTTATTCCCCAAATAATGGGCAAGGTCTAATTAAAACCGATTGTATGATATTGAATTTTGCGTTGCTTTTGGTATCCATTTATTGTTCGTAGGTATCCAGATTAAAAAGAAAAACTCTCAATAATATTTGAATAACCTCAAGTAAAAACTAATTTTGTGTCTTTAGTCCCAAAAAAGGTATCCCGACCAAAAAATTAAAAACTTATATTGCATATTAAATATGTGTGATAGGTTTAGATAAAATATTACAATACCATATACGTTTAGTAACGAGACTTTTATAGATTTAGTATAAACAATAACAGTTTTTTATATTTGCACACTCATTAAATAGACACTATAAAGTTTTAAATCCCTCACATGCTATATACTATGGACGTGTGTTTCACATAATAAAAACAAAGCAAAAATTTACTAAAATCATTGACATCGAACTTGAAACAATATCAAAACAAAAAAAAATGCCAATTGACCTAACGGCGGTGTCGTTCTCGATTACCGCCACCACCACCTCCATCATTACCATTACCATTATTATTTTCCGTCAACTAACGAATTAATTTGTATGATAAACACACCTATTTAAATTGCCGCTAAACTTTCGACATACAAGTATATCACGCATACATACTCATTTATATCACACTCTCTTATACAGCCAGCAAACAAATTGTATCAATGACAAACGGAACTGTCACATACAGATGTTAGACTGACAACGACGACAGATGAATGGACTAGCAGATAAATACAGATATGTACTAAATAAAGTATAGCAATTGTCTTATTAAATTGGCCATTAAGTGTGGGTACCTACAATAATAATGCCGAAAAAATAAACGGAGAAAGCAGCAGCGGTCGAAATTACCGTAAAATGTAAGTGATATGTGCTTTGTGTGTGTGACGTCACTTGTAACATGTATGTTTAGATAAAACTAAGTAATTGTATCGCTGGATTACGGTAGTAGTAAAAATGAATTGAATGAATTGTGTTCGGCCTACGATATGTCACATTGACATTTAAGTACCTATTAAATTTAGTTCATTCGGTGTTTACATGCATGCTTGCATATTTTTTCACAAACAATTTAATTTCATGAAAGCATTTACTTTGATTTAGATCTTTTGAGATGATAGTGTGATTGAAATATGGAAGCATTACCACTATCATGATTTCCGTGTGAGTTTACTCAATACCCTACACATTGATTTAGATGTAACTGTTTACCCGTAAGTATGGCAGCCCGACCTCCAGATATCTCAATCAAAATAAGGCTGTGGTTATATTGCGAGTATGCTCGGCGAACACCATGAAATTGTTGTTGCACCGAACACAAAGAGAGAGTCGGTACTCACTCTCACACCGAACACGATAAGCTCGGTGTATTGTACACCGAGCACGCGGAGTATTCAGGGTGGCAATGAGTTATTTTACAAAACAGTAACATTACTTATAAAATAGTATTAAACAAACGAGTATATTTTGACCAAAAACAACTCTGCAACGAGCTGAATGTAACCACTTTGACCTAGCACGGAAGGAAATGTTTTGTGTTCGTCGAACACCGAGCACCAATATAACCAGGCGCTAAGTGAACACTCTTTGACTTAAATTTTTATATAATAATTTTATAGCTAGAGCTACATAGTTTCCAAGATATTTCTTTGTTTCACCGAAACAATATACGTATGGATCAAAAATATCTAACGAAATCTGTGGTAGCAATGGTTATGTGACTCAGTGTTTGATGTGATAATATCTTTACTCGGGGCTGAAGGAAAATTTTTAGTGGGGTGAATTGAGAGAAATTAAAATCAAATGTCACGTCGGTGTCGTGTGAGGTTTCATAGTATCTGTGATTTTATAAGTGTGTATTTTATTACATATTACTTTATACTTTAAGCCCAAAAGTATGCAACACATAATTTTTATATCAAAAACGGTTGTTTTTATTTGCTGAATTGTTTTATTGCATAGTTTATTTTAGTTTATAGTTTATTCTTTCCTAATTTAAATTGTAAAATAATATCAAGATTAAGCGATGTATATGTGCAAAAAGAGAAGAAAGTGGATTGAAAAGAGAAAATGGAAATTTTTGAAAATTCATCGTTGCATTTTTTGGAACATAAAAACGAAAAACGTTTTTAATTAAGTAAACAATAATGCGTATCACATAATGTGACGAGTGCGGAAAGGAACCCTATACTCCATAATATAATAATCTTCCGTTTTGGGGATTTGCAACTTTGTAGTCTATGTAGACTACTTTCTATGGGGCTATTTGAAGTCATTTTTCCTGACGTGACAGACAGCATTAGGCAAAAAATAGAAAAAAGACACGGAAGAATCATAAAAGAGGCTCAAATTTAAATCAATACTGAAGGTTAACATTTAAATTAATACGCCACCTTGTATTATGCCTAAATTACTTGATCTTTTCCCGTCTCTTTTTTTCTGTGTCAATGCTTTCTTAAATATGTTCTGATAATTCCTCCTCTTGAAAGGTTTTCTGGCCACTGAGCCCTGGGTCATATATTTAATAAATATTTAGGTCCAACAGATTAGTTGGACTTATCGAATATACGGGTTAAATTATTTTGATGATTTCTTAGCGTTGACGTGATTTTCAGGTATCTATAGTAGAGGTTACATGTATAGAGTAGGAATTTTATATTCGACCTTGACTGAACTTATTTTTTTGTCAATGTTTTAACTTTATATTAAATTCAAATCATATTGAATTTACTTAATGCATGATTACATTTTCTGTTTGTGTATGTATATTGAATTATACTAAATTTAAAATTAAAATTGAATTAAATTTTTTAATGACAATTTTATTGACACTTTAAAACACAGACTTTTGTATAGAAGTAATTTAGACATTTAGATAAGAATTAACGATATTTACTACTTGTAATAAAAGCGGAAATAAATGTTTTTCTCGAAAATTCAGTGTGATCAAGTTTAAGTGTATTTTCTTTTGTTTGACGTAGCATTTCTCTGTTTCGATATTAAATTTGCACTACTGCATTGTATACCATAAAAAAGAGACCTCAAAACGCAGAAATTGCATTTAATTTAACCAGCGTTTAAGTTATTTAAACATTCGTTTAAGCAATTTCTTGCATTAAAGTGCAATGAAAATATTTGTATGCAAATTACTCTTCTACTATTAAGTATTATTGCTATTATTATAAATTGTAACAATTCTTTGCATATTTTCATAGCCTTTTATTAGTTTATTTCTTCTTTTACATAAGATTTTATTTGTTGCTTAATTCTCTTAATCTGTGTTAAGTAAAATAATCTCATGCTTATTTTAATAAAAACGAAATGTATTTGTGCTAAATTATTGCTTTTGTAAGAAAAAAATATATCGTTTTAATTAATTTGATTATTTAATTGGGCTTGTGCACAGATTTAAATAGTTTTCGGCATTTTTCAGTACTAACTACAAAGGAGAATGAGTTTAGAATAAAACTAAAAAAACAAAAAGATTTATTAAAATTTATTTATAATAAAATACAACTTTTTAAACAATACAAACTTTTTAGATACTAACTTCCTTCTTCGAAATGGTTACTTTAAATAAAAAAAATTAACAAGTAATTAAAGTAAACTTCGTAAATATTGGACGACTTTAAAATAAATCTTATACGTCATAAACAGCTTTCTTTTTTTTTTGTGATGTAGTCAATTTAGAAAATTTATGAATTGTTGACATATGAAATTATCATAATTTTTATGGTTTTTTTTTCTGCTAATAAATAGAAATTATAATAGGAAATTTTGCTTTATTGGTGAATTACATAGAAGTCGATTATACAGTACATATGTATGTAGTACATATCCAAATAAAAATAATAGCTTAACTTCGAAGTGGTTGCCATGGTAGAGTGATTAACGTGTGAATTCTTATACTGAAGATTCAAAGTTTTTTTACTCCGGTGAATAGCGGGGTAGGTAAGTATGTGGGTAAGTAAAGTCACTTGTTCTCATTTATTACACCGAAACTCAAGTAGCTCAGAACACCAGTGTTACCACTTTGATCCAATTGGATCAGAAATGATACATTTTTGTCACTTTTTTCAGTGATATTATTCTTTTTTGCTTTGGCCCTATTTTGATACTTTTTTCCAAAAGAAATGTCTAATAGCGTGCTGCTTAACTCCAAACAATTGGCAACTTTATTTCCACAAGTTATTATTTTTGCGAGTGGCAATTTCCGTTATCAATTTTACCATTGGAATTATTGTCTCCACTGAATCGGCATTCGTTTTTGCTTCTTCCCAGTCGCCGTTTTCGCGAACAGTGGTATGATGTCTTGCTATGGTTACAACAAAAAAAAAAAAAAAAAAACATTTTGCTCTTTTCTTTTTATTCTTTACTAATAAAATATAAATTAACTTGTTATTTGTTAGCAAAATCATTTTCTTTTCATCAAATTTTGAACGTATCACAATTTTGTTACGTTAATACTATTTCTTTTTTAAGATGATACACTTTTATACTTTTCTGCCTTTCAGGGTGATATATCTTTTTTCAGTCAATGGTTTAGCACTGCTCAACACCCTTGTGATAAGGATGAGAAATGTTAGCAGTCTCCCTAATTTAAACTAAAGGATATTGGCTGAGTTTCTACATGCATTAATGTAAGGCATCAGTGTGTTTAACTACTAAGTCGTTGGGAAATGGGTTTACCTTACTGCGCAAAAGTGCTGTATTACAAATTTACAACAAAGTTACGTAATAGTGCGAATACACGAGAGAGAATTTTAGCCAAATTTAGCATTTCATTGAAATGCTCTCCCTGCTCTCCTGCCGTAGCGCAGGGAGAGCAACCTCCACTCATTTTCTAACATAGGTAAAAATCTTTAGTATTTCAACATTGGTTATTTATTTAGACAGAATTTATGCACGATTTAAAAGGAAAATATTTAACAAGTATGTATTTAATGTACACGTTTTTTCTTACTTGCGTACTTTTAAAAGAAATAATATATTTTGCTTCGTTTTTTTTTTTTTCTTTTTGCAAATCTTTGCTAAAAATGCAAACAATCTTTGAATAAATTGAATCGCAACCACGCGGTATTTTTAGTTTATATACAAATATGGGTATATACAACATGTGTAAATATATTTTTTTAAGGCATTATTTATAGGTATGTGAATTATACATATTGATAAATATGAGTAAGAACGGTAGTAAATAGTAGAGCAGTAGCAAAAGTGTGAAATATGTTAAATAATTTTATACTCATATTGTACATTATACTCGTACGAGTTGAACGAGTCTATATTTTAAGATGTAAACTCATGCATTTTATTGTTTAATAAGCAATTAACAGTTTTAAATCGTGCCTAAAGTTTAAGGTTAAGTGCTTTGTTCGAAAGAAATGTAATAATAACACACACAAAATCTGGCAGCGTTACAAAAAAGGATCCCATATGAACAGTTTGAGACTCTTGTAGTTGATAACATGGTGCGACAGTAAAAAATACCTGGGAAGTGATATACTTTTTCTTGTAGATCTTGTCGAGTAAAACAAGAGTCTGTATGTGAAATTTTCCAAACACCCCCAAAATCTTCATTTACCATTAAAAAAACCGGTGTTGGGTACCTTTGCGCACTTATAAGCCTGTAACTTAGTTGATTATCAACAGATATCTTACCTGTTTTAGAAGAAAGAAACTTAGACCTTTCGAATTATTCTTACTTTATGTAAGAAAACTTGAGAAATTTGTGTGTATTTGTCCAGCAAGCACAATTTTTTCATTTTTTTTTTCGCAATTTCTCAAATTTGGCGATGTTTCTATACACTATTTTATAAAGAAACTATACTACTTGTGAAAAATATGTTTAATAACAAATACAACGCATGTTTGTTTTTAAAAATCGGTAAGTAATTGACTGAGTTATTAAATTTTTTATGAAAACATAATTTTTATAAAAATACAAAATTTGGCCATTCAGCTGAAAAATGTTTGCTTGACTGTGTTTTTTTTTTAATTAAGCATCATCAGTTTCTCGTTGAAGTGACCAAAAATATTCTGAAATCATTTGTGTTTTATTTTTTCCTTCGAAGCGCTTTCAAATTGTAGCCATTCTTGGTGAAATTAAAAACAAACATGCGTTGTATTTGTTATTAAACATATTTTTTGAATTAATTCACAAGTAGTATGGTTTCTTTATAAAATAGTGTCTAGAAATCTGGCCAAAGTTGAGAAAAGGCGAAAAGAGTGAAAAAAATGGTGTTTGCTGGACAAATACATACAAATTTCTCAAGTATTCTTAAATCAAATACATATCATTCGAAAGGTCTAAGTTTCTTTCTACTAAAACCGGTAAGAAACTGAAAATCTGTTGATAACACTGGAATTCAGTTAAAATATAACATGAAAGTATGTTTTCTAAACTAATTCAAGGTCGCTGAACACGGAAATCACATTAATTTTTTTCGAGATATGACAAAATAACGGTTTTCAGGTTACAATTTCACTTACAGGCTAATATATCATTACCTATAGCTTCTATCGTTATAGGAAATATAATTAAATTACGCGTTTAATGTTGCCAAGTTTGTTAAAATCGGATTAGAAATGACTGAGATATAGATGTTGAAAGTTCAATTTTGGTGTAATTTTTGAGAAATTTTCACACAAGTCGTGGGCTAAGTTTTCTTTCTCACAAAAAGTGATCACAAAATCTAAAGTTTTTTTTTAATCGATAGACCATTTCATTACAAAAATTTTAAGCATAAAACGATAGCAATCGGATCAAAATCGAAAACTCAAATTCGTTTTGGTCTAGAAAATCAATCGCTGAGTTGCTAAATTATTGTGAGGAAAGACAAAATCTCTCTCCCATTTCAGCCACCAAAATGGCACGTTGAGTCTCAGCTTTTTTTTAGTTTTAATTTTAATTATACTTACCATTAATTTCAATTCGCTCTTGTAATTCTTGAGCACGTTTCAGCTTCTCCACACCATGCTCTATATGATAATAAATACTGGCGCCAAACATTAAATACGATATATAAAATATAAGTAAAAGTATCCATCGCTTTGGTGACATTACTCTATTACCGCAACAATTTCGCGTTTTATGTTGTTGAGAGGGAAAAGATGCTATTAATTTCGGAAAAAGATATAAATTCACCATTTTGGAATGATATTTAAAAAATAATTTAATCGGATAAAATGTTTAAGTCATTTTAAAATAAACTAAACTTTTGCACACATGTATTGCGTGAAAGAATTGCCACTAAACTGAGACGATTGTTTTATTATTTTTTTTTTTTCTTTAATATTATCATATCAGAAATTCAGGTATCAATCAGAAAAAAATAAGAAAAAATAAATAAACAATTTCTTATTACAAAAAAAAAAAAAACAATGCCCTAATCAAACCAAAAATTATTATTGAAATGTTTTTTTTTTTATGACGTTTTAGTTAAGTGTTTGAAAAATGATTAATATCAGTTAAATTGATTAAAAGTACAATAGTAATAATGATCAAGTATAATGTACTTGGACATATGTAGATATCTGATGTTAGACAATACATAAATACAACCTAGCAACAAAAATTAATTATTTTATCCAACTTCCTGGGTATATTAGTTATTATTATTATAAGTATATATTTCTTCTTTTTTTTTTTGGATATTTAGCTTAGTAAAGCGCGGTTCACGCAAAATTGGCACGCAGGAAAGTTGCTGTATCGTTTTAACCAGAACACTCAGAATAACAAATAATGCATTAAATGATAAGTTTAATATTGTGTTTTAATACTATAATATTAAAAGATTTAAATTTCTTTGTTGTGCAAAAAGTTCCGGGTATTTCTTTTAATGGACCCCATCAACCTTTGAACATCCGCTCTGGATACTTTTGCGGCTATTTGGTTCCTTTTTAGTAACATTGA
Source organism: Toxonevra muliebris (assembly GCA_963691655.1). Taxonomy (NCBI): domain Eukaryota; kingdom Metazoa; phylum Arthropoda; class Insecta; order Diptera; family Pallopteridae; genus Toxonevra; species Toxonevra muliebris. The sequence goes on from OY829326.1 coordinate 96,191,673, forward strand.
ATTCACATTTTTGACATTTCGATCGGTCGAAGCTGAGGGGAATTGGGTGGATTCATATATTTGGGCACTACATCTACTTTATTTGTCTGATACCAATCCATGGTTTCCTTAGAGTAGTGGCAACTGGCTAAATCAGGCCAAAACTTCACTGGCGAATGGTGGTGACGAACAAATGGCAATAGTGGTTTCGAAAGGCACTCTTTGATGTAAATATCAGACGTCATAGAAGAGGATGTCACAAATGCCCTGGATTTGAGACCACAGCTGCAAATAACCTGCCACACCATTGCTTTCTTTGCAAATTTATCCACTTTTATATACTCAAATTTTGAGGGTACATTACCACGATTCGTTGCCATATAAAATTTTTGACCTGGATACTGTTTAAGATCAAATTTTACGTATGATTCGTCATCCACAATAATGCATCCATTGAATTTGATCAAAACATTATTATAAAGAAGACGAGCACGTTTTTTGGCCAGTAAATTCTGTTTGTCTGTTCTATTTGGATATTTTATAGCACGATAGCACTTTAGCCCAGCTTTTATGCGTATTCGTCTAGCAGTACTTTTGCTGGTATTGAATTTTTTGGCACGATCGCTATCCGATAGTTCGGGATTGCTTTTGATGGACCTCAAGATCTTTTCCTTTAATTTTAGGTTGGTGGTTCTCGTTTTGTTCACAACTTTTTTAGCTCTTTCAACAGTAAGAGTTTCTTTATATCGTTTTATAATTTTCTATTTGCAGCTTTCTTTGTGCACACAATCACCAACTTGCGATCAATTAATATGAAAAATTTATCAACTAACGGTAACGGTATTGTAAACAAATCCCAGTAAAAAAATTGTTGTTCTTATGACTAGGGGCGACGTGGTGACCACAACAAAGCGTGCCAATTTAACGTGAACCGCGCTTTAGATCTCCGATGTACATAAGAAAGTCTTAGTATTATATATTTCTGTTCTATGATAGCAGCTGAGTAGCTCACATATATTTGCTGTGTTATTAAAATTACGAAAATTAATAAAGACCAAGGATTTGTGATCTTTGCTGTTGACTAACCAAAATGATTCCCCCACATATACAAGTACTAAGAACTGAGCCGATCACAGGCCTTTTTTTTTGCAATTCCGTGGCTTCCATAGAGCAGTATAGGGGATTGTCCTGGTGGCCTCTATTTCTAAAATAATATTTTTAAAATTTTAAAATACTTTTAATTTTTTTATAATAGTGCCAAACAGTCAAACTTCCTTCGGAAAAATTGCCAACATATCTACCAGTTGCATACAATAAAAACATCCTCAGCATCGCTGAGTGTGCCACACACCACAAATTCGTCATGACTTCCTGTATCCCCAAAGAGCCCATGATTTCCAAGTTAAGAATAATAATAATTTTTGAAATTAGCTAAGTTGGAAGAGAAATATTGAAGAATCGCAAGCAGGTGAAATTCAGACCCCACCTATTATATTATTTATTTGTTTCAACCTCTTCTATCACCTTCTTTTGTCTTGACCCTGATCACCCTGTATATGAGAATAAAAGTAACAACAACGAGACAAATTTGTCAATATTTCAAAATAATGTTTATGCCAAGGTGGAGTTACCAACAACACAATCTTCTTCTTTTTTTTATGGCGCCATTTTTGTTTGTGGTGTGAACGCTGATTGTCAAAATATTGTTTACCTTTGATTGTTGGTTTACTTTCTTTTTCCGCCATAATGGCCGCAACAACAAAGTTGTATTGTTCTGTCATTATGGCCACAACAACAAAACACTGTGGTTGTTATCGTAGTACTGCTGCTATCACCTTCTATAAAAATTCATCTTGGTTTACGCATAAACAGTTTTATCATCATATAGTTAAACATTTCCTCTTCTCGTTGGTTTGAGAATAATGAATTATGATGTAAACAAATTCTCTCTTTCTCTCTCTAATGAGCGTCATTGTGAATATCAAAGAGGATGATCCTAGTTCTTTATTTTGAGATTAAAATTATTTTTTCAACCAAGATTTTTCGAAGGGGGGAACTTTACTTTTTTTATTATAGTTTTACAAACAGAAATGAATTAAATTCCTTCTATGTTTTTCATTAATACTAATGCTTTGCATTTACCATTAGCATTGCAACCCCTTCTTAAAATAACACAAATCTCTCATTCATTCAAGTTCAATTCAAGTTTTACCTCACGTGGCACATTCATTTATTGTAAACTGTAGCTAAAAGCAATAAATTTATAACCGTTTATATTTTTATTTTTGTCTACAAAAAACTTTTATTTATTTTGTTTTCTAAGAAAACTTAGTCGCATCTAGTTACTACATTTCCTTTATTGCTTTTATCATCTTGAAGCTAACATGATAGTGTGCTTTCTGTAAAACTTAACTGAGCTACTGGGTTAAAAAAAAATAGCTACTATCTTGATTTCTAGCACTCATAATCTTTATGTACTTGAGAATTTCAAAATACATTGAAATCCTAAGTTAATAAATAATAAATGAATTTGTGAAGCATTTAGTCTAATACTTTTCTTTCGAACCCTGTGTAGAGATAAGTTCACCATCTAACTACATGTCAATATACGTAAGTTAAATTGAGGCGTTTAATTACTTTTTATTGGGGATTTTTAATAGTTCAACACAAGGAGGATTTTTATTTGAACTTTGATTTATGACGTTATGTTTATTGGATTTTAATTTGTAATTATTGAAAGTATTAAACTGATAATACTCCAATATTAGTAATCAAACAAAGAGAAATTATATAGAAATGTTTAAGTAATCGATTACTAAATATTTTGAATTGCAAGCAGTGGATTACTAAATCTTTTTAATTGTAAGCAATCGATTGCCAAATCATTTTATTTGTGAATAAGAATAAAAAAAATCACTTACAAAAGTTCAGTTCTCATGTAAAACAACTTAAGAATCTTGTAAAAGTAAATGCTGGAAATTTTTCAACAAAAAGATAATTTTTCAAAAATGATCACAAGCGTGTGTTGCCCACTTCAGTTTGTAGTATATTCAGAGGAATTTTTTATGTATACTTAACAAAGTAACTCGGTATGTAGTTAGATAAAAATAGTCGTTAAAAAGTACTTCATATTGTAGTTAATAAGATATATTTTCTTTTTCTATTATGACGTTATTTTATTTTTTTTTAATTGAATTAAAAAATGATAACAATTTAACAATCTTTCCAAGCGTTTTTTTTGTTTTTCATTTTTGTTTAGTGTGAACTTTTTATAATGCACGCTATAAAAAGATGGTTTTGTAAATTTATGACGTTTATAATTATTAAGGCCTGACACTTCTGGAGTGGTTTGTTGTCAGACTTATAGGTGCGCTATAAATTTATTTTATTATTGTCTCTATTATTGTGTTTAATGTATGGTTTTTGATTTTTAGGTTTGGTGTATCTCTTTTGGTTGATATATCACCGAATTTTTTATTTATTATTCTAGCAACAAGCATAAATTTTGATTTGTCAAAATATAATAAATAAAAATATATTTACGTGGAAATTGTAGTGGAAAATTTCGTAGTATGAGCTTTTATCATGGCGTCAGCAAAAAGTACCTCACCCATATACAAATACGTAAATATATTAGAATAAACATACATATTTTGAATTTTTAATATGTCACAAAATAACCGGAGTAGATTTATTTTACGTGATCAATAGCTGCTGGTGTTCATTATTAGTAATTCAATATTTCACAGTAAGCATAAAATATTAGTCAAGTAATTTTATATGAAATATTATATTTACATAATATTTATATTTCTTCTGTTATTCCAATTATGATTTTAAAAAGTACCTATTATGGTTCAAAAGAAAAAATATTCTGCTTAAATCATTATAAAATTTGTTTCGATATTATCAGTTCAATTTCAGTTTAACCCTTTAATGTCGTTTTTAATGAAAAAATATGTGATGTGTAGACAGATGGGATGAGAACGAAAGTCTCTCTTTTTAAGATGTTATTTAAAAATTTTTTTTAGAAGCATGCACTATGCCTGTGGTCATAAGATAGGCTTAATCTAAGCTCAAAATTATAAATTATATACAAACCATATGCTTTTTTGGTATATATCTGGAATCATTTACGGTACAGTACTGACATTGTCATACTACAGAAAAAATGTGGTTAAAAAGGGGGTGTGGCATCTCCCATATTATCTGAATATTCACTATGGAATATCGCAGGAACAATTTGAAGTATGTACTAAAATTTAGTATGGAAGTATTATTTGTCCATGGCTTTCTGTTTTAATAAAATAACAAATAATATCTAAGGGGCCGTTCACATATTACGTAACGCGCAAGAGAGAGGGGGGGGGGGGGGGTGCTACAATTGGTTGCAAAGTGTTACATGGGGGAAGAAGGGGTCATCAATCGCGTTACATAACGTCGATTTTATACTATCGATTATAGATGACTTCAAAATTACACAAGTTTATAAAATGAATTTTCGCCCACTGAATTCGAAAATCATGGCTAAAATTTTTATATAATTTAAAAATTATATCTCAGGCTAGAAATGTCCGGTTGTTCTTAATACCAAATGAAAAAAAAACAAATTGCATTTATATTTGAATATTCTATAAGTGGTTGTTCAGACGGGAGCAAACATGAAACGCCTGGACAGGCGTGTCGTATTCACATGAGTGCAACCATGGCGGACTTTTTCTAATCGGTGGTGGTTGGAATTTTGTCACTTTTTCTTGTGCTCATTAAGATAGGTTCTTTTGTTTGCAAAAAATAAAAAATAAAAGCACCAATCTCTTAAGAAATTAAAATAAGTATATAACAAAAATAGCAAGAAAATGAAGACTGTGTGTGCCGTAGATGCGCATTGTTTGTTTCCGTTTATGTTGTCTGTTCAACTTCTAAAAAATTATGAGGGAAAGTGGCAAAATCGGAACAATATGAACATTGAACATTCATCAATGCGCCGATTTTTATTTTTGGATTTTCGGTGCAACTCTGCTATCTCTTTCTATCTACCTATTTCTTCTACCTTCCTCTTTCAGACATGATTTATGCCCGCATTCGTCTGAACAGCCACTAAGGGATATTATGGAAGTACAATGCTTCAAAATGACGAAAAAAAATTGTTTGTGTTACTAGGGGGGGAGGAGGAGGGGGGGGGGTGGGTTGGAGGCTTTTTGTTACGATGTGTTACAACCAGGGGGCAGGAGCCAAAATTGGTTCCTAACTGTGAATATGAATGAGAAGTAACAACAGAAAGAAAGATGTACTTTATATGGGAGAGTGCGCCATCTGTATGTCAAATGCAAAATCTGGCATACAGATGACGTTATTTTCTGTTATTCTTAAAATCGAAGAACCGTGGCGGCATTTCAACCTTTTTTTTTAATTTTTAAGTTACATTTGATGAAATTAGAAGATTTAATTTTAAAACTGTGAAGTTGAAAAAAAATATCTCATTAAAACAAATGAATTTATTTTGGGACATAAGTGCCCCTATGTGCGTCAAGAGTGGTATTTATTACAGTTCATTTCTCATTTTAGTTCATAACAAATAGTATCGGCTTTTATCAAAACTAAATACAAAAAATAAGCTGAATTCAAAAATATAAAAATTATAGATTCTGCAGTTATTTTAAAAACACAGAAAAAATCACAAAAAACAAACTTGATTTTTTTTTTGATGGCTTAAAAGGGAAATGCAGAATTGGATCATAATGAGTGATACCATGAACAAATGAAAACAAAGGGCGGTCAAAATAACACAAAAAATTGCGAAATCTATTTGGGACATATATGGCCTTGCTCGTGAAAGGGTTAATATAACATGTAGAAGCTCACTATATTTTTTACCTATTAAATTTAGACTATACAGGACGAACTATGTTTAAAATTATTTTCCTCGTGTAATATGTAGAAACTTTAACAACTTATTCGACTTATTCTTTGGGTCGCACTAAAAAACCTGATGATTCTATATCTGTAGTTGTATTGAATACTCACTGGAATAAACGCAACTAATTACACCTTTTTCGCGCAAGCAATGCAGTGCAGACTGCGATTGCATCGATCACCGATCTGTGTGTTATTTAGATGCGTCCCTCGGTCGTATAGGGCGGAAGAAGGGTTACAGAACATTCAATGTTTTGTCAAATGCAAAATTATTGTTGCATCAATCTTTAAGTACCAATAACTTTGTGTAAACAAAATTTAATGCCAAAAACCGGTAAGCAGTTTTTTTTAATGGTTGGTTCAATGCAATAATTTAAAATATGCCTTCACATGGATGGGGCTAATTCGACCTACGTTAAGTTAAATTATATAAAATCATTTTTACCTATGTTTTTTATAATTAATATAATAAAAATGAATTTTGCGAAAATTTTAAATTTTATGTAAATTTTCTTTGGGAAACTTTTCACTATTTTTACTTTCAGAAAAGGGAAATGATAAAACATAAATCAGTCATAAATCTACTAGAATTACTGAAAAGTTTAATGGTTCAAAATATAAAATAAATGTCTTCCTCTACTATTTTATACAACATTTATATAGAACCAATGTAGGTATGCTTAAAATCTGAATTTATTGATATATTGGTAAAAACATATGGGGAAATCACCCAATATCTATAGCAGAGTTGGAATTAATTGTACAATAAGTACCTAATAAATTTAATGTACGAAATATGAACCACTTTTTCGAGTCATAAGATCAAATTCTGCAATCAAATTTAGTAAAACTTTGAAAAATTAATGGCGAAAATGTAACAAAAAAATTATTTTTGCATACAAACTACTTTCCAAATTTTTAGTTAAATCATCTATTTAGAATAACTAAAATTACTTTCAACTATTTTGATTATTTTGCAAATTCAAAAGCAATTGTATTTTAAATTGCTAAAAATTTATGTAAAATTAAATAAATTAAGGAACAACAAAAACAATTCCCATGTATATTATTACGTAATCAGAAGTTTTCGATATTTTAATAAGAGATCTTAAGAGGGAGATTGAATTTTTTGGTCGACCATTGTTTGTACATATATAAAATGGTCATTGTCCATTTAATATATTTAGCAGTTAAAAATTAATTTTATTTTATTTTCTCATTTGTTTTAGATATTAACATTTATTTTTTGTATGCCGTTGTACTTTTTTATTTTTATTTTTTTTTTAATATTCAGAACATTTATTGTTCAAAAAAAAAAAATAATAAATTATTGTTTACATTATAACATGTGCATTGAATTCCAATTGTAATATTGTAAAGTGTCACACTTGTAAGTAAATATGTAGATCTCTAGTTGATCGTGATTTTTTAGGAATTGAATCAATGCAGGTCACAGACTGTTTCCAGTTGCCAGAACTACGCCCTCTTAGATTTAAATGCACTATACACCGTAAATAAAAGGCGGTTCATATGACATTCTATCTAAAATATATATAATTTAAGACGTTATTAATTAGAATACCTGCGTCACTAAGAAACAAAAATATTTATTACCTCATTTTCATTGGAAGTATAGCTTACATTTTTCTTATCTTCCAGACAATAAATTGCGAATTGTGTTTGCTCATTCTTCCTGTTGCTGCAAATACTTCAAAGTTCATATTTTACTTGTTTTTTTTTTCCAATTTGCCTACCAAAAAACTGAATAGACAAAAAAGGCTTAAATGGAGTGCGGGGATTTTTTTTTATGCCCACCACTGTTAACTAAAATTGCCATATTATCGTACTATGTTCGTACAATAAAATGTGTGAAAATTTGTTTTATCATAAAAACACGTGAAAACATAAAATGAACACATGAAATCATTTCAGTTCAAGCAAATGAAAACACGGGCAGAAAGTTGCAATAATTTAAATTTGTTGCACATAAAATTGACGATCGCTTTTAATTAGTATCTACATTTTATTATAAGATAATTTACGCGTAATATCCTACTACTTATATAGAAATATTTCATCTTACTTTTTGACTAAATAAATATTGACGTAAAAAAGTTATATACCAATTCTTTCCTATTGATTTAATAAATTTACGTGATCGAGACGAACAAAAACGTATAAAATTTTATAACCTTTTCAAATAGTTTAGTATGTATTAAAGAAGTCGATCGTAAAACAAATGTCAAATAGTAAAATTTATTGGTGTATATAATTTTTCTAACTGGTAGTTATTTATTCTTGACTCACTAAAATCCAGTTAGCTGCATACAGCCGTGGATTAACACTTGAGCAAATTAAGCACTTGCTTGGTTGGGGCACCAAGATTTTTCAGTTCATTTACTTATAATACTGTATTCAGTGTTGCCATTGCCCAAAATTTTTTTAACCAAAATTTACAAAAAAAATAAGTTTTTATTTTAACTAACTACCTGCTACAGAAGTTGTTAATCCAATGGAGAAACAAATTTATTTATATTATTACATTGTAGAGAATTTCGCGTTTTTTCTGGTGATTTGATGAAACCAAGTTTTTCTGAAAGTTTAGATTGTAAATGGAAAAGAAATTTCTTCAGGTTAGCGATTTTTTATTTTTTTTTTTCATTTGGAAATTTCTGGTTTAGTCTTTGGTTGAGGCGGAGTAGTATCATTTAAATGCAAATATTTTTTTCGGGTACGAGGAATCTGAATCTGTAATTTATTTTTACCAATAACGGCCGCTAGGGTGCGCTTTAGTGCAATCCTTAAAAATTTAAATGTTTAGATTTGATCCACTATGGCGAAAAAATATGTGAAGTGCAAAATAAGGAAAATATAAAAAAATTTTAAGAATTCATTTTTGTCTTAATTTTATTGTATGTAATTAAAAAAAACCCTACGAGATATAATTCGAATTATTAAAATATAAAAATTAAACTTAAAAATATAATGCGAAATGAAATGAATTAACACAGTGAAATGTGATCAAGAAAAAAAACATATAAACAACCATTTATGAGTACGCACTGCGGAATGAAATCAATGAAATGTTTTCGGAAACGGGGCAACAACAACATTCGATTCTACATATACTCTAACGTCTACCTAAAGCGCGTAAAAAAGTTTCACTTTAAAAAGGAGACTCCACCGAAGAAAAGGATGGTAAAACTGTTGTTCACCGAAAAAAATCTTATAATTTGGACAACTGAAAATTTGAGTCAAGCATTGCATATCTGGTCATCATAATGATCTTAGGCTTATGTTTAGAAAAAGAAGTGGTGGCCATTAGAAAAATTATGGAAAGAAATTAGTAAGTCCAAAGAATATTCCAAAAATTTAGTATGAAAAATAGCCAAACGCTGTTAAGGCATTTTTAAAAATAAATAAGAGGATTTTTGGGCGTATTAATTTTAATGAGTCAAAGGATTTAAATATGATCGCCGCCTTGAGCGCAACGTTGGGGATGCCATCCAGTCCTGGGGCCTTGTTATTCGCAATCTTTCGTAGCGTTGCCAGCACCACGCTGGAGGTGGCTTCTGGTGCTTGCACGCACTTATGTTGTCGTGGAGCAAGTTCTTCCTGGGGGGGGAAAGAGTGTGGTCACCACATTTTCGCATCAGTGTGGGGCAGGTGGGCTGTGGGGCCCTTAACCCTCTGACCTTCCTCATAACCGTTGTATATGCCATCCCCCATGGATCGGTTTCTGCGCTGTCGCGTAACTGTTTAAAACAGATGTTTTTGCTGTCTCTGATGGCCTTCTTGAGCTCGATTCTACAAACTTTATAGTCGAGCTGCAGGGCTTCCCACGCGGGAAGAGAGCGAGCTCTCTGCGCTTTCCTGCGTGCTTGATGGCATTTCTTCCTGGCTGCCGCTATCTCCTCATTTTACATACTATTGCCCTCCATATAAAAATGAGAGTTAACGTCTGGAAATTGTGTGACATCTTTGAAACTAACATATTTGTACAGCATATAACACAAATGTTGATCAGCAAATCTCGGCGCCTTAGGGCGATGTTACACGATCAATGTTTTGCTGTCAAACAATGAAATTGTTGTTGCTTTGAAAAATGAACATTGAACTAAAGAGAGAATGAACACATTTCACTTCAAATTTTTTTACTGACGAAAAAAACCTGCATCACTTCAAATAAAATGGGGTTGCTGAAGATACACTGTTACATTTTATTGGAAAACAGTAATATTTTATGAAAAATACTAGAATTTTAACTAACTTATGAAAGCATTTTTTCTTTGCCACCTTTTGCACTGTTTGGCTTTTGTTTGATTGAGTCTCACAACCTGTTTAAAAAATTACTTAAAAATTTTTATTAAAACATGGTAATTCAATGGCCAAGTAACAAAGTGGCGGAGCTTATTTTAATAGTTCGCAAATTATAAAGATTATTTTTCTGCGTTTTTCATAAATAAATGCAATATTTTTTGTATAATTTGTTTTTATTCCCACCAACATTATCTCATATTGTCATTATAATTATTTTCCATCCAATTCCATTCCAATTGTTGAATTTTCATGCAATCCAAAATACAATTAAATAATTTTTAGTTGGAAAAACATAGTTGCAGATAAAAGTATAAAAATTGCATTCAGCAAAAAACTGATAGTGTAACAGGGCATCAAACAAAATGATGAAAAAATAGTAAAAACAAAAAACATTGACAGCAAAACATTGACCGTGTAATATCAGCCTTAGTGTACTACTTTGTCTCCTACAATATCTCTCTCGAGAGAAATCAAAAAATATGATTAATATTCTTTGAGTCAGGGTAAACTAAATGATTCTGTGGAAGAAGTTGTGACCCCGATGTGTACAAAATTGTTTAGAAGAATAACTAGTTATGTGTGCATGGAGCTTCAAAAGAGCTTGATCCAGTCTTAACTGCATCATTATATCCATGGGCCCGAGAAATTGAAATAGATTTTCACTAGCTTACAATGTTTATTTGTTGCTCAATTACAATTTAATTCATAACTTTGGATCTATTTGGATAGGTCGACTAAGAATATTATCCACAAATGGTATCTTTAATCCTGCCTAATAAGAAACTTTGTGGCATTTTTCATCTGCTTCCTGCTAAATTCCAGTATTAATCGCTTTTGTTTTTGGAACAATATATTTGATTTTAAGGTTTTAGCTTATCTGTTCCTAAACTTTAAATCTTTTCATGCGACTGCTGATTTTTTACAAAAAAAAAAAAAAAAAGCCGGCAACATTTTTCTCTAAATCAGTTACAAGCAATAATTGCGTTGTTTTTAAAACGATTATTTTATAAAAGTAGAATCGCTTACATAAAATCATTACAAATATATATTATCAATCATATTTGCTTGCTGATGTTTTTTTTTGTTATGCCACAAGGTTAATTCTTTTAAACCTTATCACTAAAGAAAGAGAGACTTTCATCTTATCGCATATGACGTTTTTCCTGAATAATGCCAATAACTTTGATTAAATTGTGACATTAATTTCATTACATTTTCAACACAATGTATTACATATGAAATTTAATATTAATTAATTACTTTCAGATTTATCATTAAGTTGTGTATCTGTATATCTGTCCGTCCGCAAATTTGTCTGTAATCAGCTAGTATACACTTACTTTAAAGTGGCAATTCCTCTAATTCCGATAAGATTACTCTAGATTTTTAAACCAATAGAGAAGTTTTCTTCAATTTTTTGGATTTCTTTTTTTTTAATTTTTAAATAAAATTTAATTGAAAACTAATGATCGATTTAACATAATTTTGCATAAGTCAACACGACTATAATATTAAAATATGGAACAACGAATTACCTATGTACATCATTAAAATTTAACTCATAAATCAAATTTTAATGTAAATTAAATATACTTAATAATAGTGATCGATTGATATTTGAAAAGTAATTTGTTATTTATTTGCATTTATAACTGTCAATTAATTTTAAAATGTAGCATTTATATAGAATTTGCTTTTAATCACACATACTTTTTTGACAATAATTTTTTTAAATTTTTAAATACTCGCTCGGCGGCGGCAAGTGTTCCAACATTCACACATTATTGATCGTTTCTTAATATCATGTACGAGTACCTATACTTATTTATCTATCTATCTATCTACCTGTAAGTATATTTATGTATTCGTATTACTTATGTATGTATGTATGGATGTTTGAATCAGTGTGTGAAAATTAGTACGTAGATAATGATCAAAATTTTTATTTTTATTGGTAATATATTATTTCGTAGTCGTCATAGTTTTTTGAATTTTACCATACTTTATTGAGAGTATGAGTCGCTGATCTGTGTTGTTCAAAATAACAATAAAATTTTGTTTTTTCTATGTTGTCATCACTATTAGCAAGTCGGATCTGAGGTAATTAATCTATTTCACTCGATACTCTTGCATAAGTTGACGAGTTTTTTTGTTATTTGTTTTATATTAAGGAGTAACACCCCTCTAGCGGCGGAAAAAAGGCATAACATTGACGATTTATTTGCGAGTACGTAAAAAGGACTAGGATTTATTTAAAGCATACTGAAATATAAAAAAAAATTTCCTTCACCGATTTCTCGTAAGTATAAACCATATAAACCAAAAAATTTTATAGTCCATCTACTTTTGCCTATGGGACTACGTAAATTTCATTTAGTACAAAAGATAAGCATTAAATTGTTTATAAAAAAAGTGTATATTGCATAAAAAAAAAATTTAATTGTGAGGCTACAAATTTCAAATCGATCCAAGCAACGGTGTCCAAGTAATCCGTCTACTCAATTTGAAAAAAGTGCTTTCAAGAAAAACGTGTTAAAGTTTATTCACAATAAGAAAAGTTTACTATCCAAATACTAGGACCAACTGGATATTGTTTTTATGGACCTAAAATATTATTTAAGCTATTTTTTGATTGGCCCCAGAATAAAATATTTAATAAATTATCGAAATTATTATCAATAAAATCATACATATATCCCTATATATTTAAAAAAAAAATTAACGTTTTGTAATTTAATAATAAGAAACAACGCAACTTTGGAACCATGAACATTTTTATCGACCCAACTGGAAACGACGTAAATCGGGACGTCGCAAATCGAGGCCTTGGTGGATTTGGGATTTAACATGTTCTAATTACAATATATACCTATGTAATTTTCACAAAAACTTTTCATCTTATTGAAGTTTATTTCTCCTTGATATTGATTTTGTTTTTAGGACCATTTTTGGGACAAAATTTATATCATGCTTAGCATTTTGACTAGGAATGGAAACCGGTTTTGAACTAAACCAATTTTGAATCGAACCATCCGCGATTTGAGTTAACTAACCGTTTTATTTTACTTGAACAAAACCAAACCAGTTTTATTTGAAAAAATAGTTTGGTACAGGGCAAAAAATTATTTCCATTTATTATACTTTGCAACACTGATTTTTATACCTGACACGCAAGTGAAGTTCATGATCTAGTGCTAGTCTATCACAACAACAAATATATGTGATATGCAATAAAAATCGTGAACCCCTCTACAGTTTTCGTTCGCGTAGCCATTGTGGTTATAACGCCCATAATTAGGCGTCATGGATTAGTTAATGTAGCTATGGCCGTCTGACCTTTTGCATTTTACGCGATGTTGAACTTATGATTTGTTGAAGATCCAAAAAATGTGTATTTTTAATAGACAATAAAAAAACACATAAGTCAGTGAAATTTTATTTTAATTTCATTTAGTATAGACTTTTACCTAATAAAACGCCAATTTGCTCTGGTTAGTGCTAATGTGTTTTTAAATTGGTAAACAAAAAAATTTTTATATAAAAACTTGTAGGATTATTTTTGTATAAGGAGCTAATTTAAGTTTTTCTAACTTTCAATGTGTAAAATTTTTCAACCCTAGCTTATGTTCATAACAATTAAATGTAAAATCACCCAAGAAAATAGATTTAAGAAAAATCTGTAAGACGTACTAAAAATTAGATTTAATTTTTGAAGTCAATCAAATTTCATTCAAATCTGACAACTCCTTCTATTTTTGTCTTACTTTTGTATGGGATCAATGCAGTGTGGCAGCAGTTTAAAGGTGCGAAAAACCGAACTAGTGGTTCAAAAACACCGCGAATCGCTGAACTGAACCAAACTGTGAAATTTTGTTGCTTCACATCTCAGATATTGGCTACTATAGAAGATAAAAAATAGATTTGTTCCTCATTCGGAAGGATACTGACTGATCTGGAAACATATTAGCTTAGTGCAAACTCAAAATTTTACATGAAATTTAAAGTTTGTGTTTTACCGAAGAATCGGATTTTGTTGAATATCTCTTGAACCGGATGAAAACTGAAAAAAGTTCTCAGCTGAGTCACTCAAATATAGGATGATTTTATCCTTGTCAAAAGCGCAATGATTTATAGCTCAATTTGTCGAAAATTTTGACTCATAAAGAAAGTAGAGTGACAATCATCGTAAGTTGACATCAGTTCATCGAAATCAGTTCATTAACCCTTTCGACCCCGAATTTTCCCCTGTGGTTCGATTTTTTTTAATTTGTAATTAGATCATGAACTACTTATCCAAAAAGTGTACGAGTATAGGCACAATCGGAAATCGCCCCGCCCTACCATTTACGCGCTAGAGAGGGTTGCTTTTGGTATGGAAACAATTTTAAATCAATATTTTTGTTTTATAAAAATAGTTAATGATATTATTTAAGGTTTGTAAAATAAAGTTTTATAATTATTTTGGAATTTTATTTAATTATAATTGAGAACAAAGCACTTTATTTAGACGACTCCAATTTTTAGTACACTGACTTACGACGATGCAACTGCACTTTATTAACTCTAGAAGTACATGCATATTTTATATACGTAAAGGTCATGCTTCGTCGAAAAGACGACGCCATTATTCAAAGAGTTCATACACATTATCTATACACCTATAATTTTGAAAATTATTTCCCATTATTTGGTTAATTTACTATATAGAAAAACAATAATGGACATTTTTTTTTAATAACATTTATTTATAAATTAAATGTTTACCAACACCTACTTTGAAAGAAAAATTGTAAAACGAAAACATGCGTCGTCGATTAGACAAAGCATGCCCTTTCAGGGTTAAAAATAACTTTGAGAGTTGCAATGAAATTTGCGTTGCTTGCTTTGATTCATCTTCTGAAAACATTAACTTGTTGGTAACTATTTAATCCAAAGAAAAAAAAACACTCATAGCCTTTGCTTTAAGACGACAAAGTGGTGAAGTTGCTCTCAGGCAACTTCGGGGCTAAAAGGGTTAAGTGATTCCAAGAGTTAAATTTGATTTGAAGCAAACATACACATCATTTTTTAGACAATATTTTAAGTTAAATTTCATATATTCGAAGAGATGTTCCATTAAGCCCATATTTTAACATTTTTATACAAAATATAATATGTAATTATTGATCTTAGTTTTTCAGATTTTCGTACAGAAGATTTCGTCTAGTCTTTTTTCGGCAAAATATTGAATGTTTATGCTAAGTAGATATAATGAGTGAGCAGATATGTCACAATTGATGCCTGACTTAGAGGGGATTCCCATGTGTACTTCATTTGCATTTTAACATATATAGGTACTTGTACATATATTTTTATCGTTTGTTTATAAACAAAAAATTACGTATACACTACGTACGTATGTCCAAGAAATTATTCTTATCAATTAGTTTTTTTTTTTTTTGGTGTATATTTTTGGACATGATCGTAAGATATCAATTATTCGTAAAATATAATTTAAATAACAAAAATACCAACTAAAAAATCAAATGCATGATTTTGCATGCGATCATCGTTTTAGTGAAATTAAATTGATATTAGCACCATTTGTTTCAAGGATCGTTTGTTAGATACTGCATGATGTCAGATTTCTAAAGACGTTATTAAGAGGCTTTGGCTGTACATACATTTAAAACTAAGGATAGTAAAGAACATGTATATGTATTACTCAGGCAGTACAGCATAGTTAAAAAAAATTCAACATAGTGACGAACTTATGAAATATATTTTCAGGACGAACATTTTATGACTCTGATTTTCATTTTTTTTGTAGGTATGATATTCATGAAATCTTGCTTAAAATGCTCCAGTTAATATTAATCAATATCAATGTTCTTTATTATTTCCTAGAATTTTAAAATTACATATGTAGATACATATATAGCACATAGGGAGTGTAACTGAACAAAAAGTTTTTCCATTAACATAATGTTTTATGCGGTAAAACAAAAATTTTCATGTAGGTCTAGGACTAGGCCTTGCATGAATCATTTTTTATTTTGATGAAAACTTTTTATATTTTTTAAGAAAAACTAAATTTTTATTAATCAAAAACAAGCTTTTTTTAAATCCTTTGTTCAAGGACCACATATTGTAATTTACTGTCAGTATCTTTTTGATTGTTAAGTCTTCGAAGTCAAAAAAAATTGTAGTTTGAGAGATGAGTCATATTTGCCCAAAAACCTACGTTTGATACTTCCATAAATTTACCTTGGAATCATATAGTATTATTTGATTATAAAAACAAAAAAAATTATTTAATTAAAAAAAAAAAAATTTCTGAACGAAATGCCAAAAAATCCCTTATGTAAATCCCTCAGTGAAATTAAATCACATTTCTAAACGATTTTGAACAATATTCCCTAAGAGGCTTTTTCTTCAATATCTACAAAGCTTAATCTCACTAATTGGAACTTTTTTGAAATCCATAGTTTGATGCACTGTGTAATTTTAAATAGTTACATCGAAGTGAAGTTTTGTTGCTGTTTCGGACTGGAAAATTATTTCTGAAATTCGTAATTGATAGAGAATGCCGACTGAACTATAGTTTTCTCAGGTATCAAATATATATTAATTGAATAGAAATCATTATTTCTTTCTAACAATGTGTGCAATTTAATTTTAAATGACTTAAACATTTTTTTTTGGATTTTTCAAGTTTTAAATATAACTTCATTAGTGTGACATACTTAGATTGCGCTTTCAATGTATCCTTTTTAATCCGATTACTTTTTATACTCAAGCGTGCACTTTATTTATTATAAAATTTCTGATTTTTCCGTCGTTAACTTTTCTTTATTTAGTTAGTAATATATTATTACACAAACATTAACTTTTTTATTTATAAATTTAATTTTTTGTTAGAAAAAAAAATTGCGGATTTTTGCTTGCATACAAATATCAAGCATTCGAACTTCAAAACAAATAAAAAAAAATATATATTTAAATATTCTTATTCCAAGTCAAGTGTATATTCACAAGTGTTAACACAATTTCCGCATCTCATGTGCAACTCGAATTCGCGCACTATCACCACTACAACGAGAGTTAGTTACTCGCTCGATATTATTTTTATTATTATTACTGTTCAAAAAGAAGAGTTCCTCAACCCGTATGTACGATCATCGAAACGTCCATCATATGACTGTCCGGTATCGAGCGAATTCTACTATCATTTAATATAAAAAGTTTTCATTTTTTTGCAAAAATTTTGTGTTTTCCTTTTTGATTTTTATTTGTGGATTTCATTTGTGATTTCATTTCGAGCTCAAACAAATATTTTTCTTTCGTTTTCGTTTTTCGATTTTGATATACTTAGCTAGTTCAAAAAAATAAAAATAAAATCACTCAATACAAAAACAAATATAACGCGAAATAATAAAAATACCCCTCGATGTCGAGTGAGTATCATCACCGCTAACTACTAACACAATCACAATGTAGTTACATGTGTATGCATTTCATTGATCGCGCGCTCAAGCTCTGAGTATGCGATGATTTTCTTGTTCGCCTTTTTTAAACCTTCCACTACTATGTACTACGTTTATTCTATTTTATATTTAAGTCTGTTAAATACTAGACATGCCGTTTTGACAGCTCCGATCTTTTTTTTTTTTGCCATTCGTTTCGTTGTTGTGCCTTCTTTGTTTTTGTTTAGTATATTTTTTGTATACCATATATAAAATAAAACTTGTTGTCATTTTCTAAAACCCTCCCTAACATAAACACAATTACTCACACACACCCACATATTTACATACAAACATACATACATATATGTATAGTTATAGCGCCATACACACATTTACTTATATATACGACAACAATTTAAGTTTAAAATCACGGCGAATAGATAATTGTACTACTAGTGTATAGATATATAAATATATGTATATATAAGTATACATATGTAGAGGTATAATGTAAGTATTCGTTTAACCAGTAGCTTCTTCTTTTTCTAGACGATGTCGATCGTTTTTTTGAGTAAAACAGTTCAATTGAATTTCACATCATGTGTCATCAGTTTAGTTAATCCTGTAGACGCTTGATCGTTGAACCGATTACTTTTCAAAATCTGACGACATTATGTCAGTTATATGTATTTTTATTTTATATTTAACATCAATTAATGATATTAGTTAAAGTAACCGGTTTAAACTCAAAATTCCCTGAAGACTCAAAAATCTAAACGCTTTCTATACCAAAATGCCGCATGGAGTGATTTAATCACTATCCTTAGTTAACTCAACAAATACAGTAAGGGCTATCTGACCGTCAATTTAGATTTCACAGATTTAGGTTCAATAGCAAATGCAATCACAACGCTAATAGGAAGCTTTCTCAAGAATTTTTTCCAAGAAAAATTTTATGGGTAATGAACGATCCCGTCGACGCTTCTCTGGAAAACATGATTTGCGGTGACAAACATTTTGCAAATCTTTTTTTTTTATTAAGCAATCAACACTATAAGGGTACCCCTATGAATGTAAAGCATTGCGTTGATTGAGAAAGGAAGATAGATAAGTGGTAATGGGAAAGAGGGAGAAAAAGTTTTGAATGTTTGCTTCAAATTTGGAAAGGTCGTAAAACTGAAGAAAAACGGTTGCAGGCGAGCTTATTCCATATGCGCGCGGTACGGCAGAGAAAAGAGCTATCTCTGTAATGCGTTCCATATCCATGTAGAATGCGTGACTACAGCTTGCAGTTCGTGTAGTTCTGGTCAACACTTGAACAGGTGGAATCAAATTCTATACCTCAGCGGAACATCTACCATGAAAACACCGGTAGAATAAAATCACAGAAGCCACGTTTTTACGATGCTCCAAGGAGTCAATAGAGCTAGAAACCCTACTGCCACCTATTAGCTTTATCGCTCGCTGTTGAATACGGTCCAGGAGATTTAGTTACTTTCGTGAAGTTCCTACCCATAGGTGCGAATTATATTCGATTTTAGGATGGATATAGGTGGTGTAGTTCATGCGGAGTGAATTTTTTCTTACACCGCTTTAGAAAGAGGCACTTGCCTGTTGCTTTCGAAACGACAAAAATATGATTATTCTAACGAACGTCACATTGGATGGCCATGCCCAGAACATCAAGAGTCTCTAACTCCGCAACAGCCATGTCACCCATAACCAGGGGGATAACTGAGGGTCGGGACACTCGTTTGTGAGATAACGGACAACATTGGGTCTTACGCGCGTAGAATTAAAATCTGCTAGTCAGACCCCACTCAGCGATTGATTGGAGATCATGATTGAGTGAGTCATTCATTGTTTGCCTTTTCCTCTTAATTTCCAAAGAGTTAAGGCGTTTTGTGCAGGTGTATGAATGGCAAATGGTGCTGTCATCTGTAAAGGAGTGAATAGAATTCCTAGTCAATGACAAGTTTGTTGATAAAGATAAGGAAAAGAATTGGGGAAAGGACCGAGCCCTGCGGCACGAGGCTCCGAAGTAACATCATTTATCACAACACGGATAGAGCGGTCACTTAGAAAATTCGTGATCCATCGAGTGAAGTTTTTACCGACCCCATGCGCAATCAGTCTTGACACCAGTGCTTTATACCACACTCGGAGCTATGGTTCCAGTTCTCGGTGATATCTGCCATGAGATAACGCGTGAATACTTGTCCAATTATACCGCACTTTCCATGATCTTGGACAGTGCGGAACATAATTGCAATGGGCCGATAATCCGTAGTCTTGCGTTCTTTAGGAACGTTTGCAACTTTCCAACAAGACGGAAATACATACATACACCTACAGTGTATGAAATGTAGAAGAGATTGCGTAACGTAACGGTCGCACCAGTGTTGACGAACATGCTCGCAATACATGGTATCCACATAAAAAGTAATTTAAAGGTGTTAAATCACCATTTAACAGTTGTATTTTGGGAGATTATAATTTGTTTGATAGTTTATGATTCATTAAATTTCTAAATACATACTGTTTCATTGCCCAAGGTCCATAGGGAAGTTTTGCAGTACCTAATAAAGGATTCCACCTTACAGCCCACAAATACAAAAACCTAACCCTAACTTTAATATTTATCTTAACCGATTACTAAGTTTCAGGCAAACTTTATTACAACATTAATATATAATTTTATAAATAAATATACTTGTACGTACAAGTACTATACTCTAAAGTGATTATGACAATAATGATTTGCTGACAACACAAAAAATTCATGACAACAATAATAACAGAAGTAGCATCCATACAATGGCAACAACGTCAATAAAATGTAGGTATTTAGCTCGAAGAAGCTTAGAGTTATGCGAATTATCACGAAGAATGACAGAAGCTAAAAAGATAAGCGCATAAGAAGATATACAACATATGAATAAAGCATACTGCCAGAGTAACTGATTGACTGACTGTCAACGAATGGTGAGTGTATGGCATTAAGGTGGGCGGACATCTATAGGTTCAGGTTTTTGCCGGTGCGATTGATATATTGGGACAATGTGAGTCTAGCGTCATAAATCGGTTTTTTTCGGTTTTCGATTGCGATCGCTCATCTTGAGCTGGAAATGCTACAATAACGGAGCGAAATTTACTCTAGCCTTTACTACAATCGCTCGTAAATCAGATTCTGACAAATAATTGCTTGTTAGAGAGATCTTTATGAGATCTATCGATTGGCGTAAACCCAACAACAAAATATTGTCCCTACAAAAACTGGATTTTGTCGAAAAACTTAAAATTTTTTCAGAACATCCAGCTCACGAGTAATGTTCGTAATCGGAAAACTGTTAATGCGGGGGGAAAACATAAACTTTTTTTCCGCCCACCTTAATGTGCATACGTAGTACGTATTGGCTGTAATAACAATAAACTTCAATAGAAATTTAGGTGAGCAGGAGCTAAATGAAAAAAAGGTGCTAAACATGCAATTTGAGCGTATCTAAAGTATCTGCAAGTATTTAATATTAATTCACATAAATACATATGGTATGTATTTTCTAAAAATATTTGGTAATCAGAAATGATTGGTTACTTTCAAAAATAAAAAAAAGATTTATCTAGGTATGCACTTTTACTTTTTTTTCCAAATAATTTAAACAAATTAGTCAGTAGGACTTTTGATAAGCATAATTTATTAAAATTGATAATCATTTTATGAAGGTAACTGAAAAAATATCATCATTTCTGCATACATACATACATATGTATGTATATATGATTGTATTCGGTTATTATTGATTTATCACTTTTGATAACAGAAGAGCAGGTAACTGTCTATCTATCTACTACGACGCATGGTCGTCCATATTTCTTACGCTCAAAATGTCAAAAATGTTTTTTTTTCTTTAATTTTAAATTGCAAATTATTATTTACACATTTGTTACCGACTTGAGTGTCTGCCATGCTTAAAATCTAAATATGTATATTTAAATTAATTGTAATTGATGAGTTTTCTAATTTTTTACTTTCCAGAACTTACGTATAGAGTAATAATAGTTTAAAAAAGCTACTTAAAAAGTGAATTTTCAAAATAATTTTTATATTTATATGTGCAAATGTATTTACATAAAGGTTACGCCTACACCATATAAATTCATATCATAATCCCAGCCGGCAAAATTTGAAGCTCTTCCTAAAAAAATGAGTCAACTATAATGTTTTGACAATCATTCGAGATAAACTTCAGCTTAACAATACATTATCAATTTACGTTGTAGAAATAACTATTTTTGTCAGAGGATATCCCTAATAGAATTTTCTTTCGTTGAAAATCTGTTTTCATCAGAGTAGGACAGCGCTTTATCATAAAGCATCATCAATGATTGAAATGAATGTTTCGCATTTCTTTATGCGATGCACTAATAAATATACAAAATGAAGTAATGTTAGTGTGCTTATCGCTGGTTTATATTCTAAAAGTTGTTGTAAAGTAAACACTGATACTTTGTATAACTCATTTTGGCCCGGGACTAGATTATGATCCAATTTTGAAAATTTTCAAAACACAATTTTCATATATCTTCAATGATTGCGTTCAGAAGACGACCTCTGCTCAGCTACATGTTGAGCTGAAGTATCAGAAAAATAATACGCTC
Organism: Toxonevra muliebris; assembly: GCA_963691655.1. Taxonomy (NCBI): domain Eukaryota; kingdom Metazoa; phylum Arthropoda; class Insecta; order Diptera; family Pallopteridae; genus Toxonevra; species Toxonevra muliebris. The sequence continues at coordinate 96,213,992 of OY829326.1, forward strand.
AATTAAATGGCGACTGCTCAATATAATTTTAGTTAATCATAAAGTGATCAATTTGCGTTCATAAGACATTTTAGTGCTTAAAGAAAGAAAATTAATTTGTTTCTGAATTGTAGCAGGTGTAGTAGTTTTTGGCTTATCCCGAGAAAATAAGGTGACCAGGTGTGAAAAATTTAAAAATATTTCTACGCCACATCAAGAGCAATAAGTATTCCCTGGGATCAAATGTATTTAACACAGTATTTTAGAATTTATTATAAGTTAAAGATAGCTAAATGTGGAAAATGGGGGGTCTGGGGCGGAGGACACAAAGTAAAGTATGTGATAGTCTTATAAACGGGTGAGTCCACATTCGATCTTTGCGCTCCTCCGTCTCAAGTTGACACATAGCCTCCTACGTGGCGCCCCCTGAATAGCGATCTGACACCCACCTGTGGATTAACTAATGTGCACGACAGGTTTCTCAGCGACCTTGAAAGATATCGATCTGACATCACAGCTATCCAGGAGATGCGATGGATGGGGCAGAGTTGCTCCAAAAGAGCATCCTGTGACATCTACTACTACAGATGTCATGATCTGAGACACAAATTTGGTGTTGGATTTGTGGTTGGCCAGAGACTGCGTCATCTTGTTTCGAGTTTCACACCAGTGAACGAACGCCTAGCCACTATCCGCATCAAGGTGAAATTTTTCAACATCAGTCTAATTCCCTGCTCCGACGGGCGAGAAGAGCGAAGCGACCAAAGATGATTTTTACGAGCTACTCGAAAAGACCTATCAGTATTTCCCCCGCCACGGCATTAAAATCGTATTAGGCGACTTTAATGCCAAGGTGGGCAAGGAGAGTCTCTTTGGTCCAACGATCGAAAAATTCAGTCTCCGGGACGAAGCCACCAACAACGGTGGCTTCGACTTCACCGCAGCACATAACAGTTAGTAGCATCAAATTCCAGCATCTCGATATTCATAAGGTCACTTGGCTGTCCCCTGATCAAAAAAATACGAAACCAAATGGATCACGTTTTGATCGACGGATGGCACGCTTTTAGTGTACTAGACGTACGCACGTTACGTGGTGTAAACATCGATTCTGAATACTACTTGGTCTCAGTCTATATCCGCACTCGTTTTTTTGCAGCAAATCGCGTACGGATACGTGCACAAAGCTGGAAGCCGAACCTTCGCCAATCGACACACACTCCTCTTAACGCAAAGCATCCCTCAACTTGATGATATATGCGCGCAGTAGTACACATCTTCCGCTCTATGCGTACGGCTGCCGAAGAGGTGCTAAGCTACCACCGTCGAAGAAGAAATATGTGGTAAGAGTGATCGAGAGCCAGCCTGCAGTCAGTTGCAACGCGAACTGCCAAGGAACGATACAGACAGTTGAGGAGAGAAGATAAACGTCGTTTCAGGAGCAAGAAACGTGAGTTCGATGATATCGAGATGAGGTTTGTAAATTTTTCGAAAAAATATGACGCCTGACTAACGGCTTGAAGATCGGCGCCTCTTTCTGTAAGGACGAAGACGGAAATCTGGTGACAGATGTCCAGAATATTAAGAGGTTATGGAGGGAACACTTCTCATTGCTGCCTAATGGCGGTGATGCCAACAATTCCGCTATTCCGGATACTTCAAGCACTGACGGCGTTGAAGTACCGTCGCCCGAGTATGACGAGATCTTAGCAACCATCGCTGAAAAACAATAAGGCTACGGGTACAGATGTCCTGCTTGCTGAGTTGTTTAAGACTGGGGGCGAAGAGCTCACAAAACGCATGCACGAGAATTTAGAAACACAACTACCGTGGGATAAGTCTTCCCAATATTGCTTCCAAAATTCTATCAAGCGTCTTGTGTTAAAGACTGAAGCCCTTCGTCAATTAGCTGATTGGGCCTTATCAGTTTGGCTTCAGGCCTGGTAAATCTACCATCGACCAGATATTTCACCAGAAAGTGTTCTACTCTAGCCACGGTTTTGGAACGTGCAGAAGGGGACGACCGAATTTCCGTTGCAAAGACTAAGTACAGGGGGACCTGACTGCACTTTGCCTTAACAACTGACGCCAGCGCGTGCATAGCAGAGGCGACTGGCGAAGCTTCATTGAGACGGCCTAGTCCGATCATCGGTTGTGGTGCCAACTAAGTAAAGTAAGTATGAAATGTGGGAAATACGAGTATGCATATTTGTTGAATTTTGCCTATTTCTCCATATGTTTTTTACAAAACTTTAATTTATTGTTGTTTAAAAAATTAATATACAGAGAACTTGACGTGACCCGTAGAATCTGTTTATATATTCGCCTACACAAAAGGTTCAAAATTGTTGTACAGTGTTATTTAAAACGTCTATGAAGCTTAGAAACTGCTTTGTAGCATTACGAATTCGTAATTTTAAGTAGCCCAAGAACAAACTACTTATGAATTCCGAGCGTCCACTGTATAATAAATAAATTTTAAAAAATTTTGATCTGGTCTCGTAGACCAACAACAGTAGTTAAGGGTTAATCTTATAAGTAATAATTGCAACAAAATATTTTCGATTAGCAAAATAAATTAATCGATTATTCAAATAATTTGATTTATCTTAGGTAATGCATAACAGGCTTAAGGAACGTATATACTTATGTAGTCATCATAACAACAGTGTGTACAGAGACGGGCAAATTAGACGGCCGTTTCGGAATCCGCCACGATTCCTTATCAGTGATCTTAGTGATAGTTCTTAATCCTTCAATATCCTATATAAGCTACTAATATTTGAAGTCGTAACCCAGAATTGCAGATTTGATTCCAAATATCTTCACTGAATACAGATATTGAAAGAAAACTACCGTTCTGTATACTTATTGGTTGTTGTGTTTTCTCATTGTAACTAGTCAGCATAACCGTTCGTTATTGAAAGTCTAGAACATGAGTGTTTGTGTTTGTAGAAAAATGATTATAATTGCCATTTTTTGGAATCAGGCCCCATTTAATCAGTATACTATGACTATTTTAGTATACTATGAAAATTAAATCTAAGCCTTAATTTTTCAAAGTCTTGAAGTTCCATGTTTTTAGTTAATTTAGGTAATGTATAACAGGCTTAAGGAACGTATATATGTAGTCATCACAACAACAGTGTGTACACAGACGGGCAAAACAGACGGCCGTTTCGGATTTATCGTTGCCAACGAAAAAAGTTTGCAACTTCTCAAATAATAAACAGTATAGCACGTGCCAAGTTTTAAAATAATCCATTGAATACTTTCCTAAATAAAAATTTTCAAAGAAAAATATATTTTTAACTAATACAGGGAATACCCCCGTTAGCATGGGTTTGTTTAAAGAGGGATTCGACTTGTGGTGGAGTGTTTATTGCTTTTACTTTTAACTCTAGCCATTTCAGGATAATAGTTGCTTACAAGCGACTTCTGACTTTAAGACCATCATATCCTTTTTTGGAACTCCCAGATTTATAACAGTCCCTGATTATATTATGCGAACAACAAAATGATATACTGAGAGTAGAAGAAAAGAAAAGCAAATTCGAAATTCGATTTTATTTTGCGCTTTGGAGTGTGAACTCACGTGCGTAATAAATAACACGAAAAACTTCTAATTAAAAACAAATATTTTAAAATATTTCACAACAATATATAAAACTAACGTTAATAAAATGTTCAATTGCGGAGGTTATTTCAATTATGTTGTTAGTTAGAAAAAAGGGTGTCGTTATTGTTTTTGTAATATATTTTTGCCAAACATATTTTAATATAGGAAATATGTTTTATTTTGTTGTATTCATGTTTAGCCTTCTAACTTTTTGTTAGCACTTCAAAGAATTTTGATTGATTAATTTTCTATAGAGTGTGAAGGCAAAATATGCCCTTCAAAACTTACGTCCTTTGTGGGGATACCTGCTTTATAACTCTAAATCGTTTTGTTTCTCTACTGGGACTTACGAGTGTTATAAGTTACAAAATTAAATGCTCATAAATATCTTGTCTAGTTTACAATTATGTGTGCATTTCTTTTGAGTGATTCAGTTGTGGATCAGTATTAAGTGTATTCTTGCCTGTGAATTTAAACAAGCGTTAATTATTTTTATAGCATAGTTATACTTTGCTCTGATTGAATGCTTTCTTAACTTTTTTTTTTTTTTTTGAAATTTGCCGCTAATGTGTGATTTTACTTCTTATTTACATATTGTATTTACATAAGAGTGTAAAACTTTAAGATTTGATTTAAATTTGTTCATATGTTAGAGATCTACATTCATATTTGAGCTCTAGTTATCATGTACGAGTACATATGTAGGTATTTTGTCTGTCTTTAATATGTTTTGATAATTAATGACATCTTGAAGTATTTTTTGACACATAGAGAGTACTTCAGCATTTATTAAGAGCTTTTTAACTTGGCATCAGTTTCGAAATTGTAATTTATCTTATATTGTGTAGTGCTTCTATGTAAATTATATATTTATTTGACATATAAAAATTTAACATAATTGTGTGTTAAATTTATAAATATATTTTCAAATAAAAACTACTCTATTAACTATATTTTATTACAGAAACTTGTCAATCCTACATTGTACTACATTTTTATGGCGGTAAGTTCAAGTGTTTCAACGCGCATCGAATATTAATCGAACACAATTTATGTTTATGTAAGGGAATGAATGCACATGAAGTTCATCGACTTGAAAAAAAGATTTATTCATTAAATTGGGTAGAGTAATATGGGAAGTGGTTCCGAAACGGCCGTATGATTTCCCTGCCCTTTATACATTGTTGCGACTTCACTTCGTCACTTTGACAAAAAAATTACGTTTCATCTAAGCCCGTTAACAAACCTTGAACTATGAAGTATGAATGAAGTAAGTCAAACTATGGAATATGAACAAATAGATTTCTTCAGTTTCATAGTCTCTAATAATTATCTATATTAAAGAAGAATGATTACTCTAATCTCTAGTCTTCACAATAGTTTAAATGCAAACTATTGTGATTTTGCTATTAATTGAAAGTTCAAAGAAAGAGAGAAAAGTTTCTTAAGTACTAATTTTAGTTTTGGACCTATGGCAAAATAAAACGGTATATATTTCGTACATCGTTCATATTTTTTAATAATGTCACTGATAAGTAAAATTTTTGTACAAAATATTAATTTATTTTGTCAGAGATACTAGTCTAAAATGGTTGCAAGCAAGTGACTGGTTTAAAGAGCTATATCTTATTAAAACAATACACTGAATTTGTACTCCTATGTATGAAAATTTTGTTTAAAGACAACACCACACCTTTATCAGCAGGTTCGATTTTCCTCTCATAATGTAATCTCGCCCATATTGGACATTCAAATTTTACATTCTGTAAGACACTTTCACCTGAATACTCTTATTGAGTTATAAGCCGGTGTAACGGGTGTAACGAATTTCTATAGTGTTCAATTATGTTAAATTTGAACTCGTCTGAAAATATAACTTATTTTTCCATGAATTGTCCTCTGTTTTTGAAGATTTCAGCTTCCTCCTTCTTTAGTTATTAGACCAAAGTTTGCTTTTTTACCGCTTGTCCGTGACGATAGATTGACTGGAGGGGTTAAGATGTTTTTTCTGTCGCATTAAAGTAACTACGCTGTAAACTAAAATAAAGTTTTTTGTGTTTTTTTTTTGTTGGAACAGCATAAGAAGTATTCAAGAATACAGCACTTAGACAAGTTTTACGTCCATTGTACTATTTCCTGTGTTCCTATTCTTTAAATCTACCAGATTTATTAATAAATCTAACAACACTCCAGTGACAAATATGCTTACTGTGATCTGGCAGAAAGCGGGGCAGACACTAAGAAAGTGGTCTGCCGTCTCTTCACATTCTTCCTCCAAACCACAGGAAGCGCAGAAGGCACTTGCTCCCAGGCCAATCATATTCTAATGTTTGGCCCAAGAGAACTGCCCTGCCCTATAGTCCCACCAACTGCCTACAGCTCTTTCTGTTAAGTTTTAACAGAAAGTCTGTTAGACGCTTCGAGATAACAGACTTCGAGTAACATAGTCTTTGTCTGTCTAACGCTCCTCAGTTCCTCCCATTAACGATTGTGGGTCGAATTGACCCACTCATTAAGAGCGGTCTTGATGGCTGTAGACGACAAAGAGAGTACAGGTTCTGGGCCCAAGAAACCAGTTTCGGAACCCTTTCTGGCAAGAAGGGCAGCGGATTCATTTCCTGAAATTCCTGAGTTTCCAGGAACCCATATATAGCAGACGATTGAGTTTTCCAACACAATCAAGTCTGGATTTGTTATGCATAACCAGTTTAGATGTGGTTAGAGGATTATGCAAGGATTTAAGCGCAGCCTGACTGTGACTAAATACACAGATACTCCTTTCTCTCCAACCATTATCAATAACATGGTCCATTGTCTTGATGATTGCAAAAATTTCTGCTTGAAAAACAGAAGCATACAACCCAAAAGAGAAGTGAAGGTTCACTCCATCATTTTCAATAAAGACCCCAGAACTCGAACCGAATTCTGTTTTGGAGCCGTCAGTGAATTTTTTGTGTTAAGGATAATGAAATATGATTAGGGAAAATGTACCAATTCGGGGCGTGTACCAATTTGGAACATCGAAATTTCTCGCTGTTGGTTAGCGCGCTTCGCCGCCATGTTGGCATCATTGAAACGAATTCATAATAGAGTTAGGCTCGTAAGTACTTTTTGGCTCACGCTCACTTGTGTATGTTCACAGCTTTGAAAAAAAAATTCACGCACGTTGAAATTTTTCCAAAAAATTTCATGCATATTCACGCACGCAGTCTTTTTATTGTTAAATTTTTATTTATGTAAATAAAATGTTTATATAAGTAATATGCATATTTAAATAATGCAATATTTACATGTTTTTATTTAAAAATAAAATTTGGTCTCACGTGGAAATTATGTCACGTGCGTGCATGTTCAGGCGTGTCACGTAAAATTCATGCCACGCGCCCATCTCTAATTCATATCAAAAACATAAAAAATGTGGTCGAGTACCATATCAGAACGATTTTTGTGTACCAAATCGGAAAGCGATATTTTTTATGTTACCAATATGGACTTTTGTCAAAAAATAGTTTAATACATTTTTTTTAAATGGCTTATTTCAACATAAAAAAAAATGGGTGAGTGTGTGCGGGAGAGCCTAAGCTGTTAACAAGTTAACAAACATAAAACGCAAGCATCCACTAGTACAGGGTGCTACACCCGTTCTCGTCCACACCCACGCACACCTTCATATACAGATTCCGATTGATTTTTTTTAGCTATCGTTTCCGTTTTATTCTGTTCTTATTTCAAAAGCCAGTTTTTCTGTTAAAGACACGAATAGATGTTGAAATAAATTGTTTCTTTTGCAAGTTTTGCCAATTTCAATTTTTGTCTCGTTTTTAAATTTTGTCTTCTTTGATTTTTTAATTTTTGGTATTTCAATATTGTCAAGAAATGCTTAATCCAGTTTATGGATGTTTTCGGTCTCAAATTCTTGCTTAGTTTTTCCAAAATCTCCTCATAAAGTTCCGGTTCCAATTCGGTACACGATTTTACGATATGAATGAATGTTTTCGCATATTGCTTGGTGCGTAGTGGCTATAAGTGCTAGATTCAAAAGTAAACATGAATTTTGCAGAAAAAAAAAAATAAATTTCAAGAAAAATATATTTGCAGACGATCGGAGGTCATTAACACCAATTTACGACGTCGTAAACGCAGCCGTTCCAAATTGGAACATTTTCCCTTATATTTTCATAAGAAATAGTAAAAAGCTTCAGGTAGTTTGGCTAAGGATTTGACTGAACTATTATAAAAAGATATATTTTTTAAGAACTAAAAAAAAGAAAAGTTCTTATGATCTCTTTTATTTGTGTACCCCAGTGTTTTAATTTTAATGCGTTATTTCGATGAAGCACCTACTTTTTTGCATTAACCCTCCCAGAGCAACTTTCTGTGCTCAGCTTTGAAAATTTTTTCTATTTGATATTTTTGATAAAGGAAATCCAAAATAATTGTCCTTTTAGAATTAGGGGAATCAATCTTTTCAGACTTCAAAATTGGGGAAAAAATAATTCACGTCTACACAGTAAAATTTCGAGAAAATCGCTTATTAATTCTAGGTCTTACCTATCAAAATAAAATGTTTTGAAACCGCAGTTTTTAACTTCAATGAGAAAAACCAAATTCACTTTTGTATTCAAAACGTTGACCAAAATGTATACAATTTTTTGAAACGTTACACAAATACTGGAGCCTTGAATCGAAAAGTTTTTTATCTAAAGACTTTTTGGGCGAATTTTTAAACAGTATCCCTCATATGTGGACCAAGTCTCTGGGAAGGTTATTTTTTTATTAAGTATTGATTCAACTTGCAGCTTTTGTAAATACATAATATGTTTTGGATTTATTTGTTTCTTTGTGGCTTTCGATAGGTCAATGTATGCTTTTAGACGAGCAAACTTGTTCGTGGAAACTGTCAGTTTTCAAAAAAAATTTGCTGATTCGTGATCAGTGGCGTAAAATATTCCAGAAAAACTGAACCACTGCTGCTCATATACATACTATTTTAATGTTGTACAGTGTTATTGAAATACGTACAAGAGTAAAAATTTAGAAAACTATAAGCATAAACTAAAATAAAACCTTATGCTGTAAAATTATTCAAAATTTTAACTACAAAAACCAGAGGAAATTTGTATTTTTGTAATCTGAATTTTGGGATTTGTAACTTTATTTTTAAAAGAAAATTGAAATGAGGCCTTTCCTATAATTTGTTCCAAGACCTCGCAATTAAAATCCTTTATACTTATGCTAATTAAATCAACAAGTTTCTCATTTTGTGTAACAATATTTGTATTTTAGTTTTAATAAATAAACATAAACAATATTTATTAAAAATTTATTAAATCATTTTTAAACAATTTTATTTGCATTTGTTTTGCATAAATAAACGCTGTATTGGTAAATAAGAAAAAAGTTAAATTAATTCAGATTAAGTTTAAGAACGTACAAGGGCGCAACGACAAACGTGAAATAAATTACTAAAGCAGAGCGGATTTTACTTGAATACATACACTGTAAATGTAGATAGATTGTATCTAGATATTCGACAGATGGGTGTGAGATTATAAATTTAAAGAAGAACTTATCTTACTTCCATTGTGATAAGCTTTTATAATTTATTAATGTTTCATAGCATGCATGTATATTAAAAAGGCTTGTTCAAATTGTTTTTGTTTATGATTTTATGACAATATTTTAACAAACAAACAAATTAGCCAAAAAAAGATATTGACGTACATATGTGAATATGCATGCATACATATTTAAATAACAAAGACTGCAAATTCATATAAATTAAATACTATCAATAAAGAAATATGTAAGTTTCTTTTGCGCTGGTGGAAATGGAAAATTTTTAAAATTTAATTCAATGTTTTCATGAATTTCGTTATTTACATTGTAATTTAGAGGTGGTTTTGAGTTTATTTTGCCGTACCGCCAATTTGATACCTTCCGTAATAACTTAAATGCGTTTTTAAGCTTTTTTCTTCAACGGCAGTCAATAGATAATTTTCTAGTGGTTTGGCGTTATTTTGCAAACGACTGAAAAATAAATAAAATCGCGGAACAAAATAGAAATATCTATTGACAGCACTTATTTACTTATTTTGCAGCACAATTATTTATTTACTGCATTTAAATTTATATTCTAGATGAAAGTATTCCAATATTTTAATGACGCCAAGCGATTCAAGTTCGTATAAATTTTAAAGCTTTGTCGATTGTTCTATAATCTGTATTATTCAAAGCATTAGAGACGCATTACGTATTTCAAGTTCAGGTGTTGGAACGGCTAACTGTTTGTCGATGAGGGTCTCATGTGCTTTAACTGCATTCTAGAAAAGACATTAATACATGCATGAAGTGTGTGGAATTAGTTATACTCGTTTACTTATTAGTATTATGCCAATCTACATACAAACAATGATTACGAATTATTACTGGTTTTGCAAGTTTTTATTGGAAATCCGTTAACGCCCTCATACATCTTACAAAAAAGGAAGTAAATCAATTTTCTTTCTTGATAGAGCTTACAAAGTTTTTACTGGATAAATTTCTACTAATTGTATAACAAACTAAAATAGCCATAACAACAAAATCAGTGGCGGATCGAAGAGGGGAGGGGGCTCAGGGACTTCGTAATCTCGACGAACACAAGGAAAGTTTCAACAATAATTTGAGCTTATCATACAATATTTGCTTTAATCTCTTCGGTGTCCAAGGTCACATATTTTTTACAAATTTTTGCGTATTTTTGTAATTTTTAAATTTATTTTAGTTACTTTTCTTAAATTCTAATGGGATTAAGAGAAAAAATAATTCTTATTTAGTTTCCTAATTTTACTAAAGCCCGAGAAAAATAATCACAATAAATTTAAAAAATGAAATAATACGTAAAAACGTGAGTACAGATATGTACATATGTGTACTTTTTCAGCGAAGAGTTTAAACATCTTGCCGCACCAATAAAAATTATACTATTTCAAAAATTATTTGTATATAATAGGTCTGTTCCCATCAGCGATGCCAACTTGCGGGGAATTCCCCGATTTGTAGGGAATTTTACTGGGTGTGGGAAATGAGCTGTTTTTTGCGGGGAATTTGAAGTCGTTCAGCCTTGAACACGATTCCTAATAAATAAAAAAAAAATTGCAGCAAGAGTATATATTGTCACAAAATTTAAAAAGTTATTTTTTCACTAACAAGGAACATCAAGTTCTAATAGATTCTGCAGGTTATCGGCTTGTGCGGGGAGTGTAATACATGTTATTCATACAATATTTGTAAAGCAAACTATTTTTTCTACCCTGTGTGAAGTTTTTAAAATCGACTTTTGGCCGCCTAGATCTTCGAAATACCCTTTTGTGCATTGGCAACTATTGAACTATAATCAATTTTTTTTGAAAATGTGTTTAAATTAATTATATTATAGTTATAATTGCGGCAATAGCATTGTTAGTAAAAAGAGAAAGTAGCCGCCAAAACAGGTGCTTAAAAACATCGAGTTCATCTTTTTTTTTTTAGGTTTTATAGAAAACTTCCGTCTCAACAAGGGCGCATTCAAAAATGTACTGGATGTGGTGCAGGACGGACATAGACCAAGCCATTAGCCTAGAGTAACAGCACTAAGCCACGTAGTTGGCACTTTGCGATTTCTAGCAGAGGGTGGATACCAACGTGTTGTTGGCAAGGACCATGAAATTAGAATAATGCAGTCGACAGTCTGGCCATAATCGAGGAAAAATTATGTTCGCATTGGATTACGCTGATGATATATAAGGATATATGAAGAAAAAAAGGCGAAAATTTATTTCTATGCAAGAACGCGATTTCCCGACGTTGTTATGTGCAGAAGAGAAATTTCTATATTATAATCGAAAAGGCTATTATAGCATCAACTCAACGCTGGTAAATATAGAAAAATACAAAAAGTAAATATATTTTCAGATATGCTGCTCCCGACACACTGGAGCACTCGTATAAAAATATCACAAAAAATGTCAAAATTTCTATTCACTCGGAATCAATGATACAATTCTCACGAATTTCGCATTTTCGGGGCAATTTCGCGGCCACGTCGGAGTTAATAATACCGATCTCCTGTCGTTGTCACGTCGGCATCACCGTTGAAATTATCGGACGTATTGGGCGTTTAAGGGTTAAGTAACGTAGTTGATAACGAATTGTCACTTAGCACTATAACCGATAGTCGGTCTTGGTAGCCTCAATGAAGCTTCGTCAGCCGTCTCTGCTATCATTCTTCTATTCGCTCAAATGGCCTAGCCAGCGAAGCCGCTAGAATTTCATGCACTTGACTACGTCAATGTCGTCGGAGTACCTTCTCCTCGAAAACATCTCATCATTGGTGGTCAATAACGGCTCTGCTCCTCAATTATCTACTGAACCTGTAACACATGTTGGCAAGAATTAATATCCGCTTGATCTCAAAGCTGACATTATTGTTGGATCCTAAGTAGACGAAATCCTTGACGACTGCAAATTATTTTCTCCAGCTTAAGGTTGTAGAAGTCACAGATAGGGAATCACTTTATCTGAAATTTCTTTTGATATCAAATGGTACTGTGGGGTCTGTCCCTACACTGAACGCATATATTATCAAGGTGAGGGGTGTTTTGTGTAGGAAGAGTGTGAGCCAATTGGTGAAGGCTTCGGCAGTCCATTGTGATGCTCTTTTCGACATCCAGCTTTTTGTGTACGTATCTATAAGCGATTTGCTGCACAAAGGAGATGTGTGTGGACCTTGACTGCAACCAAGCAATGGTCAGAGTCGATGTTTGCGCCACGCATCGCGCGTACGTCTAGTACACTGGAAGCGTGCCTTCGTCGTTCACAAAGTGATTAATTTGATTTCGTGTATTTTTATCAAGAGACAGCCAAGTGTCCTTATGATTATCCAGATGTGTGAATCTGGTGCTAATAACTGTTATGTTCCGTGCCGCGGCGAAGTTAATTGCATTTCCTGGATAACGACGATGCCAGCTCGGCATCATTCAAGGGCATCTACCTGCTGTATAGAGGCATCTTCCGTGTGGAGGTTTCAGACATTCCAGGTGCATATCTGTAAATCATTGTCCTTTGGGAGTTTGCGGGGGTCGTGATCTCTCGACTCTCCATGTTGACGACCGGACGTCAAATCCCCCCCTAATATCCATATCTACGGGAAAACCCGCCCACACATTAGTTAATCCACTGACAGGAGTCAAATCGCTTTCCGTGGGGCACCACGATGGTTACGTGCGTCGACTTGAGATGGAGGAACGCAAGGATCGAGGGCGGTCTTACCCGTTTATGATAGTATCACAAAATTTACCTTGTGTCCTTCGCCCTCGACGACTTCGATAGTCTAGTGGGTATTACAGATAAATAACTTAAAATTCGTACAGAAACTAGAACATGAGATACACTTGTATGAGATTGCTATCGGGTAAATTCACTTTGTAAATTTAAAAGGAAATATCAAAAAATTCTTTTTGCAATCTTCATCTTGTAAAAATGTATATTTGGAAAAAGGCATCGTTGGCATGCAACCCTGTTTCTGAATGAATATTTAGGATCTGGCAATATTGCATTTCGAAACAGCTGAGACCTCTCCACCAGCAAATGTCAATTTCATTCAATAATTTTCAATCTTGGTACACATACAAAAAGGGAAACAAAAAGATTTGAAAATTTGAAGAAAAGTTGTACAAAAGTTGTAAAAAGTTGAAAAAAGCATTAAAGTAGAAAAGTGTTTGAAATTGTAACAACATTGGATCTAATTCGAATTGCTTTCAAATCTTTTCGAACTATCTATTTTCCCTTGTACCGTGCTCAAGAAAATTCAGCAAAATAAGCCAACGCCGGAGATTTTATAGTTATAATGCATTAATGTTTAAAACAAAATTGCTGGGCTCAGAAGATTCAACTGAAGATAGTGGTGGGAGTGGTGGTGGCGGTGGTGGAGGCGTGGGTGGCGGAAGAACTGCTGGCAGTGTTGAAAGCGGAGGGGGTGGTGGATGCGGAGGCGGAAGTGTAAGCCTTGCATCAAGTTCAATATCAAGTAGCTTAAGCACTGCCGGCAGCAATAATAGCAACGTTGGCGGAGCAGCAGTTGGAGTCTCTGGAGGGGGTGGTGGAGGCGGGGGCACAGGCGGAGGGGGAACTGTGACAACATTCAGTGGATATTGTGCCTGCCAACAAGCTGCAGCTGCAGCGGCTGGCGTGAGTGGTGGTTCGGTTGTGTGTGTGAGTGCAGAGAAGTGCAATAGCACCGGTTATAGTCGTAAAAGTCGGAAAAGTTGTTCATCGCGTAGCATAAAAATGTCACATTCTTCATCGAGTTCAATGCGAGGCGGCAGTACACACGGCAGCCGAGCTGCTAGTGGCGCAAGCAGCGCTTATGATGTGACAGCAGGAAGTGGAAGCTCCAAATCCGTATCGCCGGGTAGCTATAGTTGCAATGCATTAAACGTTGATTTCAGCACATTTTCTTCGACACATCAATGGAAACAAATGGAAGATTGCGCAGAATTCGTTGGTGCCAAGTAAGTGGGAGAGCAATGCGACGGCAGTGGCAGCGCATTTTTTACATTTTCCTTTTCATTTATTACAGACGCAGCAAACACACCGTCGTCGCCTATAAAAATGCCATGTTTGTATTTGGCGGCGACAATGGCAAATCAATGCTCAACGATTTGATTCGTTTTAGCGTCAAAGACAAGTCATGGGGACGGGCTTGTTCCACGGGACAACCTCCGGCGCCGCGTTATCATCACTCTGCTGTTGTTTATAATTCTTCAATGTTCGTTTTCGGTGGCTATACCGGTGACATTCACTCCAATTCAAATTTAACTAATAAAAATGATTTGTTTGAGTACAAGTTCCAAACTGCCATGTGGGTGGAATGGAAATTTGAAGGGCGGTAAGTTGCAGTATTTTAAATGATTTGCCAATGCATAATCATGTAATATCTCATGGATCTATCTATTACAGCATGCCAGTTCCACGTTCTGCTCATGGCTCTGCTGTCTACGACAATAAATTGTGGATATATGCAGGATATGATGGTAATGCGCGCTTAAATGATATGTGGCTATTCGATATAACGGTATGTACGATTTTTATTTGTCATCATTTTTATGATTTAAAAAATATATTTTAATCTATGCTCTTGCTTTAGACCGATATTCATAAATGGGAAGAAGTAGAACAGAAAGGTGAACGACCGCCAACTTGCTGTAATTTCCCTGTTGCCGTTGCACGTGACTGTATGTATGTTTTTTCCGGGCAGAGTGGTCTTCAAATCACAAATTCTCTCTTTGAATTCCATTTCAAAACCAAAACGTATGTAAACTTTTACTGATACTGTCCTGCGACTATTGATTAATATTTACTTTCATTGCTTGCTGCAGTTGGCGTCGCATATCCAACGAATCGGTATTGCGTGGTGCCAACTCCGCACCGCCCTCGCGCCGCTATGGACACACAATGGTACATCATGATCGTTTCTTGTATGTGTATGGTGGGTCAGCTGACTCCACGTTGCCCAACGACTTACACTGCTTTGATTTGGATTCACAAGTTTGGTCTGTTATTACGCCAGAGGCCACTTCGGATGTACCTTCGGGGCGTGTCTTTCATGCAAGTGCTGTCATTGGCGATGCTATGTTTATCTTTGGCGGCACAGTTGATAACAGCGTCCGACGCGGTGACACCTACCGCTTCCAATTAACTAGCTACCCCAAGTGTACCCTACGCGATGATTTTGTGAAATTCTTTCATGAGAAGCAATTTTGTGACATACAATTTATTGTTGGACCCGAGGATATAAAAATTCTAGCGCACATAGCATTTGTCGCCTCGCGTTCGCAGTATTTACGCTCTAAAATCCTGGCAGCACGTGAAGCCAGGCAAAAGCAAATGGAAAAGGTTTTCGGTGCGGCCGTCACGGGGGATATGTCGTCGTTTAGCAGTGGTGCTGGCGGTGATAGTGCCCCTATGTTAGAGGTGCGCTTGAGCACAGCTTCACCAGAAGCTTTCGAGATAATACTCAACTTTATATATACGGATCGAATTGATTTGAAAGAATCTTATAGCAAGAATATAGTTATACTCCTAGCTGATATATATCAGATGGCGGGATTGTTTTTAATGCCACGCCTTGCGCAGGGGTGCATACAAATGTTGGACTTTAAGATTAATAAGCAAAATGTACTTGAGGCGTTGTACAATGCTCATCACAATAAGTATAAAATAATAAGTTTAGTTTAATTTTTAATATCTTTATAAAATTCCGTCTCTGCTTTGTAGAATACAAATCATCAAGGATCATTTAATACAGTTCATTATTAAAGATGAAAATTACGCTGATGTTATCATGTCCAGCGAATATAGTGACTTGGATCAACCATTGGTGGTGGCAATTCAACGTAAACATTTGTTCCCAGGCAAAATGATTGTGGATGCAAATACTGAAAAGAATGTTGGTGAGTAAAATACAAAAACTTTGGTAAAAATGAATATGATATGATTTAAACGGAATATTTTGACTTATATATTCTCAGGTACTACATTGGAAAGCGATATGGCAGTATTTTTGGAATCGACAGGCAAGGAATTTTGCGATATCAACTTAATACTAGAAGGTCATGTAATACCAGCGCACAAATCGATATTATCAGCACGCTGCTCATACTTTCAGGGCATGTTTAGATCTTTTATGCCACCGGATAATACAGTCAATGTAAGTTTAAAGAAAAAATATTAATAGTTAGTTAATATATCTGTTAGTAAAAGGAAATGAAAAGAAAAACCACTCAATGGGGCTGTTTAAAAAAGCGCAATCATGATATCCATGAGAGTGGCTGTCATGTCTAAATTTTCCCAAAGTGGCACAGCTACAGAAACAGTGAAATTGCGACTTTCACCTTTCTCTCTTCTGCATGCTTAAACATTTTCTTCCCTTGTGAAAAAACTGTACAATTTTACCAGAACAATTTTATACAGAATTATTATACATATAAATACTATACGTTACCTCTCAGATTGTTTTTTGAGAATCGTAAAAAAAAAAAATCGTTTACTCCAATCACTTATGTAAATAAGTTTTTATATTTTTTCAATTTCATTTCCTTTCGAATCCTCAATTTTTTTGGCTTTCTTTATCCACAGATACAAATCGGTGAAGTTGCTCCCTCTGTCGAGGCAGTTCAATCATTGCTACGTTATATTTATTACGGCGAAACAAAGTTGCCACCCCAGGATGCACTCTATCTTTTTCAAGCCTCTTGCTTCTACGGTCTAGCCAATAATCGTTTGGGTACGTTTTGCAAATACTCGCTAGAGCATAACATCACATACGAGAATGTGTTGCAAACCCTCGAGGCATCGGATATAACAAAAATACATGATATTAAAGATTATGCGCTGAAATTGATTGTTAAAGAGTTTCCTAAAGTGGCACAGTTACAGAAAATTGCTTCGCTTTCACATGAATTACTGCTAGAGATAATATACGCCGTGGCTGAATCACATGCTGAATTTCTAACACGCATTAGTATTAATACAGATATCTGAAAATTAGTGCTATTACAACTGGCACTGCAGCTGCTGTTGGCATGGATGCAGATGGGTCGAAGTCTTGCTGGTTGAGAAGAGACGAATACTGATTGTTAAAAAATTAGTTTTTGTTTGCTTTAATTTTTACCAATTCTTTTATACTTATATATGAAGGTACCTAAAAATGAAGGATACATGTTTTTCTATAAATCTTATAAAGACTAAAAGTCAAAGCTTTTTTTTTCAATAGTGGTAAACTTGTCACGTAGTTTTCTCTTTTAATATTTAATGCACATTTTACTACAGTTCTTCTTTAAATGCACACTTAGTTTTGCAATTTCATTTCTATTGTGATACAATTGTTATTTCTTCTATTTGAATCTAAATGTAAATTCCAACTCGAATTGGCATTATTTTTTGCAGAGATTTTTCCATATAGTTTATTAAATATTTTATTAGTAATTAATAATATGTACTATTTTTAGTGTTAATATACCTATATAAAATATGAAAATTAATTATATACCTATGTATTTCAAAATATATGTTTACTTACTTATATGTATTACAACAAATCTATTCAACATATTTAACAAATTTTATGCCTAGTTGTACCCGTATTATGGCAAAATGTGTTTGAGTACAAAAATAAAAGACGTAATGAAAATAACATTTTTTTGTTTATTTGTATAGTATACTCTATACACAGAATATAGGATGTTGTTGGTTTGGATCGAGTAACTCAAGCAAAACTTAATTAATTTAAACCAAACAAGTTAACTTTATTGGGAAATATCAGTTAAGTGGATGTGTTATCTGGCATTCAAGTGAAATTTTTATAAAATGATATCAAAGGACATACGGAATCAAACTAAAAACCAACTCTTTATTCAAATAGCCTCAAGAATACCTATCAGCAAAATCGGTCAATACCCACGCCTAACTCCCATACAATTCAAGTTTTCAAAGGGAATATTGTTATAATGCGTAAAGCTAGTAATTAAAGTATTTCCACCTACCGTTTAATGCAAATATATATATTTTTTTGCAGCGGGTGTGCAGTGTATTTAAAGCTCTAATCTTGTTATTTTTAATTATCTTGCTTTCTCTTTTACGGCAGAATAGCTCATCAAGGGCTTATACCGAACTTTTTGCATCCATTCTAGTTGTGTGAATTATAATTGTATTCGCACTAACAAGAGAAAAACTTCTGTTAAGTAGTTTTCACTCATGGAGAAAAATATGTCGAGCGGGAAAATTTTATGTCCTATTTTTGACCGTGACGAGCATCAAATCTGGGATTCTAGCGTAGTAGTACAGCACACTAACCACTACGCAACGACAACCATATATATACATACATATGTAAGACCGATCTTCCTCGTGGGCGAAGTAACTACGATCCGACACAATGCATTTGATAATGAAAATCGCTGCAATTGTCTGAGAGCGATTACCATTGCCAATCATAGTTTTGTAGCGGAACACAGTTACGTTGGCTCCAGTGGGAGAACGACCTAAGCGTTACTTATGCTGCCCACATAGCAGTAATTTATCAAAAGATTTTTAGGTTACCGCTAAGTCTGCATTTGCTCAAGTTTGTGTTTTTCGCAGGCAACGTATCTTTCAAAATATTTTCAAATACAGGCTTCATTTCAACTAAATATTAAACTTTATAAAAGCTTTAAATTTTATTAGGTATTTTAAAATAATACAAAAAAATTAATAAATGTATATCGGTTATATCATCGCACTACGTATTCTGCCGTAATTATCAACTAATCATTTGACATTTTGAAAATTCTGTAATATTTTTAAGCTTGTGCTATTTAAAACCGCATATCTTTTAATGATTTCTTTTTGTTTTAAGTATAATTAAATCTATCTTTTTTTAATATTGTACATTTATCAAATTTTCTGCGATGGTAAATTCACTGAGTAAATATCTGCACAAGTACGGCACTATTACCCTCCCTTTGTCATTCATGCATTCCTTCAGTAATTGATTGGCTCGGCGATTCTAAACTCAATAATTTTACGGAATTTTGAAGGATTTCCATTTGGTCATGCACATCTTGATGCTTTTGTTTGAATTCATTTCCCATTGGATGCAATTCTTGTGCAGCTTTATGTATATCATTTACGTTCTCTAGCAATTCCATTAATTTTATAAAATCATCTTCGGCTTTGTCATTTATTTGCTGTTCGTAGTCGCATAATTCTTTGTAGATATTGTCCAAGCGATTGTTTAAATTGTCTGCCTGAAAAATTAGGCAGCATAAAAATTTTTGTATCAGTACACAATTTTTGTTTCTTCTTACTTACCCATTCAATGTGCTCCAATACGTTTTGTTCCGACAAAATATCGCTATTGCTTAACGCCATATGTACAAAAATCAGTTACTTAAACCACAGTATATATAGTAATAACAGTAACTTAGAAATAATTTAGTGCTTAATGTTAGTGTCTGCTTTTCGTTTATTTTTCAATTTCTTGAGTGACGCTACCTCAACAAGAAAACAAACATAAAAAAGGAACTAAATCAGCTGTAGTTTGAACACCTAACAGAGCAACAAGTCGCCTAAAAATAATTGACGGCGCTAAATACTAAGTTAACGCCGGTAACAGTGACGGCTGCGAGAATAGTTTCACAAGTGATTTTAGAGCGTTATTTTGAATTTTTAAGGGCTGAAAAATGTATTAGTGTTTTCTCGAGGCGGATCGACACCAGCTGATATATGTACAAGGTGAATTTATGAAAGTTAACGATAACATTATTATTGCACTAAATAATATCCTGACGATATGTCGGATGCGTTACAACAACACCTTTACAGCATTCTCTTTCCCGTGGAATTCTGCAACTGCGACGCTGACGGTAAAGTAGAAAATAAGCTTAGCTATAAGTTAATTAAAAAACAAATTAATAGTTTTCATTTATAACTCTTTTTATTTCTAAATTTGAAAAAGATGAATTTAGAATTTACATGTCTACGTAAATTAGTTTGAAAATCAAAAAAATTAAAAATTAGGAGACTAAAAACTATTTAAGGCTACAACTTACTTTTTCATCTAACTTGATATTATTTAAATTCCATTTGCTATTCTTGGTCCTACAATAATTCAAATTCATTCTAAAATGGAACAGTAAAATTAGAATTTTGACATTTCTGCATCATTTTTTCCTTCTACAGAAACACATTAAAAAAAAAGAAAAAAAAAAAAAACAATTTTGGTCATATATACTCAAAGATTAAAAAAACTAATCGTACGAATTTTAATAAATATTTATTTTATTCCCTGTGGAATTTTATTATTTTTAATTTAGAGTATTTAAATTTAATAGCAATAAGAACATTGAAACTTACTGAATTTCTCAACTTATTTTTATGAAGTTCATATGACTGAAATCACTTTCAACATCAGCGTTTGAGTGAGGGAGCGATAAAATATTAACAGTCAAAAAATATTATTTGCACCATCATCGTGTGTGCACTAAAAATTTGAAATTCTTCATAAAATGATATTTTGCCTCCTTGTCCTAGATCAAAAAAAGGTGCCATTTGAAGCAAAAATCTGGGACGCTTTGGTCCATACAGCAATAGTTCTTTGATTTTCCTTATATTTTGGAAGCAATTGCATTGGACGACGGAAAACTATTCGACGGATACACGCAGTCAAAATTAAAACGTACTGAACCGCATGAAAATGCGTCGGCGCGGGCTTCTTAACGTCTAGTTTTCTTCGACTTGCATTTATTTTGAATTTTCTTTGGAGTGAAGACAAAGGGTTGCTAACAGGGTTGCCATTTTGAGTATTTCAAAGCAAATTTGCTAACTTTTTTACGGTTGCGCACACGTATAGTTTTTTCTTATTTTGTTTATTATTTAAAATATTGAACTAAGTGCAAGAGAAAAGCAAGAGAAGTTTGACATATTGCTATAATTTTTTATTACTCCCTTTATTGCGTTTTTTTTGCATTCGATAAGAATGAGTAACACTAATTATGTTCATGTATACTTAACGCTCGTATCTTTTTTCCGACCAAAAACTGTATATTTCTACCAACAATTTTTAAAAAACTGTAAATCGATTTGAAAAAAACTGTATATTTCGCGGTATCACCTTTTTTCAATGAAAATTAACCAGGAAAGCAATTTATCCATCATGTAAATCGTCTTCGTTCTCCATTTCCATATCTCCTTTTGTAGTTGTATTGATTTTGTGCTTTGAAGAAATTTGACGAAGCGATTCCGGCTTTGCTATGAGGTATTTATAGAAATCAACGCATGGATATTTCAAGTTATAATTGACGATAAGAATCGCCTTCAATGTTTCTACTTCTTTCAAAGGTATACTTGCAACGAGTTGCCCTTGTTCTCTGACACTTTTTGCATTGTGATTTTTCCTTAGTATAAACGCGGTATTTTGGTAAAAAAGGCTTTGTGCGGTTTTGGAGTTGAAAAAGCGGTATACTACCGCGAAAAACTGTATAGATACGAGCGTTATGTATACTTGGTGTCAACCTGCAAGTATCTAGCTTTACCTTTTATTATCGAATGAAAAATGTAAGTAGTGTCAAAATTATCATCTCTGCGTTCGATTACGTTTATCGAAAATGAGTCCTCCGAATTTTACATTAAAGTCTTGAAATAGCTTTTTCAGCTATCTTTATGGCATTGATCTCAATATAATGGTTTTTCGGGTCGAGGAATCCGAATACGGTATTGTTTGCTTTTACAATTGATTCTAGAGGGCGCCACCATACATTTTCTTAAAACTCATTGTTTTTGTAGGATTTCTTCTATAAAATATTGCAAATTGTTATTTACAAATCAGGGGACTCAAGTTGATATACATCAAATACACTATCTTTCTAGGGAATACCCTATGTCTCGAAAAAATTCGATCGATATATATATATATATACATATATATATATATACACATATATATATATATATATACATATATATATATATATATATATATTTATATAAACATTCCTTGTCTTATTACTACTATATCTGTGGTCACAAGGCATAACAACACAACTCGAGTTTTGTCGAATTCGAGTTATTATTATAATTGAAATCTTCATATCCGATTTCATATTGTGTCAAAATTTTATGTATATCGGTTCAGGGGTTTACGACATATTAAAGTGCTTTTTGAAGTGCTCTCCTGTAAAATTCAAAAAACTGACTTAGGCTGTTGTGCCTTGTGATCACAGATATATATTTGTTTACTTTGTTTTTCAAATTGTTGACATTTTTAAAAGAATTTGATTACAAATTTTTTTAGGCCGTGGCAACTCTGGTTGCTAATCAGTTGATTGTCAATTTATTTAAAAAAAATTTGGCGCGAAATCTTTGAAATTAAAACTATTGTGTGGTAAAGGGAAAATACAATAACTTATAAATATAAGCAAAAAAAAAAAACGGTTTCAGTAACAGGCTAATATAAGAATGTGCAGAAAAAATACAAGATTTTGGGGGAGACTGGAAAATTTTTAAATACAAACTGTAAGTTAAATATTACCTATATGTATTTTTTTTTGCAGAAGGCGATGGAAGAATCTCGGGCATCCGAGAAAAAATTTAAGCTTCAAAAGAAATTATGCTTGGATAATGGTAAATAATTTACTCACATGTACTCACAAACAAGAATCCCATCGTCCATCGCAATTGTGTTTACTCGAAGGGATTTTCCGACGTTAATGGATCAGCTGTTCGCAATCCGCAGTACAGTTTTCCATCATCCGACGCAATTCAGTTCAATGCATTAATTAGTTCTGCTCTCAATGTTGATAGTGTCACAAATATCAATTTCAAGATTTAAGATTTCTGAGATTTTGTGAAATTTTTTTAATTAAGTTGGAATATTTTGAAACCAATTTGGAATGTTCTAAATAAATTTTTAAAAAATATTAAAATCAAATCTGAAACTACGTATTATCTAGAATTAATTGGAAGGCTCAGAAGTCAATTTGAAATATTCTGAAGTAGGTCCATTTGAAAAAGCAAAGTTGAGTTTGAATTTCGTAAAAAAAAAACATTTTAAACATAAACATAAAATTTCCAAATAGACTTTAGTAAGTTTGTATGTATTTTATGCTCCGAGGAGTGCTTTATTTTTTGATTTAATCAATTTTGAATTACGTTTAAAATTGGAAATTGAGTATAGCAAAATTTTAGTTAGATGAGATTGGTTTAGTTGAGTTAAATGAAAAAATTTCTTACTCTCTGGGGTCATAAGAATGAAATCTTCAAGGCACAATAACTCAATACAAAATTGTACCTACTATTTAAATATGAACACTTTAAATTAAATTTAGAAAAAGCCCAAATAAAAGGAAAAACAAAATCTAAATTACAAAACAAATATTGAACGCACACACACACATATTTAAAATTTGATTTTGTTAAAGAACACCAATAGAGACAAAACTTAGTACTACGCAAATTTCATATGCATGAAGTGGCAAGCCTTACAGGATTACATATTAAAAGGATATTAGTATTACAATTGAATATTATTGACACAGTACAAACATTCAAATTATTACACCATCAAGAACACACAGTCGAAGAAAAATCTTAAGGGAATACATTGGCATCTGAAACAATGCATTACCTACAATATGAACAGCAAGTGATGCAAAGGACAATGCCAATGTCCTGCCTGCCTAATAAACTCTAGTAGCTTCAGGCGGAACTATAAATTTAAATATAAATTGTATTTGAAGTTAAAGATAGTTGTTGGTTGCTTGTAACTCAAAAAATCTATTGCAGTTGCAGTCAATTAGTATAAATTGCAATAGGCATTGATTGTAAGCTTTTGTTCTTCGATCAATTGTCATTAAGAATATGTGAACGAACACTTAAGGGCCTGTAACTTGGCCATGGGATTTTTTAAAATAAACTTTAGGACTAAATTTACATATAAGTATTTTACGGTAAATGAAATAATTAAATTTTTGGTTTCTTTTTGTTTTAAATATGAAAAACTAGCTGCAGAATACACGACGTTGCTCGTGAATTTGTAAGTGGCAGTTTATATGAGTGGTAGCATGAACGATTCTGTGAAAGAGAGGATTGGAAAAGTAGGTAGTAAGAAAGAGCTACCTTGTTAGCAACCCTTTGTCTTCACTCCAAAGAAAATTCAAAATAAATGCAAGTCGAAGAAAACTAGACGTTAAGAAGCCCGCGCCGACGCATTTTCATAACTTCAAACATTAAAAATCAAGTACAACAAAAACGTAATTTTTTGGGATTTTAAACACTTTTCTTGAAAACGTAACGTGATGGAAAGTTTTTGACCACAGAATTCACCATGGAAAATTCATATGGAATTAGCAGGGCAGTATATTTGATTGATTTCATCAATTTTTGAGTATATTTGACCACAGAAGAATGTCGCTCGACGAGCAGAAAATGCAGCAGAAAAGCGGTTTCAGTATTTACTTTACTAGGAAGCTGCCAAAGGTGCGGAATTTTGAGAACTCGAACGCAAAACTTTAGATACATACATAAACAGATATATTTGTAAAAGTGATTCAGATGTTCCAGGTTCAATTTCAAGACTAGGCGGAAGTCAAAAACTGAAAATAATATAAATGTGTCTACACGGTAGTATCTCTTGACTACCCATCACAAACATTCATTAGTAAAAACTGCTATGAAGGAACTATTCACTTCAATGTAGATCCTTTCATTCGCGTACACAACATGAGTGAGTGCGAGAAGCTCAAACTAAATGTATATTTACATATTATTTATTGTTGAAGCGAATCTGTCAGTCAGCCTATGCTCATTCATATATAGCGATATATCTCTCCTTACGATATCTAATCGTATGATAAAGCTTTTTTCTTTTCTTTTTGACATTTTTGCAAAATGAAAAAATTCAACTTTTATGCTACAAATCCCAAAGCTTATCGATATAAATTAATCTTCTAAATAGCGATATACTTACATTGTGTAGAAGAGGCAGGAGTGTGAACAATGGAAGTTAGGGTCAGTTAAAAAGGGTAAAATTTGAACAGTTTTTGACAGTAAAGTTTTTTTCTCACTCGTCTTCGTATGTATGGCGCGCAGTAGGCGGAAGCTGGTGGCGTTAAGTTTCTTTGACCGTTTATAATTTTTTTTATTTTTGGGTTAATCGGCATAGAATTTATGTAGTGAAACATTGGTATGAAAATGGTTTGGGGTGGGTATAGGAAGTAGTCGTGTTAATACTTATAAATCCTACTAAAACGGATATTAAAAAAATTATTATCTGATTGAATTACTGAGAAAGTGCAGCTGGAAAAACTGAAAGGAATATATTGTATTTAACAGGGAGCATTCACGTTTTAAAGAAAGAAGGACTTTTCAAGAAAAATTATTTAAGTTTTTGTGGATTTTCAGTACATTTTGTACATGCATAAGTGAAGCTCACAAATCCCGCGAATTGGACGAAGAATGGAAAATGCTCGCTTGAAAGCATTTTCAACAAAAGGAAAATATCAAGAGATATTTATGTAAGATCTGCGCTAATTTTGATCTATAGAAAATTTTAAAACACACTCCAAAATATTTTCCAACGCATGTAGTTAAAACAAGGAACAATCAAGTCTTAAAATATTCGAATCCAATATTTTTACGTTTTCTGATATAAATCATCCTATTATATGAGGTAATCGCAGTTTTAGTCTGGAATAGAGATGTCTAGTCTGAATCTTTTAAGATCCTCATGTTCAGGAAACTTTATTACCAGCTTATTTAACTTCCACTTAGTATCGCAAATCGAATGGAATATAATAGCATGCATAACCTTTCAAGAGCCCAACAACACATTTGTGAGTGTAGAATCTGATCTGGCAAGAGTTAAACACTTAAGCTCTTTATTCGAACAACGACAGACTAATGTCTGATATTGTTGTAGTCATAATGCAAACCGAATAGCTTCATTTTTTTAAATTTTTTATTTGGGATTGAAAGGAATAATACCGATTACTCAGCTCCCCAGAATACATTTTTCCAAAAAAAAAAAAAATAACCTACACCACAGTCGCTTAAGATACAAATTTTTTCTAAGAATTTCATAACATGGTCTGAAATTGATTTTTCTTAAAAAAAAAAACTGTCGTTTCTCTCTTCAGCTATTTTACCGGACAGTCCAGCCTCTTTCCGGCCACTTGGGAGCCCGAGTCTGGAAATCCGCACTCACTTTAATACACCTTGGTTTTCTGTCGAACTCGTAATCAAGCTAATTGCATCGCCTTGTACCAGAACCCTTCTCCCATAGATTCGATATTGGCTTCTATGTTATATCGCTTGGTAGTGGAATAAATATCAACTAACTAATAAGTGAAATAAAGTTAACTAACACTAATCAAACTTTTTGGCATTAAGTTTTATTTACACAAAGTTATTGATACTTAAAGATAGACGCAACATTAATTTTGCATTTAACGAAACATTAAATGCTCTGTGACAGGGAAAAAAGAATAAATTTAAAACTCCTACAAAATTTTTTGTGAATAACAATACATATGGCTCCTCGGGTTCAGGTTCGCCTAAGAATCGAGTTCAACTTATCTTACCCTACTCTTTTTTTTTTACTGAAAATGTGGTCTTTATTCAAAAATGTAGTTAGTAACCCTAATTTAGGGGAAAGTACTAAAATTAGTTTGCCAGCGATTTTTCAGATACTGATTTTATTTTTTTTATTTATTTTTGTGCTATTTCTCACATCTTCTATTTATTTTTTTAAGATATTCAAAAATGTCTATGTCCTTTTTAGCATACATATTTCAGTGCTGTTTTGCTACGCGTTGGATTACCGAGAATAAACTTTCATCAAAAATTAAATTACACGCATTTTTAAGCAATGAATAAGATGCAACTTTTATCGTTCCCCTTTCACTGTCATCATCAGCAACATTTTCGGAAAAGTAAGCACCATTTTGCGTATAAAATATGTTGCTAGTTGGCATACATGCGTAGCATATTTTTTTAAAAATGAAACTACCTAAGTACCTATCATCACCAAACTACTTGAGTAGCTTTGTATATATTTTATACTATATACATGCACACGCATAAAAAGTCACTTCCGCATCCGTTTCGTATAAATTTTTCATTTAACATGCTTAACATTTTTTACTCCCTTTTCTTCTTCTTCCAATTTCGTTTTGCCTATATAAGTATATAAGTATGAGTAGAGTTTATCTGAATGTTTTTACCTCCAAACGTTTTTGTTTTTTGTATATTGCATCTCATCAAAGCGTATCCAAACGCGACGTAAATTTCACATAAGCATCAAAATCATAAATAAAATCCACTCTAAGCATGATTTTAACTTTTGCTACTGTTTTTTTTTTTATTGTGAGTACTAGTTTAGTTTTTTTGTATGTAAGTACAATATACATATGTGGATCTTTTCCAGCATTTTTTATCGGCATAAAACAAAAAAGGGGAGCTTTGTGATTTTTTTTTGTGGCTCACGTGAGACATGTAACGTGTTTTACTCTTGCGTGTAAAAAAGAAGAAACAGGAAAAAATTGTGCCGTGGAGAGAGAGAAAGAGGGGGTCGGAGGCTTGGTATGGTTGTTAGATGAAATTGTACGGAGTGGAACAATTCATGTGCTTTATGGAGCATATGATTGTGATGAAGAAAACAGAAACATACAAAAAGCTAAAGCTTAAATTTATTTAGAAACTACATTTTTTACATATGTACATATACATACATATGTAGATGTTTACATACACATGTATTATTATTTGAACATTTAAAGAGAAAGCAAAATAAATGAAAAATGTTTGAAATGTGATAATTGATTGTTGAAAAATTTCTCTTATTTATGTGACGCTGACGGGCACCCGCTGTCAATACTCGTATTAAAATGTACCTAGTCGTATGAAATGGTACAGAGTTACAACGGGGACGGATTTCACGGCTACGGGTGCCCGTTGACTTATGGGCCATGTGTATTTTTGTACACAGAAACCAAGTAGAGACCGACTCATTAAAAATGTTTACTCGAATCTGCCATTGTAATTTCTTTATCGTCTTAACGATTTTTTTTCCATTTTTGAAAAACCCATCCCCTCCCAAATTCTAAAGCTCTAATATTTTAGAAAGCAACTTCAACTTTAAGGTAACTTAGCATTGTGGCTATTAATACATCAAATTAAACATCTTGTGAGAGATAAAGTGGCAATTATAATAACATTAAAAAAAAAGAAAGCTAAAGAAAAAGCTTAATTTTTTTTGTCCGCTTGTTTCCGGAAATTGTTAAAATTTGTTGGAAAAAGTGGTGAGATGAAAGGAGTTTTCCTTCAAGTTTCAGTGTGTGAACCAGAGATCATTTTTTCTTTCTCCCCGAGTATAATTTCATATTATAACAGTACGACACGCACTTTTCACATAAATATTTTATACAAATGAAAAATACCTTTTACGTAGGCTTAGAATTACTCTCGGTCAGAGTTATTTTCAGGGGCCCTGCACTTTCTTGGTTAAAATTTTTTTTATCAATTTTGGATTGATAAATTAATTTTTTCTAACATCTATTTAAAGACTTCAAGTATAAGGAAAAATTATGTAATAATTAAAAAAAAATTATATAAAGGGTTTTTTTGCAGCTTCATGGAAGACGTTTTGAGAATCGTTAAACGCAATGGCGTGCGTGATTGCAACTCATTAGAAAATCTAAAAAAATACAATTAGAAAAATTATAACTTAACTCTCAGGACGTACTGAGATTATTTTGTTTGACCAACAATTCACAAAATGACAGAACGCAAAATTAGTTTTCTCAAAAATTGTTCCAAATTGAGGAAAGAATTAACCAAACTTACATCCTGGGGCCATTGTTATGTAGAAGAACATATTTAAATTTCAGTTATTGTGCACGTCAATGGCTGTTTGTGTTGAGAAAAACTGGTTTAAAGTTTTGACTATCGGTTTTTAACATATAAAATATTCTTCTTCTCCTTTATAATAGCTGACCATAATTTGCAAGTTTATAGGTTACAGTCACCAAGAACTAATAGTTATTAATAAGGAGGTGCTGAACAAAGGCACAGCTAAGCCTTTCTGGACTGCTGAAAGAGAAACCGAAGCACTGCGTGATCGCATTGGACTGTCTGAATACTAACCGTAAACTTTGTTGCATAAAGCAATGTTTTTATGGTGTTAGTTGCGAATGTACAAGAAATGTATTTAGAAATATAAAATTTGGCAAAAAATATTCTACAGGCTGTTTGAGGTATTTTAATATTAGAAGCTAAACGGTTTCAAATTCCCCGCAAAAAACAGCTCATTCCCCGATTCCCCGTACTAAGTAAAATTCCCCACAAATCGGGGAATTCCCCGCAAGTTGGCATCGCTGGTGTGAACATCTATTTGCCGTCGGCAAACCAGTTTTGTTACGAAGTTTACACACCGAAAACCACGCAAAACTGAGCATATGGTTGACAGAATGCGTATACACGCATCAAATACGCTGCGATCGTTGACGTATTGTCAAGCAATATCAAAGAAGCTTCCCATTTTCATCAAATAAGCAGTCCGTACGTCCCACAGTGGTTGAACTTCATACAAAATGAGGATAAAAATAGAAGAAATCGTTGTAGAATCACAACTTTTGGTACAGGAGTTGCTTATGCCAATACATCATCAGGGTGCAAAAATAAAATTAAATCGTCTATTGCCACACCCACCTCCAATGCAGGTTAGGTTAGGTTGGAGTGGCAGCCTTCTGCTTGAAAGCACACTTAAGCACAAATTAGGCTCATTGTGATACCACAGTACGGCGCGACTCCCCCATTTACGGAGTGGAGAACCATGAGGATTCCATAATGAATCTGGCTATGTCCTTAATATTTACGGATGATAGCTCGGACAGACTAGTGAAGAAAGGTGAACCCAGGAGTTTTAGTCTCCTCCTGGCCAGGGATGGGCATTCGCACATGAAATGAAGGACTGTTTCTTCCTCCTCCTCAGAGCCGCAGCCCCGACAGAAGTCATTGAATGGCAGTCCAAGTCTTGCAGCATGTCTCCCCATTATGCAGTGTCCCGTGAGCACCGAAGTCGTTATGCTGATGGAGCTTCTGCTTAGGTTGAGTAGCTGTCTAGTACGTCTATTGTCCATAGTGGTCCATGTTAGCCTGGTAATACCACAGGTATGCTCCGCTACCCAGGATCTTTTTGCTTCCTCAAGGTAGTTTTGCTTAATGGCTAATTTAATAGACGTAAGAGGGACACCAATGGTGCAGGTAGGTGATATATCTGTAAGTTGCGAGCCCTGTTTTGCTAACTCGTCGGCATTGCAGTTACCTGAAATATTCATATGTCCAGGCACCCAATATAGGTGGACCTGAGAGTGACTCGACAAAATGTTGAGTGAAGATCGGCAGTCGAGAACAAGCTTTGATGTAGTGAAAACACCGGCAAGGGACTTGATTGCTGCTTGGCTGTCCGTGTAGACGCGGATACTCGTATCGAATGAATCGTTGCGAATAAGCCACTTGGACGCTTGATAGATAGCCATTACTTCCGCCTGAAAGACGCTGCAATGGTCAGGAAGTCGGAAAGAGAGTCTGAGATCTAGCTTACTAGAGAAGATGCCACAGCCGACTCTTTCCTCCGATTTGGACCCATCTGTATAGATGTCAATTAAATTGTCAGTGACCACCTCGTCATTAACCCATTCCTCTCTACTGGGGATATGGGTGAAGAACGTGTGGTTTAAATTAGGGGTAGAGCAAATGTAGTCTACTTTAGTTGGTACGGACGTATCGTGGATTAAAATCTTGGCATGGCCCAGGTTTGACCGGGTCCAGCGAGTTAGGGCACTGAGTCTGACAGCAGAGCACTTAGCTTGTTGCTTGACCAGAAGTGAGGTTGGCAACCAATGAAGGATTGCGAAGAGAGCTTTCGTGGAGGTAGTACGGAGGGCCCCAGTAATCAATATGGCTGCCGTTCTTCTAACCTTATCCAGTGGTTTAAGGTTGACCGCCTTTGAAGTAGCTGGCCACCAGAAGACGGATCCATAAAGAAGATTAGGCTCGACCACTGCTGAATAGAGCCAGGAAGTGACTCGAGGTTGAAGA
Source organism: Toxonevra muliebris (assembly GCA_963691655.1). Classification (NCBI taxonomy): domain Eukaryota; kingdom Metazoa; phylum Arthropoda; class Insecta; order Diptera; family Pallopteridae; genus Toxonevra; species Toxonevra muliebris. Next base: position 96,245,244 of record OY829326.1, read on the forward strand.
CCCCATCTTGTTCCTAAAGCCCTCTTACAGCAGTAGAGAGCGCAAGAGGCTTTCCGTACTCTCTCTGCTATGTTAGCTTTCCATTGAAGTTTAGAATCAAGAACAAGTCCTAAATATTTGACGCGCTTACTAAGACAAAGCGAGATACCATTAATTTTGGGTAGGGCAAAAGTTGGTATTTTATACTTTCTAGTGAAAAGCATAACCTCTGTTTTGGCAGGATTAACATTAAGACCGAATTCACGGCACCAGTGAGACAGAATGCTAAGTGAGTGATTTAGCCGTTCTGAAAGAGTAGCAACGTATTTGCCGGATACTGCAATAGCAATGTCATCTGCATAAGCTATTATTTTGCAGCCGGTTTGATCTAATCTGTTTAGCAGTGTGTTCACCGCCAGATTCCAAATAAGAGGCGATAATACACCTCCTTGTGGTGTGCCCCTATTGACAACCTTTTTGACTTTATCATTTCCGATAGAGGAGCTGATGATACGTGTTTTAAGTAGTTGTCCTATAAATTTAACCAGATTAACATCAAGATTAAGATTTATTAAGGCATTAACGACAGCGTCGGGGCAGACATTGTTGAATGCCCCCTCGATATCGAGAAACACTGCAAGTGTGTACTCCTTGTTGGAAAGAGATTTCTCAACTTCCTCAATGAGTACATGTAGCGCTCTTTCCACAGACTTCCCTTTAGTATAGGCATGCTGTGATTTGGATAAAAGAGTGGGATTGATAGAGTTCCTGATATGAAAATCAAGAACCCTTTCTAATATTTTTAAGAGAAAGGAGGACAGACTGATCGGTCTGAAGTCCTTTGGGTTGATATGGGACGCCTTCCCTGCTTTGGGTATGAAGACTACACGAGCCTCTCTCCAGCTTTTGGGAATGTACGAAAATTTTAGGCAAGCATTATAAATTTGCAATAGCCATGATGTTACGTGTTCAGCCCCTTGCTGAATATCCGCGGGAATGATGCCATCTGGCCCTGGAGATTTGTAGGGGCTGAAGGATTTGATGGCCCACTTTAGAAGAGTGTCGGTCAATTGAAAAGGGGAGGTGTTACTTAAAAGATGATCGGTCACAGGAGGACTATGATCAACGAAGGTTTTACTCCCTGGAAAATGAGTATACAGGAGGACCTCTAAGGTCTCTATCCCAGAATCAGTCCAGTGACCATCGGATTTCTGGATACAGTCGAGAGCCCTAGGGGTCGTATTCAAGAGTTTTCGAAGTCGGCTAGTCTCGGAGAAGCTTTCTATGCTACCACAGAAGTTCCTCCAAGACGCCCTTTTGGCTTTTCTTATAGCGTACTTAAGTTCCCTTTGTTTAGATTTAAAGAGAAACCAGTCATTGAAAGCCTTGGCTCTATTAAAGAGTCTTCTGCATACTTTTCGTAGCTCTGCAATCTCCGGGGTCCACCATAAAGGTTTAGTCTTACCTCTAGGTTTGGAGGAATTGCATGCCGATTTAGCAGCAGTGTTAAAAAGTGCTGTAATGGAGTTTACCTCTCGATCAATATCGCAGTGGTTATTTATAGTGGCTGGAGCAGGCTGTATGCCAGACTCGATAATGGCATGGAACTTTGTCCAGTCAGTATGCTTCCTATTGATGAGGCTAGTAGCACCTGCAGAGTCTGTAGGATCTAGTTTATCAATGGTGAAGTTAATGTAATTATGATCAGAAAAGGAGCACTCTTGCGAGACACTCCAGTCTTTCAGTAGATGTGACGAGTTTTCACTTACTAGAGTGATATCGAGAACCTCCCTTCTATTTGAAGTAATGAAGGTTGGCTCGTTCCCCCTATTAGCAATAACTAAGTCATGAGTAAGGATAAAATCAAAGAGGGACTCACCTCGTTCATTTGTGTCCGTGCTGCCCCACATCTCGTGATGGGCATTAGCGTCGGCACCGATGATAACCGGGGTCCGTTTACGGTTAGCCTCTGCAACCAGAAGCTTCAATGTATCGTGCGGCGGTGATGTACCGTGGTCATGTGCCATGTAGCTGGAGACGATCCAGGTGGCCATGGCGTTGATCACAATAACCATGGCCACGTTGTCTTTATCGCTGAACCTGGAGAGTAAAAGAGCGTTAATGCTATTTTTGATAAGAATACAGGATCTGGGTTTACCTTGACCCTCCACATACACTGTGCGGTATCCATTAATATTGAGTCCGCAAACCCGGTCATTGACGACCCATGGTTCTTGGACTAGTATGAGCTCCTCTCCTTTTTGAGTCAGGCGGAGGAGCAGGGCTGCCGAGGCAGTAATGGAGTGGTGAAGATTAATTTGAATAACCTTCACCATTTTTTGGGATGGCAATCATGGTGACGTCGGGGTCCTCCTCATCAGACAAAGGAGGGGCCTCGACGTTCTCAGCGGCAAGCTCCATTTTACCGAAAAAGTCGCCAACTAGTTCGGAGGAGGACAGGGTACTCCCTTCATCAGAGAGATCAGTGTCTGTCTGGGACTGGGACAAGGTCGCCAGGAAGTCCACGGCTTCTGCCGAAGGCTCTGTGACGGTTTCTTGCCCAGTACCCAACTTGTCACATCTGTAGACCCTGAGGGAGATCGAGTCGAACCCGTAGTTGATCTCCCCCTTAGTGGTGTTAAGCGGTGAGAGCGACTCCTCATTAAGGATGATGAGTGCCTCACGGAAGTTGCCCTTGGGTTCGCTGACCTTGGCTACTCTCCAATCATGGGTGGGTAGCTCAAGGTTGCTTAACTTTATGAGCTCGAGGATTTCATCCGGCGAGGAGGGCTCAGCCGGAATCCATGCCTTGGGACGTGGTCGGTTGGGGATCTGGTCTTTAGATACAGCAGAAAGCTTTGCACCTGGCCATACCTCTCCCAACTTAGCAATGGCCAGCTTGTAAAGGTCCGCAGAGCGTTGATCTGCACAAGCTACCAACTTTATGTGGCCTTGATACCAACCGGCATCTCGGCATTTGGGCGACGGGCCTGGATTCGCCGTAACAACGTCTTTGTAGACATTGCGAAGCGCCGCCTGTACTGTTACTGGAGTCAACAATGGCCCAGATAAGACCATCTTTCGCAACCTCATTAAAAGGCCGATTAAGTTTCGGCTTTGGGGTTGCCAGTCTTGGCCTTTTGGTGTCCTGACGGACAGGTTGGATAGCCTTATCAGTCGACCTTTGTCGTTTCTGACTAGCTGTATGAGGAGGTATTAGTGAAGGAGGAGGAGGGCGAGCACCAGCATTCTGCTGGGCCCATTGAAGAGCTGCCTTATCCCTTTCGGAGAGCGAAGAGGGATCAAGGGGCTCCAGCCTATTCAGGATCCTGAAGGCTGACCTTCTGGTCCTGTACGCCCGTGTTGACGCAGTAATGTGCGCGCGAGCACCAGAGGTGGAAGCGGTGCTGGGGCCTGTACTGGTGGAGGCTAAGGCCGGCTTAGTTGCCGAATCCCTGGCTACACCAGACCGGCGAACGGGCGGTGGAACAACCCTAGCACCTGGCACAGTTGCCGAAGTGGTAGGGTTGTTCGAAGATAGCGACCGAACGCTAGATGTGCTGGCGCTTTTGCTGGTGAAGGAAGAGGCCAGCTTAGTTGCTGAGGCCTTACCGGTACCAGACAAGCGAGCCTGAAGAGGAGCACCACCCGCACCCGGCACAGTTGCCTGGGTACCGAGCGTGCTCGAAGAAGGTGTGGGTCCAGATGACGACGAGGGTGGTATGTTAGCCAAAACTCTCGTCGACACTGTAGGTCTGGTGCAAGAAGCACCAGAAGATGAGCCACCAGAAGTTGAGGGTGGTGAACGTTTGGCAGGCGATTGCCTAACCAATCTATTGGGCTCCCCATGCGGGTTGGCCTTGGGTTTTTGGGGTTTTTTATTGGACGTATTCATGATTGTTGGGTCCCCACTCATGGCCGCTATCTCCGTCCGGATGTGTAGTCACCTTAGTGGTCCCGTGGTTATCTATGCCGAAGCAGGGAGGCCACGCGAGGGTTGGTACAAGTCCTTATGAGAGCAAGTACTCAGAGCCAGACCAATGCTAAATGGGAGTCATCTCAACCAAACCTACACCGCCAACCGAATGGCGACGGACTTCGAACGTACCATGAGGCCTGCCAGGGTTTTAACGGGACGGAGACAGTTGTGACCTTAAACTGGAGCCATTCACAGAAGGTTTCACCCCGCTGCTACAAGGTCCAGAAGCCACAACCACCAGCCCAAAGCAATCAAAAACAAATAAGGAAATAAAAGGGAGGTCCGTGGACAAATGAGGAGTCGTGCCATTTTGGTACCTGACGCCCAATCCCACTAGGGGTGAACGCCAGAGTACCCAAGGGTGTTTTGATTGACCAGATATGCAGTGACCCACATGTAGTGCACGCCAGAAAGTCTAATTCTGATTGATATCAAAAATCAAACATGTCTGAGGTGCATTACAAACAGAACCCTAACATACCTGGGTCGAGAGGGTTTGCTCCCTCCGCCTGATCTATCTTAGCCAGTTGCATATCAGACATCTGATGTGCCCTGTTATAAGATAATAGTTTACACCAGCTGGCTGACATGCAACCGTTACCAGCTGTCACCACGAGGAGGTGATAGACCACACTACCATCAGACCACTCAATTACGGCACACATCGAGATGTATGTTAGCCCCCTTAAGTGACTGATGGCTCGACAACCACCTCCAATGCAACATGATTGTAAAAAAATCAATATTTCCTTTTTATCGTTGAGAATCACTGTTAAAGTTTATATTGTGGAAGTCCCTCCACTCCATATTTACTCCCCCATCTCCCTTATTTCCCTTCCCCCACCAAAAAAAAAAGAAAATAAAAACATATATATCATCTGAAATCAAAAAATGTTTAACTTCTACGCCCAAAAGTAACTGTTTTATTAACGAAATCCAAAAGACCGTAACTACAAGTACATAAATATAATAAGCAAATATACGTATTTAAGCACTTGAATGAAAAAGGAAACAAAATATTTTAATCTTTTTAAGTAACTTCTTCTTTTGTCCTGGAACTCCTAGGGGGAGCATAGGGCCATAATAAATTGTCTTCATCGCATGCGATCATTGGTGATAGTTTTTATTTCTTTCAACAACTTTCCTGAATCACGAATTTCCTTCTCTAACGTCCTTTTTCACATGACTTTTAGTCTACCACGTTGTCGGCTGCCTTGTGGACTCCACTCAACGTTACGTTTTCGATGGCATCGATGACAGCCTTAAAATTGATGTGCTGCCTAGAAGGGTTCAGCTCTTAGTTTTGGAAGTATTAATTTTTAAGCCGACCTTTTGCGACTCTAAAATAAGATCATCAATTTTAGATTTCATATCTAAATGCCTAGATGATAAGAGGTAAATGTCGTCAGCGTAATCAAGGTCTTCTAAGTGTTCATTAAAATGCCATCGAATTCCTCTGTGGACTTAATCCAAGGCCTTATCTGAGATGTCGTCAAGAACGATTAGAAAGAGAATGGGGGATAATAAGCAGCCTTGGCGGACGCCTGATTTAGGAACAAATGTTGACGACAAAATTGCATTGTGTAAAACGCTGCATTTTTTCAAGTTACTAAGTGATACTAAACATACTAAACTTTCACAATTACATCCTTCTTAGTCACTTTGTTTTTCATTTGACTTGTATGAAAAATACATTTATCTTGCACATCAAAGAATTTCGTATATCTATTCCAATGTAAAATAGGCCTCTTAAGCGAATGGCCACCCCTAGCATCTAAAGTGACCATTTGGCACTTTTTTTACGATTTTCAAATTCACCCGTTAGGATTTTCCAGATAGCGGTAATTTTAAAAAAATTAAAGTACGTAGTATTGTAGGTAATACAATTTAGTTTATTAGAAAACACAAGTTATATTTGAGTTAGTTAATTTTTGGCAAATGTTGCTAAAAAATTGCAAAAAACAATTGAAATTGTGTGCTACCAATCGAAAAAAATTCCGAGATTTGCTGATTCGTTTGTTGCAACTTGCAAGACTATCAAAGTTAGGTAAACAGAAATATAAAAATCATAACGGTATTTTTTGAACTCTTCTTATGTATCGCTATACGGAGTGGTAGTTCATTGAAAATTTTATAGGCGATTTTCTCAAAAATTTGCTGTCTTAAATTATGACAGTCTTACAGAAAACGTGCAATAAGGACTTCAATTTTGGAATGGTGTAAACCAGAAGGTGTGATTCAACAATTTCAAAACAAAGTTTTGAGGTCGATCACCAGCTCGCCTTGGTATATGAGGAAATACGAACTGCACAGAGCCTTCAAAATATTAATTATCGATGCGCAAAGACTGGAAAAACATGTGAGCTTGAAAGTATCAGTATTACTAAATTCTGAGGGGCTGAAACGCAGACTCTAACGTTTCAAACCATACGATCTATTCAATTGAATTTCGTAATGCAAATATTTTGGTAAAATTAATTAATGGTATTAATTGCTTGTTAGTTTTAACTCTTTCATTATGGAATCCTCATGGTTCTCCACTCCGTAAATGGGGGAGTCGCGCCGTACTGTGGTATCACAATGAGCCTAATCATGTGCTTAAGTGTGCTTTCAAGCAGAAGGCTGCCACTCCAACCTAACCTAACCTAGTTTTAACTCTATTAATTGTAATATTATGCGAGTTTCATTAGTGTAAGATTAGCATCCACATCCTTTACATAAAATTCTTGAAAAAATAGAAAAAATCCAAAAAGCTGAGCCTCGAAGGGGGGGGGGGGGGAGGGGGGGTCAGATTGACCATGTTTTGTGAAAACTTCGTGAAAAGATTTCCAGGACTACTATTCCCTGGATCAAGGTAATCAAATAGAGGGAAACCAGCGCAAACTTAGTAATGACTTTTGGAAATTGAAGCTCGACCTATAAATCTAAACTGGAATAGAGTCAAGAGATTGACGGAAGATATGTAGATCCATATGTATATGAATTTATATATGAGGAAATCCATGGCAACCAATTCTATCCTTAGAAAAGCGATTACTTGATTATTTTTAAATTTTTGAAAGCCGTTCATGAGATGTGAATTTTCGTGATAGTTTTTGACAATTTCAAAGACAAAAATGGATCAATTTTAATTTATTTTTTTTATTTGTGTGCTTTAAATATGCTTTTTGATTATACAATGTAAAAAAATATCCGAAGCTTTTTTATTTTCAATTTCAAGATTAAAATCTTAAATTTAAACACAAAAAGTTTTCAGATTTATTTGTTTATAAAATTTGTATCATCCCTCGAGGAAATGGAAATAGTTTCAGTAAGGAGTCGTATCTAATTGAAAAGATTAACTTTGAGCATCACATCTTTTGGAATCTTCGGATTAAACAAAAATTAGCATCTAGAACTTCAAGTACTAACAACTTTTCATAAAAGGATTTTTATTTTACTTGCACACAATACAATTCAATTACAAAAAAAATTGTATAATAAAAATTATACATTTATGAAGTACCTACCATTTTTTATATAACCCCACCAGCGATATGTAATTCTCATATATAGATAATGACATTCTTTAGAATTCGATTTTGGCTTTATCCTTTTTAATAAAAATAATTCAATTGATTTTGTACTCTGTTTGTGCGCTACCTACCTATATTTGCTAAATATACAATAGTACTTAGTTTTTTTTGTTAGGTACATATGTATATACATGAGTGTGTATGTATCAGAGACGGATGCGTGTTTTTACAATAGCGATACTAATCTCGAGATCACATGTGCTATAAAATTAGGTTAAAAAATCCCGAGATTAAAGAGAAAAAATTCTGGGATTTTCGGGATTCTTATATAATTACTCAAACTTATTGGAATTAAAATTTTTGTTTCTTTCACATGATTTCATATGAGCGGAAAAAAGCAAAATAAAACATGTAATGAATGTATAGTGTTCAATAACTTTTAAAATATTTTTTTATTTCTATCTTATTCTTTCTCATAAGCGACATAGTCTGAAATACGAAAATCTTTTATTAAAATGCTGACTTCAAATGGAGAGGCATAACAACTTGCGCCACATCAAGAACGAATATAAGCTCTCCAAAACTAAAGAACTCTTCCAGGATAGAAATCGCACGAATAACTGCACTTTATACGGGGCACTATGTAATTGGCTCGCATACAGCGAGAATGATTTCTGCCGTAGTTCTCATGATATCGAAGAGATCGAAAGTCTCGAATACTTTTTGTGTGACTGAATAATAATCTTTGGCATACCTTTCCTATGCAGTGTAGGGGAAGCTGCTAATTTCAACCTCAGCATTCTATTGATGTTTTGTGATTTGACTAAATGGTTTGTTGAGACCTAAAACACTGGAATAGCTAGAAAGCTTTCCTTTAGACTTAACCATCAAGATAGTGGTATCAAAAAGGCGTTATTGCGTTAATTGGGCTTCTTTGGATAACCATTTGGAGCAGCCACTCAACCTAACCTAACCTAACCTATAGATATAAAATTTAATTTTACCTTTTTTTTGGTGAAATTTTTTTTCAGTTCTTTTATGGTAGGACCTCTGAAAAGCAAACTTAAGTTTGTGAAAGTGTATTTTGTGATATATAGTTTTCTTCGTTTTACAAAATTTTAAATTAAATGTCCAAAAATTTACGTACTCTGTATAGAATCGTTGTTTTCAAATTTTATATTTTTTATAGAAAAAAATCTGTACTTTTCATTGGTTTTCGACGATATTCTTTAGAGTTTTAACCCTAATCAAATCACGACATTTTTATGACTAATCCAATCAACATGTGCTTCGGAGGCACATATGAGGACATTATAAAGTTCGAGTTAGTTTTGCCAAAAAAAATTATATTTTTAAAGCATTTTATGAAACTAACTTAAGTAAATAACAATTTTAATGTGAAGAACGATACAAATATCCATATATTACTAAATTTATGAAAAACATTTATTTGTTAGCGTAATTTAAGCAAACAAGTATTTTTGAAGCATGCTCGCTGCAAGTATTATTGTGACATATGGTATATCGCACGATTGTTTGCACATACTGCACTGTTTTGGTGGACACATGTAACATCTTCATCGTGAATTTCCCCTTTTTGTAGTTTTCGGCTCAGGCAGTTCCTGATAGGGATTTACTTGCAGAAGAATGCAAACATTAGAAGCAGTATTTTTATTACGCTTTTATAGACTGCGACGTTTGATATGCGGCACAACGAGGTCCTGGATTAAATCTTTCAAAAATAGATTTCACCTTAATCCGGATTTATTTTTGTTCCAATCGAGATATTTATTCACCCAGATAATGAAAGCAGATATTCCGGAGATATCAATAAGGTTGTAAAAGTGGACAAGCCGCCCAAGATTTAACCGAAAAGCTTTGTGCCATTTGGTAGCGCGTATCCATACCTCTTTTAGTTTTATTGTAATTTTTGGTTAGTGGTTCACCTCAGGATATTCTTTTTTGGAACAGCTTACGTATGCGTTGCAATATTGCAACAAATCTATATTTCGCATGCAGGCGATTAGTAATAATACGATAATGTAAGCGAAATATCATATGTGCCTGAAAGGCACATTTTGATTGAATTAACTACATTTTTAGTTTTATGAAAATAAAAATCATTAAAAAGCTTAAATTTAAATAAAAATAAGTATTTTGTGTACAAAAATAGTTTGGAAAGGAATTCAATTAGTTTAAGTTATATCCTTTTTCATTTAAAAAGTTAAAGCACTTCAAATTAAAGAATGTGCCTCAGAGGCACATGTTGATTGGATTAGGGTTAAGGCATTTCAGTAAAATTTTCATAGAAAAAAGAAAATAATTGGCTTCAAAGTACTTTGTTACAAAATGAGGCTTCAAGAAGTCAAACAATAAACGACTTGGAAATAATTTTGTATCATTGCAAAAGTGTGCCACCTTTATCTTATTTCATTATTATAATTTATCTTATTAAAATAAACTGGCTTGAACGAACTATTATCCTACTTGAATATTATCGCAAATTTTCAGTTTTTATTTCATATTTCATAAAACTATCAATCCCAGGATTAATCCTGAAGTTGAAATTTGAGTTCCGTAAATCTCGAAATTTTTTCGGGATCGCCATCCCTAATGATAACGTTTTATAATCCAATAGCACGTATACAAGTTGTAAAATGTAATCAGCGAAATGTGGATTTCTTCTTTTTGTGTATTATTTGTATGCATCTACACACCGAAAGAGTTAATTCAATTTTATGTAGAAGTTGATTTTTATTTGTGTGGGTTTTTTTTTTTTTTTTTTTAAATTTACAAGTTATTTCATTTTGATTTTCAATTTCAATGTCGCTTTGGATTTTTTCACTACCTCTCTCTCTCTCTCTCTTCAATGATTTCGTATAGTAATTAAAATAAATAACATCTCTATACACTAAAAGTACCGGTATTGCTACATGTATGAAAGCATTGTTCTGTAGTGTTGCTATCACTGTCGCAGGATCATAAACTTAATTGAAATCGTAGAAAAATGTTTTCAATTATAAAAAACACGAATAAAATAAAATAAAAAATTCAATTTTTACAAAGTCATAAAATGAAATAATTGCGTTTTTATATGAATACCGGAATACTAGAGAAAAAGGTTGAAACTGAAATATCAATGTACGGGAAACAAAAAAAAAAAAAATTTAATAATGTTTTTATACTGTACGTCTGCCATTGAAATGCTTGACTTAAGAGTTAAACTCTTAACCTCAGGTTGTTCTTTAGCCATACTGAAATATGTTGAAATGCTTCATTCTTTCACTGGCTCTACAACCGATTACACTACTCAAAACCTAAATTTGCATGAAGTTTTGACTTATTTGCACATAATGGTAGTGGGAATTATTGTTTAAACCTTTGCCACGCCTACTTGAAACTACTACATGAAATTCCGTTCACTGATACTCCAAATGTCAGAGTTTAAGCAATAAGAAAAAGTTGTTATCCCGTAACGCAGTATATACTTTGTGACAACTATAATAATGACACCTAGATTTCGTTTTCAAAATCTGTAATGATAACAGTTTTTTGGTCTGCTAGGTTTACACTGGTCTCTTCTCCTCATCTTCTCGGATATTTGGACGAGAACGATGATAGACCTATAGAATGTTATTTTTGTGCACCAACAGTTGGTCTCCTTCGCAATTGCCCATTGAACAAGACTTGTAGGCAAGTCATTATTCGCTCGATCCTAGGCTGATATTTTTCTTGGAATTAATTTTGAATCTTAGATATACACACGTAATCATTGATGGTTTCGAAGGAATAATTGTCAGTAGTAACAAATTGTCCAAGGCTTCCTGAGTCTTTGATTGTTGGTATAAGAGGAAAAAGTGTTCATGATAGGTTTCAGCCGTTCACACATCCCGGTAGATAGAACCCTATGTGTGATATTAAGCATACTCATGTTACAATATTCGGTGCAAGGCGTGTGGCTGCTGTGTAGATTGGACAGAGTACGCTGAGATTGAATCACTGATTTCGAAAAATCAATTTTTTTTTTCTAATTCCGAAAAATTCGTAATAGTTTAGGTTGTACAGCCTTCTAAAAGCAGAGCGGTCTTGTAGTTTTAGGGGTAACTTCAAATTTTAATCGCTTTTCTCTTGATTTATACTTTTGGCAATTAGTGGGCACGATAAAAAATAGATTATTCAGAAATTATTCAAGACATGATACGCTGTGCAATGTGGACCTCGCTTAATTCTTTATTTTAAAAATTTCATATTTTAGAAGCCTAAAAATTGTTATGGAATTCAGTAAAAGTTGGACTTCATTGATCCAGAATTGTGGTTGAGGTTCATTGCACAGCAACACTTATACAGACTAAGAATCTTTTTGATTTTTTGTTTCAGATCATTTTACGATCAGCAATCGTGCCTCCTCACGGAGGCCTCAAGTTCAACGCCATGGACACCAAAAAAAAAAAAAAAAAAACAAATTAGAATTATTTCTGATTAGTTAATTAGTTATACAAAAATATCAACATCTTTTATACGTTTTACAAAAAAAAAAGAAATCATTGAAATACCAATTTTCCGGGACTTTTAAATGGTCCCGTAAGCAGCTGTACAGACAGAGCTCGTCAAAGTCTGGCGGAGGGAAGTCAGCGTTTATTGTATTTTTGGTTTCCGGAATAACTTCCCCAGTTGTGAAAATACACTTAGTATATGCCACCAGATTCAACCTTTTTTCTTGTAAAAAGAATGTAAATTAAAATATCTTGTTGATTTTTGCATCTGAAAAGATTGTTGTATTTAGTGATTGGTATTAAAATTTCATGAGGAATATGGAACGCATCTTTAGTTAACTGGCGTTTTTTGTCTAATTTTCAAAACAAACCTATCGCAAAGAGAAAATATCGCAAATGACCGTGAATTGTGCTTGGGCTCTTTTCCAATAGATTTTGATTGTTTTCTGGAACTAATTTTTAACAGTTTTATTGAACTACCGCTGTCCAGTCCTAAGACTTTAAGGTTTTTACCTTTATTGCTTTACTCAAATGATTTGTCCTCTTACCATTTATTTCAAATTATGACATAATTATCTTTAATGCAGTATTTGTTATTTTAAATGCAATTAACTTAACTGCCTCTACCTTCATTGAATTTCTTACAGCCTTAACTGGGAATGAACGTGAACAAAAAAACATTGACCGTTTTTTCGATACAATGCATCGTGGGCTTACATCGTTTTCGTTGCATCGTAATAATTCAAAAAAAGAGTTGATTCTACCATATAAGAGCGATAAAACTTTTTCAGTTACCTCGAAGTTTCATCATAATCAGACATCACATTTTCAAAACTCAAAATGTTGCATCCAATATGGCGGACGAGTTTTTAAGAAGTCTTATTTTTTTCTCGGCAGAAGTAATAGTTTTCTATGCCGAAAGTGTTTATGTGCTTCCCAGTTTGGAATGCCTGGAAAGAAAACTTGCGATTATTCTGAGGTTCTTATTGCCTAATTTTAGGTCTTTGAGACCAATAGGATGATCTACTCTCCCTTTCGTCTTCTCTTAGTTTTTCTCTTTAACCCATTAATTGACAATAGTGTGAATACGCACCACTAAAAAAGTGTATTTTTATAGACTAAAATTAATATTTTTATAAGATTAAAAATGGTGCGTTTTCGCTCCATTATCAATTAATGGGTTAATGATGTGTGCCCTATACATAGAAAGGGTTCAGGATCAATTCTTAGCCGCTGTTTTTTTTCCTGTGCGTCCAGAGACCCAGCATATAAAGACCGTTTTTGCATTACCTAATTCATTCAGCAGCTTTCGGCATTCCCAGACAATTTTTGAGGATATCTCAAAGAAGTTCAGCGCTTTGATTGTTGTTTGGGTGTTTGAGTATTTTACTGTAAGGACTGTATCGAAAAGAAACTGCACACTTTCAATTCAATATTTCTCACAGTGTAGACATTTGATCAAAATACAGTAAGCACTTTTGGAAAGTGTAATCAATTCTAGTTCTACTGTTACTTCTTTATCTGTTATTCTTGTTCTAGCTTTCAAGATGCTTCGAATTGAAGATCAGTTAGCTAAACGGTACAAAGTCAGTGCAAATAGCATCAAAAATGTTATAATCAAGTTTCGCTCAAAGATTGGCCGAAAAGTGTAAGAAAAAATTTCCAAAAAATCCAAAATTTGAAGCAAAAATCCGAAATAAACAAAACCAAATCAATATCAGTGTGAGATTTTTCAAAAAAAAAAAAAAAAAGCTGGAGCCAGTGCCTCTATGATTGTTAAAGGAAGGCAGACATAATTTAAAAACATACATGATAAAAAAGTACCAAAAAAAAAAAAAAAAATGATAGCACTATTGCAAATTGGGAAAATATGGCTTCAAAAACTGTATGGCCGTTTACTTAAAGATGTTGTTGAGTGCGTTGTAATGGATGATGAAAGCTGTGTTAAAATGGACTCAAGACCAGTTTACCAAGTCTCTAATTCTACACCAAACACAAAGTATGCACTGTAGACCAGTCAGTGTGAAAAATTGGAGTGGAAAAATTCGGTGAGAAAGTTCTCATCTGGTAGGCTATTTACTCTTGTGGTTTTAAGACCATCCCGTTTTTAACAAAGGTCATTATAACCGCAAAAATTAACAAGAATGAATGCTTAAAGCGTCGTGTTATATTTTTTCATAAAAAACACAATGTATCAACAATATTTTGGCTCGGTTTAGCTACTGCATACATCGCACGTTCGACACCGGATTTTTTAGAAACAAACAACGTCAATTACATTGAAAAATAGGATAACACACCAAACTCTCCAGAATTTCTCTATTATCAAACGGAACTTGAAGAAGGATAGTCGAGCTGCAGGTGGCGTGGAAAAATTGAAAAAAGTGAGTTAAGGCAGGCAGTGCCGTTACCAAAGAAGGTGAAAGGGATACAAAAAATTCGGCGTAAATTAAGAGAATTATTTTTTTGTATAAGTCTTAATGAAAAATAAATTTAGATATATTTATTGTTAATACAAAAAAAGATGCAAGCTGAAAAGAATAAAAACCGTTATGTTACAGCAAAACAATGTATGCAATTTCTTTTCGATACAGTCCTTACGTTCGAGGTTAAAGATATTTGGAATTCTTGTCATAGGCTCAGAGTATCTGCTCTTTAGCCTATATATCCCTGCACCCGTTCCGTTTTCTATGCTCGATTCATTTGTGTACCATTTTATTGTATACGCTTTGAGAGAGATTTCGAACATTTCGTTGTTCCTTCCTCTATTGCTGCTGAAATATTTCTCGAAGTTATAATTTTTGTTCATATCAGCTCCAAGCAGTCTGGTTGGGTTAATTTTCGCTCCTTTACAAAAACGAAAAGTTTCGTGACACAATGCAACAGTTTTTTCTCTTTTTCTGCCAGCTTAAACAAACGGGATTGCTGTTCTCCTTTTTAATAAAGGACATTAGTTTTTAATCAGCTACGTGTAAATACTCTGTAAACTATTTAAAATACACTTTAAATTTATTAATAAATAAACAAAAACAAAAACGTGATAAAACTAATACTTATAATAGACTCGAAAATGATCGTTCGTGGGAAACTTTCAACTTATTCTATGTTTGTAAATTATCGCAGAAAATAATACAAAATAAATGAAATGCTCATAACACTAAAGGAAAAATTTAATGCAACACCATGATTGCATTTGCTATTGCTGCAAGGCCTGCACTCCTGCACCTGGCCCTTTCCGTATTTCTCTTCTAAAACTTCGCAAGCGCTCTTCAGATCAGGTACCCCCACACAGCCTCGATTTGTTTTTGTCGCTTTATCATCTACAAAACAATAAAAAACAATAGTTACAACAATCCTTGAGAATTAAAAATATCAAATACTGTACCTGTAACTTTCACTTTGTAGCAGTGATATGTTACTCCATCAATACGCTCGACATTTGTTGCACGTTTACCACGATACCGCCTCAATAAATACTCCGCTGGATACTTAATTGAGACAGCAGCCGAAGAAGCAGGCAATGCACGCTTCATACGCTTTTTAAGCATGAAAGCCTTTGATTCAAGCTTGTCCGCAACTTCTGTAATCGTCTGATCAGCGGTAAAAGCGCCTGCTTGTTTGAAATCTCTATGCGGAGCGAGATTTACAGTTGCTGTGTCTACACCAGTCGCTGATTCTTCAGTAGTCGATGTATCAACACCAGTGGTGGATTGCTCTGTTGTCGATGTATCTGCACCAGTGGTTGATTCCTCAGTAGTCGATGTGTCTACTCCAGTGGTGGATTGCTTTGTTGTCGATGTATCTGCACCAGTGGTGGATTGCTCTGTTGTCGATGTATCTGCACCAGTGGTTGATTCCTCAGTTGTCGATGTGTCTACACCAGTGGTGGATTGCTCTGTTGTCGATCTATCTACAACCGTGGTTGATTCCTCAGTAGTCGATGTATCTGCACCAGTGGTGGATTGCTCTGTTGTCGATGTATCTGCACCAGTGGTGGATTGCTCTGTTGTCGATGTATCTAGACCAGTGGTAGATTGCTCTGTTGTCGATGTATCTCCACCAGTGGTTGATTCCTCAGTTGTCGATGTGTCTACACCAGTGGTGGATTGCTCTGGTGTCGATGTATCTACAACCGTGGTTGATTCCTCAGTAGTCGATGTATCTGCACCAATGGTGGATTGCTCTGTTGTCGATGTATCTGCACCAGTGGTGGATTGCTCTGTTGTCGATGTATCTGCACCAGTGGTGGATTGCTCTGTTGTCGATGTATCTAGACCAGTGGTAGATTGCTCTGTTGTCGATGTATCTGCACCAATGGTGGATTGCTCTGTTGTCGATGTATCTGCACCTGTGGTGGATTGCTCTGTTGTCGATGTGTCTACATCAGTAATGGATTGCTCTATTGTCGATGTATCTACACCAGTAGTTGATTCCTCAGTTGTCGATGTGTCTACACCAGTGGTGGATTGCTCTGGTGTCGATGTATCTACAACCGTGGTTGATTCCTCAGTAGTCGATGTATCTGCACCAATGGTGGATTGCTCTGTTGTCGATGTATCTGCATCAGTGGTGGATTGCTCTGTTGTCGATGTATCTACACCAGTGGTGGATTGCTCTGTTGTCGATCTATCTACAACCGTGGTTGATTCCTCAGTAGTCGATGTATCTGCACCAGTGGTGGATTGCTCTGTTGTCGATGTATCTGCACCAGTGGTGGATTGCTCTGTTGTCGATGTATCTAGACCAGTGGTAGATTGCTCTGTTGTCGATGTATCTCCACCAGTGGTTGATTCCTCAGTTGTCGATGTGTCTACACCAGTGGTGGATTGCTCTGTTGTCGATGTATCTGCACCAGTGGTTGATTCCTCAGTAGTCGATGTGACTTCACCAGTGGTGGATTGCTCTGTTGTCGATGTATCTACACCAGTAGTTGATTCCTCAGCAGTCGATGTGTCTACTCCAGTGGTGGAATGCTCTATTGTCGATGTATCTGCACCAGTGGTTGATTCCTCAGTAGTCGATGTGTCTTCACCAGTGGTGGATTGCTCTGTTGTCGATGTATCTGCACCAGTGGTTGATTCCTCAGTAGTCGATGTCTCTACTCCAGTGGTGGATTGCTCTGTTGTCGATGTATCTGCACCAGTGGTGGATTGCTCTGTTGTCGATGTATCTCCACCAGTAGTTGATTCCTCAGTAGTCGATGTGTCTTCACCAGTGGTGGATTGCTCTGTTGTCGATGTATCTGCACCGGTGGTAGATTGCTCTTTTGTCGATGTATCTGCACCAGTGGTGGATTGCTCTGTTGTCGATGCATCTACACCAGTGGTTGATTCCTCAGTAGTCGATGTACCTGCACCAGTGGTGGATTGCTCTGTTGTCGATGTATCTACACCAGTAGTTGATTCCTCAGTAGTCGATGTGTCTACACCAGTGGTGGATTGCTCTGTTGTCGATGTATCTACACCAGTAGTTGATTCCTCAGTAGTCGATGTGTCTACACCAGTGGTGGATTGCTCTGTTGTCGATGTATCTGCACCGGTGGTAGATTGCTCTTTTGTCGATGTATCTGCACCAGTGGTGGATTGCTCTGTTGTCGATGCATCTACACCAGTAGTTGATTCCTCAGTAGTCGATGTGTCTACACCAGTGGTGGATTGCTCTGTTGTCGATGTATCTACACCAGTAGTTGATTCCTGAGTAGTCGATGTGTCTACACCAGTAGTGGATTGCTCTGTTGTCGATGTATCTGCACCAGTAGTTGATTCCTCAGTAGTCGATGTGTCTACACCAGTGGTGGATTGCTCTGTTGTCGATGTTGCTACACCAGTAGTTGATTCCTCAGTAGTCGATGTGTCTACACCAGTGGTGGATTGCTCTGTTGTCGATGTATCTACACCAGTAGTTGATTCCTCAGTAGTCGATGTGTCTACACCAGTGGTGGATTGCTCTGTTGTCGATGTTGCTACACCAGTAGTTGATTCCTCAGTAGTCGATGTGTCTACACCAGTGGTGGATTGCTCTGTTGTCGATGTATCTACACCAGTAGTTGATTCCTCAGTATTCGATGTGTCTACACCAGTGGTGGATTGCTCTGTTGTCGATGTATCTGCACCGGTGGTAGATTGCTCTTTTGTCGATGTATCTGCACCAGTGGTGGATTGCTCTGTTGTCGATGCATCTACACCAGTGGTTGATTCCTCAGTAGTCGATGTATCTGCACCAGTGGTGGATTGCTCTGTTGTCGATGTATCTACACCAGTAGTTGATTCCTCAGTAGTCGATGTGTCTACACCAGTAGTGGATTGCTCTGTTGTCGATGCATCTACACCAGTAGTTGATTCCTCAGTAGTCGATGTGTCTACAGCAGTGGTGGATTGCTCTGTTGTCGATGTATCTGCACCAGTAGTTGATTCCTCAGTAGTCGATGTGTCTACACCAGTGGTGGATTGCTCTGTTGTCGATGCATCTACACCAGTGGTTGATTCCTCAGTAGTCGATGTGTCTACACCAGTGGTGGATTGCTCTGTCGTCGATGTATCTACACCAGTAGTTGATTCCTCAGTAGTCGATGTGTCTACACCAGTGGTGGATTGCTCTGTTGTCGATGCATCTACACCAGTAGTTGATTCCTCAGTAGTCGATGTGTCTACACCAGTGGTGGATTGCTCTGTTGTCGATGTATCTGCACCAGTAGTTGATTCCTCAGTAGTCGATGTGTCTACACCAGTGGTGGATTGCTCTGTTGTCGATGTATCTGCGCCAGTGGTGGATTGCTCTGTTGTCGATGCATCTACACCAGTGGTTGATTCCTCAGTAGTCGATGTATCTGCACCAGTGGTGGATTGCTCTGTTGTCGATGCATCTATACCAGTAGTTGATTCCTGAGTAGTCGATGTGTCTACACCAGTGGTGGATTGCTCTGTTGTAGATGTATCTGCACCAGTGGTTGATTCCTCAGTAGTCGATGTGTCTTCACCAGTGGTGGATTGCTCTGTTGTCGATGTATCTACACCAGTAGTTGATTCCTCAGCAGTCGATGTGTCTACTCCAGTGGTGGAATGCTCTATTGTCGATGTATCTGCACCAGTGGTTGATTCCTCAGTAGTCGATGTGTCTTCACCAGTGGTGGATTGCTCTGTTGTCAATGTATCTGCACCAGTGGTTGATTCCTCAGTAGTCGATGTCTCTACTCCAGTGGTGGATTGCTCTGTTGTCGATGTATCTGCACCAGTGGTGGATTGCTCTGTTGTCGATGTATCTAGACCAGTGGTAGATTGCTCTGTTGTCGATGTATCTCCACCAGTGGTTGATTCCTCAGTTGTCGATGTGTCTACACCAGTGGTGGATTGCTCTGGTGTCGATGTATCTACAACCGTGGTTGATTCCTCAGTAGTCGATGTATCTGCACCAATGGTGGATTGCTCTGTTGTCGATGTGTCTACACCAGTGGTGGATTGCTCTGTTGTCGATGTATCTGCACCAGTGGTTGATTCCTCAGTAGTCGATGTGTCTTCACCAGTGGTGGATTGCTCTGTTGTCGATGTATCTGCACCAGTGGTTGATTCCTCAGTAGTCGATGTCTCTACTCCAGTGGTGGATTGCTCTGTTGTCGATGTATCTGCACCGGTGGTAGATTCCTCAGTAGTCGATGTGTCTACACCAGTGGTGGATTGCTCTGTTGTCGATGTATCTGCACCAGTGGTGGATTGCTCTGTTGTCGATGTATCTGCACCAGAGGTGGATTGCTCTGTTGTCGATGTATCTACACCAGTAGTTGAGCCATGAGTAGTCGATGTGTCTACACCAGTGGTGGATTGCTCTGTTGTCGATGTATCTCCACCAGTAGTTGATTCCTCAGTAGTCGATGTGTCTACACCAGTGGTGGATTGCTCTGTTGTCGATGTATCTACACCAGTAGTTGATTCCTGAGTAGTCGATGTGTCTACACCAGTAGTGGATTGCTCTGTTGTCCATGTATCTGCACCAGTAGTTGATTCCTCAGTAGTCGATGTGTCTACACCAGTGGAGGATTGCTCTGTTGTCGATGTATCTGCACCAGTGGTGGATTGCTCTGTTGTCGATGTATCTACACCAGTAGTTGAGAACTGAGTAGTCGATGTGTCCACACCAGTAGTGGATTGCTCTGTTGTCGATGTATCTGCACCAGTTGTTGATTCCTCAGTAGTCGATGTGTCTACACCAGTGGTGGATTGCTCTGTTGTCGATGTATCTACACCAGTAGTTGATTCCTCAATAGTCGATGTGTCTACACCAGTGGTGGATTGCTCTGTTGTCGATGTTGCTACACCAGTAGTTGATTCCTCAGTAGTCGATGTGTCTACACCAGTGGTGGATTGCTCTGTTGTCGATGTATCTACACCAGTAGTTGATTCCTCAGTAGTCGATGTGTCTACACCAGTGGTGGATTGCTCTGTTGTCGATGTATCTACACCAGTAGTTGATTCCTCAGTAGTCGATGTGTCTACACCAGTGGTGGATTGCTCTGTTGTCGATGTATCTACACCAGTAGTTGATTCCTCAGTAGTCGATGTGTCTACACCAGTGGTGGATTGCTCTGTTGTCGATGTATCTGCACCAGTAGTTGATTCTTCAGTAGTCGATGTGTCTACACCAGTGGTGGATTGCTCTGTTGACGATGTATCTGCACCAGTAGTTGATTCCTCAGTAGTCGATGTGTCTACACCAGTGGTGGATTGCTCTGTTGTCGATGTATCTGCACCTGTGGTAGATTGCTCTTTTGTCGATGTATCTGCACCAGTGGTGGATTGCTCTGTTGTCGATGCATCTACACCAGTGGTTGATTCCTCAGTAGTCGATGTATCTGCACCAGTGGTGGATTGCTCTGTTGTCGATGTTGCTACACCAGTAGTTGAGACCTGAGTAGTCGATGTGTCTTCACCAGTGGTGGATTGCTCTGTTGTCGATGTATCTCCACCAGTAGTTGATTCCTCAGTAGTCGATGTGTCTACACCAGTGGTGGATTGCTCTGTTGTCGATGCATCTACACCAGTAGTTGATTCCTCAGCAGTCGATGTGTCTACACCAGTGGTGGATTGCTCTGTTGTCGATGTATCTACACCAGTAGTTGATTCCTCAGTAGTCGATGTGTCTACACTAGTGGTGGATTGCTCTGTTGTCGATGTATCTACATCTGTAGTTGATTCCTGAGTAGTCGATGTGTCTACTCCAGTGGTGGACTGCTCTGTTATCGATGTATCTCCACCAGTAGTTGATTCCTGAGTAGTCGATGTGTCTACACCAGTGGTGGATTGCTCTGTCGTCGATGTATCTACACCAGTAGTTGATTCCTCAGTAGTCGATGTGTCTACACCAGTAGTGGATTGCTCTGTTGTCGATGCATCTACACCAGTAGTTGATTCCTCAGTAGTCGATGTGTCTACAGCAGTGGTGGATTGCTCTGTTGTCGATGTATCTGCACCAGTAGTTGATTCCTCAGTAGTCGATGTGTCTACACCAGTGGTGGATTGCTCTGTCGTCGATGTATCTACACCAGTAGTTGATTCCTCAGTAGTCGATGTGTCTACACCAGCGGTGGATTGCTCTGTTGTCGATGCATCTACACCAGTAGTTGATTCCTCAGTAGTCGATGTGTCTACACCAGTGGTGGATTGCTCTGTTGTCGATGTATCTGCACCAGTAGTTGATTCCTCAGTAGTCGATGTGTCTACACCAGTGGTGGATTGCTCTGTTGTCGATGTATCTGCGCCAGTGGTGGATATCTCTGTTGTCGATGCATCTACACCAGTGGTTGATTCCTCAGTAGTCGATGTATCTGCACCAGTGGTGGATTGCTCTGTTGTCGATGCATCTACACCAGTAGTTGATTCCTGAGTAGTCGATGTGTCTACTCCAGTGGTGGATTGCTCTGTTGTCGATGTATCTGCACCAGTGGTGGATTGCTCTGTTGTCGATGCATCTACACCAGTAGTTGATTCCTGAGTAGTCGATGTGTCTACTCCAGTTGTGGATTGCTCTGTTGTCGATGTATCTGCACCAGTGGTGGATTGCTCTGTTGTCGATGCATCTACACCAGTAGTTGATTCCTGAGTAGTCGATGTGTCTACTCCAGTGGTGGATTGCTCTGTTGTCGATGTATCTGCACCAGTGGTGGATTGCTCTGTTGTCGATGTATCTCCACCAGTAGTTGATTCCTCAGTAGTCGATGTGTCTACACCAGTAGTGGATTGCTCTGTTGTCGATGTGTCTACACCAGTTTTGGATTGCTCTGTTGTCGATGTATTTGCACCAGTGGTTGATTCATCAGTAGTCGATGTATCTGAACCAGTGGTGGATTGCTCTGTTGTCGATGTATCTACACCAGTAGTTGATTCCTTAGTAGTCGATGTGTCTACTCCAGTGGTGGATTGCTCTGTTGTCGATGTATCTGCACCAGTGGTAGATTGCTCTGTTGTCGATGTATCTGCACCAGTGGTGGATTGCTCTGTTGTCGATGTATCTGCACCAGTGGTGGATTGCTCTGTTGTCGATGCATCTACACCAGTAGTTGGTTCCTGAGTAGTCGATGTGTCTACTCCAGTGGTGGATTGCTCTGTTGTCGATGTATCTGCGCCAGTGGTGGATTGCTCTGTTGTCGATGCATCTACACCAGTGGTTGATTCCTCAGTAGTCGATGTATCTGCACCAGTGGTGGATTGCTCTGTTGTCGATGCATCTACACCAGTAGTTGATTCCTGAGTAGTCGATGTGTCTACACCAGTGGTGGATTGCTCTGTTGTCGATGTATCTGCACCAGAGGTGGATTGCTCTGTTGTCGATGTATCTACACCAGTAGTAGGTTCCTCAGTAGTCGATGTGTCTACTCCAGTGGTGGATTGCTCTGTTGTCGATGTATCTACACCAGTAGTTGATTCCTCAGTAGTCGATGTGTCTGCACCAGTGGTGGATTGCTCTGTTGTCGATGTATCTGCACCAGTGGTGGATTGGTCTGTTGTCGATGTATCTGCACCAGTGGTGGATTGCTCTGTTGTAGATGTATCTACACCAGTAGTTGATTCCTCAGTAGTCGATGTGTCTACACCAGTGGTGGATTGCTCTGTTGTCGATGTATCTACACCAGTAGTTGATTCCTCAGTAGTCGATGTGTCTACACCAGTGGTGGATTGCTCTGTTGTCGATGTATTTGCACCAGTGGTAGATTGCTCTGTTGTCGATGTATCTGCACCAGTGGTGGATTGCTCTGTTGTCGATGTATCTGCACCAGAGGTGGATTGCTCTGTTGTCGATGTATCTACACCAGTAGTTGATTCCTCAGTAGTCGATGTGTCTACACCAGTGGTGGATTGCTCTGTTGTCGATATATCTGCACCAGTGGTGGATTGCTCTGTTGTCGATGTATCTGCACCAGTGGTGGATTGTTCTGTTGTCGATGTATCTGCACCAGAGGTGGATTGCTCTGTTGTCGATGTATCTACACCAGTAGTTGATTCCTCAGTAGTCGATGTGTCTACACCAGTGGTGGATTGCTCTGTTGTCGATGTATCTACACCAGTAGTTGATTCCTCAGTAGTCGATGTGTCTACTCCAGTGGTGGATTGCTCTGTTGTCGATGTATCTGCACCAGTGGTGGATTGGTCTGTTGTCGATGTATCTGCACCAGTGGTGGATTGCTCTGTTGTAGATGTATCTACACCAGAGGTGGATTGCTCTGTTGTCGATGTATCTACACCAGTAGTTGGTTCCTCAGTAGTCGATGTGTCTACTCCAGTGGTGGATTGCTCTGTTGTCGATGTATCTACACCAGTAGTTGGTTCCTCAGTAGTCGATGTGTCTACACCAGTGGTGGATTGCTCTGTTGTCGATGTATCTACACCAGTAGTTGAGTCCTGAGTAGTCGATGTGTCTACAGCAGTAGTGGATTGCTCTGTTGTCGATGTATCTGCACCAGTAGTTGATTCCTCAGTAGTCGATGTGTCTACACCAGTGGTGGATTGCTCTGTTGTCGATGTATCTACACCAGTAGTTGGTTCCTCAGTAGTCGATGTCTCTACTCCAGTGGTGGATTGCTCTGTTGTCGATGTATCTACACCAGTAGTTGATTCCTCAGTAGTCGATGTGTCTACACCAGTGGTGGATTGCTCTGTTGTCGATGTATCTGCACCAGTGGTGGATTGGTCTGTTGTCGATGTATCTGCACCAGTGGTGGATTGCTCTGTTGTAGATGTATCTACACCAGAGGTGGATTGCTCTGTTGTCGATGTATCTACACCAGTGGTGGATTGGTCTGTTGTCGATGTATCTGCACCAGTGGTGGATTGCTCTGTTGTAGATGTATCTGCACCAGTGGTGGATTGGTCTGTTGTCGATGTATCTGCACCAGTGGTGGATTGCTCTGTTGTAGATGTATCTACACCAGAGGTGGATTGCTCTGTTGTCGATGTATCTGCACCAGTGGTGGATTGGTCTGTTGTCGATGTATCTGCACCAGAGGTGGATTGCTCTGTTGTCGATGTATCTGCACCAGAGGTGGATTGCTCTGTTGTCGATGTATCTACACCAGTAGTTGAGTCCTGAGTAGTCGATGTGTCTACAGCAGTAGTGGATTGCTCTGTTGTCGATGTATCTGCACCAGTAGTTGATTCCTCAGTAGTCGATGTGTCTACACCAGTGGTGGATTGCTCTGTTGTCGATGTATTTGCACCAGTGGTAGATTGCTCTGTTGTCGATGTATCTGCACCAGTGGTGGATTGCTCTGTTGTCGATGTATCTACACCAGTAGTTGATTCCTCAGTAGTCGATGTGTCTACACCAGTGGTGGATTGCTCTGTTGTCGATGTATCTGCACCAGTGGTGGATTGGTCTGTTGTCGATGTATCTGCACCAGTGGTGGATTGCTCTGTTGTAGATGTATCTACACCAGTGGTGGATTGCTCTGTTGTCGATGTATCTACACCAGTAGTTGATTCCTCAGTAGTCGATGTGTCTACACCAGTGGTGGATTGCTCTGTTGTCGATGTATCTGCACCAGTAGTTGATTCCTCAGTAGTCGATGTGTCTACACCAGTGGTGGATTGCTCTGTTGTCGATGTATCTACACCAGTAGTTGATTCCTCAGTAGTCGATGTGTCTACACCAGTGGTGGGTTGCTCTGTTGTCGATGTATCTACACCAGTAGTTGATTCCTCAGTAGTCGATGTGTCTACACCAGTGGTGGATTGCTCTGTTGTCGATGTATCTACATCTGTAGTTGATTCCTGAGTAGTCGATGTGTCTACTCCAGTGGTGGATTGCTCTGTCGTCGATGCATCTACACCAGTAGTTGATTCCTCAGTAGTCGATGTGTCTACAGCAGTGGTGGATTGCTCTGTTGTCGATGTATCTGCACCAGTAGTTGATTCCTCAGTAGTCGATGTGTCTACACCAGTGGTGGATTGCTCTGTTGTCGATGCATCTACACCAGTAGTTGATTCCTCAGTAGTCGATGTGTCTACTCCAGTGGTGGATTGCTCTGTTGTCGATGTATCTACACCAGTAGTTGATTCCTCAGTAGTCGATGTGTCTACTCCAGTGGTGGATTGCTCTGTTGTCGATGTATCTACATCTGTAGTTGATTCCTGAGTAGTCGATGTGTCTACACCAGTGGTGGATTGCTCTGTTGTCGATGTATCTACACCAGTAGTTGATTCCTCAGTAGTCGATGTGTCTACACCAGTGGTGGATTGCTCTGTTGTCGATGTATCTACACCAGTAGTTGATTCCTCAGTAGTCGATGTGTCTACACCAGTGGTGGATTGCTCTGTTGTCGATGTATCTACATCTGTAGGTGATTCCTGAGTAGTCGATGTGACTACTCCAGTGGTGGACTGCTCTGTTGTCGATGTATCTCCACCAGTAGTTGATTCCTGAGTAGTCGATGTGTCTACACCAGTGGTGGATTGCTCTGTTGTCGATGCATCTACACCAGTAGTTGATTCCTCAGTAGTCGATGTGTCTACAGTAGTGGTGTATTGCTCTGTTGTCGATGTATCTACACCAGTAGTTGATTCCTCAGTAGTCGATGTGTCTACACCAGTGGTGGATTGCTCTGTCGTCGATGTATCTACACCAGTAGTTGATTCCTCAGTAGTCGATGTGTCTACTCCAGTGGTGGATTGCTCTGTTGTCGATGTATCTACACCAGTAGTTGATTCCTCAGTAGTCGATGTGTCTACACCAGTGGTGGATTGCTCTGTTGTCGATGTATCTACACCAGTAGTTAATTCCTCAGTAGTCGATGTGTCTACACCAGTGGTGGATTGCTCTGTTGTCGATGTATCTACACCAGTAGTTGATTCCTCAGTAGTCGATGTGTCTACTCCAGTGGTGGATTGCTCTGTTGTCGATGTATCTACACCAGTAGTTGATTCCTCAGTAGTCGATGTGTCTACTCCAGTGGTGGATTGCTCTGTTGTCGATGTATCTACACCAGTAGTTGATTCCTCAGTAGTCGATGTATCTACACCAGTGGTGGATTGCTCTGTTGTCGATGTATCTACACCAGTAGTATATTCCTCAGTAGTCGATGTGTCTACTCCAGTGGTGGATTGCTCTGTTGTCGATGTATCTATACCAGTAGTTGATTCCTCAGTAGTCGATGTGTCTACTCCAGTGGTGGATTGCTCTGTTGTCGATGTATCTACACCAGTAGTTGATTCCTCAGTAGTCGATGTGTCTACACCAGTGGTGGATTGCTCTGTTGTCGATGTATCTACACCAGTAGTTGATTCCTCAGTAGTCGATGTGTCTACACCAGTGGTGGATTGCTCTGTTGTCGATGTATCTACACCAGTAGTTGATTCCTCAGTAGTCGATGTGTCTACACCAGTGGTGGATTGCTCTGTTGTCGATGTATCTACACCAGTAGTTGATTCCTCAGTAGTCGATGTGTCTACACCAGTGGTGGATTGCTCTGTTGTCGATGTATCTACACCAGTAGTTGATTCCTCAGTAGTCGATGTGTCTACACCAGTGGTGGATTGCTCTGTTGTCGATGTATCTACACCAGTAGTTGATTCCTCAGTAGTCGATGTGTCTACACCAGTGGTGGATTGCTCTGTTGTCGATGTATCTACACCAGTAGTTGATTCCTCAGTAGTCGATGTGTCTACACCAGTGGTGGATTGCTCTGTTGTCGATGTATCTACACCAGTGGTGGATTGCTCTGTTGTAGATGTATCTACACCAGTAGTTGATTCCTCAGTAGTCGATGTGTCTACACCAGTGGTGGATTGCTCTGTTGTCGATGTATCTGCACCAGTAGTTGATTCCTCAGTAGTCGATGTGTCTACACCAGTGGTGGATTGCTCTGTTGTCGATGTATCTACACCAGTAGTTGATTCCTCAGCAGTCGATGTGTCTACACCAGTGGTGGATTGCTCTGTTGTCGATGTATCTACACCAGTAGTTGATTCCTCAGCAGTCGATGTGTCTACACCAGTGGTGGATTGCTCAGTTGTCGATGTATCTGCACCAGTGGTGGATTGCTCTGTTGTCGATGTATCTGCACCAGTGGTGGATTGCTCTGTTGTAGATGTATCTACACCAGTAGTTGATTCCTCAGTAGTCGATGTGTCTACACCAGTGGTGGATTGCTCTGTTGTCGATGTATCTGCACCAGTAGTTGATTCCTCAGTAGTCGATGTGTCTACACCAGTGGTGGATTGCTCTGTTGTCGATGTATCTGCACCAGTGGTAGATTGCTCTGTTGTCGATGTATCTGCACCAGTGGTGGATTGCTCTGTTGTCGATGTATCTGCACCAGAGGTGGATTGCTCTGTTGTCGATGTATCTACACCAGTAGTTGATTCCTCAGTAGTCGATGTGTCTACACCAGTGGTGGATTGCTCTGTTGTCGATGTATCTGCACCAGTGGTGGATTGCTCTGTTGTCGATGTATCTGCACCAGTGGTGGATTGCTCTGTTGTAGATGTATCTACACCAGTAGTTGATTCCTCAGTAGTCGATGTGTCTACACCAGTGGTGGATTGCTCTGTTGTCGATGTATCTGCACCAGTAGTTGATTCCTCAGTAGTCGATGTGTCTACACGAGTGGTGGATTGCTCTGTTGTCGATGTATCTGCACCAGTGGTAGATTGCTCTGTTGTCGATGTATCTGCACCAGTGGTGGATTGCTCTGTTGTCGATGTATCTGCACCAGAGGTGGATTGCTCTGTTGTCGATGTATCTACACCAGTAGTTGATTCCTCAGTAGTCGATGTGTCTACACCAGTGGTGGATTGCTCTGTTGTCGATGTATCTGCACCAGTGGTGGATTGCTCTGTTGTCGATGTATCTGCACCAGTGGTGGATTGCTCTGTTGTCGATGTATCTGCACCAGAGGTGGATTGCTCTGTTGTCGATGTATCTACACCAGTAGTTGATTCCTCAGTAGTCGATGTGTCTACACCAGTGGTGGATTGCTCTGTTGTCGATGTATCTACACCAGTAGTTGATTCCTCAGTAGTCGATGTGTCTACACCAGTGGTGGATTGCTCTGTTGTCGATGTATCTACACCAGTAGTTGATTCCTCAGTAGTCGATGTGTCTACACCAGTGGTGGATTGCTCTGTTGTCGATGTATCTACACCAGTAGTTGATTCCTCAGTAGTCGATGTGTCTACACCAGTGGTGGATTGCTCTGTTGTCGATGTATCTACACCAGTGGTGGATTGCTCTGTTGTAGATGTATCTACACCAGTAGTTGATTCCTCAGTAGTCGATGTGTCTACACCAGTGGTGGATTGCTCTGTTGTCGATGTATCTGCACCAGTAGTTGATTCCTCAGTAGTCGATGTGTCTACACCAGTGGTGGATTGCTCTGTTGTCGATGTATCTACACCAGTAGTTGATTCCTCAGCAGTCGATGTGTCTACACCAGTGGTGGATTGCTCTGTTGTCGATGTATCTACACCAGTAGTTGATTCCTCAGCAGTCGATGTGTCTACACCAGTGGTGGATTGCTCAGTTGTCGATGTATCTGCACCAGTGGTGGATTGCTCTGTTGTCGATGTATCTGCACCAGTGGTGGATTGCTCTGTTGTAGATGTATCTACACCAGTAGTTGATTCCTCAGTAGTCGATGTGTCTACACCAGTGGTGGATTGCTCTGTTGTCGATGTATCTGCACCAGTAGTTGATTCCTCAGTAGTCGATGTGTCTACACCAGTGGTGGATTGCTCTGTTGTCGATGTATCTGCACCAGTGGTAGATTGCTCTGTTGTCGATGTATCTGCACCAGTGGTGGATTGCTCTGTTGTCGATGTATCTGCACCAGAGGTGGATTGCTCTGTTGTCGATGTATCTACACCAGTAGTTGATTCCTCAGTAGTCGATGTGTCTACACCAGTGGTGGATTGCTCTGTTGTCGATGTATCTGCACCAGTGGTGGATTGCTCTGTTGTCGATGTATCTGCACCAGTGGTGGATTGCTCTGTTGTAGATGTATCTACACCAGTAGTTGATTCCTCAGTAGTCGATGTGTCTACACCAGTGGTGGATTGCTCTGTTGTCGATGTATCTGCACCAGTAGTTGATTCCTCAGTAGTCGATGTGTCTACACGAGTGGTGGATTGCTCTGTTGTCGATGTATCTGCACCAGTGGTAGATTGCTCTGTTGTCGATGTATCTGCACCAGTGGTGGATTGCTCTGTTGTCGATGTATCTGCACCAGAGGTGGATTGCTCTGTTGTCGATGTATCTACACCAGTAGTTGATTCCTCAGTAGTCGATGTGTCTACACCAGTGGTGGATTGCTCTGTTGTCGATGTATCTGCACCAGTGGTGGATTGCTCTGTTGTCGATGTATCTGCACCAGTGGTGGATTGCTCTGTTGTCGATGTATCTGCACCAGAGGTGGATTGCTCTGTTGTCGATGTATCTGCACCAGTGGTGGATTGCTCTGTTGTAGATGTATCTACACCAGTAGTTGTTTCCTCAGTAGTCGATGTGTCTACACCAGTGGTGGATTGCTCTGTTGTCGATGTATCTGCACCAGTAGTTGATTCCTCAGTAGTCGATGTGTCTACTCCAGTGGTGGATTGCTCTGTTGTCGATGTATCTACACCAGTAGTTGAGTCCTGAGTAGTCGATGTGTCTACACCAGTGGTGGATTGCTCTGTTGTCGATGTATCTGCACCAGTGGTAGATTGCTCTGTTGTCGATGTATCTGCACCAGTGGTGGATTGCTCTGTTGTCGATGTATCTGCACCAGAGGTGGATTGCTCTGTTGTCGATGTATCTACACCAGTAGTTGATTCCTCAGTAGTCGATGTGTCTACACCAGTGGTGGATTGCTCTGTTGTCGATGTATCTGCACCAGTAGTTGATTCCTCAGTAGTCGATGTGTCTACACCAGTGGTGGATTGCTCTGTTGTCGATGTATCTACACCAGTAGTTGATTCCTCAGTAGTCGATGTGTCTACACCAGTGGTGGATTGCTCAGTTGTCGATGTATCTGCACCAGTGGTGGATTGCTCTGTTGTCGATGTGTCTACACCAGTGGTGGATTGCTCTGTTGTCGATGTATCTGCACCAGTAGTTGATTCCTCAGTAGTCGATGTGTCTACACCAGTGGTGGATTGCTCTGTTGTCGATGTATCTACACCAGTAGTTGATTCCTCAGCAGTCGATGTGTCTACACCAGTGGTGGATTGCTCTGTTGTCGATGTATCTGCACCAGTAGTTGATTCTTCAGTAGTCGATGTGTCTACACCAGTGGTGGATTGCTCTGTTGTCGATGTATCTACACCAGTAGTTGATTCCTCAGCAGTCGATGTGTCTACACCAGTGGTGGATCGCTCTGTTGTCGATGTATCTACACCAGTAGTTGATTCCTCAGCAGTCGATGTGTCTACACCATTGGTGGATTGCTCTGTTGTCGATGTATCTACACCAGTAGTTGATTCCTCAGTAGTCGATGTGTCTACACCAGTGGTGGATTGCTCAGTTGTCGATGTATCTGCACCAGTGGTGGATTGCTCTGTTGTCGATGTATCTGCACCAGTGGTGGATTGCTCTGTTGTAGATGTATCTACACCAGTAGTTGATTCCTCAGTAGTCGATGTGTCTACACCAGTGGTGGATTGCTCTGTTGTCGATGTATCTGCACCAGTAGTTGATTCCTCAGTAGTCGATGTGTCTACACGAGTGGTGGATTGCTCTGTTGTCGATGTATCTGCACCAGTGGTAGATTGCTCTGTTGTCGATGTATCTGCACCAGTGGTGGATTGCTCTGTTGTCGATGTATCTGCACCAGAGGTGGATTGCTCTGTTGTCGATGTATCTACACCAGTAGTTGATTCCTCAGTAGTCGATGTGTCTACACCAGTGGTGGATTGCTCTGTTGTCGATGTATCTGCACCAGTGGTGGATTGCTCTGTTGTCGATGTATCTGCACCAGTGGTGGATTGCTCTGTTGTCGATGTATCTGCACCAGAGGTGGATTGCTCTGTTGTCGATGTATCTACACCAGTAGTTGATTCCTCAGTAGTCGATGTGTCTACACCAGTGGTGGATTGCTCTGTTGTCGATGTATCTACACCAGTAGTTGATTCCTCAGTAGTCGATGTGTCTACACGAGTGGTGGATTGCTCTGTTGTCGATGTATCTGCACCAGTGGTAGATTGCTCTGTTGTCGATGTATCTGCACCAGTGGTAGATTGCTCTGTTGTCGATGTATCTGCACCAGTGGTGGATTGCTCTGTTGTCGATGTATCTGCACCAGAGGTGGATTGCTCTGTTGTCGATGTATCTACACCAGTAGTTGAGTCCTGAGTAGTCGATGTGTCTACACCAGTGGTGGATTGCTCTGTTGTCGATGTATCTGCACCAGTGGTAGATTGCTCTGTTGTCGATGTATCTGCACCAGTGGTGGATTGCTCTGTTGTCGATGTATCTGCACCAGAGGTGGATTGCTCTGTTGTCGATGTATCTACACCAGTAGTTGATTCCTCAGTAGTCGATGTGTCTACACCAGTGGTGGATTGCTCTGTTGTCGATGTATCTGCACCAGTAGTTGATTCCTCAGTAGTCGATGTGTCTACACCAGTGGTGGATTGCTCTGTTGTCGATGTATCTACACCAGTAGTTGATTCCTCAGTAGTCGATGTGTCTACTCCAGTGGTGGATTGCTCTGTTGTCGATGTACCTGCACCAGTAGTTGATTCCTCAGTAGTCGACGTGTCTACACCATTGGTGGATTGCTCTGTTGTCGATGTATCTACTCCAGTAGTTGATTCCTCAGTAGTCGATGTGTCTACACCAGCGGTGGATTGCTCTGTTGTCGATGTATCTACACCAGTAGTTGATTCCTCAGTAGTCGATGTGTCTACTCCAGTGGTGGATTGCTCTGTTGTCGATGTATCTACACCAGTAGTTGAGTCCTCAGTAGTCGATGTGTCTACACCAGTGGTGGATTGCTCTGTTGTCGATGTATCTACACCAGTAGTTGATTCCTCAGTAGTCGATGTGTCTACACCAGTGGTGGATTGCTCTGTTGTCGATGTATCTACACCAGTAGTTGATTCCTCAGTAGTCGATGTGTCTACACCAGTGGTGGATTGCTCTGTTGTCGATGTATCTACACCAGTAGTTGATTCCTCAGTAGTCGATGTGTCTACACCAGTGGTGGATTGCTCTGTTGTCGATGTATCTACACCAGTAGTTGATTCCTCAGTAGTCGATGTGGCTACACCAGTGGTGGATTGCTCTGTTGTCGATGTATCTACACCAGTAGTTGATTCCTCAGTAGTCGATGTGTCTACACCAGTGGTGGATTGCTCTGTTGTCGATGTATCTACACCAGTAGTTGATTCCTCAGTAGTCGATGTGTCTACACCAGTGGTGGATTGCTCTGTTGTCGATGTATCTACACCAGTAGTTGATTCCTCAGTAGTCGATGTGTTTACACCAGTGGTGGATTGCTCTGTTGTCGATGTATCTACACCAGTAGTTGATTCCTCAGTAGTCGATGTGTCTACACCAGTGGTGGATTGCTCTATTGTCGATGTATCTACACCAGTAGTTGATTCCTCAGTAGTCGATGTGTCTACACCAGTGGTGGATTGCTCTGTTGTCGATGTATCTACACCAGTAGTTGATTCCTCAGTAGTCGATGTGTCTACACCAGTGGTGGATTGCTCTGTTGTCGATGTATCTACACCAGTAGTTGATTCCTCAGTAGTCGATGTGTCTACACCAGTGGTGGATTGCTCTGTTGTCGATGTATCTACACCAGTAGTTGATTCCTCAGTAGTCGATGTGTCTACACCAGTGGTGGATTGCTCTGTTGTCGATGTATCTACACCAGTAGTTGATTCCTCAGTAGTCGATGTGTCTACACCAGTGGTGGATTGCTCTGTTGTCGATGTATCTACACCAGTAGTTGATTCCTCAGTAGTCGATGTGTTTACACCAGTGGTGGATTGCTCTGTTGTCGATGTATCTACACCAGTAGTTGATTCCTCAGTAGTCGATGTGTCTACACCAGTGGTGGATTGCTCTATTGTCGATGTATCTACACCAGTAGTTGATTCCTCAGTAGTCGATGTGTCTACACCAGTGGTGGATTGCTCTGTTGTCGATGTATCTGCACCAGTGGTGGATTGCTCTGTTGTCGATGTATCTACACCAGTGGTGGATTGCTCTGTTGTCGATGTATCTACACCAGTAGTTGATTCCTCAGTAGTCGATGTGTCTACACCAGTGGTGGATTGCTCTGTTGTCGATGTATCTGCACCAGTGGTGGATTGCTCTGTTGTCGATGTATCTACACCAGTGGTGGATTGCTCTGTTGTCGATGTATCTACACCAGTAGTTGATTCCTCAGTAGTCGATGTGTCTACACCAGTGGTGGATTGCTCTGTTGTCGATGTATCTACACCAGTAGTTGATTCCTCAGTAGTCGATGTGTCTACACCAGTGGTGGATTGCTCTGTTGTCGATGTATCTACACCAGTAGTTGATTCCTCAGTAGTCGATGTGTCTACACCAGTGGTGGATTGCTCTGTTGTCGATGTATCTACACCAGTAGTTGATTCCTCAGTAGTCGATGTGTCTACACCAGTGGTGGATTGCTCTGTTGTCGATGTATCTACACCAGTAGTTGATTCCTCAGTAGTCGATGTATCTGCAGCAGTGGTGGATTGCTCTGTTGTCGATGTATCTACACCAGTAGTTGATTCCTCAGTAGTCGATGTGTCTACACCAGTGGTGGATTGCTCTGTTGTCGATGTATCTACACCAGTAGTTGATTCCTCAGTAGTCGATGTATCTGCAGCAGTGGTGGATTGCTCTGTTGTCGATGTATCTACACCAGTGGTGGATTGCTCTGTTGTCGATGTATCTACACCAGTAGTTGATTCCTCAGTAGTCGATGTGTCTACACCAGTGGTGGATTGCTCTGTTGTCGATGTATCTGCACCAGTGGTGGATTGCTCTGTTGTCGATGTATCTACACCAGTGGTGGATTGCTCTGTTGTCGATGTATCTACACCAGTAGTTGATTCCTCAGTAGTCGATGTGTCTACACCAGTGGTGGATTGCTCTGTTGTCGATGTATCTACACCAGTAGTTGATTCCTCAGTAGTCGATGTGTCTACACCAGTGGTGGATTGCTCTGTTGTCGATGTATATAAACCAGTAGTTGATTCCTCAGTAGTCGATGTGTCTACACGAGTGGTGGATTGCTCTGTTGTCGATGTATCTACACCAGTAGTTGATTCCTCAGTAGTCGATGTGTCTACACCAGTGGTGGATTGCTCTGTTGTCGATGTATCTACACCAGTAGTTGATTCCTCAGTAGTCGATGTGTCTACACCAGTGGTGGATTGCTCTGTTGTCGATGTATCTACACCAGTAGTTGATTCCTCAGTAGTCGATGTGTCTACACCAGTGGTGGATTGCTCTGTTGTCGATGTATCTACACCAGTAGTTGATTCCTCAGTAGTCGATGTGACTACACCAGTGGTGGATTGCTCTGTTGTCGATGTATCTACACCAGTAGTTGATTCCTCAGTAGTCGATGTGTCTACACCAGTGGTGGATTGCTCTGTTCTCGATGTATCTACACCAGTAGTTGATTCCTCAGTAGTCGATGTGTCTACACCAGTGGTGTATTGCTCTGTTGTCGATGTATCTACACCAGTAGTTGATTCCTCAGTAGTCGATGTGTCTACACCAGTGGTGGATTGCTCTGTTGTCGATGTATCTACACCAGTAGTTGATTCCTCAGTAGTCGATGTGTCTACACCAGTGGAGGATTGCTCTGTTGTCGATGTATCTGCACCAGTGGTGGATTGCTCTGTTGTCGATGTATCTACACCAGTAGTTGATTCCTCAGTAGTCGATGTGTCTACACCAGTGGTGGATTGCTCTGTTGTCGATGTATCTACACCAGTAGTTGATTCCTCAGTAGTCGATGTGTCTACACCAGTGGTGGATTGCTCTGTTGTCGATGTATCTACACCAGTAGTTGATTCCTCAGTAGTCGATGTGTCTACACCAGTGGTGGATTGCTCTGTTGTCGATGTATCTACACCAGTAGTTGATTCCTCAGTAGTCGATGTGTCTACACCAGTGGTGGATTGCTCTGTTGTCGATGTATCTACACCAGTAGTTGATTCCTCAGTAGTCGATGTGTCTACACCAGTGGTGGATTGCTCTGTTGTCGATGTATCTACACCAGTAGTTGATTCCTCAGTAGTCGATGTGTCTACACCAGTGGTGGATTGCTCTGTTGTCGATGTATCTACACCAGTAGTTGATTCCTCAGTAGTCGATGTGTCTACACCAGTGGTGGATTGCTCTGTTGTCGATGTATCTACACCAGTAGTTGATTCCTCAGTAGTCGATGTGTCTACACCAGTGGTGGATTGCTCTGTTGTCGATGTATCTACACCAGTAGTTGATTCCTCAGTAGTCGATGTGTCTACACCAGTGGTGGATTGCTCTGTTGTCGATGTATCTACACCAGTAGTTGATTCCTCAGTAGTCGATGTGTCTACACCAGTGGTGGATTGCTCTGTTGTCGATGTATCTACACCAGTAGTTGATTCCTCAGTAGTCGATGTGTCTACACCAGTGGTGGATTGCTCTGTTGTCGATGTATCTACACCAGTAGTTGATTCCTCAGTAGTCGATGTGTCTACACCAGTGGTGGATTGCTCTGTTGTCGATGTATCTACACCAGTAGTTGATTCCTCAGTAGTCGATGTGTCTACACCAGTGGTGGATTGCTCTGTTGTCGATGTATCTACACCAGTAGTTGATTCCTCAGTAGTCGATGTGTCTACACCAGTGGTGGATTGCTCTGTTGTCGATGTATCTACACCAGTAGTTGATTCCTCAGTAGTCGATGTGTCTACACCAGTGGTGGATTGCTCTGTTGTCGATGTATCTACACCAGTAGTTGATTCCTCAATAGTCGATGTGTCCACACCAGTGGTGGATTGCTCTGTTGTCGATGTATCTACACCAGTAGTTGATTCCTCAGTAGTCGATGTGTCTACACCAGTGGTGGATTGCTCTGTTGTCGATGTATCTGCACCAGTGGTGGATTGCTCTGTTGTCGATGTATCTACACCAGTGGTGGATTGCTCTGTTGTCGATGTATCTACACCAGTAGTTGATTCCTCAGTAGTCGATGTGTCTACACCAGTGGTGGATTGCTCTGTTGTCGATGTATCTACACCAGTAGTTGATTCCTCAGTAGTCGATGTGTCTACACCAGTGGTGGATTGCTCTGTTGTCGATGTATCTACACCAGTAGTTGATTCCTCAGTAGTCGATGTGTCTACACCAGTGGTGGATTGCTCTGTTGTCGATGTATATACACCTGTAGTTGATTCCTCAGTAGTCGATGTGTCTACACCAGTGGTGGATTGCTCTGTTGTCGATGTATCTACACCAGTAGTTGATTCCTCAGTAGTCGATGTGTCTACACCAGTGGTGGATTGCTCTGTTGTCGATGTATCTACACCAGTAGTTGATTCCTCAGTAGTCGATGTGTCTACACCAGTGGTGGATTGCTCTGTTGTCGATGTATCTACACCAGTAGTTGAGTCCTCAGTAGTCGATGTGTCTACTCCAGTGGTGGATTGCTCTGTTGTCGATGTATCTACACCAGTAGTTGATTCCTCTGTAGTCGATGTGTCTACACCAGTGGTGGATTGCTCTGTTGTCGATGTATCTACACCAGTAGTTGATTCCTCAGTAGTCGATGTATCTACACCTGTGGTGGATTGCTCTGTTGTCGATGTATCTACACCAGTAGTTGATTCCTCAGTAGTCGATGTGTCTACACCAGTGGTGGATTGCTCTGTTGTCGATGTATCTACACCAGTAGTTGATTCCTCAGTAGTCGATGTGTCTACACCAGTGGTGGATTGCTCTGTTGTCGATGTATCTACACCAGTAGTTGATTCCTCAGTAGTCGATGTGTCTACACCAGTGGTGGATTGCTCTGTTGTCGATGTATCTGCACCAGTAGTTGATTCCTCAGTAGTCGATGTGTCTACTCTAGTGGTGGATTGCTCTGTTGTCGATGTATCTACACCAGTAGTTGATTCCTCAGTAGTCGATGTGTCTACACCAGTGGTGGATTGCTCTGTTGTCGATGTATCTGCACCAGTGGTGGATTGCTCTGTTGTCGATGTATCTACACCAGTGGTGGATTGCTCTGTTGTCGATGTATCTACACCAGTAGTTGATTCCTCAGTAGTCGATGTGTCTACACCAGTGGTGGATTGCTCTATTGTCGATGTATCTACACCAGTAGTTGATTCCTCAGTAGTCGATGTGTCTACACTAGTGGTGGATTGCTCTGTTGTCGATGTATCTACACCAGTAGTTGATTCCTCAGTAGTCGATGTGTCTACACCAGTGGTGGATTGCTCTGTTGTCGATGTAGCTACACCAGTAGTTGATTCCTCAGTAGTCGATGTGTCTACACCAGTGGTGGATTTCTCTGCTGTCGATGTGTCTACACCAGTGGTTGATTCCTCAGTAGTCGATGTGTCTACACCAGTGGTGGATTGCTCTGTTGTCGATGTATCTGCACCAGTGGTTGATTCCTCAGTAGTCGATGTGTCTACTCCAGTGGTGGATTGCTCTGTTGTCGATGTATCTGCACCAGTAGTTGATTCCTCAGTAGTCGATGTGTCTACACCAGTGGTGGATTGCTCTGTTGTCGATGTATCTACACCAGTGGTTGATTCCTCAGTAGTCGATGTGTCTACTCCAGTGGTGGATTGTTCTGTTGTCGATGTATCTGCACCAGTAGTTGATTCCTCAGTAGTCGATGTGTCTACACCAGTGGTGGATTGCTCTGTTGTCGATGTATCTGCACTAGTGGTTGATTCCTCAGTAGTCGATGTGTCTGCTCCAGTGGTGGATTGCTCTGTTGTCGATGTATCTACACCAGTAGTTGATTCCTCAGTAGTCGATGTGTCTACACCAGTGGTGGATTGCTCTGTTGTCGATGTATCTACACCAGTAGTTGATTCCTCAGTAGTCGATGTGTCTACACCAGTGGTGGATTGCTCTGTTGTCGATGTATCTGCACCAGTGGTTGATTCCTCAGTAGTCGATGTGTCTACTCCAGTGGTGGATTGCTCTGTTGTCGATGTATCTGCACCAGTAGTTGATTCCTCAGTAGTCGATGTGTCTACACCAGTGGTGGATTGCTCTGTTGTCGATGTATCTACACCAGTGGTTGATTCCTCAGTAGTCGATGTGTCTACTCCAGTGGTGGATTGTTCTGTTGTCGATGTATCTGCACCAGTAGTTGATTCCTCAGTAGTCGATGTGTCTACACCAGTGGTGGATTGCTCTGTTGTCGATGTATCTGCACTAGTGGTTGATTCCTCAGTAGTCGATGTGTCTGCTCCAGTGGTGGATTGCTCTGTTGTCGATGTATCTGCACCAGTAGTTGATTCCTCAGTAGTCGATGTGTCTACACCAGTGGTGGATTGCTCTGTTGTCGATGTATCTACACCAGTAGTTGATTCCTCAGTAGTCGATGTGTCTACACCAGTGGTGGATTGCTCTGTTGTCGATGTATCTACACCAGTAGTTGATTCCTCAGTAGTCGATGTGTCTACTTCAGTGGTGGATTGCTCTGTTGTCGATGTATCTACACCAGTAGTTGATTCCTCTGTAGTCGATGTGTCTACACCAGTGGTGGATTGCTCTGTTGTCGATGTATCTACACCAGTAGTTGATTCCTCAGTAGTCGATGTGTCTACACCAGTGGTGGATTGCTCTGTTGTCGATATATCTACACCAGTAGTTGATTCCTCAGTAGTCGATGTGTCTACTCTAGTGGTGGATTGCTCTGTTGTCGATGTATCTACACCAGTAGTTGATTCCTCAGTAGTCGATGTGTCTACACCAGTGGTGGATTGCTCTGTTGTCGATGTATCTGCACCAGTGGTGGATTGCTCTGTTGTCGATGTATCTGCACCAGTGGTGGATTGCTCTGTTGTCGATGTATCTACACCAGTGGTGGATTGCTCTGTTGTCGATGTATCTACACCAGTAGTTGATTCCTCAGTAGTCGATGTGTCTACACCAGTGGTGGATTGCTCTGTTGTCGATGTATCTACACCAGTAGTTGAGTCCTCAGTAGTCGATGTGTCTACTCCAGTGGTGGATTGCTCTGTTGTCGATGTATCTACACCAGTAGTTGATTCCTCAGTAGTCGATGTGTCTACACCAGTGGTGGATTGCTCTGTTGTCGATGTATCTACACCAGTAGTTGATTCCTCTGTAGTCGATGTGTCTACACCAGTGGTGGATTGCTCTGTTGTCGATGTATCTACACCAGTAGTTGATTCCTCTGTAGTCGATGTGTCTACACCAGTGGTGGATTGCTCTGTTGTCGATGTATCTACACCAGTAGTTGATTCCTCTGTAGTCGATGTGTCTACACCAGTGGTGGATTGCTCTGTTGTCGATGTATCTACACCAGTAGTTGAGTCCTCAGTAGTCGATGTGTCTACTCCAGTGGTGGGTTGCTCTGTTGTCGATGTATCTACACCAGTAGTTGATTCCTCAGTAGTCGATGTGTCTACACCAGTGGTGGAGTGCTCTGTTGTCGATGTATCTACACCAGTAGTTGATTCCTCAGTAGTCGATGTGTCTACACCAGTGGTGGATTGCTCTGTTGTCGATGTATCTACACCAGTAGTTGAGTCCTCAGTAGTCGATGTGTCTACTCCAGTGGTGGATTGCTCTGTTGTCGATGTATCTACACCAGTAGTTGATTCCTCTGTAGTCGATGTGTCTACACCAGTGGTGGATTGCTCTGTTGTCGATGTATCTACACCAGTAGTTGATTCCTCTGTAGTCGATGTGTCTACACCAGTGGTGGAGTGCTCTGTTGTCGATGTATCTGCACCAGTAGTTGATTCCTCAGTAGTCGATGTGTCTACACCAGTGGTGGATTGCTCTGTTGTCGATGTATCTACACCAGTAGTTGATTCCTCAGTAGTCGATGTGTCTACACCAGTGGTGGATTGCTCTGTTGTCGATGTATCTACACCAGTAGTTGAGTCCTCAGTAGTCGATGTGTCTACTCCAGTGGTGGATTGCTCTGTTGTCGATGTATCTACACCAGTAGTTGATTCCTCAGTAGTCGATGTGTCTACACCAGTGGTGGATTGCTCTGTTGTCGATGTATCTACACCAGTAGTTGATTCCTCTGTAGTCGATGTGTCTACACCAGTGGTGGATTGCTCTGTTGTCGATGTATCTACACCAGTAGTTGATTCCTCTGTAGTCGATGTGTCTACACCAGTGGTGGATTGCTCTGTTGTCGATGTATCTACACCAGTAGTTGATTCCTCTGTAGTCGATGTGTCTACACCAGTGGTGGATTGCTCTGTTGTCGATGTATCTACACCAGTAGTTGAGTCCTCAGTAGTCGATGTGTCTACTCCAGTGGTGGGTTGCTCTGTTGTCGATGTATCTACACCAGTAGTTGATTCCTCAGTAGTCGATGTGTCTACACCAGTGGTGGAGTGCTCTGTTGTCGATGTATCTACACCAGTAGTTGATTCCTCAGTAGTCGATGTGTCTACACCAGTGGTGGATTGCTCTGTTGTCGATGTATCTGCACCAGTGGTGGATTGCTCTGTTGTCGATGTATCTACACCAGTAGTTGATTCCTCAGTAGTCGATGTGTCTACACCAGTGGTGGATTGCTCTGTTGTCGATGTATCTGCACCAGTGGTGGATTGCTCTGTTGTCGATGTATCTACACCAGTGGTGGATTGTTCTGTTGTCGATGTATCTACACCAGTGGTGGATTGCTCTGTTGTCGATGTATCTACACCAGTAGTTGATTCCTCAGTAGTCGATGTGTCTACACCAGTGGTGGATTGCTCTGTTGTCGATGTATCTACACCAGTAGTTGATTCCTCAGTAGTCGATGTGTCTACACCAGTGGTGGATTGCTCTGTTGTCGATGTATCTACACCAGTAGTTGATTCCTCAGTAGTCGATGTGTCTACACCAGTGGTGGATTGCTCTGTTGTCGATGTATCTACACCAGTAGTTGATTCCTCAGTAGTCGATGTGTCTGCACCAGTGGTGGATTGCTCTGTTGTCGATGTATCTACACCAGTAGTTGATTCCTCAGTAGTCGATGTGTCTACATCCGTGGTGGATTGCTCTGTTGTCGATGTATCTACACCAGTAGTTAATTCCTCAGTAGTCGATGTGTCTACACCAGTGGTGGATTGCTCTGTTGTCGATGTATCCACACCAGTAGTTGATTCCTCTGTAGTCGATGTGTCTACACCAGTGGTGGGTTGCTCTGTTGTCGATGTATCTACACCAGTAGTTGATTCCTCAGTAGTCGATGTGTCTACACTAGTGGTGGATTGCTCTGTTGTCGATGTATCTACACCAGTAGTTGATTCCTCAGTAGTCGATGTGTCTACACCAGTGGTGGATTGCTCTGTTGTCGATGTAGCTACACCAGTAGTTGATTCCTCAGTAGTCGATGTGTCTACACCAGTGGTGGATTTCTCTGCTGTCGATGTGTCTACACCAGTGGTTGATTCCTCAGTAGTCGATGTGTCTACACCAGTGGTGGATTGCTCTGTTGTCGATGTATCTGCACCAGTGGTTGATTCCTCAGTAGTCGATGTGTCTACTCCAGTGGTGGATTGCTCTGTTGTCGATGTATCTGCACCAGTAGTTGATTCCTCAGTAGTCGATGTGTCTACACCAGTGGTGGATTGCTCTGTTGTCGATGTATCTACACCAGTGGTTGATTCCTCAGTAGTCGATGTGTCTACTCCAGTGGTGGATTGTTCTGTTGTCGATGTATCTGCACCAGTAGTTGATTCCTCAGTAGTCGATGTGTCTACACCAGTGGTGGATTGCTCTGTTGTCGATGTATCTGCACTAGTGGTTGATTCCTCAGTAGTCGATGTGTCTGCTCCAGTGGTGGATTGCTCTGTTGTCGATGTATCTGCACCAGTAGTTGATTCCTCAGTAGTCGATGTGTCTACACCAGTGGTGGATTGCTCTGTTGTCGATGTATCTACACCAGTAGTTGATTCCTCAGTAGTCGATGTGTCTACACCAGTGGTGGATTGCTCTGTTGTCGATGTATCTACACCAGTAGTTGATTCCTCAGTAGTCGATGTGTCTACTTCAGTGGTGGATTGCTCTGTTGTCGATGTATCTACACCAGTAGTTGATTCCTCTGTAGTCGATGTGTCTACACCAGTGGTGGATTGCTCTGTTGTCGATGTATCTACACCAGTAGTTGATTCCTCAGTAGTCGATGTGTCTACACCAGTGGTGGATTGCTCTGTTGTCGATATATCTACACCAGTAGTTGATTCCTCAGTAGTCGATGTGTCTACTCTAGTGGTGGATTGCTCTGTTGTCGATGTATCTACACCAGTAGTTGATTCCTCAGTAGTCGATGTGTCTACACCAGTGGTGGATTGCTCTGTTGTCGATGTATCTGCACCAGTGGTGGATTGCTCTGTTGTCGATGTATCTGCACCAGTGGTGGATTGCTCTGTTGTCGATGTATCTACACCAGTGGTGGATTGCTCTGTTGTCGATGTATCTACACCAGTAGTTGATTCCTCAGTAGTCGATGTGTCTACACCAGTGGTGGATTGCTCTGTTGTCGATGTATCTACACCAGTAGTTGAGTCCTCAGTAGTCGATGTGTCTACTCCAGTGGTGGATTGCTCTGTTGTCGATGTATCTACACCAGTAGTTGATTCCTCAGTAGTCGATGTGTCTACACCAGTGGTGGATTGCTCTGTTGTCGATGTATCTACACCAGTAGTTGATTCCTCTGTAGTCGATGTGTCTACACCAGTGGTGGATTGCTCTGTTGTCGATGTATCTACACCAGTAGTTGATTCCTCTGTAGTCGATGTGTCTACACCAGTGGTGGATTGCTCTGTTGTCGATGTATCTACACCAGTAGTTGATTCCTCTGTAGTCGATGTGTCTACACCAGTGGTGGATTGCTCTGTTGTCGATGTATCTACACCAGTAGTTGAGTCCTCAGTAGTCGATGTGTCTACTCCAGTGGTGGGTTGCTCTGTTGTCGATGTATCTACACCAGTAGTTGATTCCTCAGTAGTCGATGTGTCTACACCAGTGGTGGAGTGCTCTGTTGTCGATGTATCTACACCAGTAGTTGATTCCTCAGTAGTCGATGTGTCTACACCAGTGGTGGATTGCTCTGTTGTCGATGTATCTACACCAGTAGTTGAGTCCTCAGTAGTCGTTGTGTCTACTCCAGTGGTGGATTGCTCTGTTGTCGATGTATCTACACCAGTAGTTGATTCCTCTGTAGTCGATGTGTCTACACCAGTGGTGGATTGCTCTGTTGTCGATGTATCTACACCAGTAGTTGATTCCTCTGTAGTCGATGTGTCTACACCAGTGGTGGAGTGCTCTGTTGTCGATGTATCTGCACCAGTAGTTGATTCCTCAGTAGTCGATGTGTCTACACCAGTGGTGGATTGCTCTGTTGTCGATGTATCTACACCAGTAGTTGATTCCTC
This sequence comes from Toxonevra muliebris, assembly GCA_963691655.1. Classification (NCBI taxonomy): domain Eukaryota; kingdom Metazoa; phylum Arthropoda; class Insecta; order Diptera; family Pallopteridae; genus Toxonevra; species Toxonevra muliebris. Next base: position 96,289,294 of record OY829326.1, read on the forward strand.
AGTAGTCGATGTGTCTACACCAGTGGTGGATTGCTCTGTTGTCGATGTATCTACACCAGTAGTTGAGTCCTCAGTAGTCGATGTGTCTACTCCAGTGGTGGATTGCTCTGTTGTCGATGTATCTACACCAGTAGTTGATTCCTCAGTAGTCGATGTGTCTACACCAGTGGTGGATTGCTCTGTTGTCGATGTATCTACACCAGTAGTTGATTCCTCTGTAGTCGATGTGTCTACACCAGTGGTGGATTGCTCTGTTGTCGATGTATCTACACCAGTAGTTGATTCCTCTGTAGTCGATGTGTCTACACCAGTGGTGGATTGCTCTGTTGTCGATGTATCTACACCAGTAGTTGATTCCTCTGTAGTCGATGTGTCTACACCAGTGGTGGATTGCTCTGTTGTCGATGTATCTACACCAGTAGTTGAGTCCTCAGTAGTCGATGTGTCTACTCCAGTGGTGGGTTGCTCTGTTGTCGATGTATCTACACCAGTAGTTGATTCCTCAGTAGTCGATGTGTCTACACCAGTGGTGGAGTGCTCTGTTGTCGATGTATCTACACCAGTAGTTGATTCCTCAGTAGTCGATGTGTCTACACCAGTGGTGGATTGCTCTGTTGTCGATGTATCTGCACCAGTGGTGGATTGCTCTGTTGTCGATGTATCTACACCAGTAGTTGATTCCTCAGTAGTCGATGTGTCTACACCAGTGGTGGATTGCTCTGTTGTCGATGTATCTGCACCAGTGGTGGATTGCTCTGTTGTCGATGTATCTACACCAGTGGTGGATTGTTCTGTTGTCGATGTATCTACACCAGTGGTGGATTGCTCTGTTGTCGATGTATCTACACCAGTAGTTGATTCCTCAGTAGTCGATGTGTCTACACCAGTGGTGGATTGCTCTGTTGTCGATGTATCTACACCAGTAGTTGATTCCTCAGTAGTCGATGTGTCTACACCAGTGGTGGATTGCTCTGTTGTCGATGTATCTACACCAGTAGTTGATTCCTCAGTAGTCGATGTGTCTACACCAGTGGTGGATTGCTCTGTTGTCGATGTATCTACACCAGTAGTTGATTCCTCAGTAGTCGATGTGTCTGCACCAGTGGTGGATTGCTCTGTTGTCGATGTATCTACACCAGTAGTTGATTCCTCAGTAGTCGATGTGTCTACATCCGTGGTGGATTGCTCTGTTGTCGATGTATCTACACCAGTAGTTAATTCCTCAGTAGTCGATGTGTCTACACCAGTGGTGGATTGCTCTGTTGTCGATGTATCCACACCAGTAGTTGATTCCTCTGTAGTCGATGTGTCTACACCAGTGGTGGGTTGCTCTGTTGTCGATGTATCTACACCAGTAGTTGATTCCTCAGTAGTCGATGTGTCTACACCAGTGGTGGAGTGCTCTGTTGTCGATGTATCTACACCAGTAGTTGATTCCTCAGTAGTCGATGTGTCTGCACCAGTGGTGGATTGCTCTGTTGTCGATGTATCTGCACCAGTGGTGGATTGCTCTGTTGTCGATGTACCTACACCAGTGGTGGATTGCTCTGTTGTCGATGTATCTACACCAGTAGTTGATTCCTCAGTAGTCGATGTGTCTACACCAGTGGTGGATTGCTCTGTTGTCGATGTATCTGCACCAGTGGTGGATTGCTCTGTTGTCGATGTATCTGCACCAGTGGTGGATTGCTCTGTTGTCGATGTATCTACACCAGTGGTGGATTGCTTTGTTGTCGATGTATCTACACCAGTAGTTGATTCCTCAGTAGTCGATGTGTCTACACCAGTGGTGGATTGTTCTGTTGTCGATGTATCTACACCAGTAGTTGATTCCTCAGTAGTCGATGTGTCTACACCAGTGGTGGATTGCTCTGTTGTCGATGTATCTACACCAGTAGTTGATTCCTCAGTAGTCGATGTGTCTACACCAGTGGTGGATTGCTCTGTTGTCGATGTATCTACACCAGTAGTTGATTCCTGAGTAGTCGATGTGTCTACTCCAGTGGTGGATTGCTCTGTTGTCGATGTATCTGCACCAGTAGTTGATTCCTCAGTAGTCGATGTATCTACTCCTGTGGTGGACTGCTCTGTTGTCGATGTATCTACACCAGTAGTTGATTCCTCAGTAGTCGATGTGTCTACTCTAGTGGTGGATTGCTCTGTTGTCGATGTATCTACACCAGTAGTGGATTCCTCAGTAGTCGATGTGTCTACACCAGTGGTGGATTGCTCTGTTGTCGATGTATCTGCACCAGTAGTTGATTCCTCAGTAGTCGATGTGTTTACACCAGTGGTGGATTGCTCTGTTGTCGATGTATCTACACCAGTAGTTGATTCCTCAGTAGTCGATGTGTCTACACCAGTGGTGGATTGCTCTGTTGTCGATGTATCTGCACCAGTAGTTGATTCCTCAGTAGTCGATGTATCTACTCCAGTGGTGGACTGCTCTGTTGTCGATGTATCTACACCAGTAGTTGATTCCTCAGTAGTCGATGTGTCTACTCTAGTGGTGGATTGCTCTGTTGTCGATGTATCTACACCAGTAGTGGATTCCTCAGTAGTCGATGTGTCTACACCAGTGGTGGATTGCTCTGTTGTCGATGTATCTACACCAGTAGTTGATTCCTCAGAAGTCGATGTGTCTACACCAGTGGTGGATTGCTCTGTTGTCGATGTATCTACACCAGTAGTTGATTCCTCAGTAGTCGATGTGTCTACACCAGTGGTGGATTGCTCTGTTGTCGATGTATCTGCACCAGTAGTTGATTCCTCAGTAGTCGATGTGTCTACTCCAGTGGTGGATTGCTCTGTTGTCGATGTATCTACACCAGTAGTTGATTCCTCAGTAGTCGATGTGTCTACACCAGTGGTGGATTGCTCTGTTGTCGATGTATCTGCACCAGTAGTTGATTCCTCAGTAGTCGATGTGTCTACTCTAGTGGTGGATTGCTCTGTTGTCGATGTATCTACACCAGTAGTGGATTCCTCAGTAGTCGATGTGTCTACACCAGTGGTGGATTGCTCTGTTGTCGATGTATCTGCACCAGTAGTTGATTCTCCAGTAGTCGATGTGTCTACACCAGTGGTGGATTGCTCTGTTGTCGATGTATCTGCACCAGTAGTTGATTCCTCAGTAGTCGATGTGTCTACTCTAGTGGTGGATTGCTCTGTTGTCGATGTATCTACACCAGTAGTTGATTCCTCAGTAGTCGATGTGTCTACACCAGTGGTGGATTGCTCTGTTGTCGATGTATCTACACCAGTAGTTGATTCCTCAGAAGTCGATGTGTCTACACCAGTGGTGGATTGCTCTGTTGTCGATGTATCTACACCAGTAGTTGATTCCTCAGTAGTCGATGTGTCTACACCAGTGGTGGATTGCTCTGTTGTCGATGTATCTGCACCAGTAGTTGATTCCTCAGTAGTCGATGTGTCTACTCCAGTGGTGGATTGCTCTGTTGTCGATGTATCTACACCAGTAGTTGATTCCTCAGTAGTCGATGTGTCTACACCAGTGGTGGATTGCTCTGTTGTCGATGTATCTGCACCAGTAGTTGATTCCTCAGTAGTCGATGTGTCTACTCTAGTGGTGGATTGCTCTGTTGTCGATGTATCTACACCAGTAGTGGATTCCTCAGTAGTCGATGTGTCTACACCAGTGGTGGATTGCTCTGTTGTCGATGTATCTGCACCAGTAGTTGATTCTCCAGTAGTCGATGTGTCTACACCAGTGGTGGATTGCTCTGTTGTCGATGTATCTGCACCAGTAGTTGATTCCTCAGTAGTCGATGTGTCTACTCTAGTGGTGGATTGCTCTGTTGTCGATGTATCTACACCAGTAGTTGATTCCTCAGTAGTCGATGTGTCTACACCAGTGGTGGATTGCTCTGTTGTCGATGTATCTACACCAGTAGTTGATTCCTCAGAAGTCGATGTGTCTACACCAGTGGTGGATTGCTCTGTTGTCGATGTATCTACACCAGTAGTTGATTCCTCAGTAGTCGATGTGTCTACACCAGTGGTGGATTGCTCTGTTGTCGATGTATCTGCACCAGTAGTTGATTCCTCAGTAGTCGATGTGTCTACTCCAGTGGTGGATTGCTCTGTTGTCGATGTATCTACACCAGTAGTTGATTCCTCAGTAGTCGATGTGTCTACTCTAGTGGTGGATTGCTCTGTTGTCGATGTATCTACACCAGTAGTGGATTCCTCAGTAGTCGATGTGTCTACACCAGTGGTGGATTGCTCTGTTGTCGATGTATCTGCACCAGTGGTGGATTGCTCTGTTGTCGATGTATCTGCACCAGTGGTGGATTGCTCTGTTGTCGATGTATCTACACCAGTGGTGGATTGCTCTGTTGTCGATGTATCTACACCAGTAGTTGATTCCTCAGTAGTCGATGTGTCTACACCAGTGGTGGATTGCTCTGTTGTCGATGTATCTACACCAGTAGTTGAGTCCTCAGTAGTCGATGTGTCTACTCCAGTGGTGGATTGCTCTGTTGTCGATGTATCTACACCAGTAGTTGATTCCTCAGTAGTCGATGTGTCTACACCAGTGGTGGATTGCTCTGTTGTCGATGTATCTACACCAGTAGTTGATTCCTCTGTAGTCGATGTGTCTACACCAGTGGTGGATTGCTCTGTTGTCGATGTATCTACACCAGTAGTTGATTCCTCTGTAGTCGATGTGTCTACACCAGTGGTGGATTGCTCTGTTGTCGATGTATCTACACCAGTAGTTGATTCCTCTGTAGTCGATGTGTCTACACCAGTGGTGGATTGCTCTGTTGTCGATGTATCTACACCAGTAGTTGAGTCCTCAGTAGTCGATGTGTCTACTCCAGTGGTGGGTTGCTCTGTTGTCGATGTATCTACACCAGTAGTTGATTCCTCAGTAGTCGATGTGTCTACACCAGTGGTGGAGTGCTCTGTTGTCGATGTATCTACACCAGTAGTTGATTCCTCAGTAGTCGATGTGTCTACACCAGTGGTGGATTGCTCTGTTGTCGATGTATCTACACCAGTAGTTGAGTCCTCAGTAGTCGATGTGTCTACTCCAGTGGTGGATTGCTCTGTTGTCGATGTATCTACACCAGTAGTTGATTCCTCTGTAGTCGATGTGTCTACACCAGTGGTGGATTGCTCTGTTGTCGATGTATCTACACCAGTAGTTGATTCCTCTGTAGTCGATGTGTCTACACCAGTGGTGGAGTGCTCTGTTGTCGATGTATCTGCACCAGTAGTTGATTCCTCAGTAGTCGATGTGTCTACACCAGTGGTGGATTGCTCTGTTGTCGATGTATCTACACCAGTAGTTGATTCCTCAGTAGTCGATGTGTCTACACCAGTGGTGGATTGCTCTGTTGTCGATGTATCTACACCAGTAGTTGAGTCCTCAGTAGTCGATGTGTCTACTCCAGTGGTGGATTGCTCTGTTGTCGATGTATCTACACCAGTAGTTGATTCCTCAGTAGTCGATGTGTCTACACCAGTGGTGGATTGCTCTGTTGTCGATGTATCTACACCAGTAGTTGATTCCTCTGTAGTCGATGTGTCTACACCAGTGGTGGATTGCTCTGTTGTCGATGTATCTACACCAGTAGTTGATTCCTCTGTAGTCGATGTGTCTACACCAGTGGTGGATTGCTCTGTTGTCGATGTATCTACACCAGTAGTTGATTCCTCTGTAGTCGATGTGTCTACACCAGTGGTGGATTGCTCTGTTGTCGATGTATCTACACCAGTAGTTGAGTCCTCAGTAGTCGATGTGTCTACTCCAGTGGTGGGTTGCTCTGTTGTCGATGTATCTACACCAGTAGTTGATTCCTCAGTAGTCGATGTGTCTACACCAGTGGTGGAGTGCTCTGTTGTCGATGTATCTACACCAGTAGTTGATTCCTCAGTAGTCGATGTGTCTACACCAGTGGTGGATTGCTCTGTTGTCGATGTATCTGCACCAGTGGTGGATTGCTCTGTTGTCGATGTATCTACACCAGTGGTGGATTGCTCTGTTGTCGATGTATCTACACCAGTAGTTGATTCCTCAGTAGTCGATGTGTCTACACCAGTGGTGGATTGCTCTGTTGTCGATGTATCTGCACCAGTGGTGGATTGCTCTGTTGTCGATGTATCTACACCAGTGGTGGATTGTTCTGTTGTCGATGTATCTACACCAGTGGTGGATTGCTCTGTTGTCGATGTATCTACACCAGTAGTTGATTCCTCAGTAGTCGATGTGTCTACACCAGTGGTGGATTGCTCTGTTGTCGATGTATCTACACCAGTAGTTGATTCCTCAGTAGTCGATGTGTCTACACCAGTGGTGGATTGCTCTGTTGTCGATGTATCTACACCAGTAGTTGATTCCTCAGTAGTCGATGTGTCTACACCAGTGGTGGATTGCTCTGTTGTCGATGTATCTACACCAGTAGTTGATTCCTCAGTAGTCGATGTGTCTGCACCAGTGGTGGATTGCTCTGTTGTCGATGTATCTACACCAGTAGTTGATTCCTCAGTAGTCGATGTGTCTACATCCGTGGTGGATTGCTCTGTTGTCGATGTATCTACACCAGTAGTTAATTCCTCAGTAGTCGATGTGTCTACACCAGTGGTGGATTGCTCTGTTGTCGATGTATCCACACCAGTAGTTGATTCCTCTGTAGTCGATGTGTCTACACCAGTGGTGGGTTGCTCTGTTGTCGATGTATCTACACCAGTAGTTGATTCCTCAGTAGTCGATGTGTCTACACCAGTGGTGGAGTGCTCTGTTGTCGATGTATCTACACCAGTAGTTGATTCCTCAGTAGTCGATGTGTCTGCACCAGTGGTGGATTGCTCTGTTGTCGATGTATCTGCACCAGTGGTGGATTGCTCTGTTGTCGATGTACCTACACCAGTGGTGGATTGCTCTGTTGTCGATGTATCTACACCAGTAGTTGATTCCTCAGTAGTCGATGTGTCTACACCAGTGGTGGATTGCTCTGTTGTCGATGTATCTGCACCAGTGGTGGATTGCTCTGTTGTCGATGTATCTGCACCAGTGGTGGATTGCTCTGTTGTCGATGTATCTACACCAGTGGTGGATTGCTTTGTTGTCGATGTATCTACACCAGTAGTTGATTCCTCAGTAGTCGATGTGTCTACACCAGTGGTGGATTGTTCTGTTGTCGATGTATCTACACCAGTAGTTGATTCCTCAGTAGTCGATGTGTCTACACCAGTGGTGGATTGCTCTGTTGTCGATGTATCTACACCAGTAGTTGATTCCTCAGTAGTCGATGTGTCTACACCAGTGGTGGATTGCTCTGTTGTCGATGTATCTACACCAGTAGTTGATTCCTGAGTAGTCGATGTGTCTACTCCAGTGGTGGATTGCTCTGTTGTCGATGTATCTGCACCAGTAGTTGATTCCTCAGTAGTCGATGTATCTACTCCTGTGGTGGACTGCTCTGTTGTCGATGTATCTACACCAGTAGTTGATTCCTCAGTAGTCGATGTGTCTACTCTAGTGGTGGATTGCTCTGTTGTCGATGTATCTACACCAGTAGTGGATTCCTCAGTAGTCGATGTGTCTACACCAGTGGTGGATTGCTCTGTTGTCGATGTATCTGCACCAGTAGTTGATTCCTCAGTAGTCGATGTGTTTACACCAGTGGTGGATTGCTCTGTTGTCGATGTATCTACACCAGTAGTTGATTCCTCAGTAGTCGATGTGTCTACACCAGTGGTGGATTGCTCTGTTGTCGATGTATCTGCACCAGTAGTTGATTCCTCAGTAGTCGATGTATCTACTCCAGTGGTGGACTGCTCTGTTGTCGATGTATCTACACCAGTAGTTGATTCCTCAGTAGTCGATGTGTCTACTCTAGTGGTGGATTGCTCTGTTGTCGATGTATCTACACCAGTAGTGGATTCCTCAGTAGTCGATGTGTCTACACCAGTGGTGGATTGCTCTGTTGTCGATGTATCTACACCAGTAGTTGATTCCTCAGAAGTCGATGTGTCTACACCAGTGGTGGATTGCTCTGTTGTCGATGTATCTACACCAGTAGTTGATTCCTCAGTAGTCGATGTGTCTACACCAGTGGTGGATTGCTCTGTTGTCGATGTATCTGCACCAGTAGTTGATTCCTCAGTAGTCGATGTGTCTACTCCAGTGGTGGATTGCTCTGTTGTCGATGTATCTACACCAGTAGTTGATTCCTCAGTAGTCGATGTGTCTACACCAGTGGTGGATTGCTCTGTTGTCGATGTATCTGCACCAGTATTTGATTCCTCAGTAGTCGATGTGTCTACTCTAGTGGTGGATTGCTCTGTTGTCGATGTATCTACACCAGTAGTGGATTCCTCAGTAGTCGATGTGTCTACACCAGTGGTGGATTGCTCTGTTGTCGATGTATCTGCACCAGTAGTTGATTCTCCAGTAGTCGATGTGTCTACACCAGTGGTGGATTGCTCTGTTGTCGATGTATCTGCACCAGTAGTTGATTCCTCAGTAGTCGATGTGTCTACTCTAGTGGTGGATTGCTCTGTTGTCGATGTATCTACACCAGTAGTTGATTCCTCAGTAGTCGATGTGTCTACACCAGTGGTGGATTGCTCTGTTGTCGATGTATCTGCACCAGTAGTTGATTCCTCAGTAGTCGATGTGTCTACACCAGTGGTGGATTGCTCTGTTGTCGATGTATCTGCACCAGTAGTTGATTCCTCAGTAGTCGATGTGTCTACTCCAGTGGTGGATTGCTCTGTTGTCGATGTATCTGCACCAGTAGTTGATTCCTCAGTAGTCGATGTATCTACTCCAGTGGTGGACTGCTCTGTTGTCGATGTATCTACACCAGTAGTTGATTCCTCAGTAGTCGATGTGTCTACTCCAGTGGTGGATTGCTCTGTTGTCGATGTATCTGCACCAGTAGTTGATTCCTCAGTAGTCGATGTGTCTACTCCAGTGGTGGATTGCTCTGTTGTCGATGTATCTGCACCAGTAGTTGATTCCTCAGTAGTCGATGTATCTACTCCAGTGGTGGACTGCTCTGTTGTCGATGTATCTACACCAGTAGTTGATTCCTCAGTAGTCGATGTGTCTACTCTAGTGGTGGATTGCTCTGTTGTCGATGTATCTACACCAGTAGTGGATTCCTCAGTAGTCGATGTGTCTACACCAGTGGTGGATTGCTCTGTTGTCGATGTATCTGCACCAGTAGTTGATTCCTCAGTAGTCGATGTGTCTACACCAGTGGTGGATTGCTCTGTTGTCGATGTATCTGCACCAGTAGTTGATTCCTCAGTAGTCGATGTGTCTACTCTAGTGGTGGATTGCTCTGTTGTCGATGTATCTACACCAGTAGTGGATTCCTCAGTAGTCGATGTGTCTACACCAGTGGTGGATTGCTCTGTTGTCGATGTATCTGCACCAGTAGTTGATTCCTCAGTAGTCGATGTGTCTACACCAGTGGTGGATTGCTCTGTTGTCGATGTATCTACACCAGTAGTTGATTCCTCAGTAGTCGATGTGTCTACTCTAGTGGTGGATTGCTCTGTTGTCGATGTATCTACACCAGTAGTGGATTCCTCAGTAGTCGATGTGTCTACACCAGTGGTGGATTGCTCTGTTGTCGATGTATCTACACCAGTAGTTGATTCCTCAGTAGTCGATGTGTCTACACCAGTGGTGGATTGCTCTGTTGTCGATGTATCTGCACCAGTAGTTGATTCCTCAGTAGTCGATGTGTCTACACCAGTGGTGGACTGCTCTGTTGTCGATGTATCTACACCAGTAGTTGATTCCTCAGTAGTCGATGTGTCTACACCAGTGGTGGATTGCTCTGTTGTCGATGTATCTGCACCAGTAGTTGATTCCTCAGTAGTCGATGTGTCTACTCCAGTGGTGGATTGCTCTGTTGTCGATGTATCTGCACCAGTAGTTGATTCCTCAGTAGTCGATGTATCTACTCCAGTGGTGGACTGCTCTGTTGTCGATGTATCTCCACCAGTAGTTGATTCCTCAGTAGTCGATGTGTCTACTCTAGTGGTGGATTGCTCTGTTGTCGATGTATCTACACCAGTAGTGGATTCCTCAGTAGTCGATGTATCTACACCAGTGGTGGATTGCTCTGTTGTCGATGTATCTGCACCAGTAGTTGATTCCTCAGTAGTCGATGTGTCTACACCAGTGGTGGATTGCTCTGTTGTCGATGTATCTACACCAGTAGTTGATTCCTCAGTAGTCGATGTGTCTACACCAGTGGTGGATTGCTCTGTTGTCGATGTATCTGCACCAGTAGTTGATTCCTCAGTAGTCGATGTGTCTACACCAGTGGTGGACTGCTCTGTTGTCGATGTATCTACACCAGTAGTTGATTCCTCAGTAGTCGATGTGTCTACTCCAGTGGTGGATTGCTCTGTTGTCGATGTATCTGCACCAGTAGTTGATTCCTCAGTAGTCGATGTGTCTACTCCAGTGGTGGATTGCTCTGTTGTCGATGTATCTGCACCAGTAGTTGATTCCTCAGTAGTCGATGTATCTACTCCAGTGGTGGACTGCTCTCTTGTCGATGTATCTACACCAGTAGTTGATTCCTCAGTAGTCGATGTGTCTACTCTAGTGGTGGATTGCTCTGTTGTCGATGTATCTACACCAGTAGTGGATTCCTCAGTAGTCGATGTGTCTACACCAGTGGTGGATTGCTCTGTTGTCGATGTATCTGCACCAGTAGTTGATTCCTCAGTAGTCGATGTGTCTACACCAGTGGTGGATTGCTCTGTTGTCGATGTATCTACACCAGTAGTTGATTCCTCAGTAGTCGATGTGTCTACACCAGTGGTGGATTGCTCTGTTGTCGATGTATCTGCACCAGTAGTTGATTCCTCAGTAGTCGATGTGTCTACTCCAGTGGTGGATTGCTCTGTTGTCGATGTATCTACACCAGTAGTTGATTCCTCAGTAGTCGATGTGTCTACACCAGTGGTGGATTGCTCTGTTGTCGATGTATCTGCACCAGTAGTTGATTCCTCAGTAGTCGATGTGTCTACTCTAGTGGTGGATTGCTCTGTTGTCGATGTATCTACACCAGTAGTGGATTCCTCAGTAGTCGATGTGTCTACACCAGTGGTGGATTGCTCTGTTGTCGATGTATCTGCACCAGTAGTTGATTCTCCAGTAGTCGATGTGTCTACACCAGTGGTGGATTGCTCTGTTGTCGATGTATCTGCACCAGTAGTTGATTCCTCAGTAGTCGATGTGTCTACACCAGTGGTGGATTGCTCTGTTGTCGATGAATCTGCACCAGTAGTTGATTCCTCAGTAGTCGATGTGTCTACACCAGTGGTGGATTGCTCTGTTGTCGATGTATCTACACCAGTAGTTGATTCCTGAGTAGTCGATGTGACTACACCAGTGGTGGATTGCTCTGTTGTCGATGTATCTACACCAGTAGTTGATTCCTCAGTAGTCGATGTGTCTACACCAGTGGTGGATTGCTCTGTTGTCGATGTATCTACACCAGTAGTTGATTCCTGAGTAGTCGATGTGTCTACACCAGTGGTGGATTGCTCTGTTGTCGATGTATCTACACCAGTAGTTGATTCCTCAGTAGTCGATGTGTCTACACCAGTGGTGGATTGCTCTGTTGTCGATGTATCTGCACCAGTAGTTGATTCCTCAGTAGTCGATGTGTCTACACCAGTGGTGGATTGCTCTGTTGTCGATGTATCTGCACCAGTAGTTGATTCCTCAGTAGTCGATGTGTCTACACCAGTGGTGGATTGCTCTGTTGTCGATGTATCTACACCAGTAGTTGATTCCTCAGTAGTCGATGTGTCTACACCAGTGGTGGATTGCTCTGTTGTCGATGTATCTACACCAGTAGTTGATTCCTGAGTAGTCGATGTGTCTACACCAGTGGTGGATTGCTCTGTTGTCGATGTATCTACACCAGTAGTTGATTCCTCAGTAGTCGATGTGTCTACACCAGTGGTGGATTGCTCTGTTGTCGATGTATCTGCACCAGTAGTTGATTCCTCAGTAGTCGATGTGTCTACTCTAGTGGTGGATTGCTCTGTTGTCGATGTATCTACACCAGTAGTTGATTCCTCAGTAGTCGATGTGTCTACACCAGTGGTGGATTGCTCTGTTGTCGATGTATCTACACCAGTAGTTGATTCCTCAGTAGTCGATGTGCCTACACCAGTGGTGGATTGCTCTGTTGTCGATGTATCTACACCAGTAGTTGATTCCTCAGTAGTCGATGTGTCTACACCAGTGGTGGATTGCTCTGTTGTCGATGTATCTGCACCAGTAGTTGATTCCTCAGTAGTCGATGTGTCTACACCATTGGTGGATTGCTCTGTTGTCGATGTATCTGCACCAGTAGTTGATTTCTCAGTAGTCGATGTGTCTACACCAGTGGTGGATTGCTCTGTTGTCGATGTATCTACACCAGTAGTTGATTCCTCAGTAGTCGATGTGTCTACACCAGTGGTGGATTGCTCTGTTGTCGATGTATCTGCACCAGTAGTTGATTCCTCAGTAGTCGATGTGTCTACACCAGTGGTGGATTGCTCTGTTGTCGATGTATCTACACCAGTAGTTGATTCCTCAGTAGTCGATGTGTCTACACCAGTGGTGGATTGCTCTGTTGTCGATGTATCTGCACCAGTAGTTGATTCCTCAGTAGTCGATGTGTCTACTCTAGTGGTGGATTGCTCTGTTGTCGATGTATCTACACCAGTAGTTGATTCCTCAGTAGTCGATGTGTCTACACCAGTGGTGGATTGCTCTGTTGTCGATGTATCTGCACCAGTAGTTGATTCCTCAGTAGTCGATGTGTCTACTCTAGTGGTGGATTGCTCTGTTGTCGATGTATCTACACCAGTAGTGGATTCCTCAGTAGTCGATGTGTCTACTCCAGTGGTGGATTGCTCTGTTGTCGATGTATCTACACCAGTAGTTGATTCCTCAGTAGTCGATGTGTCTACACCAGTGGTGGATTGCTCTGTTGTCGATGTATCTGCACCAGTAGTTGATTCCTCAGTAGTCGATGTGTCTACTCTAGTGGTGGATTGCTCTGTTGTCGATGTATCTACACCAGTAGTTGATTCCTCAGTAGTCGATGTGTCTACACCAGTGGTGGATTGCTCTGTTGTCGATGTATCTGCACCAGTAGTTGATTCCTCAGTAGTCGATGTGTCTACTCTAGTGGTGGATTGCTCTGTTGTCGATGTATCTACACCAGTAGTGGATTCCTCAGTAGTCGATGTGTCTACTCCAGTGGTGGATTGCTCTGTTGTCGATGTATCTACACCAGTAGTTGATTCCTCAGTAGTCGATGTGTCTACACCAGTGGTGGATTGCTCTGTTGTCGATGTATCTGCACCAGTAGTTGATTCCTCAGTAGTCGATGTGTCTACTCTAGTGGTGGATTGCTCTGTTGTCGATGTATCTACACCAGTAGTTGATTTCTCAGTAGTCGATGTGTCTACACCAGTGGTGGATTGCTCTGTTGTCGATGTATCTACACCAGTAGTTGATTCCTCAGTAGTCGATGTGTCTACACCAGTGGTGGATTGCTCTGTTGTCGATGTATCTGCACCAGTAGTTGATTCCTCAGTAGTCGATGTGTCTACTCTAGTGGTGGATTGCTCTGTTGTCGATGTATCTACACCAGTAGTGGATTCCTCAGTAGTCGATGTGTCTACTCCAGTGGTGGATTGCTCTGTTGTCGATGTATCTGCACCAGTAGTTGATTCCTCAGTAGTCGATGTGTCTACACCAGTGGTGGATTGCTCTGTTGTCGATGTATCTACACCAGTAGTTGATTCCTCAGTAGTCGATGTGTCTACACCAGTGGTGGATTGCTCTGTTGTCGATGTATCTACACCAGTAGTTGATTCCTGAGTAGTCGATGTGTCTACACCAGTGGTGGATTGCTCTGTTGTCGATGTATCTGCACCAGTAGTTGATTCCTCAGTAGTCGATGTGTCTACACCAGTGGTGGATTGCTCTGTTGTCGATGTATCTGCACCAGTAGTTGATTCCTCAGTAGTCGATGTGTCTACTCCAGTGGTGGATTGCTCTGTTGTCGATGTATCTACACCAGTAGTGGATTCCTCAGTAGTCGATGTGTCTGCACCAGTGGTGGATTGCTCTGTTGTCGATGTATCTACACCAGTAGTTGATTCCTCAGTAGTCGATGTGTCTACACCAGTGGTGGATTGCTCTGTTGTCGATGTATCTGCACCAGTAGTTGATTCCTCAGTAGTCGATGTGTCTACTCTAGTGGTGGATTGCTCTGTTGTCGATGTATCTACACCAGTAGTGGATTCCTCAGTAGTCGATGTGTCTGCACCAGTGGTGGATTGCTCTGTTGTCGATGTATCTGCACCAGTAGTTGATTCCTCAGTAGTCGATGTGTCTACACCAGTGGTGGATTGCTCTGTTGTCGATGTATCTGCACCAGTAGTTGATTCCTCAGTAGTCGATGTGTCTACACCAGTGGTGGATTGCTCTGTTGTCGATGTATCTGCACCAGTAGTTGATTCCTCAGTAGTCGATGTGTCTACTCCAGTGGTGGATTGCTCTGTTGTCGATGTATCTACACCAGTAGTTGATTCCTCAGTAGTCGATGTGTCTACACCAGTGGTGGATTGCTCTGTTGTCGATGTATCTACACCAGTAGTGGATTCCTCAGTAGTCGATGTGTCTGCACCAGTGGTGGATTGCTCTGTTGTCGATGTATCTACACCAGTAGTTGATTCCTCAGTAGTCGATGTGTCTACACCAGTGGTGGATTGCTCTGTTGTCGATGTATCTGCACCAGTAGTTGATTCCTCAGTAGTCGATGTGTCTACTCCAGTGGTGGATTGCTCTGTTGTCGATGTATCTACACCAGTAGTTGATTCCTCAGTAGTCGATGTGTCTACACCAGTGGTGGATTGCTCTGTTGTCGATGTATCTGTACCAGTAGTTGATTCCTCAGTAGTCGATGTGTCTACACCAGTGGTGGATTGCTCTGTTGTCGATGTATCTGCACCAGTAGTTGATTCCTCAGTAGTCGATGTGTCTACACCATTGGTGGATTGCTCTGTTGTCGATGTATCTGCACCAGTAGTGGATTCCTCAGTAGTCGATGTGTCTACACCAGTGGTGGATTGCTTTGTTGTCGATGTATCTGCACCAGTAGTTGATTCCTCAGTAGTCGATGTGTCTACACCAGTGGTGGATTGCTCTGTTGTCGATGTATCTACACCAGTAGTTGATTCCTCAGTAGTCGATGTGTCTACACCAGTGGTGGATTGCTCTGTTGTCGATGTATCTACACCAGTAGTTGATTCCTCAGTAGTCGATGTGTCTACACCAGTGGTGGATTGCTCTGTTGTCGATGTATCTACACCAGTAGTTGATTCCTCAGTAGTCGATGTGTCTACACCAGTGGTGGATTGCTCTGTTGTCGATGTATCTACACCAGTAGTTGATTCCTGAGTAGTCGATTTGTCTACACCAGTGGTGGATTGCTCTGTTGTCGATGTATCTACACCAGTAGTTGATTCCTCAGTAGTCGATGTGTCTACACCAGTGGTGGATTGCTCTGTTGTCGATGTATCTACACCAGTAGTTGATTCCTCAGTAGTCGATGTGTCTACACCAGTGGTGGATTGCTCTGTTGTCGATGTATCTACACCAGTAGTTGATTCCTCAGTAGTCGATGTGTCTACACCAGTGGTGGATTGCTCTGTTGTCGATGTATCTACACCAGTAGTTGATTCCTCAGTAGTCGATGTGTCTACACCAGTGGTGGATTGCTCTGTTGTCGATGTATCTGCACCAGTAGTTGATTCCTCAGTAGTCGATGTGTCTGCTCCAGTGGTGGATTGCTCTGTTGTCGATGTATCTACAACAGTAGTTGATTCCTCAGTAGTCGATGTGTCTACACCAGTGGTGGATTGCTCTGTTGTCGATGTATCTACACCAGTAGTTGATTCCTCAGTAGTCGATGTGTCTACACCAGTGGTGGATTGCTCTGTTGTCGATGTATCTACACCAGTAGTTGATTCCTCAGTAGTCGATGTGTCTATATCAGTGGTGGGTTGCTCTGTTGTCGGAGTATCTACATCAGTGGTGGATTGCTCTGTTGTCGATGTGTCTACGCCAGTGGTGGATTGCTCTTTTGTCGATGTGTCTACACTAGTAGTTGATTCCTTAGTAGTCGACGTGTCTACACCAGTGGTGGATTGCTCTGTCGTCGTTGTGTCGACTCCTGTGGTGGATTGCTCTGTTGTTGACGTGTCTACATCGGTGGTTGATGGCTTTGTCGTCGTTGAATTTACATCGGTTGTTGATTTTTGTGTCGTCGATGGGTCTTCATCGGTGCTTGATGGATCTGTCGTCGTTGAGGATACACTAGCTGTTGTTTGCGCAGTCGTCGATGTATCTTCATCTGTGGTTGATGGCTCTGTAGTCGTGGAGTCTACATCCGTGGTTGATTGTTTTGTCGTTGATGTTGTTTTATCAGTTGATGTGGTTTTTTCTGTTGTTGTTATTTGTGGGGTTGTTGTGTCATCATCGATTAGAGGTGGGCAGTTTTCGAGCATACCATCATCAAGTTCATTGTCATCACAGTCATCGCATACATAGCAGTCTAAGTACTGGGATTGCACTGCAATGTCATAAATAATAAGTGAAGTTAATAGACGTATTGAAGTGCTTGAACTTATTTATCTTCTTAGTTAACTCTTTCGGAATCGTTTTGAAGCCAGAGCGGTAGCCCAAACCGAACATTTTTTGGTCGCCGGACGCCCTGTGGCCTTTAGTGGCAATTTTTCAGGAACTTTTAGAGTAAGTTTTTATTAATAATAATAACACTGTGCTAGTCGAAAATAGAGACAAACGATGCAACTAGAAAGTGACTTTCGTATGCTGAGTTCAGAACCATTGGCCCTTTTGCTGGATTGGCTCTAGTTAAGGAGGAATCTGTTTTTGAATTTTACTGATTTCAGTTGGGTTCGTAGGTCTTATAGGTCCAAACCGTTTTGAATATCACTTTACTGTATGGCAAAGTTGTTGTTTTTTTACGACTAATAAATTAGCTGAACACACTAATGCAAAAAAATTATATTCTAATAATGTTTCTGACTAAATAGAAGAGACTTTTTCCCCACAATTTTAATTCAAATTTAAATTTTCTCGACCTTGGGGTTCAGTCAAAATTACTATTTGAGTGCAATTTTTTTGTAATGTAGAAAGTGGAAGCGATAGAGCGAAAATGTGTCCAAATTGTCCTTCACTGACTTCATTTCATTGTAAAAAGTTTTAATAAAGTTTCCATAAAAGTTGCCGATGACCCATAGCAACACATGAATTTCCAAACGGGTTCCCAGGGGTTTTAAAATGGTTAAATTGTTTATTTTATCAGTTCATGCTATCTTTAGCGATTGTTAAGTCATAACTTCAGTTCATATTTCCTTATGATGATCGTTAATTTTTATTTTAATTTGTAATAAATATTTTTAATCTGAAAGAACAATCGGAAATCCACTGAATGTTGGTCAAAAGTCACGTGTTTCAATAGAAGTATTGAAGCAATGCAGATCGTATATTATAAGGTTTAATTCCGATAACATTTCTGGCTGTGCTTTGATATTTCGATAATTCAGTGGGTGCTCAAATTATAACTATCAGTAATTCCTATACACTATGGCCCAGAAACCTGATTTGGTGGCATAAACTAAAATAATAAATATACAGGAAGCATCTTCAAATCTTCATCAAATTAGCAATTATCTTTATGTCAAAATGGCATATCGAAATTAATTGAAGTTTCAGGAAATTCCAAAAGTTCAAGTAATATTCAATTTTCTTTTTAATTATTTTCATTGTGTCCTCATTTTCATCGTTATTTATTTTTTGAACAATCCAATTTAAAATTTCATCCTTTTTCCTTTCATTCCCTTTTCAAACATTAAAAATGTCTCAATTTTTGAGCTTAATTGATTCAAAGAACCAAAATTTCCTTGAGAAAATGCAGGTAAATGCAGACAAATTTACTGTAAATGAATGTACACATTTGGCTCTTTCACCACATATATAATTTGTGAACAATCAATCTAGTTCTATTCCACGAAACTCGAAACAGAATTTTACAATTTATAAAAAAAAAAAACTTTACATCTTTTAGGAATTATTTCTCAATAACAACAAAAATCCAGCAAAATATATTTATGGTAATTAAAATAGCATATCTCCATAATTGTTCGGGAAAATTTGTCAATTTGTTTCTATAAAAAGCGTTACGCTGCATTTAGACCGCCCGAACGAATGAAGATTCTATAGAGCTATAGAAATTGTAGCCACGGTTGCCACTTACTCATTTTATTTTGTACCAATATTTAGAAAAAAATGTACCAAATGAGCTAAAAATGTACGAATATAATAAGTAACATTAAATTTTATTTATTAAGGATGTAGTCTGCTGTTCGAGTTTCAAAAAATCGATTATTTTTTTTTTAAATGTATTTAGAAAGTATACTGTAAATTTCAGACCAAAATTCAAAATATTACCGAAGTTATAGCTCACAGTCGAGAGCGCCTGTTGTGAAAACGTTTTAACACATTAATTGAATTATATTTTGTATTTTAAAAATAGTCTTTGGGCGACAAGATATAATGAGACTCTTAACGTCCAACACACAATTCTTTTGAAAGCATTTTAACTTTTCAACAAAAAATATTTGGAAAATAAGTTTAGAATTCTTAATTATTATAAAAGCCAAATTTGAACACAGAATGTACCAAATTTTAAAAACATCTATCAATCAATGTACCAAACGCAGAAAAATGGAAAAAATGTACCAGTTTTGGTAGAATTGTACCAAAGTGGCAACCGTGATAGTAGCTAAAAAATTGTCATTCGTTTAGATTTACATCGCCTGAACATTGCTCGTGAACATTTTGCAGCGAACCAATGTTCAACATTAGTTTACGCTGCACCATTTAGATTGCAAAAATTTAGACCAACAACTTCAGTGTAACTGAATATGAAGAGGGTTGCCATGCGACATGAGAAATAAAATTTTTCAAACTATTGAAAGCATAACTATTTATTTATATTTTTGAAGTGAAACTTCTTTTCTCTTGTCCTAGAGTAAAACCAACCGGATGTGACGTCGCGCGTAAGTTTGCAATGCGACATAATTTTGTCGAGCAATGTGCATGAGGGGCTAAATATCAATATTCCGTAACTAAATTCACGAGCAAACTATATAATAAACGATTCATAAATAGTTTTAATTCAATATAACATTTTAATTACACACACACACACGCCTATGGCAGAAAGAACAATGTGTAGCGTCGCCATCTTAAAGTTTATGACAGTTATACATTTCACATACAGATGGCGCAAATGTCCAAGGAATTACATGAAGATGTCGCACACAAAAAGAGTTCGTCTACAATTGTCATCGACATTACCGGTACAGAGTTTTTTGTTCTAGCATTAATCCCAAAAAAAAAAAAATGGTTGTGTATTAACGAACACAAGACAGAAGTGAAACTTCTTGGGAACTAAACGAAACACAAGCAAATGAAATTAAAAAACTAAAAAACACAAGCCAATGAAGTAAAAAATTTAGCGATTGAAAAATTTCATTTGCTTGTTATTTGCTTGTGTTTCGTTTAGTTCACAAGAAGTTTCACTTCTGTCTTGTGTTCGTTAATACACAATTTAGTTTTATTTTTTTAATATGAAGCTTAAATATTATGTTAATGCCGCCAATAGGGTTTCTGGACGATATTGCAATGCTGAGGTTAAGAAAACTCTTGTTCTGTTGCTTTCTTTTAACGTTTTTCTCCATAAAAATTTGAAGCAATGCATGCATTCTCCATAAAAATTTGCAAAATAAGAAAATATTTAAGAGAAGTTCATAAATAATTTTTTCAATATAAAAATATAAATTTTTTTCCATAATTTTTCGTATGCTCAATTATGGAATTTTATTTTCATATGTAAAGTTAATTTATACACATTTGTAGTTTTTGTACTATTTATATTTTTCGAATGAAAACCATTTTTAAATCTCTTTTTAGGTGGAAAACATATAATGATATTCGAAAATTTGGAATATAAGTATGTGGTGACCAACAATTATTAACTCTACTAATCTTCTATGTGGTGCAACAAATATGAATTTCTGGCCATCTACTGACACTTTTTGAGGACGAGGTAAGTTACGTCTGCATCTGCTGCCTTCTATTACAATAAATTTATGGTTTTGTTAATTGTTTTGTAATCCTGCAAAGTATCGATGTAAAAAATTCCATTTCTTAATGTCCTTGGCTCGATTTCATTTGAATTTAAATGTTTAAGCTTAACAAAATTTTATGGAAAACGTAGTTAGTAAACTAATCATTTGAAAATTTTTACTTGGGGCATGGTAATCTATTTTCCGAGGAACCAATTGGACAAATAATGCCTTATTAGAAGTGTGGAAAGTGGAAAGAAATTGCATGACATATTAATACATATATCACATATAGGCATGGTAAATGTTAGAAAAACGATGTTAACAAAGGACGATATCTAATCATGAATACACTTAAAAAACCGGAGATAGTCAAAGCTATAGGACTCAAAAAACTTATTATATCTGAAATTCGAAGAGATTTGCATTTAGATATTTTCATAAGACGTATTGGAAAAATTTCGCATGATAATTAGGAGTTAGCTTCCCCTAATCACTCTTCACAAAAAGGCATGTTTAGAATTTGCAACATCACATTTGTAATGGACCTGTCAATGCGAAACGGTTATTTTTGACAACGCTAAACGTTTACTTAAGATGTTCTTGACTGCTATAATCCTTTCTGGTACTATATATCTAAAAAAGAATTAATCAGAAATCACCAAGGCGATAATCTGATAATATGGGTTCGATTAGTTTCTCAAACAAAATATCAACATCATTCGTTAGAAATAAAATGTACTCCCATAACCACCAACATCTTCTGGATGAGGTACTTTTCAATTGTCGTATTAAAATTAAAAAGCCTAACATAATATTTAATAAAACGATACATTTATCAATCAAGCAAGATCAACATCATACAAATTTTTCAGAACAAAGTGCTACGAAGTATAGTTAATGCTCACTGGTACATAAGAATCAGCAGCCGTCACAGAGACCTAGGTATTGAAATGGTAACCGACTTGCAATGACCCTTAAAAAAAGATTGAATACACACATAAACGAGGAGGCCTATAAACTTGTGGATACGGCTGACTTACAACGACGACTCAGCAGAACAAAACCCTGTTACCCCGAAGACACAACTAGGAAATCCAATGGAATTATCTATTCTATTTAAAAAAAAATTGCTCGTTAGTTTTATTTATTTGTTTACTAAGTAGTTATGGTATCACAAAACGATATATTGCTAATATTATTATTGTATATCGTCGTTGGTCAAACAGAAATCAGTGAGTACAAATTAATTTTTTTAATTGGATCCGTATTAATTAGCTTCTATAATTCGAATGATATAATAAATTAGATTTTTGATGATCCAGTTGAAACGTATACTAATGTGTATATCAATCTTTTGACTTTTTAAGTTTTGCCAGTGTTCGTTGCGCACTATGCACTCCATGAACTAACTTCATCATAGAAATTAAGAACATGGGCTTAGTGAATTCTGTCAGAACGCCGACGATATATTCTACGTTTTGAATTAAAAAATAAAAAGAATATCAAGCAGCAGACTCAACTGAATGTTTGAAAGAGAAAAAGTTTGAAGTAATGAAGTAACCTGGCTGGAAACCTTGAGTTCAAACCGATGGAAAATCTTTGAAGCGTTTCTTTCTAACCAGATTTAATCAAGGGGGTCATCAAATTTTCAATTTAAATTAATTAACAAAAAAAAGTTGAAATGGTCATACCAACAGTTGTGCTAAGGAATTATGGTGGTCATACATTTTAATTAATTTGTGAGTGATACTTCTTTTCTGAATCTTATTATGGTAGTTGGAACCTTTCAATCGTTTTCTTTGTTTCTTTTTATTTTTAAAATGGAAATATAAAATAATGCATTTTATAAATTCAACGCATTTAAGTTACAGAGCTATTTTTATTATTTTCGTATTTATTGTACGTACTTGCTAATTAAAAATATAAAATAAATTCGGAATAAATAAAAATCATATAAATAAATCGCACTTTTCTGACTAGAAGTATACTTACTTCCATTGGTGTATTTTGCAATTACGTAGAAACACTTAAAACATATTTATTTATAAATAAGTATAAATATTTCTAAATAAAAGTAAAATTTACCATAAAATTAAGGGCTTATAATTTTTGGCTTCGGAAGAAACTGCGGCCATTTTTCCCCAAAACTTTTTTAGGCCGAAGAACGGAGGAACCGAAGCCGAGTATTCGGTCGGACGCTATTTTTTAATAAAAACACAAAATACCAAAATTTCACCAAAAATTAACTCGCAAACTAACAGTGGTGGGCATTACTTCTTCACACCTACATCTAGGCAGCTAAAAAAATAGAAATTTAAATGTTTCAAGTATTTCTATGCTCGTCAATAAATGGGTTAAATTTAAGTTCTTTAATTAATACGTATCGCGATTATGAGTGCTTATGAAACTACAGAAGTCCAAAGCGTGTGGACCTAAAAAAGAAAATGTGGTAGCAAATTTCCCAAGATATTCTCCATATCTGATTTTTAAAAAGTTCGGTTAAATATTTTATTTTCAAAAAATACTCATACTGCTCCCACAAATTCGCCTTTAAAATAAATGGTCTTGAAAAATTCACCTATTTGAATTTATGGCACAAGTTATAGTCTAAATTATATCACAGTTATGATAATATTTATTGCCAGTCGATACACGGGGCTTGGGCTCCATAATTTTTGATATGCATTGCACATCAAATATTAGCTTAGCTAAGAAATGTTTGAGGTGAGGTTAGTTTTTCCAAACGTCCCGTTTTACCGGGAAATCACGGATTTTTCCAGGACAATAATTTTTCCAGGTCTTATTTAATATTAGATTTTGCTTTCATACTTAAAAATGTTTTAAAATCCACTCATAAAAGGGGTATAATTTTGTTACTGACTAACCTTTCAATACATCTTTTTATTTGGAGTCGATAGATAACTTTTGCATGAATTTCATGTTTAGGACTTCTACAACAGACATAAAATAGTTTCACACTTATGCGTATCTTTGTTTGTCCTTTATTAAAGTTTTAAAAATTATACTTCTAAAGCTACAGACAAAAACGGGTTAACCCTTTTCCTTAAATTTTTTGATTTTCAAACCAGTTTCAAATAATCGAAAATTTCTAATATTCGAAAATCCAAAACCATGAAAAATACTTAACAGAACCTGTGTGGCAATAAGGAATAACAGCTAAACTCAAAAGTCGACTAAAAACCTGCTGCGTATTTGTTATTATAAATCCCAAAATGTTGAAAGTTTTACAATTTTTTTTTTGCAATTTAGCAGTCTCCATAGATTTTTATTACTTAAACTCTAATAATTACCACCTTGATCAAAAAGTTCCCGGAATAACCACCGTGTGGCGCTCCCATTCCCGTTCCGATTTCAGTTCTGGTTTTTTTGTTAAGTTGTTACATCTGTTGTTGATATTCCCTTTAAATCTTAGCATCATAGCTTGACATTTGCTAAAGTTACGTAGCCAAGAGTACATCTATCTCTGTGTGTGTTGGCGACTTTTTACAAATTTATTAAATTGTATTATATTAAATTTTGCGTAAAAAACGGATTTAATGGTGCGCAAACGTTGGAAATGTTGGAAAAGTGTTTTGGCAACGATTCTCTAAAGAAAACGGTCGTTTACCAGTGGCACGAGCGGTTCAAAAGTGGTCGTGAGTCAATCAAAGATGATGAACGCAGTGGCAGACCATCGACATCGAAAACCGACGAAAACGTTGATAAAGTAAAAGAAATTTTGGTCA
The DNA here is from genome assembly GCA_963691655.1 of Toxonevra muliebris. Lineage (NCBI taxonomy): Eukaryota > Metazoa > Arthropoda > Insecta > Diptera > Pallopteridae > Toxonevra > Toxonevra muliebris. Next base: position 96,313,281 of record OY829326.1, read on the forward strand.
ATAACTGCAAATTAACCATTAGAGAGTATTATTTGGGCGTTATGGGGCATTTGAGTCCAGAATTGTGGACAGAAAACTCGTGGATTTTGCACCAAGATAACGGTCATCATTGTTCGTAATTTTTTGACGAAAAATGCAACAAATACCATCCAACAGCCACCGAATTCACCTGATTTGGCTCCCTGTGGCTTCTTTCTGTTCAATCGAATTAAAAAACCATTACGGGGAACGCGTTTCAGCAGCCGAGAGGAAGTAATGGAAAAATCGCCGGAAGCACTGACGGACATACCTAAAACCAAATATAAAAAATGTTTCGAGGATTGGATCAAGCGCTGGCATAAGTGTGTTGCAGTCGATGGGGATTACTTTGAAAGGGACAATATAGATTTAGATGAATAAACTTGTATTTTTATTTTCCAGAATAAATTCCGGGAACTTTTTGATCACGGTGGTATGTAAGAACTTTCAATATTTCGAGTTTTGTAATGAAAAATACGCAACAGGTTTTTAGTCGACTTTTGAGTTTAGCTGTTATTCCTTATTGCCACAGATATAATGTTAATAGTAAAATTTGTATCACACCTGTTTTATTCCAGATTGTAGTGAATTATGCTATATGCATATGGATTGATGGCAAACCTTGAACAAATATTATAATATAATGAAGAATTTAAAAAATGGAATGCTTGTTGTTTTTACATTGTGTACATTAAATATCTTCTAAAATTCAATTAATAAACTATAAAACTATGTGTCTGCAAGCATTCACAGTAGAAGTGAAACTTTTTTGTTTATTTGAAAATGATTAGAAAACATTTATAACAAATTCTGTTGAAGGTTTTGCAGTCTTCTTCTCTCCATTTTGTTATTGCTTTTCTTCTGTTGATACTCTCTGCACTTATCGGCACAAACACGACGTAGTATAAGTATATAACACAGGAGACGAAAGTTCCGCTATATACAATCCAGCAGAGGCAACTAGGTCGGCTCTCTCACTAAAGCACATGAGATAAGACTGCGAGAAGTCGTTTCTCTACTTCATTGTATGTAGCCGAATAACAACTGCATGACTTCGTTTCTTAGGCTGATGCTTCACGGTCAATGTTTTGCTGTCAATGTTTTCTGTTTTTACTCTCTTTTCATCGTTTTGTTTGATGCCATGTTACACAAGAATAGAATACAACATTACGCCACGCGCATCTCCGTTATTAAGCTCTATCAAAATTGAGCGAAAGCTTTTGTGTCTGTAAGTAGATTGTCAATTTCTTTTGCAATATCTTATCGGTAGTATTAACATTAATTTTTTTTATTTTTTTTTTTTCAGACCTGATTCAAAAAATTATAACAAAAATGTTATTTGCATCTTTTCGATATTTTATATTATTTAATTCTTTGCATTAATATTATTGCGTATTATAAAGCAACGTGATCGTTACATTTGTGGCACATATTATGAATGAAAAGTTAAATATTTTAACTTATAAAGAAGTCAAATAACTATTAATATTTCATTTTATATTTGTGTCTGCAAATGACCGAATTAAAATTAATAAATATCATTTATTTCCACATTTCATACCAATGTTTAAATTGTTCACGTATAAAATGTATGTAGTCTCCACTGCTCTCTCTTTAAAAATTTGACTTGTGACGGCATGCGCAGAGAGAGGCAATTTTGATCAACTTATTGGCATAATCTTGTATTCTATCATTCTTCCATGTTACACCATCATTCTTTTGCTGTATGTTTTTTTACTACTTTTATCCGAAACTATGTTTTCCCAGCTTGAAAGTATTTAATTGTATTTTGGAGTGAAGGAAAATTTGACTATTTATTTTGACAATATGAGATAATGTTGGTGGAAATAGCAACAAATTATACAAAAAGTATTACATTTATGTATGAAAAACGCAGAAAAATACTGTTTAAAATTTGCAAACTATTAAAATAAACTCCGCCACATTGTTTCTTGGTCATTACCATGTTTTAATAAAAATTATTAAGTAATTTTTTAAACAGCAGTCTCATAACCAAACAAAAGCCAAACAGCGCAAATGGTGGCAAAAAGAAAAATGTATTTATAAGTTCGTAAAATGTGTACTATTTTCCATAAAATATTGGTATTTTACACTAAAATACAACAGTGTATCTTCGGCAACCCCATTTTATTTGAAGTGATGTAGGTTTTTCCGTCAGCAAACAAATTTGTAGTGAAATGTGTTCATCCTCTCTTTTGCTCAGTGTTCATTTTTCAAAGCAAATGCTCTCTGTTAATGCTCTCTACACTTATCGGCACATACGCGACGTAGTACAAGTATATACCACACGAATGGAAAGCAGTTATATGCAATCAAGCTCTCTCTGCATGATTGTATGCAGCCGATCCCCATATGACTTCGATCGCTAAACACTAACAGCATAACTTCGTTTCTTATTAGTTTCGTATGAGCGCAACAATAACGCGACTTCCGTTGCAAAATTTTCGATTTACCCCCGCTAAAGAAGTTTCACTTCAAAAATTCGTATCTATTGATAAAACAAGGCAAATATGTGCCCAACGTTATTGTGGGAACAATGAAATCCGAAGAACCTTTTAACAAAGTTTTGTTGGCATCGGTAGTTATTGATAAAGTCAAAAATTCAAAAAATTTATGTTTTTACTTTGGCCCTAAAGTAAATTAATTGCAATTTTTTCAAAGTTAACAATAAATATCTGTTTCCTTTCTTCTGTGGGTATACATCATAGTGATTTCTTGCTCGTTGTAGCATATGCAGCTCCATATATTGTTAATACTATGTTCCCATTGAACCGAAATTCCACAGTTTCAATCATTTCCACGATTTTCGCTGAAACTGCTTTCGGCATATAAAAATATGTCAAACGAAACCACGGAAATGAGGTGGTTTCAACGAAACTACGTCGAAACCGAGCAAAAAATCTGATGCAGACATATCTATACAGATATTTATATTTTGCTTTGCGTACAATTTGATTAGTATGGAGAAACGAAAATATTAAAAATTATGTTGTGAATTAAAGCTTTCTCCTATACCCATTTTTTTTCTTTTTGCTAAATATTTCGCTTATCCTTTTTATTTTCCTCGTATTCAAATGTTTGAGACCGAAATATTTAGCAATAATTGCATATACCGCCGGCATTTTATAACAAGAAATAAACAATGAACTGCAAAACCAAACACAATTGAAACCAGCTTCAATTATGGCTGAACGATTGTAGTTTTGTTTGAAACCTTTTGCCAATGTGAACACAGTAAAACGCTGTGAAATCAATTAAGTGTTTCGTTTGAAAGCCATGACGCTAAATCAATACGTGAAGCTCAAAGGCTTTTTTTCAAATTCCGATTTAAAGGTACCAGTCAGTTTTTAATTTTTTCGTACTGCCAAAGAGTTTGGGATACAAATTCGGAAGATTCAATTACAGTGTGAAAATTTTGCTACTATCATATTTTAAATACGCTCTTCTCGTCAGTGCAGACGTATGTAGAAAGAAGTTTTTCTATATAAATATATAAATGCCGACAATCGGCATTCCTTTGACTATTACTAATTTGAAAATGTACCTCGTAATATAGTGTAATACTATTATAATAAAAATCATACATATATTTAAAAAATATATATATTTCTTTTCAATGCCGTTTTTTAATTTTTTAGGACATTTTTACTACCTTTCTAGTAATTTCTAAGGGCTTTTTTTTAATTTTTTAGGCAACTTTTGGCAATTAAAATTATATCATTAAAATCCGTGCACTGGTAATAACTTTTTAAGGGGGAAGCCACTGTGACGGGTAAAAAAAAATGTTTATTTTAAATTAAAGTTTATATATTCAAAAATATGTGTAGAAGATTTCAAGTCAAAATTTCAAAAATTGCCTGAGTTACAGCCATGATAGTAAGTAGACTGAAAAATTAATGGACTGAAAACTTTAAACGCATTTTTCTCGAAACGACTTTTTTCGAACTGGTCGCGTCGATAACTCGATCAAATATTAACCGACATTCAACTTTTATTTTATTCGTTTTGTTCGTCTTTGCAGAGGCTGTCGTCAAGCGTAGCCGATTTTCAAATTTTTGATTTTTACTATTTTTTAAGCTCTTTTGAAACAAAAAAAAAAGGGTCGAAACATGAAAAATATTTTAAATCAATCGCCATTTTGTGGAAAATAAAAAAAAAAAAAACGCTACTTACGACGATAATCATACATATAGATTATTAAAAACTAAACATTTCTTTTTTTTCAGAAAATCCGTTCTTGAAAATCGACGCGACCATGGAGGGGGAAATTTTTTTCGGGCTCCACGGCAACGCCCATATCTTCAAAACTGTTCATTATATTTTAATAAAAATGTATGGAAATATTGTTGAAAGTGCACTTAATAAAATGAATATAAAACGATCCCCATATTCCTTTATTTGACAGATAAAAAAAATTCCCGAAAATCACTCAGTTCGAAATTTTGCTACAGAAACGCCAAACATAATTTTTTTTTTTTTTTTTGAAAATTGAACTTTTTGCAAAAAGTTTTGTGTGACATTTATTTATTTATTTGATTTTATGTTTATATTTAAAAATTAAGATTCGCTATAGATAAAAATTTAAGGTTTGGTTAGATACTAGGACACTCCATTGTTTTTATAACACTTTAGTTTAGTTTATTACAGTGACAAAATACTAGATCTGATCAAATTTAAAGTGCACCACTTCTGAACATTTTTATCAACACCAACAACAATTTATGCAAGCAATTTTCTTTATAGATTTCACAGTACCACTTTAGACACCACATACTTGCACCAAATATTCAAAAATTTACGATAGAGCGCTTATTCTGGGCGACTTATTTTGTATTATATTTCGTTTTGGGACTGAATTAACTTAGCTGAGTCTTTCTGTATGTATTTATCATAAGGACACATGAACTTTTTGTTTGGCGCATCTCTCATAGAAATTGGAGCATTTCGATTAAATTCACTAGCCACAGTATTTGCAGTATCTTTTGATGCAAAACCTTTTTATCTGGCAATATCTTCTTTACTATTAACTCACAATGTTTCATTTTTCATAATTTCAGAACAAAAGTTGTAATTAATTTCGAGATTTTTAACGATTTTGTTTGGCCTATTTGTATTTTCCTACTTTTTGCACAAAAATAATTCAATGTATTAAAAATCAAAAAGAAATTTTCTTTAAGGACATATGTACTTGTCTTTAGGTTTTTTTTTTTTTGGAAACAAATTTCATAAAACGTTTAACGATCGGACAAAATTTTGGACACATTCATTCTTTCTTTTTTTCCGAGTTTCACAGAAATTTTCATTTATTTTTATTATTTTCCAAATTTTGTTTTTTATTTATTTCTTGATAGAGTTAGATTTATAGAATCACAAAGCGTTTAAGTTGTTATCCTCGGTACACGAACGACATTCCAATTAACTTGCTTAGAATTAAGAAATTTCATAATATTTGATTACATAATTTCACTTTTATTTCCATTATTAAATCTTTGCACCTTTTATTATTACACTTTTTTATTGTATTATATTTATTTATATGTATTACATTTATTTATTTTGTTAATTAATCTCACCTTCACATATAGTAATTGCAATTATTGCAAATATTATTAATGCTTTCATTGCATTAGGAAATTATTATTATTATTTTTTAAATCTAGGTACTTAAAATTGAAATAATTTTCCTTTGATAATTCGTTTTTCTAACTATCATCTAAATTATTATTCTTCGAAGATTTTTTTTGTCCTTAACTTATATTTAATAAGAGATCCTTCGTTAACTTTGCTTCCCCCAATACAAATATAATTTTCCGACTTTCGCAACAACTTTCTAACGTAATCGATTGTCAAATCCAAACTGAATTTTCGCAGCACAAAAGTACAAAAGTTTCTTACATTCTTGATAATTTTAACGCATAAATGAAATAAAAATAAAAAAAAATTTCAAGTTTTTTTAAGAAATGTTTATAACAACTGATAGCGATGATAAAAATTAAAAAATTAAAAGAATAATAAATGGTACTTCTAATATAAGCTCAAAGTGTATGCATACACACAAACACGTTTTTTTTTGTTTAAATAGGCAATATAGAAATATTGAAAATTTATTGAATCACTTCATATCGCGTCGCATCACAATCAATCGAAATTTTTGTGTTTTACAAGCGTAAATTATACTAGTCAACACGAAATTCGCGTCAGGCATCTCACACATCATTTCTATAGTATTCGCGGTCTCTGATCAAGATAGTTTACTCAGCCGAATAATTTTAGACTCTTTTTCTAAAATATATCAAAAATAAAAAACTTAATGGGAAAAAAATTTCCCTAACTACTTATAAAAAAAATTTTAAAAATATATCTCATAAATTACATGATAGGCTGTGCTTATCAAGATTTATATAACCTGATTTATTGTGAGTTATAGGGCGTACATATTCTTTTTTTTCTAAAGTGCTTCTGGGAATTTATAAATTGTTGTTTTTGAAAGTGGTTCAGTTGATTTCGACAGTCTAACGAGTAGCGCACTCAGCTCATTCGTGAGGTGACGGGTTCTATTCCCGTTTCGAGCTGATGTTTAATTCTCAACATGAGAATATAAGAAAGTTACTTGCCGTTCGGATTCGGCATAAAACTGTAAGTGACCAGAAAAGTTTAAGGCTTCATAAGGAGCCTTTTGGCCGAATTGTGTCATTTAAAAAAAAAAAAAAAACAAAAGGGTAGCCACTCCAACCAACCAAAGTGTTTAGAACTTGTAAAAATAATTTTAAATGCAAATATCACAAAATGCAATAGGTGAAGAACTGAGTACGCTATCATGTTGAGAGCTGATGTAAAAAAATTATACTTTGTTTAATAGTGGTATCAGATAAACAATAATAAACACTTAACATTTTGATGAAAAAAAAGAAAAAAAAATAGATTACTATATTATAGTACTATGTATGTACTTTTGAGTTAAATTATTCATTGATGAAATTTTTAATTTTAACCCAATGAGTCCCTCTGGGAATTAAAAAGATTATAGAGTTTGAAATTGTAGAGGTTTGCTTTGACGTCCCTAGCAATAGTTTGGAAGAAAAAATTCGCTGCACTGGACCGTAAACAGTATGTTTAGAGAAATTAGGGTAGGAAATTCCACTTAAAATCAGAAAAAATTATTATAAATAAGTTCTTTAGTTAGAGGGGAAAAAATTGTTGCACTTTGCTAAAGTGCACCAAAAAAAAAAGATTAAGGCAGCAAAGTACAAAAAAGGAATCTCCAATTCATTTTAATTTTAGGAGCAAATTCTTACGTAAATTAATAATAATTCAACAAAAATAAGAACAAAAAATATTAGACACTTATATAGAATGTTGAAATGCTAGCTAGAACCATCCACAAAAATCACTGATTGGGAATCGTTTGCCTGCTCTTTATACACTGGTGCGACTTAATCACTTAGACAAAAAGGACGTTTCATTAAGCCTGATAAACAACACTTTAACTGTAAATTAATAAATTTTAAATCAAGATATCTATGAAAATTTTAGAAAATAGTTTTCTGCTTATGATCCGAGCTTTTCTACACGCCATAGTTTATCCAATACCGTAAACCTTGTGGTGCTGTGTAATTGATGAGATTCAAAAAAAAAAAAAAAAAAACATTGCAAAATAAACTTTTCTAATTATGAAATTACAAACAGGTTCAAACTGATATTTTTGGAAGCAGTGTTCACATTTTAGAGAGTTTAGAGTTGTTGGTAGGCTGGACTTAACCAGAGCACTCAGTCAACGAGGACCATAGGATAGAACCAGTGGAAGAGAGTAGAGACACAGGAAAGTTATGTGGGGATAAATGGGAAGAAGAAAGATCTAGGGTCTCTCAATCTCGAACTTCTTTGTTTCACTGATAAACCTTAGAAGCTCAGGAATAGGGAGAGTATGGACATTATTCATACTCAAGACATGTTCACATAAAAATCATTTAATTTTATTCGTTCTATTTGGCATTGAATTGCAGACTGCTCCGGCACATCGGTGGCAACTCCAATGAATTTACCGATGTAATCAAAACTAACGTTATCCTGAATTCTGGTTTTTGGCCGCTGATCATATTTGGAAAGTAGGGAGTTATTGTGGGATCGGTGGAACTTGTTTGCAATTTTTCATCTGAACTCTAATTTTGGCATTTGTTGTTGTGCGATAGAAGAGGCATATATTTTGGATGGCAACATCAATAAGCTACGTGAAATATAGAAAACCATTAGTTTATTCTGCGTGTACCAATGCAATAAGGTGTCACAATTTGGATGCGATCTTCTTCGTAGTCTTTTATGGTACAAATCCCATGAAAGGTTTAGACCGATGTAAAAAATAGAGTTCATAAAGATGGTGAATCTTAAAATTTCAGTTTCATTGATACAATATTTACTATGTTTAATTTACTTTCAAAAATAAAAAGAAAATGTATGCGGTCGAAAACATAGAACTGATTAGGGTTAAGACGGGATTTTGACGGCATACCTAGGTTTTCACTTTCGTTTTTCCATAATAATTCTCACAAAATCATCGAAGCGCCTTTCCAAACTATAATATACTAGGATAATGAACTTTTAGTTCAATTATATAGAGTTCAATGTGACGTACTGGTTAGTGTGCTGGACTGCTACGTAGCAGTACTCCGACGTCTGATTTTGAAAATTTTATAAAAACAACTAGAAATTAAAGAAAACTAATTTTATAATGTTTAATAATGATTTTATTGTCAAGCCTCAAAAAAATGGGAAATGTGTGAAAAAAGTGAATATTGCGAATAATAATGTTTTTAAGTAAAGTGGCTGGCTGTCATTGAAAAACATTAATAACATCAGCAAAATAAAAAAAATCGCTTAATTCGAAAAAAGCATTAAATCCAGTTCAAACATATATCAACAACAGTTTCAAAACAAAGATTTGGCACCTAGATAATATTCCGAACTATGTCAACTTACCCCATGATTAACCCATTAAGTCCGAGAGCAAACCGATTAAAACCCAAAAAATCTTCAATCACACGTCTTTATTGTCACAAATTCAAACTGCAAATGGTATTATCGAATTTTTTAATTTGTTTTAAAGATTCTCTATTCGCGTTAGAATAACTGTGATAGCGATTACGTGTTCCGGTTTATCGTTTATCTTTCGTTTATCTATTTTGTGTTTAACAATTTTGCTTCAGATATCAAATTCGTATCTGTTGAAATAAAGAAATTTCTTAATAGCCCCTGAAGACCCCATTTTTCCGAGTTCAGGTCCATATTGAGGAAGAACTAGATGTGATGGAGAAAAACTAAGTACGCAGTCGTAACCAACCACCCGGTAGAAAATCTCGTGCATAAGGCAGAGGTTGAAATTTCGTTGCACTATGTTATCATTTAGAATGCTGTGCTTGGCGCGATTGTACCCACATTACACAAGAAAAACATTCATAACTTTTGACTTAATATAGTGCCATGAGATTTATTACACCAAAATTTTTGTCGATAAGTACACGCAAAGAAAAAATTCGTTTCTCAGAAACGAAATTTTCACTAAACGAACTTCGTTCATGGAATTTTTTCATGATGAACGAACATTTATGTATCATAAACGACTGTATTTGGTTGCCATGAACGAAGATTTATTCATCATAAACGGTTCAATTCTTTTACGATGAACTAAAAATGTTTGCGATAAAATGCAATATTTCTCTAAAAAAAAACATAAAAAAGAAAGCAAAAACAATTTTCATATGTACATTGACATTTTATTGTTTTTTTTTTCTGATTAAAAACTAGAAAAAGTGTATGAAATTTACATCAAATTATATTATTACAATTTTTGTATTATTTATTATAAATCACACACTTTTATTTGTTTTTTTTATAAACACCACGCACTTTTTTATAGACAAAAAGAAATGTGATGAAATAATTTCAATGCACAATTAAAATTCTTCAATAATGCGTTGACAAATAATACTTCCCGTTATGTTGTGTTTATTTGTTGTTGTGTGGAGTTTGAATGTAAGCGTCGCTGCTGCTTCTTTTTGCGACGAGAGCGAGATGAGAGGAAAACGAAAATAAAAAGAGAAGAGAGTTGTGGACTTTTGTTTAGCAGAAACGATTTTTTCATTTGCCAGAAAAGAAAATTGCCTTAATTTTATCGTGAACGAATTTCCGTTCATCGTAAAATTGTTAATCTTTTGCAGAAAACGGTTTTGGTTTCTGCAAACACGGCAATGTTCCTCAGAAACGTTTTTGTTCAACGTAAAAGTAATATATTCTCCACAAACGGGCTATAAACATTTTTTTCTTTGCGTGTAACGGTCGATAAGGTCGAGGCGCAGAACATTGTTAAAAATTCATTTGTTTATAAAAATCTGATTTTTTACTAATATTGAAAAAGTTTTATGTTAATAACTTTTATATTTTTTGTAAAGCCATCATTTATAATTAATTTGAGCAAAGAATGGTTGATTTTTACTAAGCCATTCAATAAAAAATTCAATTGAAAAAAACAGCTATGTAAAAGTTTAATTGTTTATAACAAACAAGAAAAATAGTATTTTTACAAAATTTTGTTTAATTATGTTTTTTAGTCACTATTACTACCGGAACAGTGATAGTAACATTTCAAATTTTGCGTTTAAGTTTTCGGGTTACATTTCAGAAAATTCTACCCAACTCAAAATTTTAATATTATCTTGACTTTTTATTCCGCAATGATTTATTATATGAAGACAAATTTGATATCGTCATAAGCGTCTTTCAAATGGTATTTAAAACTTACCGATCGAGTAAAAAGCAAATAGAGTTAGGCCAAGTTGGACGTTGAAGTTGGAAATCACGTTGATGTCACCACTCAAAAGGTAGCACATTTTTAAAATTGTTGGTAGTTTGCGTGGTAATGCAACTCCATTCTACTTTCATACATATTTTATATTGACTGGATTGTTGCACTGTGCGTTTTCACCAAACCGATATCAATGATGCGAAAAACAAGCACAGAAAACAGAAAACAAGGTCAGAAAATATTAGCGAAAGATATTCGTTTGGTATAAGCGGTAGACAAAAAAAACGAAAAAATATTCGTTCAAGCTGATAAGCGAGAGTTTGAATGTATGTAGGCATTGCGCAAATACAATTTGTTTATTTGGGCATGATTTCGTATTTATCTCTTACCTATTTTTCTGCCCTAATCAGCACAATGATTTGCATTCATTGGGGTATCCCCAGTTTGTTGATTGTGTTTAGGAATAACAAATAAGCGGCACTCTGAATGAAGATTTATTAACCAAGGTTCGAGTGTTTACTTATTTTAACGCTAAGTTTATATGCGACTTTGCTTTCTAATTTCACCCACATTGGATGTTAAATTTTTAACCATTTTATCAGTTTTCGTGGTAAACGGGGGAAATATTGCAAAAACCGTTAGTGCAAATTTATCAAATTAAATTCAATAAATTAAAATTTGTTAACTTTTTTTTTAATTAGAAGATTGCTACGATATAACTTTGTCCACACAGATTTTAATGCCATCTCTAAAAATGTTTAACTGATGTTCGTCGGTATATAGAACGGTAGTGATAGCTTCTTTCAATATCTCTATTTTTTTAAGGATATTTGGAATTGGTAATTCAGGTTTACAATTCCAAATATTAGTAGCTTATATAGGATATTGAAAGACTATGAACTATCACTAAGATCACTGATGAGGAATTGTGGCGGATTCCGAAACGGCTGTCTGATTTGCCCGTCTCTATATACATTGTTGTTGTGATGACTACATTTGTTCATTAAGCCTGTTTGTATATAACTTCAAATAAGTCTTAGAGTCCTGCAAGGAAATAAAAAAGTAAGAATATTAAGTATTATTTTCTTTTAGACTCAATTTTGCAAAATTTTATATTGCATGCTATTAGATAAACCATACTACGCGATAATTCGTACCATGTTAATTCGAAAATCTCAATAATTCGTAACAAACTATTGGTCCCTTGAAAAAATCGCTTCAAATCGTAAAAATTCCATACATTTTGGTCCCGTCGCTAATTCGTATTTTTTTTTTCCATTCAAGGTCTGTTTAACTTTTTATAAATTGAAATTGGTTGTTGACAACCTCTTATAATTCGTAATGCAAAGCAAAATTACTATGTATGGCACTATGATTCGAAAAAAATCAATCATAGTAGGTAGCTACGTTCACTTTTTTTATGTAATTTTTTGTGTTTTTCGTGCTTGACAAGATACGCGAGATGAGCCTTAAACCACTAAAAATTACCGACTTTTTAGAACATAGCTTTTAATGGGGTCCAATATGTGTACATACGTGCATACATATTTCAGTTAATAATTGTTTTTGCTTTTTTCTTTATATTAAGGAAATTGAAAAAAACAACGTCAGTTCGTATTTTTCTTATTTTAACTTCGTTAACCATGGGATTGTATGTCCCAATAATTCGAAAACTCAAGTAAAATGGGAGATATGGTTTCCATTTTATTTGAGTTTTCTTCAAAATACTGATGGTGGCTGTCAATGAGTGGATTGTATACATGCAGCTTCAATGTCGTAAGTTGCCTTTGCTATAATTCCTGGTTACAAAGGTTATAGTAGACATTATACCCCATTGGAAAACATAAGGATAATTGTAAGGATTAAGAGTCCTGGACATATTTTTTTTTTTTTTAATTTATTTTAATATTTGCATAAAATATTCAAGAAATTCAACCAGATTTTGAGAAAAAACTCCGAGATGAAAGGGTTAAATCAAAATATCGTTAAATGGAAAACCTCTGTAATTCGTAAAACATTGCTGGTCCCTTGCGATTACGAATTATCGTATATATAGTTATATATCTACTGTATAAACATATTTTGTTTTGATCAGTTTCCTATATTTTACAGAGGGGGCGATGAAAAAGCGACCCCTGTATCCAATTTTATAGTTTTTTTTTTTTACCTTTGGAGCTCGAAAAAATTATATTTGAAAACACTTTTGTTAAAAAAGGTGTGCCGCTAAATATCTAAAAGTTTCAGGTCGGTCGTGCAAGAGGTAGAGATTATAGATCGCTTGTATACATGTCGGATCAAAATTAAACGATTTAAGAATTCAATATTTATTTAAATGAAATAATACTATAAATGATTACGTAGAATAGTCTACGTCCACGGCCACAGCTAGAGTTATTAACTACTGTACATCGCAATGGGGTTTTATACTGTTTCTTTTTGTAAATTCAGTACCGTTTCTTTATATATTTGACAATGTAATTACGGTATTGAATAAAGTGTATAATAATAACGCAAGCACAAGTAGATATGGACTTGCAATAACAAATGATAACAGCATATAAATGAATGAAGAATAATAGGGGGGGAGAGAGCAATGCGTGACCCCACATACATATGTAGAATTTCCCAATAATAAATACTTTTTTTGATCATGTTTAGAGAATTATGTTCTGAAGTCCGGGGACTTTGAAATACAGTATCCCTTCGATTATCCCGATTTTCAATAAGCGCGAATTTTCGATTTTTAACCCCGGTAATCGCAACAGCTCCGTTTTTATAAAACGCGTTTATGGAGAAGGTTCTGTATATCTCAGATCTGGACATTTTTTATATTGATACCAACAATCAAAAACTTTGGTTTCAAGTATATTATAAAAAATTAGAACGTGGATTTGTTTGGAAATCGTACTTTTAATTAGGTAATAATGAATTTGAAGACAACGAACAGAAATTCATTGTGGAGGGTAGAAGCAAGAGAAATGCAGACACCCTTTTGTGAAATTAAGACCAATTATGGATTTCTGGTATTAGGTACCGACAGCTAACATGCCGAGAAGTGGAATAACAGAAACAAAAATTCTGTTTTAAACATGTACTTAGTAATTTGTTAATAAAGTGCTCAAAGCTAAATTTGTTGAGAAGTGTAATTGAATCCAATTTATGTATCTTGCCGTGAAATCTCGTGAAATAAAAAAAATTGTTCAAATCGGTCCCGCATTTTTTCCAGATTAGCAGTATAATGGCTGTGTGCTATCAAATTTAAATTTTTTGTGATATATGTATATATGTAGTATTAAGTGTGCACTTCATGCCATTACTAGTTACATATTCGTCATTTGCTATTTGGGGTTTTTTTTTGCACTCTTCATTTAATTTGTATTACATTCACTGTACACACAGTCGCTGCGCCGATTTTGCACACTCAATAAAATTCTTGTAACTTGACATTGTTACAATAATAATTGCTATTTGAACATAAAGTTGTAATAGATAACAATGAATAGATACGAAGAGAGAGAGAAAGCGATAAAGCGAGATAGTTGAAATTTGCGTCATCTAAGTTTACTTTTTCATTCATATGTTGTTCAGGTTCAATAGGTGCTAGACTACACTGAGGAGAAAAAGAAAATTATATCAAACGGAAAGTGTATTAACAGTTAAAAATAAAAACAAGCTTGAACTTATAAGTACGCTATAGGGACAAACCAAACCAGGGGACTATATTTATCACAATGGGCCATTCAGACCTAAGTATGTCTCTCGATAGCCACTCCAACCTAACCTAACCTAGCAAGTTTCATGTAAATCCGATTGATTTCCAAAAATTTAGCTCGGGATATTCGGCCCGCCAATTTAAATTTCAGAAAAGTTACTTCAGATTCGTAATCAGTGACTTTAAAAACTTCAGAGTAAAAAGTTATAAGCAAATCCGATCTATTTTTAAAAATTTATACGCTATTTTGGATCTGTCGTTTTTGATTTCTGAAAAATAACTTCAAATTCGTAATCAGCGACCCCAAATTTTTTTATTTCTAACTTTTCAGTATTTTCAGAAGTAATGTCTTGAACTAAAAGATAGTAAATTTATAACATATGGTTAAACCAGTTGTTTTTATTAGGCCTGCAAATAGTTAAAGTAGCAAAAACCAACAGGCAACTATCTTGTTTGGTTTTCGAGTAATTCAATTCTTCCTATAGGCTTCGCACGCAAAAATTCAAATAAACAAAGATGCGCGCGCATCCACAGTATATCAAAAATACTAAATTTGCAATTTCTTAAATATTGAATATCTCGAAAACTATATCATATACAAAAAAAATTACTTGAAACCTTTTTGTTAGGAAATCACTCAAGCTTTTTTTTTGTGGCAAGCAATTTTTTGATATCTCCAACGGTTAACCAGTTATTAGTAAAAAAAGGCTTTTTTCACCAAAGGGGGGGTTTTTTGAGGGGGTCACTCTGCAACCCCAGGACTGATTTTTGTGGTTTTTGAATCGATCATACTCCCACTAACAATTACTGAAGAAAAATCTCAGATCTGAATTTTTATGATGCAAATCTTTAAAATTACTGGACTATAATGATTTATAATATGTTTTGACTACCGTGGGTGAAAGTTGGCTATATAATCTCTGCCATCGACTCTGCCATATCTTGATTACTCACATTCGTACCATTTTGTTATAACAAGATGAATTTATACAAGATGCTAGCAACTCGCTCCTCTTCTTTCTTAGTGGCGAAAAGCAGTAAGTTGCCAAAATCATGTTGTTGCTGTTCATTTTGATATTCTAATACGGCCGACACAACAACAAAGCTCGGTTGTTGTTGCCGTAATGAATTTTTGTAATGTTATTATCACTTTGTATATGAAAACACCTTGTGCTATGTTTTCCGAACTGCCGTATATTTTACCAGAGTAGTTTAAGATGAATTAATTAATTTAACACACTTCCTCAATAAATTATACTTATGTTTGCTTTGTTTTGTTTATCAGGGAGAAAGTTTTGATAAAAAAAAATTAACGGGAAGCTCCATAAAAATTTGAGTTACTAAATGAAGAATGGCAATAAAGAAGTGAAATATTTCGTTTGATATGATTCATATTGATATTTTTCACATTGTAAGCTATAACTTTTTTGTATTAATAATAAAACGTATATTTTTGTAAACATTTTCCGCTTTAAGCAGCCCGTTGGTATCAGATCTTTTTCAATAATTTATTAAACTTAAAAAAAAATTAAAGTCAAAAAATTTGATAGAGCATTTCACAAAAGTTTTTCTGTTCAGTCAGTTTGGAAATCAATTGAAAAATGTAGGAGCCATAGCTAATTTTATATAAGAATATTCAAATATCTGTGAAACTGGAGTCAATATAGTAAATTCAATGCAAATTAAACGTGAATGCTACTAAGATTACTAATCAGTGACCCCACATCAATAAGAAAGCAATATGGCTATTCATGAGTTGGTGAGAAATGCCATTGCGACGTTGCTAAACTTTGAATAGTGAAAGTTTGACATTTGCACTTTGCACTGCTCTCGAAATCGCGCACTGCTTCGACTCAATGCGTAATTGCGACGAAGTATGATTGCGAATTTATAAACAGCTGACTGCCGTTTTGCAATATCTGTTTAATGCAGAAAAGTTTAAATTTGTAAAAGGAATCCATTTCACATTTCAATAAAATTTTAGTGAAAACGATGATAGTGCGTTTTGTTTTTTTATCTGAGGAAAACAAAACATAGAAACTAAAAATAAAAAAATGGACGGAATTTATGTAAACAAAAAGGAAGGACGGAATTGAGGCATTTCTTCTTTACTTTTTCTAATGCTCATAGAGATAATTTTTTTTTTTTGAAAGAGAATAAAATAGGTTTGTTGAAAAAAAAAATGAAAAACTGAAGAGAGTGGGTGCTGTAGAGATGCCATGTTTTCCCATTGCTGATGTAGTCTCTTCAACTTCTAAAAAATTACGAGAGAAGCTGCCATTGAAATTTGAACATGAAAAATTCATCGATCCACCGTAATCAGTGATGGAATAGTAAGTGCCTTTTCCGACTTTCTCAGACTACTACGTATATTAGGTACAATTGGCACATTTTAGGTATAATTTGTCAAAATTTTCAAACTAAATTACAATAAAAAATATTTTGTAATAAGTACCTACTTTAACTTGCCAAAGTACTGTATAGGTTAACATCACAGAAGTTTTTTAATATTTATTATAAATCTTTATGAACATCAATAACACACCTGTGAGTTTTGAAACAAATTTTGGCTGAAAATTTTTGTAAAATCGAAAATTATGATCGAACTTCTGCAGCTTTCTTAACCAATATGGGATATTATGAAATTTAACAATTTTGTTTGTTTTCTCCGTGGGTTCATCTAAATGAGTAAAAACTTTTCTCCGCTTTTAGTTTTCGATTTGTTCTTTTGATCACATTTTATTTAAAAACATTAATATTTACTTAAAATTTACAAAATAGTTTTAATACGGTTAAGGTTTGATTTTCGATTTGGCACTTCCTTCGTCGACTTTTCAATTTCAGTTCTTTTATTTTCAATTGAACTTAATTTTGGGACATTTAGCAGATCGTTGGGGTTTGTGTAGGCATAATGTGGAGGCGCCACTACTTTCTCCTATTCGTTATGTTTACGAATAAACTCTCCAAGCACCGGTACGCATGGAGAAAAAACTTATGTATGTTTTAAAAAAACTTGGGTGGATCAATTTTGCCCAAGTTTAAGGCAATTTATACTCAATTTTGCTAAAATTGTACACAAGTTTTTTCTGTGTATAGGCACCTTTCCCTGTAATTCTGCAAAAGCACCGCAACTGATTTCACTCTCGCTTATAAAACTTTCTGGGAACTTGGTCTCATATACATATATATGTTCTTGTCTGGTGCTTTCACATTAAACGACTCAAAATAATATTTCCTCGGAGATTCGTTGCCGTCAATGGCAAAGTTTGATTCGTCATTCATCGCACAAATTTACGAAGAATGGGGTGTAAAGAAAAATTTGGACAGGTTACCCAACCTGGTTTTAATTACTCTTAATTATTTTTCTGTAATTTCTGGAACAAATTTTTTCTTTTCTTTTTGTTTAATATCCAATAATTCCAAATACTTTTTAATTGGATTTTTAAAAAGTTCATATTTTTTAGCAAACGGGCTATAATACTTTGCTTTTTAACCCACTGTTTCTGTTTTCGGAAGAGTGAAACTTTGGAGTTATTAAACACACAGTTTTCTCCAGAATATTTTTTTTAAAAGCGATTTAGCGATAGTGACATTTTTCATTTCGAATTCGTTAATTTTTAATACTTTTTTACCAACTTTTCTTAACCGATAGAATTTGTTGCGCTTTAAATGACGAGGTTTGGGGTAAGTGCTAACTGATTATTTATTCTCAATCTGGGCAATTGGACCCTTTTCTGTAGCACAGACACATAATGTGTTTACATTAGTATGTGTACATGATTGTAAGCCCAGTTAGCATTAGGAAGGTTATTAAGGGATCGCTATCAACGCGACCTCTTCTATATGATTATTAGCTAGGTTACATACATTAACAAACTACATATACAGTGCGCTTGCGATAACATGAACTTATTAAAACCAATCGTATTTACGTTTGTCAAAATTCAAGGCATAAAGGGTCTTAATAACCATCATTTCAGGCTATTTATGCACTTTAAAGTTAAAACTTTCTTTTTTTGAAAAAGCAAAAGAAAGGGTTTATTAAAAAAAGTATGTCAATTAAAATTTCATTGAAACACATTAAATTTGCATTGCATTAATATATACATACTATGCATTAAAAAAAAAAAACAGTTTTAATTAAGGTTTAAAATCGAAATACATTTCAAAATTAGTATACATTTTGTACGACAATAATATGCATACCTATGTAATTTGTATACCAAACATGGACATTTGTCGTTATTAAGGGAAAAATTAAATGTATTGCCAAAGAATACATTGAATTACTTACTGTTCACGTTATAGAGGTTTTAACCTTGTTCTTGTTCACATTTTAGAGTAGTCAATGTTAGTGTAGTAGTAGTGTAGTATTCACGTTATCGCGAGCTCACTGTTTTTTTTAATTTCCCTCCTGGAGAACTCTTCGTGACGATCGTTTGAAGAACGTATTTGCATTTCCTTTTCTTTATTGTTTCGTTTTTCTGTGCATCTTTGTTCATCTTGCAATCGTCTGGACAATTGAAAGATAACACTACTCTACAAATTTACAAAAACTTTCACCACAACGAATGACGATAACATTTTCTATTGTAAAATTTTCAATAGAATCCGAATATCTTGATGATTTTTTTCGATCGGCCCCAATTTTCCATGTAAATGGCAAAACTCAAAAAAGTGCATTGTTGAGAGCACATACTTCACATAAATGACTGTCAAAACTTTAAATTGCAGCCAATGAATTTAAAATGTTTGTATATTTTAGATGAGTATCAGACAACAATTTTAAGGCATAAAAAGTTCTAATAGTAACAATAATATTGCTGTTATGATAAAAAAAAAGTAAGAAAAATCACGTTTTTTCGTTTTTTTTTTCAACAAATCTCAACTTTGAAGCCTTATATCTCAAAATCTTCCGAGTTCAGACAATTGAATTCGCCGGCGATGAAATAACGATCACGCCGAATCGTGCAAAAATTTTCCGCGATCGAAAATGTTGGCTGGGAGTGTTTGTATATGAGTGAAACATTAATGGCTGCTGGAAGTTCAGTGTATGCGTGTGTGTGTATGTATTTGATAATGAATTGCTAGACATTCACAATTTATTAGTATTGTCGAATTGGTTTGTCTGGTCTACATATGTTTGACTGATTATTTCTCGCTTGCTAGCTTAAGCTATAAACAGAATTGCGGTGTACCGACTGCTTCACGTGGCGTAAAAACGCTGAGTAATTCGTTCGTCTGAACAGAATTGCAGCGTACAACGACAAGCAGTTGCCAATTTTTTGTATTGTCAACTAATGAAAATTATAAAAATATTCGTGTTCCCGTACTTCCTCTATAAATTTTTCACTAAATTCCATTATAATAATAATATTCCTTTAACTGTGCTAAATTTATATTCAATTGCTAAATGCAACCATGTTACATAGCCGCTTGACGAAAAAATCGAAATAGATCTAAGTCGACGTAAACTCGGCGTAAAATCGACAACTGCCGTAATTCTGTTTAATGCTTTATTCTCGTTTATTCTCTCTTTTTTCTGTTCAATAAGTGAATGTGTGGTAGTACTATAGTAACGGTTTATGCAGTTTTAGGTGATGGTTGATTATAGATTGATTTGTTGGGCTGATAAATTGTACGATTATGTGTTTGACTTTGATTGCTTTAGGTTTAACATTAGTTATCAAAATTAAATGTATCCTATATTGAAAATTAAAATACTACCGCACAAATGAATTAAAAAATTTGCAACATTTTTTTAAATTATTATTTAGGTACTAAATGACGTACAGTGAGCCACAAAACTGTTCACAGCGTACAATCGAAAAGTAATAGCCATGAAAAGTTGGTGGTCATCCAGTTGGATATAAGAGAAATAATTTTTTTGATAATAGTTTGGATAGTATCATCAGGTCACTCATAGCGCTTGAAAGTATCAAAATTTTAATCGAAATCAAAACTTAAAATATCCATGCGATTTTCACACTATTTAAAATTATAAAATTGCCGATTACGGTCGAATTTTTGGTACTGAAGATATTAATCGGTTTCAAATAAATGTTTTCCCCATCTAGATGATCAACAACTTCACACAGTTATTACTTTTCGATTTCCCAACATTTGTGGTCAGTAATCGTGATCCATAAAATGTTGTAGATTGTGAACAGTTTTGTGAGTCACTGTACATATGTATTAGAATTATTGATGTTGAATCGTTATCACAATTAGTTTATGGTTATACTCACTATTCATAAAACTAGGTACTTATGTAGGAATTTGTTTAAGAAATATTTTTTTGCACCTAGCAAACAAAGAAATTTGCGGTTGACCTGATGTTTTGTTATCCTAATTTAAGAGCTGACAAAATAGGCTAACTGACTCTTTTCCCATGATGTACAAAACTATAATAAATTTTCGATTATTACTACCCTTCACTGAAAATTTCTGGAACCGCCATTGAGCGAGATGGTCGAATCTTGTAACTTTTACTAGATTTATCAGATGATGGTTAACATCAATTTTCGCGGTGAGTGCTCTCACCGTTGCTGTGGGATTTGTTTTCACTGTGAACTTTTTGAGCTGATCACCCTGCTCTTCAGACCTTTCAGAATAACGATCGATGCATCGACCTTTCGATTCAATAATAATATCTTCCCCATACACATTTCGATTAACCCTAGCCATTTAACTTGAAATGTTAATTATTCGGAAATGGAACAATGAAATATGATGAATATTTTCAGAGATCTTCATTTCCATAATTATTCAAATTAAAAATACATGTGCTTATTTTAAACAACTTAATTTGCGGAGGAAATAACTAAGCAATCATTATTATTTTTACGTGATATAATGGATGGGTTGCTTAACCCTTCGGAGGGCGCGCTCTAAAAAGTTACACGAGAGGGCGCGCCGCGGCAATTTAGCCGCAAGGTAAATTTCATAGCATCGACTGCAATTTTTCTTATTTATAGCAAAAAAAAAAATCACTAAAATAAAAGAATTGATTGATTTCTAGTGATATTGAACTATATTTTAAGCATTTATTTTGAAATGTTTATTTGTCATCATTTTGACTTTGAAAAATTTTCATCAAGCTACCCTTGAATTTTTTCGTTGCACGAGAGGGCAGGCCGTGGCAAATTAGCCGCAAAAGCGAGTTACCAATTTTCAAACACAAATAGCAGCTAAACGATGTAATGAAGAAACCAACGGCTAACGGTAAACGACGCTGCATCTCAAAACTTACAAAGTCATTTGAGTGGCAGCGGTCGGCTACTTTGATTTGTATTTTAAAAACTAATTTTCCGCGGCGCGCCCTCTGAAAGCACTCCTTACTTATGTTACAACCTGATTCAAATAACTGGTAACATCGGCCTGCGATTGCGATTGATTGAAAATTACCAGTGGTCTCCCTTGTATATTTCTGCTTTAAATTCGAATCGGCATGCAACATTTTTCGAAAATTACCAAAACCGACCTTTATCGCAGATTTGGGTTAAGACTTCTCGAAATCCTAATGTGATAAAAAAAATTCTGCATCGCAATTTGGAATCAATTTTAGAAAAGAATTGCTGCTAAGTAAGTGAATTCTTATTTTAAGAAATTTTCATTTGGTTTTATTTACGTATATAAATTGTAAATCGTTATCAGAATTAGATTGTGTAATCAATATTCATTCTTAAACATAAATGCTTATCATCGTAAATAAAAATAATAATAAAAATTTTGCAGTACGATAAATATAAAATTTATTTTATAGTTCATGAGAAATCTTGCAGAAAATAAAGAAATAAAACAAAAGTTGTGATGGGATTTTTTGATGTGCAAACTTTAGTGTTACCGTATTGGGTAGACAGAGAAAGATCGCAAAAATATAGGTATGTATGCATGTATGTATGTACAGTATGTCCAAAAAATTTTCATACCCAACGAATTTTCAAAGCTTTTAAAATAAGTCGTGAATGATTTCTTACAAATAGTATTTACATAATTCGACTCTTCTCAAAAAACTTTTAAATATATTTTTTTTTTAATGATCTACTTTTCTTCAAATATTAATGCAAAGAAATTTTTACTCCCCATTACAACCTTTATATATGAAAATGGTACACTTTTAAATATTTTCATGAAAAAAAAGAAATCAAAGAGGAAGCAAATATGAATGTAAACAAATTTTGATCTACTCTTTGAGTCATCTTGGCGTAAAAAACAGTACTATAGTATGATATTTGGAAAATTGGTAAATCATCCTATAAATTTGGTAGAGAAATATTGCTTGCCATGTCCTGAGACCCCAGTTTAAACTTAAAATATCAGCATCCGATTTCTACTCCATATGCCAGTTTTTGGGATTTTATGAAAAAATTTACTATTTTGGCCAACAAAGACCCAGTAGATGAAATGGTATGACTTTGCTATGTTACTTCTTTTCCTATAATAGATTCTCAGACGTAAACATCGAGAAATGTACAGTTATATTCCAAAAAGACAGAAAATGCCAATTCATGACCACCTGAAACGGACTAGATTCAAAAGGCTGTACCGAAAGACTTTCGGCACAGCCTATATAAGAATATAAGGTTTTTATTGTAAAGTCAAGTACTTTTCAGCTATCAAAGTCATTACGCTGGATCCGAACAAAGCCTCATATATTGTTGCACTGTGTTATTAAGGATGTAGTCTTGTGTTCCGGCCTAATTTTCAAGGTTTTTTTCGGGAATTTTTTATTATAACAAAATAAAATACAATCATTTAAATTTTTTTATATGTTATTATTGACATCATTAAAAAAAACAATGGATGTGTGCATATATAGGGATTTGATGCATAATCTATATGCTAGGTAAATAATTCAAATTAAAACAATTCTTTTATAAACTTAAAAATTTATTAGATATCATTATCTTTTATATATGATAGCCCAATTCACTATATATTGCAAATGGTCTTGCATCATTGTAAATGCAAATTTTTATTCCATATCGCATATATTTGTTGTTGCGATAGCAAAAATATTTTGCAATTGTTCCAAATCATAGTTGCATCATTTTTCTTTTACTCAATGCATCGAGCACGATATGTTCGCATATACGCAGCTGTAATTGCATCTTTTTTCCGCGCTTTAAGTTTTTCTTCCTGTCGATTTGGAATTTTATTAGATGTGAAAATTATAATAAATAAGTTTGATTTTTTCTGTTTAACATATTTGCTATTTACATAGATAAAAAAGTGTTGCCTTTCTAAGGTTAATGCACAAAGCAAAATTTTTACAATGCCGTAATTTGCTATCATTATCACTCCATTTTTTTATACATTTATAGAAACCTAGATTCCTTATTAATTATAATTTTGTATTGTTTTTATATTTTAAAAAATATTTAATTCTAATCCAATCTAACTAACCGAATTCAAAACCTATCAAACGCCTGTGTTTGCTACGGCGACTTCTCTGCTTGTATGGTATGGTCGATCTAAACAAATAATTCTGCCACGAATAAATGTACACACACATTTTGTTTTCGTATGTTTCGTTTGTATGTGTGAGTAAATTTATCGAAACATAAACAAACAAACTGCTCTCGTATTTTAATTTCTCTCTCTCTTCTTCTCTTCTCTTTGTTGTTTAGAGTAGCACAGTCATGCCGCGCAGTAGTGCGAGCGAGAGGGGAACTAGACGTTACAGTTATCTCACATCTTACGATACAGTTATTCTTACATTTTACACATTTGAAATTTTGCCCATACCGTGAGCTAAAATGTTTACACATCAAAAATGTTTGGAGTTTATATTACGATATTTTATTAGATTTGTTTACGCCCAAAGTGGACACCTAAAAAAAAGGTGTGTCGCTGGCCCGAGTGATTGCGGCACTTGAAGTCATCTGAAACAAAAAATGTAAATGGAATACTGTTTTGTATGCTTGTTATTCTGGCAGGTAGTAGATTAGTATATTTAAACATTTTTATTAAAAACTAACAAAATGGCAGACTTCTAACAAAAAAATTAAAAAATTGCGCCTTTTTTTTTGTTGAAAATCGGGATAAAAAAAAAGAAATAATGATTAGAAATAAACAATTCTACTAGCTGCGAGAGCCATTGATGTGTAGAATAACCTGTTAAAATTTCAATCCAATCGGCTTTATAGAATTTCTTCAAACCCTCGGGCCGATCAAAAAAACCTTGTTTCGAGAAAAACGCTTTTAAAGTTTTTATAACACATACAGTTTACCCAAAAGGCGCTTTCGTCTATGCGCTATAACTTCGTTAATATTTTGAATTTTTTACAGTATACTTTCAATATATTGTACTTTCGAAATACATAATAAAAAAAATCGAGTTTCTAAAATTCGAACACCAGACTAAATCGAAATAGCTTGTTCACAATCAACCTTTGGTCTAATACTAATAACGGTATCCAACGTTGAAGATAAAGAGTATAGATAAATATAGCCATTATAGACAAGTTTTTTCGACAGTTCAATATTTATTAATTGAAGAAAAAACACGTTCAACTGGAGTGTTTGTTCCAAGAATGCAAAGCACATATTGAATAATCTTTGCCATCCAATCCATTGCCCTGCTTTTGCCTATGTTCAAAAATGTCGACCGAACATGCATCTGCTTTAATTTATTTGGTTTTTCGTCTCTTTTCATTTTGGCTCAAAATCAGGGACAAATGGCCAAAAATCCGGGACGGGGCAAATCAGACTTGAAATCCGTGACTGTTCTGTTTTATATTATACATATAGGTAATTCTAGCAAGTTTCGACTAAAAATCATAGTCACTCAAGACCTCATAACTTCTGTTGTATGAATGGCAATTTAACAATATTTAGCTCGTTGAAATTGTAATACGAAGGACTTTAAAAAAAGTAAGAAAAAAAATTATTTCTGGGACAAAATTTCTCAAGGACATAATATCCTTCAAAGATATGTGAATATCTCTGCAAGTACCTTTTTTTTGTTTTTAAATTTTATTATTTTGTAGGCTTAAGAATGTAGGTTAAATATTGAAAATACCAGACTGGGTTAGCGATGGGTTCATATTTTATTTTAACTTTCTCTTCTTAAACCTCAATAAAAACGTATGAAAAAATTCAAAAATTTTTGAACTTTTCAACAACTTCCCATTTTTTCTTATGATAAGAACATTACACATGTATCATATCTACACTGGCGGTCACAAAAACCGCACCACTTGCAATACTGCTGCAATTTCGGTAATATTTCCTGACTTTGCCCAAATTTTCCTTCCCTTGTAAAGGAGATTCCCTTGTTTATGTTTTAAAAATGTATTTAAGCGGAATGTATCATTTTTTATTGCGCTTGTTTGGCGAAAAAAAGAATTTTTGGAAAAGTGCCGAAAACAACTGCAAAATATAAACAATTGTCGCACCACCAAAATGTCGAAATTTTTGTTCTTAGGTATCAAGGAGTGTCATAATGTTCAATCTGATGCCTACATTCGACTGCTGCTAGACTGATCCAGAAGAAATGCAATTTGTACCCGCTTGAAAGGACAAAAGGATCAAGAAGACTATGGAAGACAAATACGAGAGAAAATGACATAACCTGAAAGAGAACCATAAATTATCGATTCAAAAGTGTAGTCACAATAAGGACTGAGCTAAAGAGCTGAATATAAATGTCGAAAACTTACGCAGAAAGAAACAAAAGTTCGGTCTGTATGGGAGACGATCAGCCAAAAAGTCGTTGTTGACGAAATGGATGGAAACAAATCGCCTGGCATGGACTAAAAACTACAGCAATTGAACTCTGGCAGATTCGAGAAAAGTTATATGATCGGGCAAATTACGCTCAATTTTTTATGCGCATTTAATCTTCGGTACTTGCGTTGCTCAGATACAGAACAATACAAGGATATCTGTGTGGCGAAAATAGTCAAATTCCCACAAAGTCAGATAGTTTGAATGAGTCCCTTATACTATATTGAAAGGACTGTGAACGCCCAAAAATATGGCTAAAATTTTATGGAGCAATTGCTGTAAGCCAATTGTGGTACGCTTTCGCTCATTAATGACGTTATTTTTCCGGACGATTCTGCGGCATATTATCACGCCAAATTAGCAAGGTTTAGTTAGTAATTAATGCCTGATGTTTGATAACTTTAGAAATAGTAAAAAAGTTAGATTATTGATCCTTATTTGTTTGCAGATTCGAATTTACTGGCGGGATTGATCAGGTAGCTCGCGCGGTTTAAGTCCGACAAAGCACCTCTGTCATATAATGAAATGGAAAGTAGCTCAAAACATGGCAAAGAATAAAAAAATTCTTGTTGGACTTCTGAAAAAAGTTTAGTATTAAAAAAGTAACTTGTCGACTCTATGCCATTCAAGATAACGGCCATAAGAAAGACTAAGAGACGGGCACCATTAAACTAAACAATTTTGCTTATGACTCTATTATGAAACAAATTAATCTTAGTTTACACCTTCAAAAAATAACAAATATTTTTATTTTTACATACTTTTAATCAATACCCTCAAAAACGTGAAATTTCTTCCATATTTTTGTTTTAATTAAAAAGTAATAAAATATGTGTGTATGTATGATGTTTCTTTTGCAATTTTGTTCATTTTGTTCCTAAAAATAAACAAAATCAGGTTTAAGACCCATTTTAAACGATTTTCTTGAAATTGGTGGGTGGTGCGGTTTTTGTGATCGCCAGTGAGACGCTGATTTCAATGGTCGACTTGTCGGTTTGAACTTCGATCTGAAAAAAGTTTTTAAATTTTAGTTTGAAATTTGGTTAAAATTTCCGTTTTGGTCGATATTGAGTCTGATATTTATCCTTTAATTTAGTAGAATTATCACCCTCCAAACGAAAACCCTAGAACCGCCGCTGGATTTGAAGAATATTCTTTGCAATGATATTTGGACTAAAATGGATAATTAAAAAAATTAACTATCTAAAATCTTTTTAAAAAGCTATTAATTTTTTACATAGTACAGAATTACCATAGTGGCCAGATAAAAGCTAACACTTCATACTTGGTATATTCCAATTTATCAGGTTTTTAAAAAATCATTCACGATTTGTGTTTACTCTTTGTTTCAAAAATCCCTTAAGGAGTGAACAATTTTTTTTGGCATACTGTATATTCTTGTTCACGTTAATTTGTGCGTATATATAGTGGTGGCCATATCATTAGCAACTAAAACTTGTTTATGGAAAAGTTTTCAAAACCATGAAATTATTTTAAGATTATTGCTTGCTAAATTAGAATATAATAAAAAAATTAACCATAACGGATAATAAAAACAAAATGAAATATTATTTAACAGCAGCTTGAATATTTCTTGGCAGAAACATATACAACTCAAATTAAAATATTGTTAAAATTAAGTAGGGAAATCACTATTTTCCATGATCACTTTGCAGAGGTGTTAAATCGATGTTATGTTATGTTAATGAAGGCAATTGGAATTGTAGTCTATGTCTATTCGTGCCCTTTTATTTTTAAAGCAAAACTGTTTTATGCTCAAGATTAGTCTATCTATTAGCAATCTAATTAAATTTATCAAGCCGTGTATAACGTGTAAGCAATGAAATCACTGTTTCCATCAAATTTTTTTATTCTTATTCTAATTTTAATTGCATTATTTCTATAATTAAAGTGCAATTGTTGTTAAATAAATAAATAATAAAACGCTCCTATAAATGAATTGACATAATAGCGCTCAGCAATTGTTTGTTGTCGCTTCTCAATTATCACCACCTCACCTTATCAGCTCAACGAACAATGTTTTATAGCACATAATTATTTGGTAGTGCGTCATGCATAAGTTTTACACATTTTTTTATTATCTACAAATAAACAAATTTAAAAACACACACGTGAATTTAAATTGTTTAACATTCATTATTATTAGTACATAATGAAAGAAAGAAAGAAAAAAGAAAGGAACTGAAGGCTGAAGTTGGCGATAGAATTTTGATTTAGTATTCATAATCGCAAATTTTGAACAAGATATAGGGGAAAGGCATGCAGGTTGAGGCAGTCCAATATTTTTATTTTTTTTCCACTAACGGTACGAATGTTTTTGATGTCGCGTTGATATAACATCAGTAGAAAATTTTGTCGTACAGTCGGACAAAAAGGTAAATATAACATTCGTATCACAGTTTTTGCCCTATTTTAATGTTTCGAATGAATTTTGAACATATCTTGCAAAGTGAAAAAAATATTACATCTTTTCAAAATATCGGCCATGCTTGCATGTTGAGACATTATAAGCTGTTATATGTTTTGGAGGGAAAACGTCAGAGACCTCATTTTAATGCTTGTTTATGTTCGGAATTGCTATTGAACTTTTATAATAAGCGAACACGGTCAGTCGAAAAAAAGAAAACGTCGTCTTCAGATGAAGATGTTGATTTCTGTATGATATGTATGAAGAATATACCAGCCAAACTAACTAGCACAAATTCCGAGGAATGCAAAAAGTGTCAACAACCATTCCATTTAAAGTATGACATAACGCGAAGTTATTTCATGTGCCGAAATTGCGACTCTGATGCCGATCTTTCTGACGAAAATTAATGAAATTTCTTATTTTCTTCATGGTTGAGGCCTTTATGGTAAATAAATAAAGAATAATAATTTAAAATTAGTCATCAAAATTTTTTTGTTCCAACATTTTCTCAATTTCTATAACTGTCTCAACCTGCATGTCAATAAATTTTTTTGCCAAAAAAAATATGTTCGGATAATTAGCCATTACTTTTTAATTTTTCAAGCAATGCAACTATTTTCTGCAGTAAAGGAGTAGCCCAAGGCATTACGTTTGCAACGGTATATAGCTTTCTGTGATATTTTTTTTCGTAAAAAATTTTGGACATAAAAACAAAACCCGTCTCAACCTGCATGCCTTTCCCCTACAATTTACCATTTCATGGACTTACCATTTAAATGGACTTACTTACCATTTAAATGGACTTACTTACCATTTAAAAGGACTTACGTTGGGTATTTTGGAAGCTGAGTAAATTAGGTAAAACTTTGAATTTTTTCTGAAAGAAAACTCTAGCTGTAAATTCTTCTTTTTCAACTTAGGGGGTTATACAGAAGCAAGAAAATGATAATGACTTTTATTTCTTTTCATGTTTTTCTAGATTCTTCCACTTCCGTGCAATATTATTTTTTGGTAAAAAAAAACTTTAGCTCAGTCTTGTATTTAACTCATTGCATCCTGGTGCTAGATGCCATGATCCCATTTTGAAATTTTTCAAAACGAAATTTCCATATGTCTTCAACAAGAGATTTAAGTACCTACTCAACAAAATAAAAGAAATTTGTTTCTGAATTTTACTCATCTTCTACATCAGTAGTTTTTGGCTTACCACAAGAAAATAAGGTGACCAGGTGTAAAATATTAAAAAAAATTATACGCCATATCATAAGCAATAAGTATTCCCTGGTATCAAATGCATTCAACAAAGTATTTTAGAAGTTATTTTAAGTTAAAGACAGTGAAATGTGGAAAATATGGATTTTTGTTGAATTTGAAACGCCTTCCAAAAAATTAACTTAGGTTAAGTCAAGAGAAATCTAAGATTTTTAAATTATCTAAACGTAACTTTAAAGTCAGTATAAATACAAATGTTAAACAGAGATTACTTTTGAAAAAAACTTTGACATACATGTTTTTTACATAAAAATAATTTTATTTGTAAATATATTTTTAATAAAATATAGTTTGTGGTTTTGACAAAACAAATTAATTATTAACTTCTACCAACAACCCCCACTCTCCTTCTCCAGATGTGATAATAACAAGGAATGAAACCGAAACCGTAACCATTTAAACCCGTTTCATTTTTCGAAACCGTAAGCGTTATTTTCATCTGAAAAAGAAGGAAACCGTCCTCTTTTGAGGAAATTTTCGTAATTGATTTGGAAATTTATAAAAAATATATATATTCTCAGCTAAAGAAATTGTTTTAATCTTAAAATGTTAAGAAAAAAAAGACCATTTTAAAAAAATAAATACACAAATTGTAAATCTTATTCTTTAACAAAAACTTTGATCTCTTAATCGCCGATTTCTGATTAATCCTTTACGAGTAATGAATTTGTTAAGAAAACCACTTCAATTGTTAATAACTTTTAAACTTGATAATTTTTTTTGAGAAAATTTAGTGATTGTATAATTTGTTACAAAAAAATACAAAAATGTTCATTCTGATGAAAAACTATTATTTTGGTTTATTTCATCTAATTTTTGGTATCCTTGAGAAACCTTCACCCATAGCCAAAGAAGAGAGATGAGAAACGAAAAAGACAAAATTGTTTTGATTATGCCTAAGTGCTTTGCAAAAATTATAGCATCGATTGTCTTAAATAGAATCAAAGAATACCTGGAATCTACACTAGATGTCGAGCAAGCGGGTTTTCGAACAGGCTCCTCGTGTGTCGATCATATAAACACACTAAGAATTGTTATTGAGCAAAGTGTCGAGTATAGATCTCCACTCTTCCTGCTTTTTATCGACTTCGAAAAAGCTTTTGACAGCATAAATCGCGACTTCATTTGGCGCGCTCTGAAAAATAGAGGTATCCCTGCGAAGCTAATAGCTATAATAAAGGCGACGTACGAGGGAGCTAAGTGCCATGTTCTTTACAACAGCAAAGTTTTGGAAGAATTCGAAGTACTCAGCGGCGTTCGACAGGGCTGCTTAATATCTCCGCTTCTTTTCCTGGTCGTTATCAGTGACGTCTTACGTGCGACGCTCACTGATAACTCAAAGGGAATTATGTGGACTACGCTGACGATATATGACTCCTAGCACACAGAGTTTTGGATCTGCGTCAGATGGCATTCAACACGGAAGCAGAGGCAAACGAAGTGGGTCTGAACATCAATGTAGGCAAGACGAAAATACTTAGCGTGGCTTACAACAAAAACAGTCAATGCCACTTCAGTATCGCAGGCAAACCAGTTGAGCAGGTTGACAGTTTCCTATACCTAGGTAGTATAGTGGCGGCAGATGGTGGCACCGAGGCAGATCTGAGCAGCAGGATCAGCAAGACTAAGGCGGTATGCTCTCTAAAATCTGGAGGTGCAACAATATATGCATGAAAACCAAACGAATTTTTAGATCAAACAAACGTCGAATCTATCCTGCTTTACGGTTGCAGCACATGGCGGGTGACGGTTGCCGGTACTCGGAAGCTTCAGGTTTTTATTAACAGATTTCTTCGCAGTATTCCAAACTGCATCTCAAATGAAGAACTTTTCGAGAAGACAGATCAGGATCCAATCGATTGCACAATAAGACGTAGAAAATGGCAGTGGATTGGCCACACTTTAAGACGTGACGACAATAACACCGCAAAATACGCCATGTAATGGAATCCACTGACTCAGGCTGGAAGGAGAGCCGGCCGTCCCAAGCTGACGTAGCGCAGAACTGTTGAAGCCGAAGCAAACTCGATTGGCATGGACTGGAGTGAGATGAAGCTAACAGCAGAAAATCGAACCAGATGGCGAGCAGGCGTGCCCCACAAGGGGTGAAAGAATCTAAACACACAAGTGCTTTTACAAAAACAAATGTGCACTAAATGCATAGGACGTGGGCACACCTGTTCTACTGTATTTGTAATCGACATCGGCTTCGGTATCGGCAACTGCCAAATTTTTTCTGATAACACAGTGCAACAAAAATTGTATGCGCGAGATTTTCCAACGGTTTTATAATAATTTAGGGTTGCTGATCACGACTGCGTACTTAGTTTTTCTCCATCACATCCAGTTCTCCCACAATATGGTCCTGAAGTCGGAAAAATGGGTTCTTCAGAGGCTACTAAGAAATTTCTTTATTTCAACAGATACGAATTTGAAGTCTGAAGTAAAGTATTTAAGCACAACAAGATAGACAATGTTTGTGTACACACTTTTCCTCCATTTTTTACCCTTCCTCTTAAAAATGGGGTTTTTAGCCCCCTTTTCAGTAAACAAAAACCGTTGAGAAAAATATTATACTGTCTTTAAAGAAAACGTTCCATTTTAAAAATTATAGGGAGTCTCAGAATATTGAAATAACCTACGAGATACAATTTTTCCAGAATAATGCAGAAACCGAATTTTTTGCATTAGAACCAAGCCACACGCATTACGTAAGTAAATAATGACATTGTTTGTTGTTGTAATTGCAATAGGCTTTCATGTGGAGCCAAAAAAAAAAATTTTATTGATTTAAAAAAAAAAACATCTGCATTCAATACCTATTATCATATACAAGTGCTCCCCAGTTGTGCTCGAGTATTTTCCACGATTTGGCTAAGAGTGAATATCTGGTCAATGGTTGATTTACTAGTACTGATAAGTTCCTATCAGTTTGATAACGATGGGTTCAGTCATTCACACAATATTCTGTATAGAACCGCATATGTGATATTAAGAAGACTTATCCCAAGATAGTTGGATCGTGGGATCGCCTCTCTTTTGGATTAGAATAGGCAGATTACGCTGAGATTCTAATCACTGGGTATGCTTTCATCCGACCATATTATGCGTACGAACTCGTGAAAGCGTTTTATAAGCTCTTCGTCTTCGATCTTAACCCTCTAGCTCTAAATTGAACAAAAAACAAAAAGAAAAAAATAATTCAAAAATAAAAAAAAAATTTTTGATTTGAAATTTATTAAAAAAAAATTTGTGGCATTTGAACCTGAGCCACAAGTGGCTGCGTGCTTGCTTGCGCACTAGACAACTAGGCTATAGCGTGAAGAATTTCGGAAGTTACTATTTTGTAGTTTTGTTTTTCAAAGCAACAGCACATTGTCAGTTAATATAACAGAGGGATTTAACAGCAAAATCTGTTGGTTTGATATAACAGCATTTTTTCCCTCAGTGTATTAATCAATTCCGATTTTTTTTTAGAACTCAGCAGGCAAGTCATCTGCACCCGCAGCATTTTTATTATTCACCCGAGTGTTGGGGGCTTCCGAAACAGCTTCCGCAGTAGCTGGATTATTTTATTTATTTATTTGTTTACTAAATTATTTTTTTCTAAGTTTTTTGTAATCAAAAAATTACAATTAATCATAAAATTAAACAATATAAATTTTTTTAATTAATTCTAACAATGTAAAATAGTATTATCTAATCGCTAATGTTTTACAATGTTCATATAAAGATTGCCTAAAAATATTTAGATTTTTACAATTTTTTATTTCACTAGGCAACTTAATAAAACTCTTTCACCCCTTTTCTTTCTGACTTTGATTTTCTGATACTGTTTTACTCAATGGTAATCTAAAATAATCTTTATCTGTTTTTGAATACATACATACCATATATGAATAAATAAAACTATCACTTAAGGGAGCCTTACACTTTCTCAGTCTTAAATTTTAGCAAATTTTATAGAAGTGATAGATTAAAAAACATGTACTTTCTAATCCGGACTTTTTTTTTTAATATACATATTTATAGACTTCAAGTACAAGGAAGAATTATGTAATAATTTAGGAATAAAAAATTGCGTTCAGGAATTTTTTGCAGCAGAATAAATTTACTATTTTGGCCAAAAAAAGACCCATTAGAAGAAAAGATATGACTTTGCAGTGTTTGCCAAAAATTTTCCTTAAATCTTTTCCTATAATAGATTCTCAGGCGTCAACATCGAGAAATGCACGGTTATAACTATTTTGTCAGTTTTGATATCAATGATCTTTTGTAACCCCAAATCTATTTCTGATCTGACATCAAAAAGCTTTGTGATCATTTTCTGAAAGCTAACTTGCTTTGGCAGTTTTCAATTTAGCGTGCCGTAAATTCTCTTATTTTTCATACAAAATTATACGACTTTATAACTATACGACAGTATACGACAGCTTGTGAATATCCCAATTGTTTTTAAAAATATTTTCATAAATTCACATTTTATAGTGCATCAAAATACGAACGCATCACACAGAACTTACGACTTAAACATTGATGTTGTCAGTATAACTTAAAATTCAATCCCATATAATTAAATTCAGCTACCAGTTGTTTCCTATATTGTAATGTTTTTAAAGGGTTTCCCATTAAGGACATAATAATTTTATCTATTAATAAAACACAGAATTTTTTGAAATATTGAGTTCAAATCTATTGTGAATGTAGTGCAAGCATTACATTTTATAAATGAAATTCGATTTCGTCACCACGAGCCCGCTTACAGCGATCGATTCTTTGGACCCGATTTTCCACCACTCTCGCATACATTTCGACTGGAACGTTGGCAATTTCGCGTTTGATATTGTCTTTGAGCTCGTCTAAAGTTGCTGGCTTTATGGCATACACCAGTGACTTGATATAGCCCCATAAAAGGAAATCCAATGGCGTTAGATCGCATGAAAGAGACGGCCATTCCTTTGAACCATTTCTCGAGATAGCACGTTCACCGAATTTGCTTTTCAATAAAACGATTGTGACGCGTCCTGTGTGGCTAGTGGCACCGTCTTGTTGAAACCACATATCGTTGATGTCAAGCTCATCCAATTCTGGCCACAAATAATCTTCCAACATAACACGATACCGCTCTCCATTGACGGTAACATGACGGTATTACGGCCGAAAATTGGAGTAAGCGCTCTTAAAGTGGCGACCACCGACTTAGAATTTCGGTAGTAATTTTTAATAATTTCCAAACGTTGCTGGTTCGTGAACTTAACCATGATGAAAATGTTGACTTTAACTAACCTTTTGACATTGACAGTTCATTAAAAAAATTTAAAGGTGCGTTCATATAAAGATACGAAATTGTTATGTCCCTAATGGGAAACCCTTTATAATATAGTTCACTAAATTCTTGAAGCCTAAATGTTTCCCATTTGAGATATTAATTACTTCCTCTTCTTTCAATAACACTGGAATACAGTGAAAATATAACATAAGTAACTTACCCATAGAAAAAAAAATGAATGTGATTTTCGTGTTCAGCGACCTCGAATTAGTTTAGAAAATATACTTTGGTTCATATTATATTTTAAAAGTCAAATTTTGTATTCCTTTGTAATTTTTCCCGAAATGCATAATTCTCAGTTTCCCCAATATCGGACATGTGCCTAGAAAGTGCTAAACGTTTTCCATTAATTCTTCGATTTTTTTAACTGAATACAATGTCATTTATGTAAATATTGAATAAAATTGAGGGTAACACTGACCCTTGTAGCAATCCAACTGATGGGATTATGTCATTCGATATGGTGGATTCAATTAATGGACCATTTATGTTCTACTGAGTTAATGCCAGTTTGTGCAGAAGTGTATCGGTATTTATGGTTTTAAACGCTTGTTTTAGGTCAGAAAACACTGCGACCTTTCCTTTTTTGCTTTTATTTAAATTTAAAACTATTTCACAAGAATGTCCTTTTTTTCTAAACCCATATTTTTCATTAATTATACTGATAAGCAGTTCATGGATAGATATTTTCTCTAAACTTGTAAAAATTTATATAAAACTTTACAATTTTTTGTTCATATTTATGCGGTTTCAAGGCTTTTACACGTTTTAATGAATGTCCTTACCGTTTTTTTTTTAAGTTTCTACACGAATTACGGCAATGTTTTAATTTTTTTGTTGGTCTCTATATCATAGGTATGACTGTTGGTGAGATCAATTAAAAATGTTGCGGTATACTTTTAGGCTCCCACTATCCACTATTCATTGTACCTTATCGATGAACGCTTTTGTAAATGTCAATGTAGTGGCGAAACATAAAAGGTTTTAACCTCAACTATTTCATTAATTATTTTGAAAAGCTTCTATTGTTTTTATTCAGATATGTAGATATTGTGACGAAATAACTATTGTAAATCTTCTAGCGAAATTGTAGGTACTGCCAACAGCTTACATCGCCACCTACACCTCAAGTTTTCGAATCGTCTCATTCACAAGTACAACCAACTTATTATAATTGGAGTTTGCGGTTAGTCATTTTTCGGTTAATCGTAACCGGCGATTATTACGGTAATCGTACAATGCAGTTATTGAAAAAGAATTGTATTTTATTGGACCCACTCGTTTGTATTAGTACAAAGAACTGAGCTTTCTTCTGACACAAAAAACTTTAATTTTTGAAAAAAAAGACAAAACTATTTTTGTTGTTAATTTTATTTATATTTTTTTCAAAAGATAAAACAAAAATATGTCGAAAACGTGTTGGAGAAAATTTTCTAAATGCAATAGGGGATAAGTTGCAAGGATCCGAAATAGGGTATGTTCTACCTCCTCCTACTCGGCGAGTTTTTGTCCGTGTGGTAACTATTACCCAATAAGACTAAACTTTGTGCAAGTTTGAGTCCGATTGGTTTTGTAAGTGGGTTCCTTCCCTGTAGTGTATTGTTTTCACACTTGAAATCACTCTCAAATATTTTTCATTTGCTTTTAATTAGCAACAGTGTCCTCAGAAAGGATATTTTCTACCACAGCGCTTACACAAACTGTCCTGAGAAATAGGATAGAAATAGACTTAAAAAAATTTACAGATGCTATGCTTCTTGCACAAAAATTTGTCGGCTGTTAATTTTTGTAATATTAACACTTTCTTTTTATTTTTTTTTAATTAAGTCAAATGAATTTTTTATTAAATATTAATATAAATTCTGGGATATATATACATATACATACATACATATGTGGCTGTTTACATTGGTGCAAGCATGAACGCCTATTTGAAAGAGAGAGGTAGAAAAAATATCTCTTTTTTGCTACACATGTTAGAAAAGATTGCTACTACTTTCTCTTTTCTTCTCATAAGGAACACAAAGAATGTCGAATAGTTAAGCGAATAGGGCTTTCCTTTTCCACTTTTCATTTTTTCTCTTCAATTACACAAATGTAATCAACTAAAATTTTGAATAGAATAAAATGCAGCAAATACATTCTGAAAATATTGCTTATTAATTTACAGACAAATAATCGTAATCGTAAAAGCCGAATCGGTGCATCACTAATTTGTATGTATAATTTAAAATAACGATTAAATGTTCAATGTGGCCAAAGCAACATCATAGCTCACTGATATAAATATAGTAACTGTTGCTGCTGTAGGAGCAGTTAGTACTAGAGTAAAAAGCATGAGAGTAGCAACTAATAGTATAAGCACATATCGATCGTTTACTAAAAGACTGTCATAAGTCAAAAAACACGATTTTTGAATTAATGGTGCAGAATTATTCATTATGTCACGCTTCATATTGTGTAAAAATTTCATATTAATATCTTGTATACTCAGCGCGTGAGAACTATAAGATTTCTTCTTTTTTCTGCAAAGTGGGAGTCAATGGAATACTTTAAATGCGTTTGCTAAAAAATCGCGTTTTTTGAGTTATGACAGTAAATGAGCGATATGTAGAGGGTGTAAACTAACATCTGTCAATACCTATACAAATATATTTGCTAAATTCGGAAGAAGCATCGAACACTGCAAACGCTTTAATGACAAAAATGTTGCAGCAAATACGATGCAAAGAACAGGTTGCAAGAGGCAGAACGCTTTCAACAGCGATATTGCTTTGAATAGCTAAGAAGCAACAAAATCCTGCCTTGGGAAGGATTGCCAGCGCTGGTGGTGCCTCAAGGGTCCAACAGGGCAGAGAAATTCAGGAGATGGTTTTAGTATCTATGAAGATTTCTCATTTCCCTTGTCGTATATAAAATAACACAGTGCTGTCATTTATTAAATTAAATTTAAATAGTGGTAGATTGAGTCCAAAAAGAGTGGTAGATTTTTTTCTTATAATGCTCCATACAAACTAGTCGAAACTCTTGCGCATTCAGTTTTATTTTAAAACGTTGGTTTTGATTTTCAGCCGCCAATAGTTGATCGAAATTTGCAATAGACCAACGACCAACAGTCCCTTTTGTTGGATCGTAAACATTTTCTCTAAAACTTTATAATTGTTATATCAAATTTCATTTCTTTATATAACAAAAAACAAACATATTTTAATTTTTTTTTGAGCAACAAAGCTCATTGTTGATTCTGAAAATATTTTTAATTTCTTTAAAAAATTATTTTATTCAAAACACCAAACTTCTTTGTGGGGTCTGAAAACTCTCTTAAACTTTTCAAATAAATTTTGCCTTTTTCCCCAATTTTATTTTTTTAATAAAACAAAATGCAAAGAACACCAGAAACCAGCAAATCAGAAGCTAGTAAACCCGAAACTAGCAAAACAGAAGCTGTAAAAAAAGCCCTTGACCTCCCACAGGGAAAAACACGATCTGCGACAAAAAATTATTCTGACACGATCTTGAAAAAATTCATTTTTGAATCAGATCGATTAGTTCAATTTTGTATCAGATGGTCCAAAACACCAATTGAAGACCATACTGATAGCGTTCTGGAAGTGAAACTCCATGAGCTAGAACAAAGTTGGGCTCGCGTCCTACAAACATATGAGGATGTTTATGCGACAGATGATGAAAATATTAGAAGCTCAGCAGAACAAAAATTTTGGAATTGCAGCGATCACTTCGAGAATTGCAAATCCCAAATAAATGAGATTTTGAAGATCTCTTCAAATACGAAATCTCAGCCAATCACCAGTTCCAAAACTCAATCATCTCATGAAGACAGATTTGGAGCTTCAGGTATCTGCCTCCAAGTTCCACCATGCGAAACTGAAATATTTTATGGTGGATATGAAGAGTGGCCAGCCTTTCGTGACATGTTCACTGCTGTATATATAAATCACCCTAAGCTCACACCCGCTCAAAAATTATATCACCTGCGGTACAAAACCAAAGGCAAAGCAGGAATTATAGTCAAGCAATACCCTTTAAACGATGACAATTTCGATCTCGCTTGGGAGGCATTGAAGTCACGATACGAAAATCGTAGAATTTTAGTTGACAATCAGATAAAAGCTCTTCTGAATATAAACCCAATAACTTCAGAGAATAGTGAAGCTATCCAGAAAATCCAAAATACAATCAACAA
Organism: Toxonevra muliebris; assembly: GCA_963691655.1. NCBI lineage: Eukaryota > Metazoa > Arthropoda > Insecta > Diptera > Pallopteridae > Toxonevra > Toxonevra muliebris. The sequence goes on from OY829326.1 coordinate 96,352,796, forward strand.
TTCTTTGTCTATTCTCAAGACACAGGGTATTTTAGTAAATATATCTATAGTTCGTAACCAAAAACTATTTTTGTAATATCGCATTGCTATACAGAAGAACTGCTAGTTAAGCAGCATATATTGCTCGTTTGCTTCAAGACTGTCTTAAGTTAAAAATAATTTAAATAAAAAATATTTTTAATATACCACGTTTTCAAAATGGACTAAAAAGTATAAAATAATTTCTCCTAACCCCATACAGATTCACAACCACATATAGATTCCTTATCCCATACAGATTGTCTTGAAAATTTGAAACTGTGAATTTTAGTAGGACGAAAATACTTGTATGATTAAAACAACAAAGGTGGTTCGCATGCAATAGGAAATTGATGGATGAATAGTTCACCTAAATGGCTAGCAATTTTATCTCTATCCATATGCGTCCCACGTTTTTCGTTTTTCGAATAGCCCTATTCATTAAATATAACAGAATTCAAATTATATCTTCTCACATAAATGGGTACTCAATAAATACTGTTTTTACATCGCACCTCGTTGTGATTCTACATTTTGAAACAGAAATGAAATAAAGGCGTTTGCCAAATACATAGTAAGAAGGAGATTTGTTGTTAAGGATGTAAAAATGTGCAAGAAGAATAATTTATTTATATATTAAAATATAAAATATGAAAAGTTCTAACATTTTAGCTAAATATACTTATTTACATACATATGTATATTTAGGTACAATGTTGATTTCATGAAATCAGTAGAAAAAGATTTAAAAGTACTTATATAAAATTCATAAAATCAAAACAAAACGTTTACATATTTGTATATAAAGAATATATAAATACTGTAAATGTCGGAAGTTATTTGCTAAAAGAAATGTTAAATATTTATTTCATCAAACACGTCAAACTCATCCATTCATACATTTTTGTCTGCTGGATGTGTTGACAACCGTCGCTGTCACACCATCGGATTTTTTGTTTCGATTCCAGAAAGAGCAAATTGCGATGTCTTTACAATCTATACTCTTTGTAAGCGGAACAAAACGAAAAGAAGAGTTCGTTATTGTTTGTTTTTGTTCTCTCTCTCATTTGTCTTTGATTTTGTGTATGTATACACATATACATATGTTCTACTCCCGCTAAAGCAATGATTTTAACAATGATGAATTCAATGCTTTGGATCTATGAAAAAAATGGAAAAACTTCCGATGCTAATATTTTAAATATTATTATATTTATATATATTTTAGATACTTCATATTGCATTGTCTTCCAGTTCTGAACTATATTTAAAATTTCAAGTCTCTAGCTCATCGGGAAGTTAGTTTAAAATCGATTGCAAATTTTGTACCGAACAGACTGACAGACAGACAGACACCATTGAAAGCGAGTTGATATAAACGTGGTAAAAAACAAATTTTCGAGAAAATTACATTCAAAGATTTCAATGAACTTCCACTCCGTAGAACGCAAAAACAACAAAAATTCTTCTTACGGCGAGAGTTCATAAGGTACCGTTATAATTTTTTTTACACAAGATGAAGAATTAAATAACAGTTATTTCTGCATACTTTACTCGAACTTTTTCTAAATTTTCTTTTGGGAAAATTACCTTTAAAATTTTCAAAAAGAGAAGTGAATAAGATACCGTTATGATTTTTTTACACAAGGTAAAGCATTTCATAATTATTTCTGCATACCTAACACAATTTTTTTTTTTTTTTTGGATTTTGACAGTCTTGCAGCAAACGAGCGATATGTATATTTACTCAACTCTGTGAGCATTTTGTGGCTGAAACAAAAAAGTGGTAGATTTTGAAGAATTGCAAAGTATCGAACATATTAAAGACGAATTTTTGATAAGAAATTAAAATTGTTTTATGTCCAAATTAAATACCTGTTTTTCCTCCGATATAAATAACAAACATTTCTAACAAACATTGAAAAAGGTTCATTTCTAAAAAAAAGTAGGTACATATATATTACACACACAGAGAAAAGAATGCCTGAATTCCTAAATGCATTAATGCAAAGCAGCAATGCGTTTTACTACAGAATCATCCGGAAATAGATTTATGTACTGGGTTGTAGTGAAAACTCATTATAAAATATGGTATATTTATTTCGCAGCCATTTAGCAATAAAACCCAGCGATGCTTTTTTTTTTTAAACCACTCTTCTGCTGGTCGTGATGCAAGGAAAAGGAATAAGTACTTGATACCACTAGTATTTTGGAAAATATCGAGTAAAATATTGAAATACCACCTTGATAAAAAGTTCCCGGAATTTATTGAGAAAATTAAAAATACAAGTTTATTCATCCAAATCTATATTGTACCCTTCAAAGTAAATCTCCATCGACTGCAACACACTCATGCCAGCGCTTGATCCAATCCTCGAAACATTTTTTATATTCGGTTTTCGGTACGTCCATCAGTGCTTCCTGTGATTTTTCCATTACTTCCTCTCGGCTGCTGAAACGCGTTCCCCGTAATGGTTTTTTAACTCGATGGAACATAAAGAAGTCACAGGGAGCCAAATCAGGTGAATTCGGTGGCTGTTGCATGGTATTTGTTGCATTTTTTGTCAAAAAATCACAAATAATGATGGCACTGTGCGACGCGGCGTTATCATGGTGCAAAATCCACGAGTTTTCTGTCCACAATTCTGGTCTCTTTCGGCGAATTGCTTCACGCAAACGCCTCATAACGCCCAAATAATACTCTCTGATGGTTAATTTGCAGTTATTCACCAAAATTTCTTTTACTTTTTCAAAGATTTCGTCGGTTTTCGATGTCGATGGTCTGCCACTGCGTTCATCATCTTCCATTGACTCACGACCACTTTTGAACCGCTCGTGCCACTGGTAAACGACCGTTTTCTTTAGAGAATCGTTGCCGAAAAACTTTTCCAACATATCCAACTTTCGTGCATCATTAAATCCGTTTTTTACGCAAAATTTAATAAAATACAATTTGATAAAACTGTAAAAAATCGCCAACACACACAGAGATGTACTCTTGGCTACGAAACTTTTGCAAATATGTTGCTATGATGCTAAGATTTAGAGGGAATATCAACAACAGGTGTACCAACTTAACAGAACTCAAATCGGAACGATGGGAGCGCCACACGGTGGTTATTCCGGGAACTTTTTGATCAAAGTGGTAAGTTTTCGAGTATTAAAATAATCAAACTATCGAGGCAAAATAGCGATACTACTCAGTATCGATAGTATTGTTCGTGTTTTCAAACCATTAGTAAATATGACTTCAATTCTTTTTTCGGAGAATGTAATGCAATGAAACTTTCTCATTTCCGGGGCTATAAAAAGCTCTAAATTTAAAAAAGGACGCCAGCCGATGGATTTAAAGTAATGAGAGTAATGATAAGTATATAATTTTTTATTGCCAATTTGTCAATTTGAATCAAGAAAAAAGTGAAAAAAGCAATTGCAATTGTTGCTTCGCCATTATTTCTTTTTCGGCCAGCCTAGCTTCTTCGGTGCATCCGCGTCTGGCTTCCTCTTCTTTTTCTTCTCCTCTTGGCGAGGCTTCTCAACTTGTCTATGGACATTGAATCCGCTCTTTTTAAAACTGGCAATGGTGCAGCGAAAATGGCAGCTGAAGTGGCCGTTGAGAGATTCATATGAGAGATTCTGAATGTTTTGGCAACTCAGCACCGATAATCTCTTAACTCGGACCGCTTGAATTGCCTGGGTAAGTTTTCCGGGATCGATTGGAGCGTTTTTGTGTTTTTATACTCGCGAACCATTTTGCTAAAAAGCATGAAAAACAAAGGAAACATGACAAATTGTGGTCGCAAATCACAGCAAAACTGCTAAAAAGCACAATAGAAGTCGAAAAAACGTTTGTCATCTTACCTCACGTAAATATTACCAATTTGCCCCACGGTGTATCTTCGGCTTCTACTGCCACTGCACATAAATGAGCCACGAATGCAGCAAAATCTTGTCGGTTTTCGTGTTCAGCACACTTAAATTAGCTTATGTACTCACCTTTATGAAGAAATCTAAAAAAAAATTTACAGTAATTAACAAACGATGCTATTTGCGATAAACGAAACACACTCATTAAATAAATATCAAAGTTTTTGCGCTTTCGTCACAAAAATGACATGTTGTTTCTCGCACTGTTTCTATGATGAAAAGCTCTGTAGCTGTTACCGTTCGTTCGATAATACAGGCTGAAGATTTTGACCATTTACCTTTCTACTCCAGTCTCCCCTAATATGAGAAATAACCCCAAACATTTATTTTTGCGTCACCATGTTTCATTGTTTTGGAAACATATTTTGGGTCATGGAACTCGAAAATAATTTTTGACCTCATCAAATCATAAAATATTACGCCATTTATGAACTGGCCAATTTAGGTGATCTTTTGCTAATTGTTTTCTAGCCTGAATATAGCTGAGCTGTAAAAGTGGCACTCTTCTTAGGCTTCTGCCGTTTGGCAATAATTAGCCTTCTTCTGATTGTTAACGGCTCCACATTAAGGTTTTTGTATATTGCGATGTGAGAAATGGGTTTTCTTTTGCCAAAGCTTTAACTTTTCGGGTCTCATGCAAGGAAAGTGCTATTTTACGACCTCTCGTTTCAGCTTTTTCTTCCCATTTTTTGGGATTGCTTATCATTTTTGCAGAACAGCCAACAATATCTTTTATAAATTTTTAAGTTTTTTCTTCGGAAAGCAGCTTTTTAATAATTTTGCGTCTTTCATCAGTGCGTCCCATTTTTCCAAAAATTTTACTGATTTCAGAGGAAAGTATTTGAATAAAAACCACTCGTACACTTCAAAGTACAATATATTAAAATCTGCTCGTTTCATACGACTAAATGCAAAAACCTCGCCTACTACCATTACACTGCTTTTATTTTGCACAGCTCAAAAATTAAATTTTTTCAATCAAATAGCAGTATTATTTAGATATGATGACTAAATTAGAAACAAATTAATTTTTAAATTGCTAGTATTAAATAAAACTTAAAAATATTCATATATACAGTATTGACAAGCATAACTTTTTGTGAGATTGAGAATAATGTTTTGTTTTTTCTTTCGAGGAATTTTTCGTAATTAATTAGAGAATTTAAGTATCTGAAAAAAATATTCTCAGCTAGAGAAATTGTTTTAATTTTAAAATGTTAAAATGCTGTTATACTCAGAATTTTCGAAAAATTGATTCTCTAAAAATTTCATATCGATCCGTCAAATATTCAAGACAAATTCATTATGTGTAAAGAGCTTTTAAAACTTTCAACGCGTTTTTATCAAAACTGTGTTCTCAAAGTCGGTGAGCAAGATTTTTCAAAAACGACTCAATTGATCAGTCTCAAATAGGATTTTTCTATAAAAATAAAAACCAAAATTGTAAATCTTATTCTTTAGCAAAAGCTTTGATGTCTCAATCACCGATTTCTGATCAACCCTTTACGAGAAATTAATTTGTTAAGAAAACCATGTGAAAAACTTCAATGGTTAATAACTTTTATACTTGATAATTTTTTTCGATAAAATTCAGTGACTGTATAATTTGTTACCAAACAAATAGAAAAAAATGGATGCGTGCAAGACACGCAAGATATTTGATGTAAAAACAGTGAAGCCAACTGAATGCCATATACACAAGCTATAGCCATATATAAGTATTTGATGTATAATCTATATATTTAGGTAAATAATTCAAATTAAAACAATTCTTAAACTTAAAAATTTATTAGATATCATTATCTTTTATATATAATAGCCCAATTCACTATAAATTGCAAATGGTCTTTCATTATTGCAAATTTTTATTCCATATCGCATTTGTTGTTGTGATAGCAGAAATATTTTGCATTTGCGCCAAATCGTGAATAGGGCTGATATGTTGTAGTTGCGTTATTTTGCTTTTACTCAATGCATCTGGCACTATATGCTCGCATATACGCAGCTGAAATTGCATATTTTTTTCCTCGCTTTAAGTTTTTCTTCTTGTCGATTTGAAATTTTATTAGACGTGAAAATTTTACATAAAGTCGCCCTAGAATTGATTTGGCGTTTAGGTATATGAATTTGTACACACATACGTCAAATCAATCCTCAGGCGACGATAAGTGCTTTCCGCATTTAACCTTAGAAAGGCAACAGGGGTGACCAGTCACCCCACTACTTTTTAAGAGCACCGCAAAGAAATTTACCTTAACTGCATTTAACAAAAATAAGAAACAAAGCATTTTTATTGAAATAAATAAGTGAGTTTTTCTTTTCAACATTTTTGCTATTTACATAGATAAAAAAAGTGTTGCCTTTCTAAGGTTAATGTACAAAGCAAAATTTTTATAATGCCGTGGTTTGCTATCATTATTACTACATTTTGTTTATACATTTATTGAAACCTAGATTCCTTATTACTTATCATTTTGTATTGTTTTTGTATTTTAAAAAATATTTAATTTTAATGCAATCTAACTAGCCGAATGCAAAACCTATCAAACGCCTGTGTTTGCTACGGCGACTTCTCTGCTTGTATGGTATAGTCGATCTCCACACGTTTACCACCAACAAATAATTCTGCCAAGAATAAATATACACACACATTTTGTTTTCGTATTTACATATATGTGTGAGTAAATTGATCGAAACATAAACAATCAAACTCCGCTCGTATTTTAATTTCTCCCTCTCTTCTTCTCTTTGTTGTTTAGAGTCATGTCGCGCAGTAGTGTGAGCGAGACGGGAACTGGACGTTACAGTTATCTTACATCTTACGTTACAGTTATTCTTACATTTTACACATTTGAAATTTTGCCCATACCGTGAGCTAAAATGTTTACACATCAATATATATTCTGACCAAAAATTATTATTTTGATTTTAAGCGGCACGTTTGAAAAACCCTCACCCTGCTATTATTGTTGTTTTCTTCAGATGTTTTACAAAAATGGAAAGTGCCGCGACATAAAGAAACCGTTTTCTTTCTTTTTGTGCCAGTTTAAATAAACAGGGTCGTTGTTTTGCTACATAATGGTAACCCTTTTTTTCTCTGCTAATGAAATTATAAATTAAAACAATTGTAGAGAAGCGTTAAGAATCAGCAGATTATTTAAAATATACTTTAGATTTATTACGTAAATATTAAATGACAAAAAAAAAATCATAAGTTTAATTAAACTAATATTTATAAGAGACAAAAAAAAAAAATCGTTCTAGAAAATTTCCAACATATTCTATGTATGTACATTAGGGTGGCCCTTAGTTATAGTTTTTTTTCAAAAGTAAAAATGTGGCTACTCCCTCGCACTAATCTGGTTCCAATCAAGAAAAAAAAAACGGGCTGTGCAAAACTGCAGCTCCATCGGACAATTTCTAGGCGACCCTCAAACCCTTGAAGTTGAAATATAGTATACGAAACTATTAACTCCGTTCAAAAGCGGTATAGTCTTCCCTATCTTAACCATTTTCTTGTTTTTTCTTAGAGAAATTTATTTGGACACATCCAGGGAATTGTGAGAAAACCTTCTGAATAAAATTTTTTAAATGTAAATCCTCACAATTCCTGAAACAATACGAAAAATATAATCGCCCACAACTTCTATAGGAGAAACGTATTTTTATGTACAAGAATAATATCTATAGAATCAATTGTGAATTTCAAAAGAATTTCAACGAAATTCACTTGAAATGCAGAAAGTAACTCAGCAACCCTCAAACACATGGTTGTAGGAAACAGGGAAAATATGATATATTTTTTTTAAATTTTGCATTTTGTCTTCATAACAGCTGCAATATTTCTGTGGTAAAAATGAAAAACAGCCTAACTAGAGTTAAGTTATTCTTGACTATAAATAATAAACTAATGTGAATTTTTAAATAATTTTTAGAATTATATATCGTTTTAAGAATGATCTTTAATTTGAAGATAAAGTCATTTGAAACAATAGCTGCGTTTTATTCGCCACTTGCTTCTAGTTATGTATAACTAGCAGCGATAATTGTATATGAAAACAACAACAAAGCCGCAGAGATAACACGTATAATAATAGCGTACAAAAATTCTTCTTTTCTGTTTTGTGTCCACCTCAATTGGAAATTCAAAATTTCAACGAAATTCACTCTCGTGTATCCGCACTATAAGAGAGAATTTAGTAGCAGTTGGGTATTTTTTCGGTATTCGGCAACGATTTGTGTAACAAATTGTTTCTCAGCCTAATTTTTTGTGAAAATTTTATTTTATTCCTGAATGAGTTTCACATTTTTACTGCAACGTCATCGACAACAACTTTCTTCACAAGTTTTTCAATTCCATTTCTGTAACCTGGATCATCTTTCCATGTTGAAAGTTCTTTGTTGAAGAAATCGCTGATAAAAAGTTCGGTGTCTATAAACGAAGAAAAATGTTTTTTTTGTAGCTTGCTACCAATATAATTTAGCTTTATTTGTCTTAACCGCTGTTGAAACTTTTTATCAAATAATGATAGAGCCACTGTTTGGGAAACTAAGTGCTTGAGGTGGGTGACAAATTTTGTGGTCAAAAGCAGTAACCGCTTAAGTCTAAATATTTCATTTCGAGTAAATACGGTTAGAAGTTAATGTGATTGGTTGCCACTCTATGTAAGCGAATACCTTTCTTTTTTTATAACTTTTGTTTTAAAAAACATAAAATTTTGGGGATTTCACGTACATGTGCATTGGAATAAGAAGAACACGATAGAATTTATAACTCAATTCTGTCTTAAGTCGACTTAAGGGATTATTGCTTTTGACCACAGAATTTGTCCGCAGCTCCTTTCTGATTTTTCGATCAATATCCTGATAATAAATCAATTGACGCATGAACAAAAAGTAATGACAAGGTGTTTTAATTCCATCTGGCGAATTTTAAGACTTGTTCCCCTTATATGATATCCGAAACTGGTCTTGAGAAAGGTACATCTTGAATGCATAAATCATTGTTAACTCTAACAATTCTGGCTAATCATCTCGGTGCTGTTTCTTCATGGAAAGGTGTTGTTCAAGAAATCCAAGAACAAAAAATTGATTTATCTGGAAAAATGACTTTTCGGGCGAAAATGTACAACTTCATGGTTAATGAGGCCCGCCTAGCAGTTGTCCGATTGAGCTCAAATTTTGCACAGATTGTTCCTTTATTAATTGAAACAAGATTAGGGGTCTGGGAGCTCAACTTTTAGAAAGTTGAAATATAAGGGCCACCCTAATGCACATATGTATATAACTTAACTCAGGAAATAATACAAAATAAATGAAACGCTCATAACAGTAAAGGAAATATTTAATGCAACACCGTGATTGCATTTGCTACCGCTGCACGCTCTGCAATTCTTTACCTGTCCTTTACCATATTTCTCTTCTAGAACTTGGCAAGCGCTCTTCTGATCAGGCACCCTCACACAGCCTCGATTTATTTTTGTCGCTTTATCATCTGCAAAATAATAAAAAATAGAATAACTTTGCGAATTAGTCCGCTTTAAATACTGTACCTGTTACTTTAACCTTGTAGCAGTGATATGTTATTCCATCAACATGCTCGATATTTGTCGCACGTTTACTACGATATCTTCCCAATAAATACTCCGCTGGACTCTTTATTGAAACAGCAGCCGAAGAAGCAGATACTGCACGTTTCATACGCTTATTGGTCATGAAATTATTTGATTCACGGTTTTTCGCAGCCTCTATGATTGCCTGATCAGCAGAAATACCGCCAGTTTTTTGAATTTGTCTATGCGGAGTGCCATCAGTTGTTGTCTCCGTAAATCCACTCATTGAGGTTGGTGGAACTTCACTTGAGGTTACGGCCGATTGATCTATCGTGGTGGTGGATTGGTCTTCCGTCAAAGATATAACACCGGTGCTTGTTTGCTCTGTCGTCGTTGCGTCTACATCGGTGCTTGTTTGCCCTACAGTCAATGAGTCTATATCGGTGTTTGTTTGCTCTGTAGCCGATGAGGCCGAATCGGTACTTGCTTGCCCTGTAGTCGATGAGGCCGAATCTGTGTTTGTTTGCTCTGTCGTCATTGCGTCTACATCGGTGTTTATTTGCTCTGTCGTCGATCTGTCTTCATCGGTGCTTGTTTGCTCTGTCGTCGATGAGTCTACATCGGTGACCGAATTGGTGCTTGTTTGCTCTGTCGTCGCTACACCTACATCGGTGCTTGTTTGCCCTGCGTTCGATGAGTCCACATCGGTATTTCTTTGCTCTGTAGTCGATGAGGCCGAATCGGTGTTTGTTTGCCCTGTAGTCGATGAGGCCGAATCGGTGCTTGTTTGCTCTGTCGTCGTTGCGTCCACATCGGTGCTGGTTTGCCCTGTAGTCGATGAGGCCGAATCGGTTCTTGTTTCCTCTGTTGTAGTTGCGTCTACATTGGTGCTGGTTTGTCCTGTAGTCGATGAGGCTACATCGGTACTTGTTTGTTCTGTAGTCGATGAGGCCAAATCGGTGTTTGCTTGCCCTGCAGTCGATGAGGCCGAATCGGAGCTTGCTTGCCCTGTAGTCGATGAGGCCGAATCGGTGCTTGTTTGCTCTGTCGTCGTTGCGTCCACATCGGTGCTGGTTTGCCCTATAGTCGATGAGGCTACATCGGTGCTTGCTTGCCCTGTAGTCGATAAGGCCGAATCGGTGCTTGTTTGCTCTGTCATCGTTGCGTCTACATCGGTGCTGGTTTGCCCTATAGTCGATGAGGCTACATCGGTGCTTGCTTGCCCTGTAGTCGATAAGGCCGAATCGGTGCTTGTTTGCTCTGTCGTCGTTGCGTCTACATCGGTGCTGGTTTGCCCTGTACTCGATGAGGCCGAATCGGTGCTTGTTTGCTCTGTCGTCATTGCGTCTACATCGGTGCTTGTTTCCTCTGTTGTCGTTGCGTCTACATCGGTGCTGGTTTGCCCTGTAGTCGATGAGGCCGAATCGGTGCTTGTTTGTTCTATCATCGTTGCGTCTACATGGGTGCTGGTTTGCCCTATAGTCGATGAGGTTACATCGGTGCTTGCTTGCCCTGTATTCGATGAGGCCGAATCGGTGCTTGTTTCCTCTGTTGTCGTTGCGTCTACATCGGTGCTTGTTTGCTTTGTAGTCGATGAGGTCGAATCGGTGCTTGCTTGCCCTGTAGTCGATGAGGCCGAATCGGTTCTTGTTTCCTCTGTTGTCGTTGCGTCTACATCGGTGCTGGTTTGCCCTGTAGTCGATGAGACCGAATCGGTGCTTGTTTGCTCTGTCATCGTTGTGTCTACATCGGTGCTGGTTTGCCCTGTAGTCGATGAGGCTACATTGGAGCTGGCTTGCCCTGTAGTCGATGAGACCGAATCGGTGCTTGTTTGCTCTGTCATCGTTACGTCTACATCGGTGCTTGTTTGCTTTGTAGTCGATGAGGTCGAATCGGTGCTTGCTTGCCCTGTAGTCGATGAGGCCGAATCGGTTCTTGTTTCCTCTGTTGTCGTAGCGTCTACATTGGTGCTGGTTTGTCCTATAGTGGATGAGGCTACATCGGTACTTGTTTGTTCTGTAGTCGATGAGGCCAAATCGGTGTTGGCTTGCCCTGCAGTCGATGAGGCCGAATCGGTGTTTGCTTGCCCTGTAGTCGATGAGGCCGAATCGGTGTTTGCTTGCCCTGTAGTCGATGAGGCCGAATCGGTGCTTGTTTGCTCTGTCGTCGTTGCGTCCACATCGGTGCTGGTTTGCCCTATAGTCGATGAGGCTACATCGGTGCTTGCTTGCCCTGTAGTCGATGAGGCCGAATCGGTGCTTGTTTGCTCTGTCATCGTTGCGTCTACATCGATGCTGGTTTGCCCTGTAGTCGATGAGGCTACATTGATGCTGGTTTGCCCTGTAGTTGATGAGACCGAATAGGTGCTTGCTGGCCTTGTAGTCGATGAGGCTACATTGGAGCTTGTTTGATCTGTCGTCGTTGCGTCTACATCAATGATTGTTTGTTCTGTCGCCGATTGGTCTTTATCGGTGCTTGATAGATCAGCCGTCGGTGAGGATACTCTAGGTGTTGATTGTTCAGTCGTCGAGGAGTTTATATATGAGGTTGATGGCTCTGTAGTCGTCGAGTCTACCACCGTGGTTAATTGCTTTGTCGTCGATGTGGTAGGATCTTTTTCAGTTGATGTAGTTTTTTCTGTTGTTATTTGTGGTGTTGTTGTATCATCGTCGATTAGGGGCGGACAGTTTTCTAGCATACCATCATTAAGTTTATTGTCATCACAGTCATCGCATACATAGCAGTCTAAGTACTGGGATTGCACTGTAATGTTATAAATGATAAGTGAAATTAATAAACAAACTGAAGTAGTTGCATATTTGTATGTTTGGAACTCAAGTGTTTGAGTTATCCTTTGAGTTAATAATCATATCAGTTTTTACTACCTTGTTAATTCATCTATTTATGTATATTGAGGACCTCAAGCTCCGTACAAAAAACAAAGTTGTTGAGACTTTAAGAATATATTGTGGTTTATTTTATGAAGGTCATCAAAATATTTTATATGGGTTACCTTAGGTTTTGTCTAAGTAAAAGTTCACTATTCACCTCAAAATAATAGAATATATTAATAACTATTAGTAAATTAATTAATTTTGAGATTTTGTACAAGTTATCATTACACTGTTCAACATCCAAAAATGAGCAGAGACGGGACAAGTGCACTTAGGGTAATGGGGGGTCGCTGATTCGGAATCCGTGGTCCGTTTTGCTCTGCTGCGTCATAATTTTTTTTTATTGACATCAACATTTTTATAATGGAGTACATATTTTTTTCATCACAACATACGTTAAAAAAAAAAGAAATGGATTTTTTTTTATTTATTAACTTTTTAATTAAAAAAAAAAAATTGTTTTTTGTTAATTATCATAAAATCTTTAAGCAAAATTTTTGTATGGTTTTAGGCCGTAGTTACGTTAGAGTATAACGTAATTCTTATAATTTCTTAGTTTTCGCTTCTCTCTGACCCAAAGGTACTTAGGGATATCAGTTATAACTAATTTTCTTGTAGATCCTTACAAAACTTCATACGTTTTCATAAGAAGTCATAATAACTGCGATTTCATCGAAAAAAGTAAATTATTCATCGTCTTCGGGGCTTGGTTCATAAAGGGGTTAATCAAAAATATTTTTAAGAACTATAAAAAGAACTTTTAACTACATTGAGAACAATTAACACAATTCTTGAAAGCATGAAGAACAATAAAAAAATAATTTAAAAAACATTCTGGAACGTTTTCCCGCAATCAATGCAGCTTGTATCGAAAATAGAGCAAGTGGCGTGCAGCCATTTTTAACAACTGTTGTTGCATCGCAACAAGTTATTGCGTTCTCCCTCTTACACGTTCATACTCCATACAAGTTTTTATTGCGTCGACTCCTTCTCTTGCCTTATAAAGATGAAATTAGACCGCGTGGGCTAAAATCATACGATCGAATGACTTTAGACCGCTATCGAAAAATGAAATTAGGCCGCGCGGGCTAAAGTCATACGATTGAATGACTTTAGACCGCGCTGGATTTTTAATTAATAATAAGGTAACAAACAAACGAAATGAAATGAAATTTTTCTTTGTTTATTTTTTTTTTAGTTTCGTTTCTCATTTTTTTCAACAAAGTAAATTGATGTTTATTTTTAACTTCGGTATTATTTACTTAAATTGAAATGTAATATTAAAAGAACCGCCGCAGGCGAAAATTTTTGACAAAAGTAAAGAAAAAATGAAAATATTTAAAAAAAGTCGTCACGGTCAAAAATTTAAATTACATGATTTGCTGAGATTCAAAAATATTCTTACTTCCTTAGGCGTGCCTAAAATCCTCGGAAAACTTTCATATGCAACATTTTTTTCAAATAACACGGCCTTATGAATTTTTGGATTTAGGAAAAAAATGCCATTTCCTATGATACTTTTAACATTAAATCAGGTTCTTGAGTTTTTGTTAGTGCAGAAATTTCGGTTCTTTTTAAGTTTTTTAAAATATTTTTTTTCTTAATTAATTTATTTTTTCGTAATTTGTTTCATCCTAGTTATCATTGTTCACTTTCATCTCGTTTTTAGCTTAAAGCGATGATGGTCAAACACAAGGCCGTATTTAGGGGGAGGTTTTGTGGGTTCTTTCCCCCCCTCCCCCCCCCGAAATGTGGAAACTTTATTCAAATTTTTGAGATTAATTGCCAATGGATGGAAAAAAAGTCAAAATAAAATCTGTTTAACGATATTTTTTACTATTTTTTACTTTTCTAAAAAGTCAAATATAAAAAATAAATTTGAAATCTTAGTTACACTATGCGATCAAATCCGATTTGTTTTCTTCGACATGAGGTTTGACTACGAATTCAAAAAGAGAAGGTGATATTGACAGTAACTGTTTTTGATTTAAGGTTTCGTGCTGAATCAGTTGGAAAAGTTTAAAAATTAATAAAAATACAAAAAATTATCGGATCCTTGTAAAATAAGACTTGCTTGAACCCCATTTTTTTTCCTAAAACGTGACGTGATGGGAAGTTTTTGACCTCAGATTTGTGTTCAATGTGAAAAATTCTTTCGCAAAAACTCCGTCTTATTAGCAAAACCCATCTTAAAACTATTTTTTTAACGCATTACTGCTCAGAGCACCTCGACTAGAATGATCTCTTTCAATGCTGTGACTTCACGAATTTAGGGAATATAAGCCAACCTCATCCGGGTTCTCTATCATTGATAATGGCTCAAATTCCCATCATGATCATTTGAAAAAAATGAGCCTCTACTATTTTTGGTAATTTTTTGTGAGGTTGGGTACATCATCAGTAGTGGGAAGTCAATGAGTTAATGAAATTATGTCCCTCACGATAAAAAAAGCACTAGAATGCACATTGAATAATATTTATTTGAAAAAATTCAATTTGATTATTCTGGGAATTTTTTGTCACTTTTGGCCATTTTTTTGAGGTTAAGAATAAAAAATATCGGAAAATTTTTCCTAAAATTTTAATTTTATAGGGTCCATCAAATGTATCACCGATTTAATTTGTCAATATTTAAAAATCAGTTTGATAAAAATTATTTATGAATATTTTCTTCGAATGAAAACCCTCCCCCCCCTCCCCCCCGAAAAAAATTTCTGGCTACGGCCCTGGTCAAACACGTACCTAAGTGCAAAATGAGCTTTAAACTCTTTATACGTATGTATGTACGGATGCGATTGGCGTACTTAAAAAAGATGTTCAGTACGTAGTTAGAGAAAGAAAGCATTTTGAGAATCGTGATGTGTGCGAATCGCATCAGTACATACTTACGTGTAAAGAGTTTAACTCACTAACCGGTAAGGCTGCCCTGAGGCAGCTATCACTCTATTTTAATTAATCGATAAGTGCAAATTTATTTATTTTTTTAAATTAATTGGCAGACCGAAACAGAGAATTAACACAAAATATGTGGTCAGTTTGCACTTTCTGCGATCAATCGATTGTTGTTTATAGTTATTTTAATGTGTACAAGTGTTGTCGAAAAATTATCGCGCATATTAAGTTTTTTATAAAAATCTAAAAAAATATTTCTAAGTCTCCTCATATACTGTCATATAATCATAATTTCGTATAAATTTGTATGGAAAATGAGAGAATTTATGACTAATGAGAGGATATGACACCAAATAAGACAACTAGTTAATTGCCCTAACATATCTTAATTTGTTGTCTTAAACCCGCAAGGGCGTTTTTCTCACCTAACTGCTAAACTCAAAAATTAATAAAAAAAGGACTTCATATTCATTTTTCTTTCATAAATATTAACTTGAAATAAAAATTCTGGTGTTTGTTTTTTATTATTTCAATCTTGCGGGTTGGAGATCATTTTGCACTTAAGTACGAGTTTGTTCACGATTGCTTTAAGCAAACAGCAAGATAAAAGTGAACAATGTTAACGAGGATGAAAAAAAAATACGAAAAAATAAATTAATTAACAAAAAATAATTTTTTTTTTAATTAAAAAGTTAATAAAAAAAAAAATCCAAAATCTCCCCGAATTGTCAACTTTTTTTTTAATAATTCGGAAGAATATGGTTAAATAATAAAACACCAAATCCGCTCTGCATTCTTTCAACGGTTGAAATTAAACTTTGGTACATTACATGGACTAAGGAGCGAGACTGAAAAAATCTTAACACACGTTTTACCTAATAATTTTTTTTGGGTGTAAAATTTAAAAATTTCTTTGATCTAGTTATCTTTGAAAAATATGTCAGTTGTTATTTTTAATGACAAACATGTTGATTTTTTGTGAGTTTGATCAAAATGAGCGAAGAAAAAGAAGTACGTCTTAAAATTATTAAAAATTTTCAAAAAAAT
Source organism: Toxonevra muliebris (assembly GCA_963691655.1). NCBI lineage: Eukaryota > Metazoa > Arthropoda > Insecta > Diptera > Pallopteridae > Toxonevra > Toxonevra muliebris. Next base: position 96,369,126 of record OY829326.1, read on the forward strand.
CCAAATTGGTCCTACTAAAAATTGGCCAAATAATTGAAGGTCTGCCGTCAAACTGTTTCCAATGTTATTAAGCAGTTTCAGGAGAATTTAACCATCGATAGGAAACCTAGTTCGGGAAGAAAACAAGGACCACATGATATTGGGAAAGCCAAGAAAGAAGAAAGCATATTGACAAGATCTCCAAACACATCTGGTAGAAAAGCTGCCCGGTCAGCCCAGTGCTCTGACTATTTGGTGCGAAGAGTTAAAGCCAATACAGGTTTGAAAACATACAAAGTCCAAAAAGTTCTGGACAGGAAGGCTGCAAAAAATTTAGACGCCAAAAGTAGGGCTCGGAAATTAAAATCGAATTTCATACAAAAATATTCATGTTGTATAATGGACGACGAAACGTATGTACTGGCAGGTCCAAGAACAATTTAGAATCCAAAAGCAGACAAAATTTCCTAAAAAAATTCCTGGTATGGCAAGCTATATGCAGCTGCGGCAAAAGAAGCAAGTCATTTGTTACAGTGGGCTCTTTAAATACCGAAATATACATCAAAGAATGTTTGGAAAAGGACTTTTTCCTTTCATAAGAGAGCACAATGTGTCCACATATTTTTGGACCGATTTGGCATCATGTCACTACGGCGAGAAAGCTCTGGAGTGGTACCAAAGTAATAACATAGTTTTTGTACCAAGAGAGGCCAATCCTCCAAATTGTCCGGAGCTAAGACCAGTGGAGAGATATCGGGCTCTTGTGAAAAGAAACTTAAAGAGCACAAAAAAGGTGCCCCAAAATATCGAAGATTTTAAAAGGAGATGGGCAAACTGTTCCAAAAAGGTGTCTGAAACAACTATCAAATCTCTAATGTAAGGCTTACCAAAAAAGGTACACGAGTTCATAAATAGTGGTTAGAAGTTTTCTGTAATTCGTAAAATATTATCAATTAAATAAAAAAAAATCAAAGCTCTAAGATCCACTGTTTAAAAATTATTGAATTTTATAAATGTTAAGATTTTTTCGATCTCATTCCTTAGTTTTGTAATTTCTCTTCAATTTGTGATGATTTAAAAAAAGAGGTTCCATCTCTCCCGATATTTGATCTCGATTTGATATTCCCCGGTTATAAGTTTTCACACATAAACACTGGTTTCCACTCACTTCGACATTTTCTAACGAAAGTGATGGATTTATTTTTTTATTTAATTTTATTGTTATTGCTGTGATGCCATTTTTTTCAATTTTTATTTATTAAGTTTCACAAGCTACTAAAATTCACCAATTTATTTTTGGTCAAATATTTGTTGGTATGCGATATTTAATTGTTCTAATTTTAGAATTTGCAATTCGTTCGTCCTTTCATTACTTGTCACGACTGCCAATAAAACATTTCAAAACCAAAAAAACAAAAAAACAAAAAAACGAAAATAAGGTTTTTTTTTTAAACCATACGTGCTCTAACGTTTTAAAAATTTGCATCTGGTTGTAATTTACCAAAACTTTTCTTAAAACTTTAAATGCTCATACTAAAAAAGTACTTATTTTTTATAATGAATTTATGGTATTTAATGTGCGATGTGTTTAATCAAAATTCGGTTTTTATAGCACTCTGTAATTGAATTGAACTTTGTTGATTTTTTCTTATTTCTTTGACCTTTGCGTATTTTTATCAATGCCAACAACAATTTTTTCAAATAATTTTAACCATAAGTTTATTTTAATTTACAGTACCACTTTACACTTCACTTTTTTAAACCAAAAAAGCTTTACACACCAACATACGACACACCAACTTTCTCATTGACATACGAATACTACATTTTTTTTGTAAAGGGGATTCAAAAATTGACGTAACAGTTATCCAGGAATTAACAAAGTTGTAGGAAAATAAGTAAAAAAGCGGTTTCTTTCGATTTAGTCGAGTAAGAATTTTTGTAATATTTGATTATATAATTTCACTATTTTTGTCAATTATTATCTAAATTTTGGCATATTTTATGTTTTCACTTTTTTGGTTAATATTAAATTTCCTTATTTTTTTCTATTAATCTCACCTTTACATAAAAAAACCGAAATTATCGCAAATATTATAAATGCCTTCATTGTATTAGGAATTTATTATTATTTTTTTTGAATTTAGGTACTTAAAATTTAAATAATTTTTTTTTTCAAAAATTTGTAGTTCCCTAACTAAAATTTTATTGATTATCCTTCGTAGTTTCTTCCTCCTCCTACCGAATATAATTTACGCAACAACTTGTTAATTGTCAAACTCAAACTGAATTTCCGCAACAAACAAATTTCTTACACTCTTTATAATTTTAGCGCATAATTTTATCAAGACATGTTTTAAACAACTGATAGCGATGAATGAATTTCTGAATTTGTGAATTTCCGCAACACAAAAGTTTCTTACATTCTTTATAATTTTAGAGCATAAATTTCTCAAGAAATATTTTTAACAACCGATAGTGATGATAAAAATTTTAAAGTAAATGAATAATAAATGGAATTTCTAATTTAATAAGCTATAGGTGTACGCATTAGGGTTGCCGTTATTTTTGAACACTTGAACTTTTTTTTTTGCGATATTTTCCAGTTTGGTGCCATTTGATGTTGAAATACTTCTTGCAAAGCTTTTTTTTGGTTGGAAACGGAGAATGAGTGCCTCAAGTTTTCCAAAAATTTAAAGTAGTTATGAAATCGACTCAATTTTGAATTGAATTTAAATCGAGTTGGCCATGAAATTTTTACCAAGCTTAAAAAAGTTAATGCAGAAAAGTTTTTTTTGCAAAATGGACGTATTGAATAGTATAGGGCCATGTTGAGTAGTATAAAGAATAATAGAGAGAATGTATGTACATTAGGGTGGCCCTTAGTTATAGGTCTTTTTCAAAAGTAAAAATGTTGCTACTTCCTTGCACTAATCTGGTTCCAATCAAGAAAAAAACGGACTGTGCAAAACTGCAGCTCCATCGGACAACTTCTAGGCGACCCTCAAACGCCTTGAAGTTGAAATATTGTATACGAAACTATTAACTCCGTACAAAAGCGGTATAGTCTTCCTTATCTTAACAATTTTCTTGTTTCTTCTTAGAGAAATTTATTTGGACACATCCAGGAAATTGTGTGAAAACTATAAATAATAAACTGATGCGAATTTTTAAATAATTTTTAGAATTATATATAGTTTTCAGAACGATCTTTAATTTGAAGATAAAGTCATTTGAAACAATAGCTGCATTTTATTCGGCACTTGCTTCTAGTTATGTAGAACTAGCAGCGATAATTGTATATGAAAACAACAACAAAGCCGCAGAGATAACACGTATAATAATAGCGTACAAAAATTCTTCTTTTCTGTTTTGTGTCCACCTCAATTTGAAATTCAAAATTTCAACGAAATTCACTTTCGTGTATCCGCACTATAAGAGAGAATTTAGTAGCAGTTGGGTATTTTTTTTCGGTCTTCGGCAACGATTTGTGTAACAAATTGTTTCTCAGCCTAATTTTTTGAGAAAATTTTATTTTATTCCTGCATGAGCTTCACATTTTTACTGCAACGTCATCGACAACAACTTTCTTCACAAGTTTTTCAATTCCATTTCTGTAATTTCTGGATTATCTTTCCATGTTGAAAGTTCTTTGTTGAAGAAATCGCTGATAAAAAATTTTGCAAAGACGTTCGATGTCTATAAACGAAGAAAAATGATTCTTTTGTAGCTTGCTACCAATATAATTTAGCTTTATTTGTCTTAACCGCTGTTGAAACTTTTTATCAAATAATGATAGAGCCACTGTTTGGGGAACTAAGTGCTCGAGGTGGGTGACAAATTTTGTGGTCAAAAGCAGTAACCGCTTAAGTCTGAATATCTCATTTCGAGTAAATACGGTTAGAAGTTAATGTGATTGGTTGCCACTCTATGTAAGCGAATACCTTTCTTTTTTTATAACTTTTGTTTTAAAAAACATAAAATTTTGCGGATTTCACGTACATGTGCATTGGAATAAGAAGAACACGATAGAATTTATAACTCAATTCTGTCTTAAGTCGACTTAAGCGATTATTGCTTTTGACCACAGAATTTGTCCGCAGCTCCTTTCTGATTTTTCGATCAATATCCTGATAATAAATCAATTGACGCATGAACAAAAAGTAATGATAAGATGCTTTAATTCCATCTGGTGAATTTTAAGAATTCTTCCCCTTATAAGATAACTGAAACTGGTCTTGAGAAAGATATACCTTTCTTGAACGCATAAATCATTGTTAACTCTAACAATTCTGGCTAATCATCTCCGTGTTGTTTCTTCATGGAAAGGTGTTGTTCAAGAAATCCAAGAACAAAAAATTGATTTATCTGGAATAATGACTTTCCGGGCGAAAATGTACAACTTCACGGTTGATGAGGGCCGCCTAGCAGTTGTCCGATTGAGCTCAAATTTTGCACAGATTGTTTATTTATTGATTGAAACAAGATAGGGGTCTGGGAGCTAAACTTTTGGAAAGTTGAAATATAAGGGCCACCCTATTGTACATATATACTAAGTCCTGCCATAAGTTCTGTTGCAAGTTTAAAACGCTGTCAAAGTTAAATGTAGAAACTTTTTGTACTGAAACAATTTTTAATTTGTTTATAAAATAATTGTGAATACGAAAAATAAGTTCATTCGAAATGATCGCCTTTTTCTTTGGTACATGCCTTCAAACGGTCCGGCCATTTGGCTATAGTGGCACGCACGGTGTCTATTGATATCGCTGACGCTGCTTTATTTTACTTTACTCTTAATTTAGAGTGAAACTTTGTGGAGACTTATTTTTGCAAACGCAGTGGCTTTTAAACATTCTAAAAAAGGGGGAAACTTATGCTGTTGGTGTTGCTTTCTTTCTCTAACTACGTACTGAACATCTTTTTTAAGTTCGCCAATCGCATCCGTACATACATACGTATAAAGAGTTGAAAGATAATTTTGCACTTAAGTAGGCGTTTGTCCATCACTGTCGAAATTATTTTGTTTTGATGACAAAAATATGAATTCCTTTTTTTATTTTTTTTTTCAATTTTAAAAATTTTGTATGACAATAAAAACAAAGTGGTGCCGTAGCAGAGCAAAACGGACCACCCGTGTCTGCTCATTTTTGGCTGTTGAACAGTGTTATCAAAGGCATTGTGTCGTATTAGAAGGTTTCATATGCTGTATGTGTTAATTGCTTATTTTTGTAAATTTCGCTCTTAACTTTCCATTGTTCGGGCAATGCGCGCGATACTCACCCAAAAACTTTTGCTTCGAAATGTGAAAATGTATGAAATCGGTCCGACATGCGTTTACGCAGTTGAGCATGTCTTCGAGTCGTTGGCGTCCGTTTTTTGAGTACGCAATGCGATTGCAATGTAACATCGTTTCAATATCGCACTCGTATTTGGCATGAAGAAATTAATCACAGTTCGACGATTTACGCAAATGCAAAGAAACTGAGTGCAACGTACGATAATCGGCAACGAGTTGCATGAATGTTGGAAGTCAGTTTTTTGCTCCTGACTGTTTTATTTACAAAGACCTGCGCCGAAGCAATAGCGCCTTTGCCAAAAATAATGACAACTTGTAAAAGTCGGCATTAAGAATTAATTGGCTAGAGCCATTTTGTTTATAAGAAATGGTTTTGGGGAAAAACTTAACCACTTATATAGTTAGTTCATTTTTTTTTTTTTTGCAAACTATTTCTAATATTTCGCCGCAAACTCCTCAACAACGCATTTCTTTGTAAAGCCCTCGTTCTCGTAAATAATTATTAATTATAATTTTTAATTTTTTTAAGAAAATTATAAACACCATTTTTTGACATTTCTTATAAATAAACTAGCGCCACCCGTGGTGGATAAAAAAAACGAAATTTAGCTAAACGATTTTAAGCGATGTGAAAGTCAGAATTGCACTTTAGAGAAAGTTTGGGTAATTTTTTAGTTTTAACATTTTAGCAATTTTTAGAGTTTAGCCGATAGCGAATGCTAGAATTCCGGATACTGATTTCACTATTCTAACTACTGCAAAAAAGATAATTTGTTTTACTTATTAAAATTTGTAAATGAAATGAGCAAAGACAAACATGTTTAAGATTAGATAATTAATATGTATTTATCAAATAATGAGTTCAAGAGTGTGTGCATATTTTAAGAAAAACGACAAAAGAGATAAAGCAACATGTTCACTTTGCCATTTGAAGGGAGTTCATAAAATCATAATTTCTGCTATAACTAAAATATACACAGATGACGAACCTTCTGGCTCAAAAAAGCTAACTCTTGAAAGTACTGTCCAGCGTTGTCGTTTCCTACAATTCTCAGAATTTATTGCACAAATTTTGGCGCAATGTGTTGCGGTAGATGGCTTCCCCCCTACAAGTGCTGCAAAGGCCAAAAATTGCATTTTATTACTTACCATGGAAAGGGTTTACAATGCCATCTAGCCTCAACACTATTTGGAAAAATGTACGTATTTAAATTTTACATTGGAAAAAAACGGAAATAAGAAATCACTTAAAATATTTAAAAAATTGTGTTAGTCGCTTTTCTATCATAGTAGACGAATGGACAGATATAGCTGGTAGAAAGATTTTTAATGCTTCAGTAAGAGGATATGACTCAAACAGGAAAAAACATAAATTAACTATACAACTTTGGATTGAAAGATGTGATATACAAGGGAACAGCTGAAATTATTCACTATAACGCCGAATAGAAAGTTCAAAGCGAGTTCGTACGGGAAGTTTTCCTCAAGGTGGTAATAGTTTCTCTGTATTCTCCAAAAACTCTCACTATACAAGAAGCTATGGAATATTAGATATACGAATCTATTTGATTCTAATATTGTGGAATAATCTGATTCGGTTTCAAGGCAAAAATTTAGTATTTTGAATAATATTTTTTACAGCAGTTACATTTATTTCCGAAAACTATCAATACAAAGTTATTATAATATGTTTTATCTTTACTAGACCAAAATTAAAAAAAAAATGACGAGTTATCTCGTTTTTTTTCGAAACTATGTTTTCAAAGTCGGTGACCACTGTTATTGAAAAACCACTGGACGGATTTGAACGAAATTTGTACAACTTATTGAACACATAAAAAGCTAGTTCTTAACGAGAGGATTTGTTTTTTTTTAACTTCTATTTTTCGGCTTTCTTAAAGGCAGGTCTACAGTTACCAATCTTTTGGAATTCATAACTAATACAGTTAAAGAATTTTCTAACAACTTTTAGACCGATGTAATCACACAGATTTTAGTAAGGCATTCGATAAGGTGATTTGTTTTATTTCCCACCACTTCTTATTCAATGGTTCAGTTCATAATTGAGAGATAGATTTCAGAGGATGATTCTCTAGAGCTTTTTATTAGATTTCATTGAAGTTCCATTTGGAGTACCTCAGGGTAGTCATCTTGGTCAATTTTCATTCCTTATTTACATTAATGATCTTCCATCCGTAATCCGCCACTCAAAAATCTTATTGCATGCTGATGATGTAAAACTCTTTATTCCACGTTGGTGTCAAATTAATTTCATAATTAAATTTAAAGAAATGTAAATTGAATGTCTATTCGAGAAGACAATCAATTCCATACGATTACTTTATAAATGATTACAATTTGGAAATTGTACAAATTTTCACTGACTTGGGTGTAGTCATGGATTCTAAATTGCATTTTAATCTGCATATTAACATATGCATAAATAAAGTTTGGAAATATTTGCTTTCATTAAAAGATGGGCAAACGAATTTAATGATCCGTATGTAAATAAAATACTTTTTAAATCTTTGGTTAGATCAATTTTGGAGTATGGTTTTCCAGCCAATATAACAACTATGAGGACAAATTGGAGTCTGTTCAACACAGTTTCTTTTGTTTACCTCCTTCCTTACAAACATCGTCTTAAATTGTTAGACTTACCAACTTTAGCAAACAAAAGAATAATGTTAAATGTAATGTTCTTGATAGAACTGCTAAACGGTGACATTCCAAGTTTCTGCTAAAAAAAAAAGTTAACGCAACGTTCTTCCAATGGCCGGGATAGAGCTCAGCGGGCTCCAGTGGTTCGTTGGTAACAGAAATTTATTATTTTGCAGGGAACCCTCACTTTATTTTATTGAGACACATTCTTTTAAAATTCAGTATATTCTTTAATTTACTTTTGTTTTCTACAATTTTATAATAATAATAACACACACAAATTGGATGCACTATTCTCTCGCGTTCGAGCATGCGGAGCGTCGTCTACGATGCTTATGATGCGCTTGGTAGGGCGAGCGAGCGGAGCGTTTTCTACGATGGGTCTGGTAGGGCGAGCGAGCGGAGCGTACGGAGCATTGTCTACGATGCTTAATGTGGATGATACGCCTTATACGGCGAGCTTGCTGAGCGTTGATGATAGGTGGGTGTTGTGTAAGTGCGTGGCGATACTGGTTGCTTCAACGGGTGGTAGCAGGAATGGATGTGGTGGCTGGACTTCGCGTGGAGCTTCCTTAGTGTATGGATCTTGGTCGGTTAGCATTAGCACAGGCGATGGGCACTGGAAAAGCACCTTAGTGTAGCGCGCTTCCAACATGTCCAGTCGCCCCTGGACGTCTTCTGAGAAGTTTCCGTCTAGCACAAAATTCACTAGGCGTTTGCGCAGTTCTTCTACGGTGCCTGTGTCGTCTAGGCCGAACTCTATCAAATACTCTGTTAGCTCTCCTTTACGGATGTTGTAGATCCATGCCAATTTAGTCATATTAGCCCGAATGTGATTTATTAGTTATAATTTTTAGGGCTTTTTTTTTCAACCACAAATCAAATCACAAATTTTAAACAAGAGTTTTTCTTTCAACCATAATTTAATTTATTTTATTTACTATGTGTCTCAATTGTCTGTGAGTTTGTTTTAAGTTTGTTTTTCTTTCACCATGTAACATCCCGAACAGTTGTTGTCTTAAATTAGGGCAATAACTTTAACAACCTGCATGACTTATTTGACTTATCCGATTTTTCAATTTTACATAAAAAATTCTGTAGCTGTTGTTTAAAAACCATTTGGATATTTTACTTCACTGGCCCACGTATAGCGTTATGCAGAACAGTCCGGGCTGTGTCTGTTTCGGGCACCGATTCGTTCGGATGCGACACAAGGGTCTCCATTGGCTGTTGTGCCATAATGGTAGTAGTAGTAGGAATTGTTGGATTTCTTTCGGGCTAATCGCAAAAAGGGTGCCTAATAGTGACTTTAAATCACATTTTAAATATAGTTTAAATAGAATTTTATCTTCTGCCTCCGGATTGACTTTGAAATTAGCGAAATTTCGGAAAAATCGTATATTCTCTAAGCCATTACAACAATGAAAAAAAAATCCTAATAATATAAAACAAAACACAATTTTATAAGTTGTATTTTTGTAGTAGAAGTATAAAAGGATCAAAGAATATTTATACAAATTATAATCATAACTTGTGGTCGCCGTAGCCTAGTGGTTAGTGAGTTGGACTGCTACGCAGAGGTACCCGGGTTCAAATCTTGGCACTCTCAAAAATCAAAAATAGAAAATAAAAATTTTACAGATCGGCACCACTCTCTTGGCTGGCAATGGCAAACCTCCAACAGTAAAAAAAGCCTATGCAAAGCTTTTCACTTCGTCGGTCGGATTTGGCATAAAACTGTAGGTCCCTTCCATTCGTGTATAAATATAACTCACACAACATGAATGGATGCGAAAAGCTCGGCCTTGGACCTCCATGAGCAATTGTGCCATATTATTAGTAGTAGTAGTATAATAATAACTTTAATTAGTGCGAAATTTCTTGCTTAGCATCAAACTTTGCCATAGTTCTACGAGACTCAATTTGGGCTTTTATGAAGCTTTCTCTGGCAATTTTTTCGCTCAATTTGGCAGTAACAATCTTTACTGCTCTTGGTATATCCACTTTTCATGAGTACGATTCATCTTAAACATGCGAATGGGCGAATTAAATTTTGTAGGTTTTATCCCGAAATCGTTTAGAAATTTTTTAAGTGAAACTTCTTTTCTCTTGTCCTAGAGTAAAACCAACCGGATGTGACGTCGCGCGTAAGTTTGCAATGCGACATAGTTTTGTCGAGCAATGTGCATGAGGGACTAAATATCAATATTCCGTAACTGAATTCACGAGCAAACTATATAATAAACGATTCATAAATAGTTTTAATTCAATATAACATATTAATTACACACACACACACACGCCTATGGCAGAAAGAACAATGTGTAGCGTCGTCATCTTAAAGTTTATGACAGTTATACATTTCACATACAGATGGCGCAAATGTCCAAGGAATTACATGAAGATGTCGCACACAAAAAGAGTTCGTCTACAATTGTCATCGACATTACCGGTACAGAGTTGCAATTTTTGTTCTAGCATTAATCCCAAAAAAAAATTGGTTGTGCATTAACGAACACAAGGCAGAAGTGAAACTTCTTGTGAACTAAACGAAACACAAGCAAATGAAATTAAAAAACACAAGCCAATGAAGTAAAAAACTTCAACTTTATTAATATGGAGAAACGAAAATATAAAAAAAGATATTTGTGGAGTGTGCTTATAGCCGAGGTATGGTGAGAGCAGCGTAAAACAACGGCCCTACGGCTGTAGCAGCAAGGTTGCATAGCGGCTGCAGTTGAAATAAAACAAGATACATAATAATTGACGTTTTCTTCCAGGCACTTTTATTTCTAAGCATTTCGTTTATTACACTGTCCGACAAAAATCAATTTTTTCAAAAATAACAATATTCTGAAAGTGGATTCTGATAGAACTCGAGAAAAAAAATTATACGTGTCTCGGCGTTTTATAAGTTTACGTCAAATTTTTTTTTACACGGCCCTTAATTTTGCCCATTTCTAACAGGTTGAGTATAATAAATCATAGGACAACTTAGTTTTGCTTCGAAGCTTGTTTGTATGTTCAGGAACTTATAATAGAATTTTCCGTAGAGTATTTTCTTTCAACATATTAACCCTTTAGTGCCCACCGTTATGGGTCTTTTTTGCCTTTTTCAAAAAAAGTTACATATTTGATCCATTACGAGGATCGATAGAGGGTTAATATGTTTAAGAAATATATTGCCCATGAAATTCTACTATAGGTCACTGAACAACAAAAATCTGTAAACTTGATATTAGTAAAAATAAACTCAAATTCCAAAATCGTTTAAAATTTTCACCTTTTATACGCAGTGAACTTGTGTGGCTTTAAAAGTATTTTCTAAACTAAAAATTTATTTTACATTGCAAAATAAACTTTAATTAAGTAATTAATTAAATTAAGCACTTATATCTTCAAATGTGTATTAGCTTTTTGTGTGTTGAACAGTATTATTAGCTATTCAGCAAAAAATTATACTAGCTGCCGGTATTTTACAAAAAAAAAAATAAGCAATGAACTGTATAACGAAACCGTAATCGAATCCAGCTTCATAATGTGAACGATTGCAGTTTCGTTTGAAATTTCGCAATTTAAATGGCGGTTAATTCTCATAGCCTTCTTAAATTTCTATCGACATGAAGTGAATGGGAATTATAAGAATGTGTACAAGTCCAACTCTTAGTAGCCAATGGCAAAACCACCAAGAGATAACAAATTGTTACACCGCCGTTCGGAACCGGTATTAAAATGTACTGCCTCGGTGGACTAGTGGCAGGGTGCTAGACTCTTGTTTATGGGGTATCAGGTTCGATTCCCGGCTGTGGTATTTCTTATCTATCTGTCTTCTTCTTTCGTCCTTTTTTTCATAATTTGTGGCTTTGGCACAAAAGATCTTAAAAGTTCCATTTTCCAATTTCAACTCATTGGCTCGATATTTTCTTTGACTAGTGAAATAAATGCTAAACGGGGGCTAAATAAGGCATACATAACCCACAAGAAACTAACAAATGAGAAAAAAGAAAACGATAGGATGAAAAAAACTAATAGAATATCAGTACAAGTGACGGCCACCCTAGTGCGCATACACATATACACGCACACATACACTTTTGTTGGTTATCTTTAAACGGGCCATGTAAAAAAATTGAAAATTTATTGAATCACTTCATATCGCTTTGCATTACAATCAGTAGACATTTGTCTGTTTTACAAGCGTAAATTATCAGATAAATAATAAAAAACAATCAATATTTTGTCAAAAATTTATCGTACTAAATATGTACTTTTGAGCTAATTAATGAAATTTTAAACTATTTCTATTTTATGTTTCAAATGAATCAAAGTAAGCATACAAATTTTTGTATAGAAATTTTTTTGTTTATCAAATTTAAACACACATTGTTGCTAAACAGAGTAAATTGGCGCTTTAGTCACTTCGGAAAATATTTTAAGGAATTGGACGAAAGCGGAAGAGATTTTATCTTTTTATATTAAGTATAAAAGTATATACTAAATGAAATTGAAATCAGTTTTATGATATTTTTTTTATTATCTTTTAAAATTAGACAATTTTTTAATTTTTGCATCTTGAACATCGTGCCAAAATTTTGTTTTTATTTTTTCATTGATGCAACAATAAGCGAATATTTAACCAGCTTCTGGTTTATAAAAACAATTTAATTCATGTTGTTCTAGCTACAAATGTAATTTTGAAAATATTTTTGCGGAACCATTTACAAACGAAAAACCATTAACTTTAAAGTCCTGTAGCATTCACAAAAATTATTTATTTAAAAAAAAAAAAAAAAACATTGTGCTTTTTTAATTCTTGACTTTTTACCTTTAAAACGGTACCGAATTTGTTAGAAAGAAAGGCGGTGCTGCCTTCTTAAATTTTTTTCACTTTAGAAACATTTTCTATTCTCTGAAGTAATTTCTAAATCGGTTAAACATGGACACTGGCTTCTCTAGTATCTTTCCTTTTCCTCTTAAGAAAATTTGCTATCCATATACAACTTAAGTGAAGCCAGAACGTCACCTGTTGTCAAAGTTCGTTGACATCCACACAACAAAAATAATGAGACTTTTTTTGTGTAAATATGTTGGGTTTTTAGATTCATATTCATGTATATAGTTGATAAACATATGAAGATATGACAAGTAAGGCATAAATTTATTGAAAAATTAAAAAATTTTTGTTTTTATTTTCATACGATAAAAATTAAATTAGTAAAAGTTCATCATTTTTACTTTATTTTGCATTTTGCTTAATTAATCGTTTGAGGATGAAGTGTTAATATGTTATTTTACTTCAAAATTAATAAGCAATAAAAACCCATTAGATTTTTTTTTATACACTTTTGTTTATTTACGTAACTTTTTTCCACCGCACACCGCCGGCTTATCATTGATAAAAAGTTACCTTTTCACACACACTTCTTACTCATAATTTCTATAGAATTTGCTAATGCTAATCTTGATGTCGCACTGTGCAGCATTTCAATACAAAGACTGGACGAAAATAAAAGAATTGTAAAACAATGAAATTTGTCACAAAAATATTGTAAGTTTTAGCTAAATCGAACTTTCTATATAATCACTGCATAAAAACAGCATTGCCAATCCGAGAAAAGTTCAATTCTAATATACATATACATAAGGTGTTTGCATATTGCTTAGCTATAATAAAAATATCGTGATTCTTTGTTTTAATGTATAAAAAACCCGTGGTTGTTGAGCTCAATTGTGAATTGGAAATTATGACTACGTTATAAAAATGAGGAAAATGAAGAAAAATAAAATTGTTGCACAAAATTTAGAGCACAATCTGAACTTTAAGAATATGTAACGTCTTTTCTCATATTTCATCCACTTTTAAATTTACATAGATTTTAATACAGTTTGCCTCATATTTCAAGCGCAAAAAAATACATTTTATGTACCATATACAGGGTGACAATCGTAAAGTGACGCACACATTTCAGCAGTCATTTTCAAAAGGACGTACTTCCATTAAGTACAATCCACTTTTAAATTTACATAGATTTTAATACAGTTTGCCTCATATTTCAAGCGCAAAAAAATACATTTTATGTACCATATACAGGGTGACAATCGTAAAGTGACGCACACATTTCAGCAGTTATTTTCAAAAGGACGTACTTCCATTAAGTACAATTAAGTGTTAATTAACATTGCTGAATATATAAGCATTCATTTGAACCCCACCTCATTCAATATAACCTCCTTTAGCCTGCCTTCAATCGATCCGAAAATCGTAGGACTGTTCGCCGCAGGACTTCCTGATCAATTTCAGTCCAGGCTTTCTCTAATGAATTTCTCAGCGACTCCAGACTGTGGTGTTGAGATGCACAAGCCTTACTCTCTAAAATACTCCAAATAGAGTAGTCCATTGGATTCAAGTCTGGGGAGTATGGTGGCCATTCTTGAGATGTTATGAATCCAGAAAAATTTTCTTTTATCCATGTTTGCGTTAATTTTGCCATGTGGGAAGGTGCAGAATCTTGCTGGAAAGTCCAGTTTTCATTTCCAAATGTATCTTGGGCCCAGGGAAGAACATGTTCATTTAAAATGCTCCGATAAATAACCTGGTCAATTTTAACACCCTCTTCAACGAATATTAGAGGGGTTCTGGCATTTGCGGCAACTCCAGCCCATACCATAACGGAAACTGGCTTTTGAACTCGGCCAACAGTCCTATTTTGTTGCGATGATGATGTTAGCCATTCGGTCATTTTGCGCATTGAAATGTTCAACCGTGAAAATTTTTTCATCTGTAAACAAGATATTTTCAACATTTTTTAACACGGAGGAGCGTAGCAACGCCTTGCATCTTTGCAGTCGCAAATCTTTCTTTTTTGTGTCAGATCTTGAGCTTTTCGGAGCTTGTACGGCTTAAGATTAAGCTTTGATTTTGCAATGATTCGCACTGTTTCACGGTTTACTCCCACTTCCTTAGCGATTTTTCTCATTGAGCGCCTTGGATTTCGCTTGATTCGTTTACGAATTTTTTCTGTGAAACCAGTAGTGGCAACTGTTGAAAATTTTCCCCGGTCTTTATCTCCAAAACCCCCAGTTTCATTATATCGAATAATAGCTCGGTCTACCGTACGACTTGACAAATTTAAAGGCTTTGCAATTTGACGGCTACTATAATTTGCCAAATGAAATTTCATAATTTCACTACGAATATTTTCCTTGTCCTTGGAAATTTCAAAATGTAATAACAAAAATTCAAATGAAATTAAAAGCAAAGCCAATGATGAATGAATTTGCTTTTTAAATTAAAGTAACGGTAAATGGCAAAGCTTGCTGCAGAGTATTAAACTTGCGTCACTTTACAATTGTCACCCTGTACACTAAAACAAAAATTCATTGTACTTGGTTAATTTTAAACTGGAGTAGCTCAAAAAGCAAATTAGCAATGACAATGAATATTTTCAGCGTCAAAATGTTGTAAAATCGGAAGCCAGCTACGATCAGAGAGAGAGAGAGAGAGATGAGTCATTTTCAAAACATTGCTGAATATCAAATTTTCTGTGCGAACATTTATCCTTAGGGTACTGATTATTAATACTAGGTTTACGGCATACGTCATTTTGACGCATTTCGAATTTTATTAGGAAAATTACAAAAACCGTTCGCATTGAAGCGATTCTGTGTCTCAGCGCCTTAGTTAGATACGTTGGCAAGACTGTCTAGCTTTTTCCATTAAGAATTGCGGTGTATTCTTGTAGTGTTATTGCTGTTTTACCCCAGTACATCGTTCTATATTCATTCGGAATCGGACATCTTGCAATGAAGTGGGCTATGTCTTCTCTTTCTGCCATGTTCCATAACGTGCAAATATCAATCCTGTTTCTTCTGTGAGGAATGTAGTTAAGATATAAAAGTTCAATCTTGTTATTTTAAACTTAACTTTGTGTCGAAGATTTTCTCTATACTGCGTGACGGCATAAAATTATTAGCAATTTTAATCGCACAACTCTAACCCACTAACACCTATATACACATACATGCCGTTAAAACATATATTAATATTTATATTTAATTAATTATAATATATACAATTCACAGAACGGAAATAATATGGTACAACAAGAGGAAAATTTATATAAAAGGACATGCATCACGCAGAAGAAGTCACTCAAGCCCCATTTACAATGGAGCGAGAACGGCAGGCGATTTTCGAAAGCATTACGTCGACAAATTTTCATTCAATGTGTTTTAATGTGCGCATATACAATGAAGAGAGGCGAGCTCTCGTCTCGCCAGTGAATTTCGAAAATTTGAAAAAACCTCGTGAGCGAGACGCGATGTTGATACTTTTAGAGATGCCAGATGTACTACATACTGCTGAAATGAAATAAAATATAAAATGTATTAGTAGAAAACTGTGGAAAAACGGACTAATCCTTAGTGCAGCAATTATTGAACCAGTAAATAATATTTTTTATTAAAATCTCCTGAAAATAACTTGATTTTAAAATACAAGTATATACAATTTTTGACAATGAATGATGGCAACTCCTAATTTTTATATTAAACGTGCCTCGCTTAATTGTAAATTGAACAACGAGAATAGCGACGAGTGCTCTCGTTTCCGAATTAGACTTCGAAACACGCCCCGCGTTCTCGCTCCATTATAAATGGGGCTTCAGACTTAGACTATTGCACAGGTCATTTCTTCTTCTCTTTGTTTGATTATATGAAATACTCCTTTCGGTTGCGTCACTGGTGTAGAACAGACGAAGTTGCCACTGACCATACGAACGACAACGACCTAGCCATCGTGTCACGAGGACACGCAAAGGAAACACAAGAACGGGAACGAACGCCAACAAGGCCAAACCGAGCGCCAAGGAAGGCAAACAAGTGCCAAGGAAGACAAACGTGCGTCAACGAAGGCAAACGAACGCCAGAGAGGTTACAAAGAACAAACAGAGACTATACGAGGTACCACGAACACAAATACTAACGTACGAAGAATCAATTGTAATTAAAACAAAGAGAACAGTGAATAATATAAATAAACAGTGAACATAAGAAATCGAAACGAACTATCGCGTATTATTTGCATATCCTGGTTACTCGCTGAGCATACCTTAGCTAAAAGAAAAGGAACCAGGAAGGTTCGTTACAACTGTCGTCTATATAACGAATTAGAACCGATTTAACAAGCCAATAACTCAAACTATTATATTTTATGTCTTTCAATTGATATTTTTCATGTTATATTCAATTCCAAAATAAAAATAATTCTTTTTGAATGAAATAACATTTATGTTTTCTTTCCCTTTCCCCAGATCTCCCATTACAAAAAGTAGGTACCATATACTACATAAAATAATCAATAAACAAATAAAATTACAAAAACAGAAAAGGCAAAAGTAAAAAAACAAAAAAAAGATTGGGTAAAAATGCAATAACATCAAACTGTGTACAAACATTTGTCGATATGGTCAACATAAATTATTGACAACATATTTTTTTGCTATTGTTGTTGTCGGACATTGTTGACAACAATTGTATGGAAGTGCAAGAAAAAAGGAACATGATTTTTGGATGCTGTTGTAGTGGTGCAGATTATATACATACATATATATTTATTGTTTTTCTGGTATTTATGCTTTTACCAAAAATAACATACATACACTCGCGCTCAAAAAAAAAAGCCGTTGATTTTCATTTACTACTGGTTACTGCTATTTTTCGAGTTTGTTTGTTGATTTTCCGACTGCGTAACTCAATTTCTGATTTACATATGAGTTTTATATCGATGAGTACAGTTCGGTCTTAAAATATTTGATGGTTAAGTGAATATTAAAAATTAAGTTATGGTATTAACACAATAGCAAAAAATTTAAAGTATTGGATATAAGAGGCAATATCAATATCGAAAAAAGTGCGTTGTCACGAATCTTCAGTACGAAGATTTTGGAAGAAATTTTTTGAAACCGGGAGTCTGACACGCCTATCTGGCAGTGGACGTCCAAGAAAAACAAATGGACATGAGGACAGAGGTATAGTGGGTATAAGTTTAAAAAATTAAAAAGAAAAGCTTCACCAGAAATCTCTTCAGAGTTGAGAGAGATGCATAAAGTAAAAAAAGTTGAGGAATAAAATAAACGAAAATGATCTGGATGCACGAAGAGCTGCGAAAAAGCCAATGTTAACAGCAAAGATGCGTTTAAATCGTTTAAATTGATGCAGGGAAAAGAGAAATCGTCTGACTCATGATTGGGCTCAAGTCATATTCTCTGACGAAAGTAAAATAAATGTTATTGGTCCAGACTCAGGATTCATGGTGCGCCGCAGGCCCAAAGAAAGATACAGTGACGAATGCACTCAAAGTACTGTAAAGCACACACCGCACATTATGGTCTGGGGTGCAATTACCAGCTGTGATGTTGGAGAAATTATTCTTCTGAAAGGTTCTGTGATCTCTTTAGTCTACATAGACATAATAAACAAAGGCGTATTACCTTCTATGGATATATTCTTCGAGCACAAATCAAAAGTAATATTTCAAGACGATTCTGCACCATGTCATCTTTCAAATCGGCATTTACCCCTGTTGAATGAACATCTTTTTAGAAATTATTTTTACAAATTTTGTGTTATATATAAAAGTTTTGGGGATACAGTCGTTACCATGGCCCGGAAACAGCCCAGACATGAATCCAATTGAAAATGTTTGGGCAATTATTAAACGGAAAATTCGTCAAAATAAGCCCTTGATTATTCCCAAACTGATGGAAGCAATTGTATCAACGAGATTTCCGAAGATTCAATAAAAAAATATTTGTGATAGCATGTCCTCTCGGGTAGGAAGTGCCACCAAGGCGGAAGGGGGTATCCTCGTTACTAAAAGCCTTTCCTTTGTTTACAAAATTTACAAGTATCGTTATACATAAGTAATATGTAACATATTAAAAAACATCATTTTCACTCATTACAAAAGTTTTATTTTATTATCAAATTTGTGAATTTGACTTTAACATATGAGCTTTTTAGTAGCGTAGTTTCAGTACAGTCATTTTTTGTTTTAACTTTTTAAAAACCTAAAGAAATGTTTTTAATAACATAATTTTAATAAACTTTAAAAAAAAGAAGAAATTTGTTTAATAATAAATAAAAGAATAAGAATATTTTATCAAACCTAAAAATCGGTTTTTGTTTTTTTGAGCGCGAGTGTATGTACATTCGTATAAATGTTATTTTTGGTTGCTGTATGCAATGAAAGTGGAAAACCCTTTAATAAAATGGTAACGGCAAGCTTAATTTATTAGATTCATATAGAAGTAGTAACTAAGTAGTTGTTATTTGTTTTACAGTGAAGTATACATGTTGAAAAAGTATGTAACTAAATATGCACTCGTATCTGTACCAGGGGCGAACGCAGAAATCACTTCAGTTCGAATCAGAACAGGATATATTGGCAACCTTTTCATCTGTTGCAAAAATCATAACATTCATAATTGAAATCGGTGGATAAATCAATTATTTTGAAGTCCTACAACTTTGATATTTTAGGAAAATTATTTATTGCACTATATAAATTTATTTAATAGGGTTTATACTAAATAGGAATAACGACAAGCTTTCTTCTTCAAAAATGTACCTCCTAAAAAAGTTATCTTCTTTGGTTTATATACATGTAGTCTTTTCATTGCATTCCACAGTGAGGATTCCACAATAATCCAACAAAAAAAACTCTCATGCAAATCGGATAATATTCAGCCGAGTGCTGTCTTCGGAACTCGATCGATCCATCGGTCGGTTAGCTCTTAACTGAAGTCTGAAGATTAATGTTGCAGCAACACCGAGAGCGAATTGCGGATTGTGTGTATACATTGAAAGCGGGATGTCAAAAAGGGAAATTCCTCAGTTTCCAAATTACATTCCAGTAATGGATACCACGTTTATATTAACTCGCTGTCAATGGTGTCTGTCTGTCTGTCAGTCTGTTCGGTACAAATTTTGTAATCGATTTTAAACTAATTTCCCGATGAGCTGGAGACTTGAAACTTTAAATATAGTTCAGAACTGGAAGACAATGCAATATGAAATATCTAAAATATATATAAATATAATAATATTTAAAATATTAGCATCGGAAGTTTTTCCATTTTTTTCATAGATCAAAGCATTGAATTCATCGTTGTTAAAATCATTGCTTAAGCGGGAGTGGAATATATGTATATGCGTATACATACACAAATTCAAAGACAAATGAGAGAGAGAACAAAAACAAACAATAACGAACTTTTCTTTTCGTTTTGTTCCGCTTACAAAGAGTATAGATTGTAAGAGATCGCAATTTGCTCTTTCTGGAATCGAAACAAAAAATCGTAGTAACAGCAGCGAGGTGCAATACCGATGGTGTGACAGCGACGGTTGTCAACACATCCAGCAGACAAAAATGTATGAATGGATGAGTTTGACGTGTTTGATGAAATAAATATTTAACATTTCTTTTAGCAAATAACTTCCGACATTTACAGTATTTATATATTCTTTATATACAAATATGTAAACGTTTTGTTTTGATTTTATGAATTTTATATAAGTACTTTTAAATCTTTTTCTACTGATTTCATGAAATCAACATTGTACCTAAATATACATATGTATGTAAATAAGTATATTTAGCTAAAATGTTAGAACTTTTCATATTTTATATTTTAATATATAAATAAATTATTCTTCTTGTACATTTTTACATCCTTAACAACAAATCTCCTTCTTACTATGTATTTGGCAAATGCCTTTATTTCATTTCTGTTTCAAAATGTAGAATCACAACGAGGTGCGATGTAAAAACAGTATTTATTGAGTACCCATTTATGTGAGAAGATATAATTTGAATTCTGTTATATTTAATGAATAGGGCTATTCGAAAAACGAAAAACGTGGGACGCATATGGATAGAGATAAAATTGCTAGCCATTTAGGTGAACTATTCATTCATCAATTTCCTATTGCATGCGAACCACGTTTGTTGTTCTAATCATACAAGTATTTTCGTCCTACTAAAATTTACAGTTACAAATTTTCAAGACAATCTGTATGGGATAAGGAATTTATATGTGGTTGTGAATCTGTATGGGGTATGAGAAATTATTTTATACTTTTTAGTCCATTTTAAAAACGTGGTATATTAAAAATATTTTTTATTTAAATTATTTTTTCGTTTCCATTACTGAGGAATTGAAAATGGTAATTATCAGTAAAAATTCCAAGGAATGGAATGGACCAAAAAAAAAAAATAATTCCATTTGAATTGGAAAAGTTAATTACCCATTTCAATTCCAAGGAAAATATTACTACCCGTCTGTATGAAATCTCCAGAATCGCTAGAGTTTCCTGTATAAATATGACAACAAGAATGGCTACAAAATTTCGGCCTAGTCCGTCAGTGGCCTGATGTAAAGTAGAAGTAGAGGCACTATGAAATAACTTCTAAATCAGATAACTCTTAATTGAAGAATAAGTAAATTCCTGTCGTTAAATAAGCCAAAATGCAATAACTGCAATAAAAATGAAATAATAAATTTAAATGATAAGACACATTAAAAAAATTCAGTTTGAAAGATAAAATTTTTTTTGTTCATCTGAAATCAGTTTATTCTTAGGGAACTAAATAAATTTATCAAATTGGTTATGACGTGCAAACAATGAAATCACTTTTTCATCAAATCTTGGTTATATGTATATGAAATGTGTTCTATTTTAATTGCATTATTTTTGTAATTAAAGTGCAATTGTTGTTAAATAAATAAATAAATAATAAAAAGTTCCCACAAAAGAGTTGAGTTAATAGCGCTCAGCATTTGTTTGCTGTCGCTTCTCAATTGTCACCATCTCCTTATCAGCTCAACAAACAACGTTTTATCGCACATAATTATTTGGCAGTGCGTCATACATAAGTTCTATACATTTTTTTATTATCTACAAATAAACAAATTTAAAAACAAACACGTGAATTTAGAAATGTTTAACATTCATAATTGTTAGTGCATAATAATAGAGAGAGAAAAATAATGAAAGTCAAGGTTGAGGTTGGTGGTAAAAACTTGGAATGTTGAATCATTATTCATAATTGTAGACTTTAAAGCAGCTAAACTATTTTATAGTTTTACTTTATCTGTCTATTCTAATTTTAATTATATTTAACACTCGATTTACGGAACCTAGATTACGGTAAATTTTTTTTTGAAAATCATGATGAATTGTAGTGATGTTTGACATAAATATTTTTTCCAATTCATTTTCTGTTCGATACCTTAAGATCAATTATCAGTATGTGGTATACCTTGTTTCAGTAAAAATGAGTTTATAATTTTATCCGTAAATTTAGTGTTAAGATTTATATGACTTAAATTTGGACCCACAGTATTACGTTTGAGATTTCGGAAGCTGCGAATCGCGCTATTTTCGGTCAACATTTTTCCGATTATTTTGTAATACCTACAGTGGCTCACTAAACTGATCACACTAAGGGATATTTTTGGGGCACAAGAAAACGCTAAAAATGGTTTCAAATTAAAAAGTAACAGCATAGCTAAGTTTCTAATCAACCAGAAAAACAGAATTTTTTAAATCAGACATTATCTTCAGGTTCCAAAAAAATGGTATCAAAGACCCGAAATAAAGATTTTTTTAAATTTGTTGCTTGCTTTATAAATACAAATATAATGCAAAAATTTTTTTTTTAAAACGGATAATGTTCATTGGTTCAGCAAGATGTTCAAAGCTTAGAAGTTTCGACCATAATTTATACTTTTCATACAATTTTTGCTGAATTCCTAAAACCTTACTTGCTTTGATTATCTTGCTGCAAATTTTAATATTTTTACTTTAAAATTAAAGTCAATTCCATCAGTTAACTCTCTTATCGCTTTCGGGAACGTAAGGAAATCAGAGGAGATTGCGCAAAACCGTGTGAATTCGTGTTGTCTGATCCCATTTTATTGTTACAATTTTTGATCAAAACAGACATTTTACGTCTCTGAAGGCCTGAACTTTCATGGATCAACGGTGACCCTGTGGCTTTCAATGGGATTCTCTTACAATTTTTTTCCGTACATTTTTATTAGATATTGTTTTTTAAAGATAGGCAAAGTAACTTAGTATTAATTTTTCATTTAACCCTTTCTTGACTGTAAGGAAACTAAAACTGAGTCCAGATTCACATTCTTCAACCCTCATATCATCGTAAAAAAGTTCTTAAAAAGTTTCGATTGAAGATCTTAGGAAACACCGGTGGCATATAGCAAAACTTGTGCTTCCAAAAAATTAAACAAAAATTAAAAAATATAGAAAATCGTGTTTAAGTAAATAGTTTTTCCCACAACATATTAAAAATTTTATGTATTTGGACCAATTTTGTAAAAATTGTAAGCGATAGAAAATTAACAAAAAAAACCGAATTTTTGAATTTTTCACTTTGATTCACTACAACAGTACCGTTATTAAAAAATATTTGTAAATGTTTTTAATTTAAATTAAAGAACCAGAATCAATTCTCTTTCCAAAACCTTATATTTATAAAAATTTATTAGATAGTTTTTAGACACCGATGTTATCATGGTACCGAAAGGGTTATGGCATGTTACGTTAATAGCTGAACTCTCTAGCTATCTCTCTTCGACTTATCGGTAAAGTGGGGAACAGAATGTGAAGCTGAAGTGTGAAGTTAATGAAGCGCTTCAATCTGTCAAAAGTAAAATGTATGTATTTTATATGAGAATGATTAAACGATAAAGTTGTTGCTACCGCTGGAGCTGAATCTGAAGCGTAATGTAAGAACTTTTTAACTTTATCGCGCTGCAAGCACAACAGCTGATTATCAAAATAAAAAAAATGATAGACGGAACTGAATTATTTATAGAACTTGTAAAAAAAATTAATTGGTTTGCAATTTAAAGCATTCAATATGAAGAAAATTATGATTGTGTGTGTTTCTATTTACAATAAACGTTAGTTTCAGATCTGCATATTCTGCTTACATTTTTACGCTTCACATTCTGTTCCATGCTTAATGCATCAAGTATAATATAATAATGTATCAACGCCCCGCTATGCCTTCCCTTTATCGACTTTGCTAAGGTTTTCGACTCGATTTAACACAACACTACCACCTTAATCAAAAAGTTCCTGGACTAACCACCGTGTGGCGCTCCAATCGTTCTGTGTTTTGAGTTCTGTTAAGTTGGTACATCTATTGTTGATATTCCCTCTAAATCTTAGCATCATAGCAGCATATTTGCAAAAGTTGCGTAGCCAAGAGTACATCTATCTCTGTGTGTGTAGGCGATTTTTTACAATTTTCTTTCTTTTTATTTTATTAAATTGTATTGTATTAAATTTTGCGTAAAAATGGATTTAATAGTGCGCGAACGTTGGAAATATTGGAAAAGTGTTTCGGCAACGATTCTCTAAAGAAAACGGTCGTTTACCAGTGGCACGAGCGGTTCAAAAGTGGTCGTGAGTCAATCGAAGATGATGAACGCAGTGGCAGACCATCGACATCGAAAACCGACGAAAACGTTGATAAAGTAAAATAAATTTTGGTCAATAACCGCAAATTAAGCATCAGAGAGTATTATTTGGGCGTTATGAGCCGTTTGCGTGAAGCAATGCACCGAAAGAGACCAGAATTGTGGACAGAAAACTCGTGGATTTCGCACCATGATAACGCACCGTCGCACAGTGCGTAATTATTCGTAATTTTTTGACGAAAAATACAACAAATACCATCCAACAGCCACCGAATTCACCTGATTTGGCTCCCTGTGACTTCTTTCTGTTCAATCGAGTTAAAAAATCATTACGGGGAACGCGTTTCAGCGGCCGAGAGGAAGTAATGGAAAAATCGCAGGATGATGGACATACCGAAAACCGAATATAAAAAATGATTCGAGGATTGGATCAAGCGCTGGCATAACTGTGTTGCAGTCGATGGGGATTACTTTGAAGGGTACAATATTGATTTAGATGAATAAACTTGTATTTTTAATTTTCTGAATAAATTCCGGGAACTTTTTGATCAAGGTGGTATTTGCACATTTGAACAGCGGTAGAAAATACAGGCGCGCCTCAAAAAAGTCATCAATCAGATCAAGACGCAGTCTTCAGTACACGCTGGTTAAACTACCAAGCCGTTCAACTGCCAAACAGATCTAAAACGAGGATGACTACTTTCCCCACTATTATTCGCTGTAGTCCTTGACTCTATCCTCTGCTCCGTCACATTGTTGCACAGGGGGCTGGTATAGAGATACAACCAGCATTTAGAGGGTTTTGATTACGCCGACGATATTGTTAACAGGGATCACATGCAAATGAAATTAAACGTTCTTGCAACAAAGACCGCGAACATTGGGCTGCACATAAATGTAGGCAGAACTAAATCCCTAACATTTGAGGACACACAATCAACGGTATTCAACCTTAATACCTATTGATAACATTGGGGAATTCTGTTACCTGGGAAGTCCCATAGCAAAAAATGGAGGGGTCTTTGACGATGTAGATAGTAGAATTATGAAAGCCAGAGTAGCATTTATCAACCTGCGCGGGATATGGAGAGTCAACGTTCTAACCTCTAAAACCAAGATACACATATACAACGCCGCACAGTGGTGCCGATGACAAATCTAGCTGGATAAAACTCTAGGAATTATCCAAATTTCTTGAAACTTGGTATATATAATACTACTAGCCACTTATTGGTTATGTGCCAAAATGGGCGTGGTCATTCACCCTTTACGCCCAATTCATATGCAAAGCTTATCTACCCTAAACATTATACATGGAACGATCACATTGGATGAATATACATACAAAAATCGGCAGCAGATCATAAGGGGGGTTAGGGGTAAAAACACCACCTGCCTTCCTACGCTACTCCTTTCCTCCCTGTTACATTTTGATGGCTAGTCGTGAATCAAAAAAATTTGGATTCTTTAGTGCAAACATACAGACATAGGTAAATATGAGTCTTCTAATATAGCTTGTTATTATTGAAAAAATGGGAGGCACTAAAATGAAAAATCTTATACTTCAAAAGCTGCAATATATGTTGCTCCGTCATCATCGCCGTCGTCCAAATTATCATCGACATATTCAGGATTTTAAAGAAGCTTCAATATTTCAGAAGATAAACTTTTTCTTATTCTTTGTCGCTTTACAAGAAGACTGCTTAGAACAGGGTCTGAAGAAATTAATGACATATGCCTTAAGTCCCTCAATGTAGCGCTTCAACTAATTTTACAGGTGTTATGCACTCTCTATATTCTATAAACTTTATTGCTGTCCTCCTGAGCCTCTTCTGACAATATTCTAATTAGAAGAATGGCTTCTTTAATAAAACGGCTCTTCTCCAAAGATGCCATAGGTGAGCACTTAAAAGTTGAATTTAAAGTTAAATGTAGGCCATAAAATATACACAGTTTGATTAAAAATTAATTAATTTAAGTACTGAATTTAATTTTGCGACAGAAATTTACGGCATTTGTTTTTGGGAGACTGGAAATTTTAGAAAATGATTTCAAAATAATTTGAGACTTAAAATAAACAACCACACACACATTTTAATACTCACACCTGTACCATTTATGCCCCTGCGGGAAGTGAGCAAGAATATTCCCACGGTAACGTATGCCTGTCGTAAGAGGCGACTAAAATACCAAACAGAGAGAGAGGGCATAACCAAAATGTCACAAAGCCCTATGCCCGATGAATGACGCCGCTTCAGTCTACAATGAGACCATTCCCGTCTCACCAGACCAAAGCAACAAGGCGCAGCACAAAATAATAATAAACGCCAAGGAGACCCAGACGTCTCCCGTGTTTATTATAAAACAGTGATCCCGACTGCAATGAGACCACGCTCGTCTCACCAGATCGGTTAAAGCAGCCAAAATAAACGCCAAGGACACCTAGACGCCTCCCGCGTTTATATGAAACGGTACCTCATACCTCATGAGACCACTCCCGGTTAAAAAAACTAGCTCTCACGCTTGTCCCAGTCGCCTCTTCACCCCGCTGCCAGACCAATAACGGCTGTCACGGTTAATCGAAGTTGGCGGCTGGAAAGCAGCAGTTTTTAAGCGTGAAACGAAGAAACCAGGGTGTCAGCGACCCTGCCCCACAGCGGACGGCAAAGAACAAGACCGACAAAAAAATAAAAAAAAAGATAAGTGAGCAGTAATGCTCTAGACGGCCTCCCGACGAAATACTTAACGGTGGTTCCGGCAGGAGCTTTCCGTCGGACGACAGGAGATGCTTTTACTCCTCGTTAAATAAAAAAAAAACCTGTACCATTTATAGCCACAATTTTTTTTCGATAAAAATAATTAACCCTTAAGTACATATCGTACCATATATGGTACATGTCTTTAATCATACGATAATCTAGTCAATCAAACTGAAGCGTTATACCATACGCTTTAAATTGAAACAGACAAAATTATCCTTCATATAAATACCGTTACAGCTCGTTTACGATTTGTTTTAGTTGTCAGTAAGCTGCTGAAGTGGTCTTATGCACTTTTTGCACATAATTTCAAAAGTGATTTTCAATAGCAAAAAAAAAAAACCAATTAGTAAAATTTGTTATTCGTGTGGAAATAAGTATTGATGAGTACATTGGGCTTTTTTTTTAGCTAAATATAATGAATCTTGATCAAATTTGATATCTTAGAATAGTTGTTTTTTCTATTTTTCTATGTACCATATATGGTACTCTATGCATCTGCTCATTTGATTATTTTGGATTGTTCAGTTAGATATGGATGGCATTATTATAACGTTGATGAGGCGGCGGATATGCTTTATGATGATGACGATGACGAAGTGATGGGCATACTTAACAATGGTGTTCTATTAGATGATGAAAAAGAATGGGTAGATGAAGGGTCTGATGAATTTATTGGTGAAAGTTAAATACCGCAACGCGTGAGGAATCGAGCAGAAACCAATTACGCCATATTTCTGGCATATTTCTCAACAATGACGAGCTGGACGTATCTATTTTTGAAGCTTTTAGACTTTCTGTTCCTGATGTTAGTACGTCAGTACAAGTTGATTTGTTCATGGTGACGCAAAAGCCTTCTTCGCCTCGACGAAAAAAGAATAAAATGTTAGTTTCTTTGACTCTTGTGCCACCTGTGGATGATATCATTGATAATGTTACGGATAATGTCACGAAAATGCTCTCATCGATCGGAATGATAAGTTGGGCTTGGTATGCGAAAAATACTGTAAGTTGTTGTTGACATAACTTCCAACGATTTTGAGAGAGTTCGTTGAAAAAAAGGAAAGCTACAGTTGAACGAAGAGCAAATCTCTTTTTTCGGAAGCTCTAAATTGGAACCAGAGTCAGCAGATGATTTCGCAACCGCTTACCTACCTTTTGTTACGTCGATTATGAAACAAAGAAGTAATGACAATTGTAATTTTTTGCAAATAACAGAACAGGAAGATGCCAATTTACACATCAAAGGACGTAAATTTAACTGGCTAGCCTAGGCTTTGAGGAAACCCAACGGCGATATATGTCATGCTACGTAAACACACACTGTCACGGGAAAAAAACTTCAACGAACTTCGACATCTGGCGAGAAGTAGAAACAGCGGGAGATGTAACCAGTCTGTGTTCCTGATGGAATACGGCATACATGTCGGATCAAAATAAAACGATTTAAGAATTCAATATCTTAGAATTCAATATTTATTTAAATGAATTAATATTATAAATGATTATGTAGAATAGTCTACGTCCACGGCCACAGCTAGAGTTTTTTAACTAACTACTGTACATCGCAATGGGGCTTTATACTGTTTCTTTATGTAAATGCAGTACCGTTTCTTTATATATTTGACAATGTAATTGCGGTATTGAATAAAGTGTATAATAATAATGCAAGCATATAAATGAATAAAGAATAATAGGAGAGAGAACAATGCGTGACCCCACATACATATACAATTATGACTAGTGCAATTTAAAAAGACTTGTTCTTAATATATAAAAAACAAATAAAAAAATTAAGCTAAAATCCTTTACTGTTCAAACAAAAAATCTCTAACTAACGCGTTCAAATAAATTTTACTGTAAATAATTTGTAACAGTTTTAAATTCGTTAAATTTCTATAGCAATTTATGCTTACTGTATTTTATTTATCAAATTTTATTTATTTATTTAATAAAATCTATTTATTTCACCGATGCACATTTGAGTGTATTTGACAGTTTTTCAATTAACGTGCAATCATGTAAAAATATTGACTCCATAGATGTATTTATAAAAAAAACATGGAAATGCAGCTAAAAAGTATACTATAAAATGAGATTGTATACATAAAATAAAAATTCAATTTAGATAAGCTTCCATCTCTTCCGCTTACCTCTTCCTAATAGCCAAAGAGAAAAAATTAAATGAATTCTATCATTTTTTTAAACATACTTTTGGCCGTGGTAACATTCGTTCATTTCACTAACATGCAGACATAAAAAAAGAAAACATTAACAATTTGTTTGTAATTTTCCACATTTTATGTGCATTGCACTTGACGTATAACTTTTTAATTGGCACACAGTGTGCGTCAATGTCTAATAAGTCTGAAGTACTAAATATGGTTGATTGTAAACTTGAAAGCAAGCAAACATAATTCGTGAAGAAAAAGCGTTTTAAAATTCATTAGCTTCAAAATATGCTTGTCGTCAAATGACGATGAAACAGATGTTGCTTTTGCTTTATACTTTGAATGTCATACCATTTTTCTATGAAATATTTGCTTTCATTTTACTTTTGATAAGCTAAAAAATGTTCTCTGTTTTTTTTGTTTACTATGCTATGCGAATTTATGTGTTTTTTATGTTTAAATGTTATGAAAGTTATAAAAGAAATGCTAAAAGATCTTCATGTCTGACATACACGCAGTGAGTATATTTTTGTGGAATAAAAAGATATTTTTATGTATCATTCAACTTTTATATACGCGTATTCCTTTGTGTGGGTGTACACCTAAAAGTAGACAACTAATTAATTCTTGCATTTATTTCAAATGTTTAGTTGAGCTCATCTTAAGCTACAGCTGACTTAAAATACACATAAAGACGGCACCTTTGAATAATATTCGACGATAAACTTCGTGAAAATATCATAAAGTTTTATGTCGAAACGACGTGTCTGCATAAGATTTAGCATAAATTTAATATTGACATCGTTGTAATATTTGCGCCAACGTCTCATCTCATCTTATACTAATTATTTCTTAAGCCTTTTGATTGCTCTATGGTAATCAAACTGCTACTGCATATAATTATTTCATATATGAATATGCGAGTAGAGTATTATGTACTCGTATAATATGAACACAAGCAGCATACAATTAGGCGCAAAGGAAATATTTAAATGTATACGTTTAAGTACATGTGGAAGCATGTGTGCTGATGTATGTACACACGCTGATCCTGAGTATGTTATGCTTGTGTTTGTGCTGTGTATATTTGCCCGTAAGTCATGTCAACTGCAATTAGCCTTAATAATTTGAAATTTTATTACCCTCACTCAGCATTTAAGCATGTACACTTGTAGTAGGTAGGTACTATTTGCTCTCTCACTCTCTCTTGATACTCTCATTGTGTATATTCAGCTGTGGATAGTAATAATATTCCTAGTCATATTGTTCTGAAAATTTTGCATAATTTTGAAGCTTTCCAAATTCTCGTAAAATTTTATTGTTTACGTGTTTGTTGGAAGCATAAAATTGAAAATTATACTAGTTTTTTAATAGTTTTTCTAAATTAAAGTAAATGAAAGAGATTTAGAGAAGAACAAATGTTTATGTTATTAACTAGTAAAAACTGTTGAGTGTCATTTCCAGTATACGAAATTGATTTTCATTTAAGTAAAATAGTAATTTTGGCCAGGTATTTTACAGTTATTTATAGGTTACTATTTAGCATGCAATATACCAATTTTCAATAATTTTCTTATGGTCTTAGTTATTTTAAAATCAGATAACTCAACAAAATAAAAATTCACTGAAATTAAAAAAAAAATATTTGTACTGCAAAAAAATTTAAGCCTAAGGTTGCACTTTAGAAATGATATATATTTGATCATCCGGAAACCCGATGTTGATGTACCGTCACTGAACTATAACGAGGTCTGAAAACCAATAAGTTCCCTTTTAGACACTACGATTCATGCGATTTCTCACACGCATCTGCGATTTTTTGACGTTTACCTTTTGCATCTTCGTTGCACTCATGTAAAACGAATACCAAGGAAACAAACAGAATGAAGCCATCTCTGGGTTAAAATTGCTGTGTCTAAATCACAGAAAGAAATCGCATGAAAATCGATGTGTCTAAAAGGAGACTAAGAGGCGAAGAGCATGCACAAGCTATTATGCAGAATATGATAGGATGAAAGCATGCCCGGTGATTGGAACCATAGCGTACTCTGCCTAATCCACAAAAAAGACGATCCCAGTTCATTCAACACACAAAAAAATAACAAGGTTATGAACGTTGATTCGGATAGAGCTCGGGGGATAAAAGTTATACTTGTCTCGTCGTTTTTTTTTTTTTACGAGGGCCTAAAATTTGCCAAGTTTGCGCTAACCATTATGGGTCTTTTTGCCCTTTTCGAAAAAGTTACTTTTTTGACCCATTATGAGGGTTGATAGAGGGTTATCATGTTCAAGAAATATGTTGCCCAACATATTTTACTATGGGTTACTGAACAACAAGAATCTGTAAACCTGGATTTAGTAAAAAACCCAAATCCCAAAAATGTTTCAAATTTTCAACTTTAATCTCAAGGATTCATACTTTTCTTTCATGCCGTTTCCGTATGCTATCGGCATGAATGCCTTGGTGTTATCAAAGTAAAGAAGCACGGCTTTTAAGTTTCTTTTGGATGAGTCAATAAATAGACGCCATTCGTCGGCGGAATATTAATATTGTGTACTCATTTCAATCATTAATCACTCAATATCATTACAATAAACAAATGAGTTATCCGCATTAGCAGTAAAATATGCAATAAATGCAAACTGGCGTCTTCGGAAACTGTTAACGTTTACCCTAGGTTCTGACAAATTCAGAGACTTTAAATTTGCTATAAAAATGTCCGCTTTTGATTTAGATAATTCCAGTTTTCGAACAAGAGCATTCAGATGTTCTAGCGGCATTAATTCTGGTCAACTAGTTGCTGCACTAGATGTATATTCACAAAAATGGTTGGATATTGTTGGGTCTCACCAATTTCTGAACACCCTATATTATCGGATGTTGTAGTTTTTGTTCTGGTATCGGAAGTTCATCACAATCAGACATTGGAATTTCAAATATCATCGAGTTTCATTGACCTTTAGAGGAAAAGTTAAAAAACCTGACTAAAATAAATTGCAATAAATTGCTTTTAAACCATTGCAACAATTACGACACAAATGTTCCGGTGTCCAAGATTCAGCAAAAACTTCTTCTAACTCATTTCTAACTCATATAACTTCAACTTTAGTATAAAAAAAATGTGTTCCGCATAAGTAGCAAAACCAATAATATTTTTCAGCACAATCTGCCATTTTATGGAAACTAAGAAAATTTTATATTTAAAAAAATAAGAGAAAACTTAAGCGAACTCGTCTCCAAGCTGTTTATTATCCTTTTTGTAAATTTTGCAAAGTATATATACATATACAGGGTGACAATTGTAAAGTGACGCAAGTTTAATACTCTGCAGCAAGCTTGGCCATTTACCGTTACTTTCATTTAAAAAGCAAATTCATTCATCATTGGCTTTGCTTTTAATTTCATTTGAATTTTTGTTATTACATTTTGAAATTTCCATAAAAATGGACAAGGAAAATATTCGTCGTGAAATTATGAAATTTCATTTGGCAAATTATAGTAGCCGTCAAATTGCAAAGGCTTTAAATTTGTCAAGTCGTACGGTAGACCGAGCTATATTCGATATAATGAAACTGGGGGTTTTGGAGATAGAGACCGGGGAAATTTTCAAAAGTTGCCACTACTGGTTTAACAGAAAAAATTCGTAAACGAATCAAGCGAAATCCAAGGCGCTCAATGAGAAAAATCGCTAAGGAAGTGGGAGTAAACCGTGAAACAGTGCGAATCATTGCAAAATCAAAGCTTAATCTAAAGCCGTACAAGCTCCGAAAAGCTCAAGATCTGACACAAAAAAAGAAAGATTTGCGACTGCAAAGATGCAAGGCGTTGCTACGCTCCTCCGTGTTAAAAAATGTTGAAAATATCTTGTTTACAGATGAAAAAATTTTCACGGTTGAACAACATTTCAATGCGCAAAATGACCGAATGTGGCTAACATCATCATCGCAACAAAATAGGACTGTTGGCCGAGTTCAAAAGCCAGCTCCCGTTATGGTATGAGCTGGAGTTTCCGCTAATGCCAGAACCCCTCTAATATTCGTTGAAGAGGGTGTTAAAATTGACCAGGTTGTTTTTTTTCGGAGCATTTTAAATGAACATGTTCTTCCCTGGGCCCAAGATACATTTGGAAATGAAAACTGGACTTTCCAGCAAGATTCTGCACCTTCCCACATGGCAAAATTAACGCAAACATGGATAAAAGACAATTTTTCTGGATTCATAACATATCAAGAATGGCCACCATACTCCCCAGACTTGAATCCAATGGACTACTCTATTTGGAGTATTTTAGAGAGTAAGGCTTGTGCATCTGACTGAAATTGATCAGGAAGTCCTGCGGCGAACAGTCCTACGATTTCCGGATCGATTGAAGGCATGTGTGCAGGCTAAAGGAGGTTATATTGAATGAGGTGGGCTTCAAATGAATGCTTATATATTCAGCAATGTTAACACTTAATTGTACTTAATGGAAGTACGTCCTTTTGAAAATAACTGCTGAAATGTGTGCGTCACTTTACGATTGTCACCCTGTATAGTATATATACACCGTTACAATTAGTTAATATACATTTGAAGATATAAGTACATTTTTAGTTTAGAAAATACTTTTAGAGACACAAGTAATTTATTTTTTTATTTCATCTGCTGGGCTTAGCCCTTACTTATTAGTGATGGGTAACGCATCGCTGCGTTACGCTATTGCGCTGATACATAGGGTTGCGTTATTGCGCTGATACATTTATTTACAATGCTATAGCGCAATAACTCAGTATCAAAACAATAGCGCAAAAAAAATATTCAACGCATTGAGCATTATTTGATAAAAAGAAAATGAATGATAAATATGAAAAAAGGAATGTATTATGTTATGTATGGCAGTTCGCACTTTAAATTAATTAGTAAAAATTAAATTAAATTCAATTAATAGGCTTTAAATAAATAATGATGCCAGAAGAATTTCAAAAAGTTCATAAAACTAGCAAATCAACAATCTATATAATTGAAAATACTGTAAAGTAAATGAGAATTACAAAGACAGCTATTCTCACCGAATAGTATTATTGAAAGGAAGTACCCATTATAATTCGGGTGTTAAAGGGTTAAGAGATAGAAATTTTTTTTGGTAGAAACAAAAAAATTTGTATTAAAATGAGATTTTGAAAGAGTTACAAAACAATTTTTTATTATATTTATCTCAGTATCTTGACTGTAACGGATTTTAGAGCTATATCAGTTTTACTGTTGTATGGGAACTGGGCGTGGCAGTTGACCGATCACACCCGTTTTCATAATTTTTCTTTTCCATGACCTGAGAGTGACTCATGCCAAAAATGGTTATGCTCAGATGATTCCTTATATTTTTTCCTGCACTTTGTATGGAGTCAAACCACTGTGCGCCATAGAGATAGCACGTATAATTATACTGTACGGCAATCGGCTGGGGAATGGATGAAACCAATATTTTCTGAAAGCTTGGGATGTATATAGAAAATTAATTTCTCAGTTTTCCCAGTTTGCCGATTTTAAGCGATTTTTTTCATTTTGAAGTTGCTGCTTTAGTCTATGGTCGCGTCGGAGTAGTATCATTTAAATGCAAATATTTTTACCACCAAAACCCTTTGACTAGCCAAAGAATTACACAAAGACACACATTTAGAAACTGGTTCATGACTACCGTAGCCAGTTTTATAAAAAGATGCGCAAAATAAATGCCGCTCTCGGAGAGGCTTAATCGAGGCGTAAAATGGTAAAAGTACGATTATCCAGGATGTCTTTAACAAAGATAACGGCTTGAATGTTTCTTCCCTCAACAAGAGATCTCAAAAATACAAGCTGCGAATCCGCTTTGCACATTATATAATCCATATGAGCTACAAAAGACAGAATGCCAAGGTCCTTAACTGAATCAGCTCTGTTGAAGAAAAATAAATTAATATCGTAAGAATATAAAAAAGTAGCAAATTTTTGCGAGTATATGACATTACATTGCACTTCGAGAAGTTAAGAAAAAGCGCATTATCCTACAACTATTCCATTAGAGATTTTGTGTCTTGTTAAATTTGTATGAAATCCTGAAGATTATTTACAATCGCATAAATTTTTAGATTGTCAGCAAACAAAAGAAATTTGGAAGATATATTATTAATGGTCACTACGTATAAAAGGTGAACATTTGAAAGATTTTTACAGATTTTTATTGTTCAGTGATCTATAGTAAATTTCGGAGATTTCAACCCACTATAAAAAAATTACCTAGGGTTTTACTACCACTAATTAATACGTTCATACACGACAGCCCCGAAAATATCTGCTGCAGTGTGTAATGGATTAATTAGGGCAGAGTAATATTTAACCAAGACGGCACAATTGCAAGGATTTCGGAACAACAACGTTAAATATTAATCAACCTTTAAAAGAAGAGAAGTTTAATAAAAAAAACCCAATGCAAAACC
The DNA here is from genome assembly GCA_963691655.1 of Toxonevra muliebris. NCBI lineage: Eukaryota > Metazoa > Arthropoda > Insecta > Diptera > Pallopteridae > Toxonevra > Toxonevra muliebris. Next base: position 96,404,956 of record OY829326.1, read on the forward strand.
GTAAAATTGCTACTTTTTACTGAAAAAAAATTTATTCTCTTAATAAAAAACGAAACAAAACTGAAAATGGAAAAAAATTCATCCACTTGAATATGAATTACCAAATAGAAAATAGTCAAACGAAAATTGCGTCTACATTATAACAAAACTTTGAGCACCAACGAAACAAAAAAAAATTCTAACAAACTGTAATTCTATTTTCATTTTTCCATGTGCGTCAAAAGAGAAATCATAAAAAAAAGAAATAAATAAATATATTTGAATGAGTTGCAACAAACGAAAAATTATAAATTGCTTACTAAATAAAACACAAAACCCAAAAAAGCTGGTAGTAAAGTTAACGCACAAAAGGATAAACTGCAGCACAAATTTACTACCATATTCGATTGTACTTTTTGCGTTTTTCATTTTTTGAATTGTTTTTATTTATTGCATTTGCTGTAGATACGCGAAAAAAAACTTTGACTCTGGTTTGGCATCAGGTGAAAATATTAGTAACGTGGTAAAGTGTACTCGAGATTTGTATGTGGAAGGCAGCTACTAGTTTTGTTTGTATGCTTGAGGCAAAAACTGCAAACAAAAGCATTGACTTGGCTTATTTTCTTGTTTTTGTGTCTTTTTTTTTTGTGCTTTTTGGTTTTGTTGTTTTGTGTGTTGAAATTGCATTCTAAAAGGATACACAATTGTTTAATGTTGGCAACAGAAACCGGCAACAACAAAAATACATATCTGCACATTTACGATTTTTGGTTTGAGAAGTTTTCGAACAGAAATCTACGGATAATACACGCATGAATGCATTTTATGGTGTGCAATACTGTGCACATGCACATACAGGGTCATTATAAAGTGTAGGAACTGCAAGTTGAAAAAGAAATAAAAATAGCGAATTCAGAAGTTGTGGAGGTGGAAGGTATTAGATCTTTTCATTTATTTCGTCAGAAGCAACGATTAGAGTGGCTGAATAAAATTTATCAGAAAGAGGAGGGGGCTTATAACCGTCATACATATATTTGTCGTAAGATCCTTAGAGATTCCTCTATACTTATTTCCAATTGCTCATTTCATCAGGCCGAAGAATTTATTTTATTATGCCACAACATAACTTGCGATTATTGAGAAGAAGAAAATAAGAAGCATAACACTCCCCTGTATTTAAAACCAACAAAATTTTAAAACTTTTCACAACTTTACTCAACAATAACAACAACAACGCCAAAACTGCTACAGCTATAACAAACAAATAAATCGAAAATTGCATAGTAAACGTATGCACCATTGACTTTAGATTTTGTGTGTGCGGGTGTGTTAATGTGTGTCTGTGTGTGTATTTTCAAATCCTACACATGCATACAAAAACGACTAAAAACTTAAAAACTGCAAGGATTTTCGCCTAAATGTATGCTTTGTAACAAAACAATAGCAATGGCAGCAGTTGCTTGATTGTAGCAATGTTTTCATTCACAGTTTTTGGACAAACAAAAACCCAGGATTAAGTTAAAAGTTATTTGTGTAAATAAAATACACATACATACGTAGAATCATAAAACACAAGTAACAAAAAAAAAAAATGTATTTAAAATATTCATAAACTAAAGCAAATGTTTCGTAAAAATTCAAAGAAAAACAAAGAAACTCCGCAATTCAATGAATTTATTTTCTATATTTCTTGTTTTTCATATGTTAACTACATAGTTGAAGATTACCCGATGTTGCTCGTGGATATTCCAAGTTTAAAATCTTTCCTTCTGTTTATAAACCTATGAAATTTATAATTGATTGTAATTCAGTAGTAATGTGGTAAAATTGTATATAAAAAATGAGAAAAGATAAAAGCATTTACAACAAATGAGAGATACGACAACAGATGACGAAACTGTAAACTCCCATATTGTTTACATAATTTTCTAACAGCTTTCATACAATAAAAAAAGAAGAATATTGTCCACTCTGTTCGTATGAGGATCATATCAATAATCTGAGTTTTTTCTGAGTTTTATTCTGAGTAAGCGGTTGAGCCGTTATCTCTGTAGATGTTTGGCATTCTCGAGAACCAGATTGAGGCTGTTGGATAGTGATGTCTTCAGTATGAATAATATTCTTACTCCTCTTCTTCCTGAGCTTCTAAGGTTCATCAGCGAAACAAACAAGTTCTAGGTTGAAAGACCTTAGACTTTCCTTCTTCTCATTTATTTCATCACAATTCTTCCTGTCTTTCTTTTTATATTGGCTCAGTCTCGGGTATAGTATAATGTTACTTGAGACTAGAGATGGTTGCGTGACGTGAATTCCTCGTGACACGCGTGAGCGAAACATAATTTCCATGTGAGCATGCGTGAGCGTGATTCCATAATTCCAACGTGAACGTGCATGAGAGTGATATAATTTTTACGTGAAAATGCGAGAGCATAAGCTATTTTTGACTATGACGTCGCACACTGGGGTCGTTCCATAAGTTCTAAAGTTAGTTTTTTTCGACCAGACTCATTTGAGCTATATTTTGTTGATGACCACGATTTAACCCATTTGTGACCAAGGTAACATCACTTGAACAAAATTTTGTATTCTGAAACTTTCTGTACAATTTAAAGGAAGCTTTAATAGTCAAACCTTTGTGCTACATGAAGGTATGTAACATTGGTCACTAATTGGTCAAAGATTTTTCTTTTCAAAATAAAAAAGTTTAATTAAATAATACAATTTCGCTTAGTTTTATTTTGGTATAGCCAAACTAAAAATTAAATTTGAAATAATAGATAATTAAAAAAATAAATCAGGAAAAATTCAAACATATAAGATGTAAAAGATTATAATAATTGCAGTATTTCAGCTTCTAATTGCTAAACAGCGTTTGGTTCTATATCAGATGTGCTTAAGCCTAGCTCCACTTCCAATATATCTAAAAAAAATGGTCTTGTATTGTGGTCAAGCGGCAAGGTGCGCATGTAAGTTATTAGAGGGTCGAAGGAAACTAAAAATCGATTGAAAATGTCTTCTAAATCTTTACGGTTAACTTAAAAAGCTTACTTTTTTATAAAAACTGTGAAAATCTATATTCTTCTAATTTATTCTTAAACAAAATCAAAAATTTTCTTTTAAAAAAAATTAGGCAATTTTTTTAAAACCATTTTATTTTCAAGCGGGCAAATTAATTGGGCTTTTATCTTCGGATTCTAATTACCGAATGTTTGTATTTTATTGTGGTATTAATACATCCCCAATCACTTTGCCCGTTCGAAAACAAATTGTTGTTAAAAATTTACTTTAAAAAAATTTGAGATAAGTTCAAATTTTTGCAAATAAAACTTAGGTTTTTCGCACTAAAAAAAAAAGTTTTCGTAATTATTTGCATACCCCACTCTAACGGAAACAAGAAGAGTTTTTGAGATAGCTTTAACGAAAACTTTGTAATAACAACACAAAGTTCATATAACATTGATTAGGTTACTCATTTAAAAAAAAAAAAAAATGGAAAAATTTAAAGTTTGACACTTCATATCTCCTATACTATAAAAGGTAGAAAGCTGAATTCTCTCCTATCGATGCACCAATTATTTATTATATAATGGCCTTTTGTTTCTAAACCCATTTTTTGAAAATCGACTTTTGAGCACTCCTTATATGGAGCGGCACCAGTGTGAGTCGTTATAATTTACATTTTCTTAAAATAATAATTTTGGTAGTTTAAAAAGCAACCCTTTTTTTAACTTTTTATATAAGCACTTTATTTTTATTTGTTTGCAAATTTACATAATTGAAACATTTAAAAATAAGAAGACGTGAGCATTCGTGAGCGTGAGGCAAAAAGTACTCAAGCGTCCATCTCTAATTTAAAGATTCCGACTAGCAACCTACATATTTGTACAAACAAAATGTAGTTATTCTACTTTATGACGCCCTTTAAATAAATGTTATCTAAATTTAGTATTCCGCCATTAGATAATATGTAAAATTTTGCATTAATTTGCAAAACTTCAACGTTTTTTTTTAAATGTTCATCAGAGGCAAAGTAAACAAAATATGCAAGTTAAGTGGCAATCTCCCGCAGAGTTCGGTTCTAACACTGACAGTGGCTCTATGATGAAGTACCGATCAAAGCGTATTTAACAGGGTAAAGTCACTTTGCTTTGTGTTTTATTTCCAACGCAAGTGCAAAATTGGTTTATAAAGCTAGCAAACATGTTTTTGAGATTTTTCCAAAATCATCCCAATTTCTTATTGTAATTTTTGTTGGTGTACCTTAGGTAAACCAACATACAGGGAAGAATATCCCTATAAATGCAAAGCATTCCGCTGATTGGAAAGGAAATATTGGTATAAAGAAGGGGGAAATAAGGAAAAGTATCGGCGAACGTTCACTTTGAATTTGGTAAGGTCATAAGCGCAAGAAAAAACTTTTGCTGGGAGCTTACTCTATAAACGAGCGGTACGACAGAGAAAAATTCGAGTATCGTTTTCACGTGGAATGGTTGAGTTCTGCATGCGGTTCGCGTAGTTCTGGGCAACCCACGAACATACGGCATCAAGCCGCTTTTTTCAGCAGACCATCTACCATGTAAATAATGGTAGAATAGAGTAACGTGAGCCACGTTTCTAGGATGCGTGCTAGAAACCCTATTGTCTCCTATTAGTTTTATCGCTTGATACTGAATACGGTTCAATAGCTCCAATTGCATTCATGAAGCTCCTGCCCATAAATGCGTATTGAACTCCATTTTGGAATGAATATAGGTGATGTAAATGAAACAAAGATCAGTCGGAGTGAAATATTTCTTACACCGTCTTAGAAAGCCGAGACACTTGGTCGCTTCTTTCGACACTCCAAATATGTCCTTATTAAACGAGACATGGTGAACAGAACCAAGTAACTACTAGTTAGTTGGCTTTGTTGTTCTTTTTTGATGTGTAAACATTTTAGCTCACGGTATGGGCAAAATTTCAAATGTGTAAAATGTAAGAATAACTGTATCGTAAGATGTAAGATAACTGTAACGTCCAATTCCCCTTTCGCTCGCACTACTGCGCGGCATGACTGTGCTACTCTAAACAACAAAGAGAAGAGAGAAGAGAGAGAGAAATTAAAATACGAGAGGAGTTTGTTTGTTTATGTTTCGATAAATTTACTCACACATACAAACGAAACATACGAAAACAAAATGTGTGTGTACATTTATTCGTGGCAGAATTATTTGTTGGTGTTAAACGTGTGGAGATCGACTATACCATACAAGCAGAGAAGTCGCCATAGCAAACACAAGCGTTTGATAGGTTTTGAATTCGGTTAGTTAGATTGGATTAGAATTAAATATTTTTTAAAATATAAAATCAATACAAAATGATAATAATAAAGAATCTAGGTTTAAATAAATGTATAAACAAAATGTAGTAATAATGATAGAAAACCACGGCATTATAAAAATTTTGCTTTGTACATTAACCTTAGAAAGGCAACACTTTTATTATCTATGTAAATAGCAAAAATGTTAAACAGAAAGATTCATACTTATTTATTATAAAATCACGTATTTAATTCAAAGAAAATACATTGTTTCTTATTTTTATTAAATGCAGTTAAGGCAAATCTCTTTGCGGTGCTTTTAAAAAGTAGTGGGGTGACTGGTCACCCCTGTTGATTTTCTAAGGTTAAATGCAGAGAGCACTTATCATCGCCTGACAATTGATTTGGCGTATGTGTGTGCAAATTCATATACCTATACCACGTTATGTAAAATTTTCAAATCAAATAAAATTTCAAATCGACAGGAAGTAAAACTTAAAGCGCGGAAAAAAAGATGCAATTGCCGTTGCGTATATGCGAGCATATCGGGCCCGATGCATTGAGTAAAAGAAAAATGATTCAACTACAACATATCAGCCCTATTCAGGTTTTGGTGGAAATGCAAAATATTTCTGCTATCACAACAACAAATGCGATATGGAATAAAAATTTGCAATAATGAAAGACCATTTGCAATTTATAGTGAATTGGGCTATTATATATAAAAGATAATGATATCTAATACATTTTTAAGTTTATAAAAGAATTCTTTTAATTTGAATTATTTACCTAAGCATATACGTTATACATCAAATCCCTATAAATGGCTATATATATGTGAGCTTATGTATATGACATTCAGTTAGCTTAACTGTTTACACATCAAATATCTTGCGTGCCTTGCACGCATCCATTTTTTTTTATTCTTGAACCCAAAATCAGTTAGGGAGTTTTATCCATCTTTTCCTAATTGCTTTCTAAGTGCTTTTAATTTAAAAAGCAATAGAAGAAAACATTTAAAAAATTATAGAAATATTGTGTCCCCTTTCTTGTAAAACTGTTTATTGTAAAAATATTAAAAAAATATCAAGTTTTTTTTTTTAAACTACGCCTACATAATAAAAACTTGGTCTGAGGTAGGGAAATTATCGATACTGCACTCATTTGAAGTATCGGCCGAAAAGTATCTGGTACTTAAAAGTATAAACTTAAATTTACTCGATACCTAAAGTAAAGCTTAAAAAATTGATGTGTGAATTATGTGTAAATTTTTGGTTTTTATTAATTTTTTGAAATACCTATATACATATATAGATAATGAATACAACCGACCGATCCGATGTTGAACAATTTCGTTACCTCTATTCTTCGAGCACGTATCTCTAAAAGTACAATTTGGCAGAAAACGGAAAAAACTAAAGGTTTGAAAAGTAACTTTCATGTTCAAGTGGAGAAACGAGGTTGAAGAACTGGCTCTAAAATTTTTTTTTTACAAACTCGCTGAGAACTTATTTCTATCTGGATTCTTAGGTGATTTTATATAATGTAAGCAAAAAAAACTAAATTTCGCCCAAAATGGAGATATGTGGTTGAAGAATAGAAGTAACAACTTGTAGTATGTATTTCTAAATATACGCTAATTCGTCATCTGATTATACATATATTCAAAAAAGTACAAGCCGTACTGTTTAATTTTGATTGCATTTTCATTTTTTAGTACTAATTTTTGTACTGGAAATTTTGAAAAGTTTCGAATTTCGATACCAGCATCAATGTACTCAATGAGTACAAGTACTCATAACCAAAGTATCGAGTATAAAAGTATCAGGTATCGGGATAAAAATATCGAGTACTCAAAGTATCGAGTACCGATAACATAAATGTTTTCTGGAAAGAATCAGGTCGGGTCAAGAACAAAAACTAATCGTCCCAATTTTTCTTGGGGAAAAACTGCAGAAAACAAAAAAAGTTTTTCCATTCTCACAGCTATAAGTTTTAGTTTTTTTAATTTAGTTTTTTCATAATTTTTTTTTTTTTTTGATATCTTCTTTCACTTAGCGCTTCGTATGATAATGAAAATTTAATCTTGGCTGTAATTGAAAGCAAAGTTGTAAGAAGTTTGAGTTTGTTCTAGGTATAAGGCTTAATTTGGTGCAAATTTCTGCTTGTTAGTTACCGACAATTGTCTTGACATCATCTCTGGTTTAACGATAAGTTGTTGACAATATTTTTTAATGATATTTTCAAACCCCCTTCACATGGATTTTTTTAGACAGTTGGGTTTCTGATTATCTTAAATAACAGGTGATGGGCGAATTTCCCCAATCAGGTTATATGAGAGGTATATGAAAAAAAGACTGGGCAACCCCCATTTTTATTTTGGTTAATGTATTGTACCGAATTGCATCAAAAAATTGCATTCGGTTAAGAAGTTATAAATTTTTGAACACTCTGTGAGACGTAACAAAACCTGAGACCAAATATGAGGAGATATCTGAACGACTGTGCATAGGTGTTTAAAATTCTATTTACAAAGGTTTAGAAACCCAGACATAGTAGAAAAAGGAGAGCATATTTTCGTTGTCTGTCTACAATTTGAGAATGAAAGGGAAGAGTTGAGAGCGCGGATGCTACTAACAATTACGCTTGACTCACATAAAAAAATAAAAATACATTGGCAACAAAATGAGTTGCGAGGGCACAAAATAAATTAAGTTGTTTTTATCGGCTAATTCTTTTATTGTGGGTATTTCCCATTGTAAATTTTGAGTGTGTGTATGTGTGTACAAATTAAACAAATATTTTTACAGCTGTGCAATCAACTAACTATTTACATACACAAAAACATGTTTTTTTTTTTTTTTTTATTTTTTTTTTTTTTTTTTTTTTATTTAACGAGGAGTAAAAGCATTGAAAGCCAAAGTCAGTGCGAGACTTCCACCCGCTAAACATCTCCTCTCGTCCGACGGAAAGCTCCTCCCGGAACCACCGTTAAGTATTTCGTCGGGAGGCCGTCTAGAGCATTACTGCTCACTCGTCTGTTTTAATTTTTGTCGGTCTTGTTCGTAGCCGTCCGCTGTGGGCAGGGTCGCTGACACCCTGGCTTCTTCGTTCCACTCGTTATATCGCGTGGTATCGTTTCATGTAAACGCTAGAGGCGTCTAGGTCTCCTGGGCGTTTATTGTTGGCTGCGCCTTTTTGTTTTAACCGATCTGGTGAGACGGGCGTGGTCTCATTGCAGTCGGGATCACTGTTTTGTAATAAACACGGGAGATGACTGGGTCTCCTTGGCGTTTATTATTTTTGGGCTGCGCCTTGTTGCTTTAGTCTGGTGAGACGGGCGTGGTCTCATTGCAGACTGAAGTGGCGTCATTCATCGGGATGGTATAGAGCTTTGTGACAGTTTGGTCACGCCCTCTCTCTCCCTCTCTCTGTGGGGTATTTCAGTCGCCTCTTACGACAGGCATACCTTACCGCGGGAATATTCTTGCCCACTTCCCGCAGGGGCACGACCCTATACTCTATTTGATTGTTTGGTTGAGTCGTCGCGCACTCATCTCAGCGTGTTTATAACATCATTTCTCATCCGTTCCACTCTTCGGAGATCCTTCATTATGGTAGCGCACCATGATTGTACATCGTCCCATGCTTTCGGTGTTTTCAGCATGTATTTTACCATATTGTCTGGTGATATAATATCCAACATTGACCCTTCTATTCTTGTTCGCTCTGCGGCATACCTTGGGCAGTGGAAGAAAACATGTTCTGCATTTTCTTTTTCACCCGTACAGGAGGGGCATTCGTCTTGATTGTCGTGCCCATATTTGTGGAGATATTCTCTAAAGCACCCATGTCCACTTAAAAACTGCGTCATATAAAAGTCAACAGTACCATGTTTCCTTGTCACCCAGGTTTTTATATCTCTTATGATTCGAACACAAAAACATGTGTGCATGTTTCTTTGTTTGTTTATTTACGCAAGTGTGTGGGTGTGTGTGTAAATTTAGCATTTTAATGCCACGAATACCATTGCTATTTGCTGCTATCGCTACTTAGTACCTTCAAAAAACAACAACAGAAACAGGAAATATCTCTTGCTCTACAGCAACATATTACCACTTGAGGCGTTTATTTTTATTGCATGTGGTAGAAAAAGCTTTAAGCTTGCAATTGTATATGTATTTACATACACATACATATGCACTGGCGCATCTAGAGTGGGGGCTTTAGCTCTAAAATTAATGATTCTTAGAACAAGCATAAATTCTTTGAATCAGGTTGCAATATATTTATTTATTAGCGGAACCAGAGAAGGGAGAAGAGTGTCGGAAATAAATCCTCTCCTTGCATCCGCCAGTGTACTGTATCTATGTATGTCTTGCATTCAAATCAACAAAAAGCGCAGCATCCGCTGTAATGGTATGTGCTGCTATGGTGGTGGGCTCCTCCGGATTTAAGTGCGGAAGGATGCATTTATACAGTAATAACATAAATATTTGCAACATTTCGCTATCAAGGATTTAAGACATAATCATTTTACATTTCATGTGTGCTTTTCAACATGACAGCGGAAATACTAATATTAAAAAAACATGATAGCAGCATTCCATTGTTTGTTTTTCAAAAAAGTTGTAGTGAAATATTATAATTTTGTTTTCGACGTACCACTTCCTTTGGGTCAAATACTTCCCCAGGTATGTTTATTGCTCTTCGTCTTTTTATTTTAGGGTATTTCTTTCTCATTTGTGCACAAATTAAGCTTTGTATGCTGTAAAGTATATTTTTGGTTCAACGTAGCGTATGATCAATTTTAATTTAAAAAGTAACTTTTTTTATGTATGTAGGTAGCAAGTGCCCAAAAGAAAATATGATACTTATTCTTCATGAATTTATTTTTTATTTGAATGGTACTATTTCATAGCTGACTTCATCCAGCCACTCATGCTTAAAGCGCACATACATAAATATTTATGCATGTATTTTTTTTTTTTTTTTTTTTGATTCAGATGCTCTAACTAAAGTATTCATCATACACTAAAAAATTGTGAGTGCAGCTGCGCTCCGTTTTCTGTATAGTTTTGAGTAATGAATTAGCAGTCGTTTCCGCTTCATCTCAACTAAATTAAAATTTAAGCATAAATAAAAACTGAACAAAAAAAAAAAAAAAAGGAAGACAAAGGAAAGAAAACCAACTAACATAAAGTTGTCTGCCACATATCCTCCATTGGTTGAATATATTCTTATATACAGCTAGAGGGGAAAGAATAGCAACGAAATATAGAAACTAGTAGAAGCCAACAAAACACAGAAACAAAAATAAATAACAATAAAAACCCTGTGTAAATAAATTGTAGCAGAAGTTGCAGTTGCCACTATCATTTCGTTACAGTTCTTTCTGCAATTGTTATATTGTTACTGCTACCGTTGTTATTGTTGTTGTTATTGTTGATGTGCTGCTGCTGCTGCTGTGCAAATCTGTGACAAATACAAATCACTTTAGATTTATTTGTGAAATTGTTTAGATGACGTTGAAAAAAATAAGTAGCAAAAAAAAAAAATATAAAAAAAAAATAACGAATTGATGCAGTCACATTTGGTTTAAATTGTTAGTAGAACTATTACTTAAATGCATACATTTTTATGTATATATTCAAGTGATGGAATATTGATATGTTGTACCAAAGAAGTTGAAAGGGAGAGCGAAAAACTACATGTGACAAAAAAAAAGATCATCGAAGGAGATACCTAACAAGGAAAAGGCGAAAAGGACGAGGAAGGCCAGAATCATCATCATATTGAAAGCGGACGACGGGACATACGCAAACATCCTGCGTACGGTTAAAAACATCGACAACGTGAAAACCCTCGGAGAGAATGTCAAATCCATTCACAGAACGGCTAAATTATAGCTGCTTCTGGAACTCAAGAAGGCTCCAGAAAGCCTTACAGTCACATATCAGGCGACCGTAAAGTTGGTGCTTAAGGAGATGGCCAAAGTGGTGACCAAAACACTATGACGCTGCAGTGCAGAGGCCGCTATGAGGTCACAACCTCGTTGGAGATTTGCTAAGTGTTCCATGTCCAGTGTAAAATCAGGCATTCTGATGAATCAGCACTTAAAAGCCTGCAGAAGAGTTATAACGGTACACAAACCGCTTTTATCAGTCTGCCCGTGGACGATGCGAAAAAAGTCATAAAGACGCAATGCGTACGCATCGGTTTGGTTATAAGCAGGGTAAGGAAAGTTGCAAAGGTTGTTTCGGCCGAGGAACTCACTTTTTTTAAAGCAATCAAAGGTTAAGAAAATTGAGCAAAACTTAAATTTTTCCTGAAGTTTTGCCCACTAGGGTTTTCGGGCTATTTTGATCTAAAATAGCTGCGTTTTATTCGCCACTTTCTTCTAGTTTTGTTTAACTAGCAGCGATAATTCTATGGAAAAACTACAACAAATCCGCGGAGAAAACACGTTCAATTATATCTGTTTGGCAACAAATAAAAGAGGAAAAGATTCGAAATGTGTGTTGACGAAAAGAAGTTAAAAATTAAGTTAGGAACAAAAATTGTCATAAGAGATGTGTAAGCGACCCCGAATTACTATAAAACCGTTAGAAAATCCCGCGCATAAGACAGAAGTTGCAATTTTGTTCCACTGTTCTATCGATCTTTCTTAAAATGTTTCACATCTAGCTCCTGAGCAGTTTCATTGTGACTAATAACACTGTGCCACAAAATAATATATTTTTTTTTGGGAGGGGGAGGGGGGTCCTAGAACATCAAAATACCCTCCATTTTTTTATTTATTTTTTTTTTTTTTTTGGAAAAGTCTTAATAAAGCCGTTTTCATGATTTCATGTACCGTTATCTCGAAAACGTGACGTAATGGAGAAAAATGGTCTTCAGATTCGAGCTCAACGACCCCAAATTACTCTAGACTACATGTCAAATCGTCAGGCCGACTTTGGCTGTTGCACAGTGTAATATAACGTAGAAGAGATTCAACAACTTGGGCGTTTTATTTGCACATGTTAAACTAGCTGGCGAATAAAACGCAGCTAATACATTCCAAAGGGCTCCACAGCTAAAATGAGAGGAAAGTGGAATTTTTCCTTGTACTGGAGTGCCACCTATAGATTTCCCGATTTTGTTGAAATTTCGTGCACCAGAGTTTTATTTGTCCGATTTTTGGAATTTTATATGGAGTTTATAACTTCATGAGACCATTCCTGATGGATCGAGCAAAATATTGAAAAACACCTTAAATTCAGAAATTTTTTCTATTTTAATACTTTAGATATTTTATATTGTTGATTTCTAATAATTTCATCCTAATTGAAGAATTTAAAACACCAATAAAAATAAATCTTAAAAAACCTGTAGAAATAAGTAATAATGGGTTAAGATATTTTCTACAAATAATTCTTAATAATACTTTAATAAACATTTTGGGAACAAGATTTCGTTGTGGTTATTTTAGTTAATCAATTTTAGCTGAATTTGCATTACACAAATTGACCAAAAAAAAGAAGAACTGAAGGGTTAACATGTTCAACAGAAATAATCTCCGTAAAATTCTACTTCGATAGTAAAATTTTTCTCTGATATCAATTTATAACACTTTTTGCATTCAAAAAATTCGACCAAAAAAATAAAACTTAAAATGAAACCTACTGTAAAAAAAAAAACTGAGACATGCTATAAGTTTATTCCTCAAAAATGGTCTGTATAATACACTTTTTCAGGATTATAGGGTGGCTATTCTGTTGCAAAACGGCTGTTGGACTGTGTAATGGTATTTCAGTATTTGTCTACGAGTTCTGGATTAGGATTCCAGTCTTCCAGCTCATCATTTTCAATTAAGTTAAAAGCTGAAAGCAGGGCTGTAGCGAGAAATTTTTTTCGGGGGGGGGGGGGGCGGGGGGGGGTTCAGAAAATATTCATAAATAATTTTTATCAAACTGATTTTGAAATACAATAAATTAAATCAATGATGCATTTGATGGACCCTATAAAATTAAAAATTTAGAAAAATTTTCCGATTTTTTTGTAATCTTAACCTCAAAAAAATGGCAAAAAGTGACAAAAAATTCCCAGAATAATCAAATTAAATTTTTTCAAATAAATATTATTCAATTTGCATTCTAGTGCATTTTTTTCCCACTACTGATGATGTACCCAACCTTAAAAAAATTACCAAAAATTGAAGAGGCTAATTATTTTCAAATGATCATCATTGGGAATTTGCGCCATTATCAATAATAAGGAACCCGGATGAGGTTGGCTTATAATCCCTAAATTCGTGAAGTCACAGCATTGAAAGAGATCATTCTAGTTGTGGTGCTCTGAGCAATAATGCGTTGAAAAATTAATTTTAAGATGGATTTTGCTAATAAGATGGATGTTTTGCGAAAGAATTTTTCACGTTGAACACGAATCTGAGGTCAAAAACTTCCCATTACGTCACGTTTAAGGAAAAAACTGGGGTTCAATCAAGTCTTATTTTACAAGAATCCGATAATTTTTTCTATTTTTATTAATTTTTAAACTTTTCAAACTGATTCAGGACGAAACCTTAAATCAAAAACAGTTACTGACCCAGAAAAACTATGAATGCAGGAGTGCTCAGTATCACCTTCTCTTTTTGAATCCGTAGTCAAACCTCATGTCGAAGAAAACAAATCGGATTTGATCGCATAGTGTAACTAAGATTTCAAATTTATTTTGTATATTTGACTTTTTAGAAAAACCGATGGAAGTAAAAAATATCGTTAAACAGATTTTATTTGGGGGTCAGAACCCCCAAAACCCTCCCCCTAAATACGGCCTTGGCTGAAAGCATTGACTGGCATGTATCAACTTGAAGTCCGTCCGTTAGTCTTTTTTTCATATTTTGATTACAATCGCAAACAAATTCGTCTCGAAAGATCAAAAGACCTTAATGGTTTAAGAAGGGTCAAATTAAGGTCATTTTAAAAAGAGGGGTCATGTGATCTAGATGACGAAAAAAGGGTCAAATTGACCCTTGTCTGTAGGTGTAGCGAATAACGCTACACTAAATAACATTGTTTACTTCCACTTATTACTTTCGCTGACTTTTGCAATGTCCTCAAAAATACTGCTAAAGTCGCAAAACTCGTGAACCGACATAACCCAAAAAAGTTTACCACCTTAGGTAGATCCAATGCAAATTAGAGGATCAGACCTTATAAAACATGTGGTAAGAGTTTGTAAAGCACATTAAAATAAGAGTTGGAACAAATACGCAAATGCGCATACGAAACTTTTTCAGCCAATCTGCATTACTCACACACACACACACGCTAATACAACATGTTAACAAATTTGTTACAATTTATGCAGAACAAATTCCTTTTTGATAATCTTACAAAGATTTTCATGCATTTTCAAGTATATCAAAGAAAAGCAGAAAACCACTTAAAGTATGTACTCGAGGCTACTTATTGTCATCATCGTCATCGCCAGTGCCATCGCCATCGCCATCGCCATCGTAACCATCATTGAGATTGGGCAAACGCAAAACGCTAAGTGGCAAGCTTACGCTATAACTACATGCATATGCACGACACACAGTTGCAACTTACTATCAACATCCAGCAGCGCTAAAGAAAACTGAAGCGTTGCTCTTGAAAAGCGTGGCACTACACAGTGCACTTCGCGCACTATACCCCCTCTCCCCCATTAAATATGCTTTCAGCATTTGCTGGTGAATAAAAGTGCATTCAGTCGCTGAAGAGCAGTACCAAGTTGATTTGTAAGAGGTTATGTTTTCTTTTTTTTTTGTCATTTCTTGCATTGCAATTTTATTATTATTAGTTTGTGTAGTAGTACATAGAACACAGAGCAGTAGAGAGCTGTATGCCTTAAGGCGTGTTTTCTGAATGATCTCGCTTTATGTGTGTAGCAGCAATCATGACAAAATTTTATAAGATGTCATCGCCGAAGCAGACATTAGTGAATCTAAGATGATGGACAGACGGACAGATAGACAGAAAGACGCATGCTTACAGCTACATAGACAGTGAAATTTGATAAAAAGAACTGTTTGCAAAATTTTGCAAATAAAATTTACATAAATGTGCAGACAGACGACAAGAGAGAAAATTTGCAAATCTAGACAATCTTCATCAATCCTGCATTAAGAGCAGTGAACTTCAGAGCTACTTTAGAAGTAAAAAAGAGACGAAACGGCAGGAAAGTAGTAAAGCTGTTATACACAGATTAGCAGACAGATAAATTTTATCAAAGAATATATGGTATATTTGCTGATATTTTCTCTGGAGAATAGTAGGTAGACTCGGTAGCAAAATAAATACAAATAAATACAATAAATTCACATGAATTTATAAAAATTGTAAAAACTATTTTTAAAGTTGAACTCCATATTTTATATAAACTATATAGGATTGCCTTCGTCCTACGGTTGAACTTTAGATTCGGCATATACAAAACTGTACTTCAAACTTAAGCGTTAAGCTTTTTCTAATGTCTTATTTACGATTGGGAAGCTTATAGCTAAATGTTGAAGTAAACAAAAATGGAAAATCATAGGACCTAAGTAAATGTACAGAGAACGAATACAAATTAATTATTTTAATGGCACAATATATGGGATAAGTTAGGAAGGCCCAGTTTAGGGGAAATCTTCTGAAAAATTCAACTGAGTTGTTTCAAGGGCAATAAAGCGATGTTATAATGAAGAAATAAATCTTTGAGAAATACTTCTAAATTATATCATTAAGAAGAATTATTATTATTATTATGTTTGGGGATGTACACCGCGTCCTAAAGAACTGTTGTGACCCCTTCAAGGATTTTAGTATTATCATAGTATAGTATTCCTATGAGCTCAATAATCTTTAAAGGGTTATAGTGTTTCTATAAGTCCTCTACCTGTTAAGAAGAATAAAGACCAAGACATTTTCGAAGTCTTATTTAAGTCAAAAACACATATGGACAACACATAAAACCAAACCACAAAAGAACCAAATATCTGGGTATGTACGAAGTGCCCAGTGCAGAACTAGCATCCATAGATCCGGGCGCAATACTTAAATTCTTGAGGGAGACTGGACTGGATGATGCACTCTAGGTAAATCAGACTAGATAGAGATGAGGGACATACAATAGATCTTGTAGGTCGCGGTACAAATACATAAACCTCTCTAATACAATACAACCTTGTCTAGAAATAGGAACTAGGAAAACTATAGCAAAACATTATTAATCGTTGCCCCCTCCCTCCCCCCTCTAATGTGCATTTTTATGCCGCAAAACCTGATTTTTTTTTTTTTAAACGCACCACACATACAATTTTTATAATTTTGACCTAGAATAAAGTCACACTTTTTGCACACTTTTTCCTAATAAAATGTCGTTTGATTTTTTTGTTTCAGATGTCCTGAACCGGAGTTATAAGTGATACCGTTTGACATCTCTTTTTTGCGGCCTCCACTTCGACGACACTTATAATAAAAAATGATATGAGGGGGAAAATATAATATTTTTGTAATCTTGAATGTTTATATTTAATAGAAGGGAAAAAATTGTACCTTTAGTTAATAAAATCACCGAGAAAAAAATTATTGAAAATTGTCATTTTTTTTGGTCAAAAAATAAGAAGCCTCCCTTTAGTCTTTTTTTCTTAAAAATTTTCATGTTGAAAAATAAGAATCAAGTAAAAAATGCGGATTGCAAAAGTTTGACACCTTTTCAACAACAAACACATTGTGAAAAAATCCACACTACTCTTGAAATTACGCACTGTTTCGACGCAATGCTTAATTGGGACCAGTTATGCCAACTCATTTTCTCTTTGTCCCCGCATTTTACAAGCACGAAAAATTACCTAAAATTGGCGTCAATGAGTGTTATATTAAGGCGACCTTGAACTTTCTCGGTCCAAAACTTAACCAATTTTTACGGGACTGGTGCATTAATAGAAATGTTGGTAGAAATGTCGAAATGGAAGGTTTCACTTCAAAGCAACCCATTCTCAAATTCGATCCGGCTCAAGCTTGCACAAAGGTTAATCCTATTGGGTAGTAGTTGCCACACCAAATTTGAACGAGATGGGGTGTTTCGAGTTACTAGACGTTCAGCCCACTTTTTGATATCAAAGTTCTGAAAGGAGAAGATATGGGCTCTCATTTGACTCAAATAAAAAATGGCAAAAACCTTGTTTTGAGAAAAACGAGTTCAGAGTTTTGATTCTCGGTTTTTAATATATAAAATATATTTCATCTTTTTTTATGATGGCTGATCGTAATTTGTAAGTTTACAGATTAGTCAGCAAGGATTAAGATTTATTACTTAGGAGATGCTGTACTAAGCCATAGCTTTTTGAACGGTCGAAAGGGAAGTCGAAGCGCCGCGCGACTGTTTTGGCCTGACTGACACTCGTCGCTATAATCGTCTATATCTACGAAAGCACTCCGCGTCTCCCTCTGAAATTTTTACAAAATACTTTCGAAATATAATACTTTCAAGTAGCACTCCTTTTTAAAAATCGATTTCTCCAAACCAATAAGAAAAGACGAAGATTTGAAGACCCAAAATATGAAATATTGCGTAAGTTAAACGTTTTACATTACATAAAATTTGACAAAAAATATTCTACAGACTTTTATGACTAAAAGCTGAACGACCTCAAATTCCCCGATTCCCCGCACCCAGAAAAATTCCCCGCAAATCGGGAAATACCCCGCAAAGTTGGCATCGCTGATTGGGACTGAGTATGATTGCGAATTGATAAACATCTGATTGATGTTTCAGAAATAGTTGCCAACTGTGTTGAATACAGAAAAAGAAGAACCCAAAATATTTTCAATATATATTTTGATAGTTAAAGCCACAAGTCATGCTTTCCCTATTTCGCATTAACGCGTGAATATTATTCCAAAAATGGTTAAAATTATTAAAAGAAAGCTCTCGTAGATAGATAAATAATCTTATTTGGAATATATAAGTATATATACAAAATGAAGTGAATCAAACAATCGAAAAGAAAGTCATCACTCGTCCCTCGTCACTTTAGAAATCGCGTTTGGAGAAAAACGTGCTTAAAGTTTTGAAATCGTGTAAAGATAGCACAGACTAAATTCGTTCAAATAGGTGTAACTTCGTTAATATTTTGAATACAAGACTCGTTGTGAGCTTACAAAATTTTTAGTAATCTGCATCTGTGCCACCAGCACTAGTTGATAGTTGATAGCTCAAGAGATTTTTTGTTCCTTTAAATTTTTTAATCATGATCAACAATCTAAATATTTGAGATTTTTATTAGTAAGTGGAGGTTTTAACACCGCAAGTGGGCATCAGGTTCGCCATCTTTGGAAGGTTTCTAAACGCATAGCCAAGTTTATCTCTGCCTCTCGTGAATCGCGCTTTCAAACTGTTTCGTATGCCTAAAAGAATTTTAAAGGACAATACTGATTATCAATAATTTGCGATTGCTGAAATCCATCATGTCCGCTCAAAAGCTCACAAGAGTAATAGTCAAGACAGTCGTGTTGCCTGTTCACCCAGTCAGACAGGTGCACAGTGAGTTTTTTTCTCGGACTGGTCTATCTATGTATCATAGACTTCTCCTTTGTTGGTATACATTTCCTTGAATTGCAAGTCAAAAGAAATTTTTCCCGCTAGCACATAGATGGCGTCGCCCACAGGCTAGCCTAATGTGTCTTCTTTGCCCTGCATACAACAGCACAGAGTCGATGGCCGTGGATAAAAGTAGTCGTTTTCCGTCACACTATTAAGCAATGTTTGATTTTGGAGAAAACACGCCCAGATATATCTGAGTTAATAAACCCGACTTCCATGTCTCTGCGTCGCAAATTTCAGCGCATTGGCGTTTAATCAGCAGCGTATACAGGCAGTGGCATTGTTAAATACAAGTCTCAAGTTTTCGAGTCAAGATGTTGCCTGCCTAGCTAACATCTTACCCGTTAGATTCCATCTTTCCTCGAATCGTCAACTTCTTGTTTAATTCGGGAAAATATGATAAAATGATAAAACATTGAAAACGCTCCTCGTGCTCATAGACAACGGTTCGAATGAAAGCTTGGTACATTGCATTTCCCTGTAAATTTGTGATGATTTAAAATGTTCCATCTCTTCCGGAAATATTCTAGGATTGAATTGTTGGCAATAAAGATTTCTTCCTCTTACTTACAGAGTCTTGACTTAACTCCGTCTGCAGGAGAAACAGTCGGTTAATAATATGAGTTTTGCGTCATTCTTGGATACCAAGCAATACAACTTTGAATAGCCCGAGCCACAATGGGCTCATCTACCAGATTTTTTGGCTGGGATACCATAACTGTTATTAAAATACTGTTTGTGTTTTAAAGAGAATTTAAATGTCTATAAGATAAAATGCTCTATTCTATCGCTTACTCGGCATATAGTCATCAGAACTTTATTCAGGGCGCTTTAATTTTGATAAGCATTCTAAAGTGTTTGACTTGTTGAACAGTTAATTTTGTAACGTATCTGTTGCCTTCTGTTGAATAAAAACAAACAGAGACTTCATTCTTCTCATATGTTTGAAACGTTCAGAATAACTCCACTTTCATACAAAAAATATAAATAATAGTAGCTAAAAGAAAAAACTAAATTCTTCCCGAAAATAAACGCTATTTTAGTATAATAAAATCTACTAGAATATTCAACTACATTTTACTTCAACTACATACAACTACAATAATAAACTTTATAAAAAAAAAAAAAAAGGAAAGGAAAAAAAGTATGCCATAAAAAATTTGCGTAGTCAACAAAAACTTTTATGAAATATTTTCTACAATTTGTAGATGTATGTGTTTATGGTGTTGATGTGTGAGTGTGTGCAAGCGGGCTCATACACAAACAGTTATATATATATATATATATATATATATATATAAATTACCAGCATATACGCGGCTAAGAACTTCCTTCCTTTCTTCCTTCCTCCTGCCTTCCTTCATTTACTTACTCTATTGCCGTGCCGTAAGCCACAAAAAAATATTTCTTTTTTGATTTAATGTAATGGAAATTGGCTTGTTGAAGAGTTTCCTTCAAACTGTTTGCTTGCTCAGTTGCTTGCTTGCCTGCTTGTGTTATATACATACATAACACTTGTATTTGTATTTATATGTGTTTGTTAGAGCGCGGTTCTTTTTGCGGTCGAGTGGATTATATTCACAATCAACAACTACTACTACTACTCCAGCAGCTCCAACTCACACAAAATATTAACGCTGGCAACGAATGCAACCGCTGTGTGTGGCCGGTATTTCATTATGTTTATAACTGTGTATGTGTTTGTGTGTGTGCAATAGTTGTAGTAGTAGTGGTAGTAGGAAATTCCTCAAGTGGCTCTTGCACTTGAATGTGGCTTACTATGCTAAAGTAACCGCAAAATGTTGCTTATACATCATAACTTTGAAGAGGTAATTTACTGATTGTGAGTGGGCGATGATTTTAGTGTATATACACACACAAACATGCATATATTTATGCACTGGTATATACACACATGTCTTCGAGTTAAAAAATATCCGGCATTGCCCGTGGATTTTTTAATTATCAAGCTAATTCATAAAATAATTTTTAGTTCCAATTCTCTTTAGTTTTTCCTGCGATTTTTCTATTTAATTTCTATGAAAGGGTATCAGGTATTTTAATCCAAAATCCAAAATGGCGGATCCAATATGGCAGACGAATTAAAAAAAAAAAATGCTGTATTTCCGTGAAACTTGGTACCATGAGGTTTTTGTAGTCGCTGATAACGAATCTTTAGTCCGAATTCCAAAATTCAAATAGGTGGATTCAATAGAGCTGTTAAATTTACATAAAGTTTTTATATTTCGACTGAAATTTGATACTTTTGCCTATTTGAGTGATTTGTATTACGATCTTCATATGCTTCTTTTTCATACGCTTTCATTGAGGGACGATTTTCATATTTATTTGTTTCATATACGTTAGCCCACAAGCCAAACTGGAATATGCTATTTTAAATTAAGAGTGAATTTTTAACCCTATTCATCCCACATTATTTTATAACGTAAAATCCCACGTAGTGACTTAGAGTCACTATATAGATGTAGGTTCGCAAACTTATTTTTAAACATTTATTCAACACATTTTATTGTACATTTTTTGGTTTATTACATTTAAATTTATAAATTCATATATTAGTTAAATTCATTTCTTATTTCTTTAAGTTCAATCAGTTCATATTACATTTTATTAGGAATTCAATTGATGTTTTTATTTTAATGCTTTTAGAGTTCAATTTTATATTACACGTTTTACTTTTAATTCAAAAAAAGGTTCTTCGTTAGATCGCGTCTCTTTTTTCGTCTTTTTCTTTCCTCAACTCAAATAAGACAGTCCCGTTATCTTTCTGTCAGTGTCGCATGCCGTCGTAAGTCCACGTCCACAGAGTTGTATTTAGTCGTATTCCTAAGTCACTTCGCTTCATCCGTCATACACTCCCACATAGAATTTACTCAGCTATTCTCATTTCATTAAATTTTTTCTGAAATTTTTTAAAATATGATAAATAAAAAATAAGATTAATATAGTTTGGAAAAATATAGGTATAATCTGTATTTTTTTTAACGCAAGTAGGGGAACAAAAACTTTTTATTGCAGATTTTACAGAATTGCTTTGATGCTCTTCCTTTCTTCCTCTCCGCCCTTTCAGCTCTTTTTTCAGTATTTTTCACTTTTTGAAGTGTTTCACGTGAAATTTCGGCGATTTCGTTACGTAGGTTGGCCTTAAATGGTTTAAGAGACCCTTACGAGAGTATATTGGGATAAACCAGACTTTTTAAGTATCCCCACAAGAAAAAGTCAGAAGCGGTGTCTTCGGTGTTAGCACTTTTTTCAAACGATAATTTGCTCTGTGCAAACGTTGCGTAAACGAGACAGACTACTGATTTTGAAAATAACATTGAAAATTTCAGCTTTTTATTTTGGCGTGTAATAATCCATTGTAAAAACTGTACTGGACTGAAGTTTATTACATGAGCTGTCAGATGACGATTTAACAGCTGCTGTAATTGTTAATCCAATACCACAAAAAAAAATCCCCCTGTAAAATAGCTTTATTTTTTTTTGGCACATAACTTATTAACGATGCTGTTTTATTAACTGCAAAAATGCTGTCCTCTTCTTCTCTATTCTTGTTAAGAAGAAAATTAATTGAAATGCTCCTTTTATTTTTCGCATCGTCCTAGCACAAGGTAATTGTTTTGACAATTCTAAACTTATAAAATATTTTTCGAAAATTATATTTCTCTTCGACCGTTCATATAGCTCACCGAGATGTTCTACTACACGCTGTACCAAAATTTAAATCTTAGCGCTGTCTTCCTTCCTTAGATACATATAAAGTATAAAGTATCATAAAACTCTCCATAATCGACAATGCCATGCTTTTTTACATCTGTATCTATCAATAAATTCAAACACATCGTTCCCTACTATTATTCCGGGTTTGATTTGTGGTACAGTACCTATTACAATATACATATGTATATAGTGACTCAGAGTCACTACGTGGGACTTTGCGCAGTTTTTTGTTTATTTAATGATTTTTGACTAATAAAGAAAAACAAAATAAAACGAAAAATCGATTTTTATGAAGATAACCGGTAAATGAACGAAGACATTAGGCCCTTCTCGTGAAATATTAAGAAATCTGAAAAATATAACAATTTTAATTTCAATAGTGACTCAAAGTCATTGCGTGAGATGAATAGGGTTGAATGGGCCAAACAGCGCATTAAAATTACTTAGTTCTTTGTTTACAATAAACAGCGGAATGATGTAATTAAACGATCACTTTCTAAGAAATTTTCTCTAGCACCTGATGTTATGAAAAATCAAAATGCACACTCGTTTATTGTAAGTTCAGAGAAGTTCAGAAGTTGCATATACCATATTCAGATATTCAAATGCATCTGAACCTCTTGCAGTTATACAAATTAAAATACATAAGCCTTAACCCTTTAAAGCCCAGTGATACAAACAGTAGTCAAGACTTTGAAAAATTAACAACTAGATTTCATTTCCATAGTCTACAAAAACATAACAAAAGAAACATTAAAGTTTTGCCCATTAGAATTTCCAAACTAAGTTTTCTAAATCCTATTTATTTAAAAAAAATTTAACAACTATATTGGATCTGTTTGAGCAAAAACTGGAGTACAGTTTTGTTTTTATTTGATTTTGAAAAACACTCTAGATTACAATTGTGTGAATATACGAAGTGAAGGTAGGTACTAAGTTTAAAATTTTGAGTAAGTATATAAACATTTTTTTAATTATAATAGTTTAAAACGAAAGTTAAAACTCCATTTCATTATACAAAATTAATAACTTAAAAAAAAGTTGCTAAAAAAATTGTTTACATGCTTAAAAAAATTATAGTGTACAAATTCACGTAACTCTAATGTACAATATAATGTACAATAAATAATTTGGTTACTATTATGTACAAAAGACATGAAAGGTTGATGATTTTTGATTATTTTCTGAGGGTGTTAAAAAAATTGGGATAGTGTTGATATTATTGTTGTTCAACAAACGAAAAAATAACAAGGTTCTGAAAGTGGATGCTGATAGAACTCGTGAAAAAAATTATACGGGTCTCGGTGTTTTAAAAGTATACGTCAATTTTTTTTTACGTAGGCCCAAAGTTTGCCCATTTCTATCAGATTAAGTAGATTAACCCTAAAATAACTTGTTAGTTTTGCATCAGAGCTTGTTTATATGTTCAGCAATTTCTAGTAAAATTTTCCGTAGAGTATTTTCTTCTCACATATTAACCCTTTGGCACCCACTATTATGGGACATTTTTGCCTTTTTCGAAAAAGTTTATTTTTTTGACCGAGGGTTGATAGAGGGTTAATATGTTCAAGAAATATGTTGCCCATGAAATTTTACTATAGGTCACAAAACAACAAAAATCTGTAAACTTGATTTTAGTAAAAATAAACCAAAATTCCAAAAATGTTTCAAATTTTCACTCAATTTATACTCAGTGAACAAGTGTGTTTTTAAAAGTATTTTCTAAACTAAAAGTTTATTTTACCTTGCAAAATAAACCTTAGTTGTTTTTTCCACAAAAAAAAGTTCAAAAATTAAAATGTTTTTCTCGAATTTTTACTCCTTTCATGCGTTTTGGTCATTATAATGTACAAAATTCTAAAAGCTCTCCAGCCTTTCCCAAAAACTTCTTTCATTATTTTTTTTTTGGTTTTTATTCTTAACACAGTCCGAATCTACGAGTATAAAACTACAACAAATTTTTTTACCCTCAAATAAAAAAGTTGAGAAGAAAGGGTTAATGCAAAACGTGAATCATAATCAAAATTCTCTTTTAAGGAGGTTACTAAAGAAATTAATAAATTAAAACTCAAAAAATCACCGGGCTTTGACCTGATCTCATCAGAGGTATTGCGGCACTTATTGAAAAACATTATTCTATCCTTAGTGCACATAATGAATTTATGCTTTCGGCTGAAATATGTTCCTATATATAGGAAAGCGGCGGAAGTAATCATGATACTAAAGCCTGGCAAGCCACCCCATGATATGTCTTCGTACAGACCGATCTTCCTATTACCACTTCCTTCTAAACTGTTTGGAAGGTTACTTTTAAACAGGCTAAAACCTAGCATTGAAAGTAAAAGTCTGGTGCCTACTCATCAATTTGGATTTATAAGCAATCACTCAACGATCGACCAGGTTCATAGAATAGTTCATATCGTTAAGGAGGCTCCAGAAGAAAATAAAGTGTGCTCTGCCATGTTCTTCGACGTATCTCAAGCTTTCCATAAGGTGTGGCACTCTGGACTACTGCTGAAGCTTAATAATAATAATAGTTTTGCGAAATCTCAAAGAAAGATTGTTCCGAATCAAACATGAAGATGCTTACTCCGAAACTAGAAGAAACAGTACATGAAACCACATTTAAACTACAATCAGCGAATAATGACGTTGCAAACTGCGCACGCAAATGGAGAGTCAAACTAAACCATAGTAAATGAGTATATGTTGAATTTACTCTAAAACAAATTACACATAAGCTTGTGGAAATTAATGGAATAGCGATTCCGTACTCCAACCAGGCCAAATACCTAGGTATCACTTTAGATGCCAAGCTTTGTTGGAAGGTGGATGTGAAAAAAAACGGCAAGAGTCGACTTGAAATTTTCAAAAATGTACTACCTGATAGGCAGAAAATCTGTATTGTCGACCTACAACAAGCTAATGCTGTACAAACAAGTCATAAAGCCCATATGGTCATATCGTCGTCGTTCATCTCAGAACTAACTTCATGCCAGTATGCCGACGATATGGCATACAACTCTGGGTTGTGTCAGCAAAACCTATATAGAAATAGTCCAGTGCTTCCACAAGAAAGTACTCAGAAGTATAGTTAATGCTTCTTGGTACATTAGAACAAAGGATCTACATCGCGATCTAAGTATCAACACAGTCGCCAAGGAAGAGAAGAGACTTCAGTGCCATGCAAACGAAGAAGTTTCAAAACTCCTTTATACATCAGGGCTAACACGACGACTTGAGTAAAAAAAGCACGGCAGTGCTTTGCAGTGACTTGCATTAGTATTCTTTTAGTATTTTAATATTTAAACGTATTTGAGTAAAATTGCTTGCTAGTAATGTAATTTACTAGTCACAGTAATAAAACGTCTCAGTTATATGTTAAGTATAGAACGTTGATAAAAAAAAAAAAAAAAATATCTCAAAATCACTCAAAAAGCCAAAAGTATCCATTTCAATCGAAATCTTAGATTTTTAAGTAAATTAAACCGCTCTATTGGATCCATCTACTAGATTTTAGGAAATCAGACTTCAGCTTCGTGATCAACAACCTCGAAAATCTCCGAATAACAAGTTTATAGCGAAATAATTTTAAAAATTCGTTCGTCATATTGGATCCGCTATTTTGAATTTTTGAAATCCGACTTCATATTCGTAATCAGTGACCCCAAAAATATAGAATCAAGTCGTCACACAGTATACTTTTACTATTTCTTGAAAGAAATTAATTGGAATATTAAAGACGCCATTTTGAATTTTTAACTCTGCCACATTTTATTTGAGTATTTTCAAAGCTTAGAATTTTGGAGAAAGCTCTGGAGCGGTTGATGGCAAAACGTTCCCGGAATTTATTCAGAAAATTAAAAATACAAATTTATTCATCTAAATCTATATTGTCCCCTTTAAAGTAATCCCCATCGACTGCAACACAGTTATGCCAGCGCTTGATCCAATCCTCGAAACATTTTTTATATTCGGTTTTCGGTATGTTTATCAGTGCTTCCTGCGATTTTTCCATTACTTCCTCTCGGCCGCTGAAACGCGTTCCCCGTAATGGTTTTTTAACTCGATTGAACATAAAGAAGTCACAGGGAGCCAAATCAGGTGAATTCGGTGGCTGTTGCATGGTATTTGTTGCATTTTTTGTCAAAAAATCACAAATATTGATGGCACTGTGCGACGCGGCGTTATCATGGTGCAAAATCCACGAGTTTTCTGTCCACAATTCTGGTCTCTTTCGGCGAATTGCTTCTCGCAAACGCCTCATAACGCTTAAATAATACTCTCTGATGGTTAATTTGCAGTTATTGACCAAAATTTCTTTTACTTTATCAACGTTTTCGTCGGTTTTCGATGTCGATGGTCTGCCCCTGCGACCACTTTTGAACCGCTCGTGCCACTGGTAAACGACCGTTTTCTTTAGAGAATCGTTGCCGAAACACTTTTCCAACATTTCCAACGTTCGCGCACCATTAAACCCGTTTTTTACCCAAACAATACAATTTAATAAAATTGTAAAAAATCGCCATCACACACAGAGATAGATGTACTTTTGGCTACGTAACTTTTGCAAATGACGCTAAGATTTAGAGGAAATATCAACAACAGATGTGCCAACTTAACAAAAACTTAACCAGAACTCAAATCGGAACGATGGGAGCGCCACACGGTGGTTATTCCGGGAACTTTTTGATCAAGATGGTATACTATAATATGGTATATCTCGCCATATTGCCAAAAATATAATTCGATTTAAGATAAAAATAAGTACATACGTACTATATGTACTTATATACAGAGGTTTAATCATCCATATTTTAAAAATACCCATTTTACCTTATAATTTCAAGAAATTTTTCTAAATCCTTCAAGTTTGAGTTACTTTGTAATAGACCAATCCACTGGTATGACAGAGAGTGTGCATGCTTGCGGTAGGCCTGGACTTAAGCTCGTCGGAATTGGGGGGGGGGGGGGGGATCTTGCTTGTCATTAAAATTTTCCAAGTGGATCAATACATAAAAAAAATCATGCACAAATGAAAGAACTAATATGTCAATAGGTAAATAAATATATATAAGAATGCCAAGTAAACAAAAAAAAACATATGACTTTATGCCGTGACGATCACCAACAACGCAAAGCTTGATTTTATGCTTTGCCTACTCTCCCTGCCCAACCTAAAGTAGAGTGACTATTACTCTCCATCCCATCCATAATCAACTAACGGCTCATCTCATTTTACAAGACTTCAGAAAATTAACGTTTATTCATTTTACTTATTAATACAGTAATTGATAGAAAGAGAATGAAATTGAATACATGTTTTGTTTTTGTTACAGTAAAGCCTGGACATAAAATTCTTAATATTACCAATTAAGTGAATTTCATTGGTTAATTAATTTATATAGTAAATTTTTAGTTATTGGCTGATTGGTTGAAAATATGGTAGAAGAAAAAAAAACATTTTACATTTTAAACATATGAATGCATTATGCAAATACTATAAGAATACTAAGTTTTTTTTTGTATATATAGATAGAAATAGGAACAAAACTTACATTTTTGATGGATCCATCGGTGTTAGCGCTAACATGATGAAGTTGGGATTTTGCATGTATTATTGTTGAAATATTTTTCTTTGTTATTATTTAATCATTATAGTATAAGCATTAGATTTTAAAAGATGATTTATAAAAATTACTTTTTATATATGTAAAATTATTTTATACAATGTTACCATATTTTCAATTTAACCACACTTTAATAACATTTAAATTTTAGAAATCACTTAATAATAATTCAATTCAATTTTAATTAATTTAGTTCAATTAGGAACTTAGAAATTTTAGAGATTTTTGCTTATTTTAATTTTATATATTTCTTTATAGCACTTTTTGCACTTATGGTTATTTCTTTTGGTGTGAATAGATCTTAGGTAGACCTGGTCGAAAATCTGAGCTACGCTTGAATGCACGTGGCGCTCGAGGCGCTTCTCACGCACGTGTAGCAATGCAGGTTAGTTTAATGTTGGCGGAACCCAGGAATAATAATTTTGCAAAGCTCCCTTGCGTGTCTATCAAATTGCACGTGTCCTGAGCTTTGAGAGGCTGATATAGGAAAAGAAATGTGATCGAAGCACCTAGCATTTGCTAGTGGATATCTCCTCAGATAATGTGTCTAAAAATTGTGGAAATCGTGCAAAATATTTTAAATTCCATTTAGGTTTTATAGAATTGGTTTTAAATTGAATAGTTACCTTAAATTTTTATGATTGCTGAAGTGGATGGTTGAAGATTGAGTTTAATCGCACGTAATTAAATTTCAATAACCAATAAAAACCAGAACTTTGCAGCTCAAAATCGGAAGCGAAATGGAAGAGAGTGAATAGTTGAAGTTGACGTTTAATTTAGTTGACACCAAGACCTACACATTTTTACTTTTCGAACTCTACATGGTTCTGTGCTCTTCTAATGTTGCTCAGACCTGTGTACATACAATTCCGAAATCTACTACAAATACCAAGCGAGTATTTTACTATTGTTTTTTTTTCAGTTCTAAAGCAATTCATATTTTTTTATTTTTATTATTTATTTATTTTTTATTTTTTATTAAAATGGATCTGCCGTCACAACTTTTCTTTTTAACTTCCCGTTTTTGGTCAACTGAGCTGACCATTTCAAAACTATCACACTTACTTCACATAGAAATTCGCAACTTGAACCTCTAATAAATATGTGTATGAAACTTTGAGGTTGTAGCTAAAGCCATTTTTTAAATCTGGGTGATTAAACTCTACAGTAACAGTCACTGCTTTTGTATTACCCCCAACTGTACATAGCTGCAATAAAAACTGCCCCAAAAAACTATGCAATAAAAAATTATATGTGCTCATAAAAATATATACTGCACGGAAAGCGAAAAAATTGGAAATTATGGTGCGTCTACATACATAAAATTCGATTTTTCTGGAGTGTTTTTATTTTGTTTTTGTTTTTTTTTTGCATGACATATCATTTATCAAAAGCATGTTTTTTAATAATTCTTGTTCACCTAAAAGTATGCAACTAATTGCATTTACCGCTAACAAAACAAACAAAGTAAATGAAAGAAGAGAAAAAAAGCAACGAAAACACTTAAATTGCTTTCAACTTCATTGATGGTATTGCCGTAAATTATGCACAAAAATAATAATAAAAAATAAAAGTTGTGTACGCTTTGTATTTAGCATTTCCGGCTGCTGATTTTCCTTTTGCGTGTACCCATACATCCCAACAAACCAAAAGGAGGCGAGAAGACTATTTTTCAACTCATATTCAGGAGAATTTCGTTCATAAAAGACTCTAAATCAGTGTTTTTCCCTTCTCCGAGGGATCCTTTTAATGAGTCCTAAATATGGCTCATTAAGAGGATCGCTCGAATTCTCCTATTTGGATGAATTATGACTCTTTTCTGGATAAACTTATGAGTAAGTTCAGGGTTAAGCCATCACCTCCTCCCTTAGGGATGAAAACCTCATACATTTTGATCATCTAAAAAACTTGAAGGGGCAAAAAATTAAAACTTTCCCCCTTAAGAAATCTCTGGATCCGCTAATGGAAACAACAATAATATTGAAATATTTATAATACAAAACCCTACCACGAACATCCCTACTTTATTAAAAGTCTTAATTTACCTTTTCTTTTAACAGCGTTCTTTAATTGAGGTGCAAATTATTTTCTAGAGCTCAAATATTTTTGCACAAAATTCACGTTCACACAATATTCCCAAATATGAGTATAATATGAGCATTTAATGTAAAGCCTTACATTTTATATTTCAGAGCGGTAACAATTTGGTTTGCTGGGATACGTTAGTTACACCCACTAAGTACTTGTAAATTATGTTACCCCAAACGACCAAATTCTACATTTATTTAAAAAATATATGTAGTGCTGAGTGTGTGCTTGAATTTGTGTGTATAGATATATGTTTGTGTGTGTGTGTATGGCTCAAATTTGCGCCATAAATTTTCACATTACACGATAAGTTAACGCGAATTACCTTTGTAAATGTGCAAAATTACAATTGTTTGTAACAGTGTGTGTGTATTGGTGCTAGTGTTTGTGTTGGAGTGTGAGAGATATTGAAAGACTATAAATTTTATAATTTTCATATTATTATTTGTCGCAACGCGCACTGTGTTGTGCGATTTTTATTACACCACATCTCTTCTTTATTTCCTCCATCTTGTAGAATTTATTGGGGAGTGAATGTTAGTGCCGCAGTTTTAATTTGCCTAAAGGGAAAAACACTTTGTCAAAGATTTGTTTATACAATTTCTCTTGGTACATACGGGAAGAATTAGAAAACTTCCAAGTACTTTTAAAAAAAAAAAGATATAATAATAAATCGTGAGTGTGACGTGAGTAAACTTCATGAATAGAAATTGCACGTAACCAGTCAACTTACTCAAATTTCAACAAAAGATTTCCTCCATTTTAAACAGAATTACAATAAAAAACTACGGCAGCTCCTTATTATTATTATGTTTGAGGATGTGCACTGCGTCCTAAAGAACTATTGTGCCCCCTTCAAAGATTATAGTATTCTTACAGTGCCTATAATTCTTAAAGAATTATAGTATTTCTGTAAGTCCTATTACTGCAATAAATTTTAGTATAAGGCCTATTTCCAGTTGTTTCAGCATGCCGTCTGGTATATGGCAGTCTCCCAAGTACTTTTTCCGGCTTTGCATGAGCGCTGGACACTGTCCTAAAATGTGTATTGAAGTTTCGTTTCCTTCCCACAAAATCTACACGACTCATTGTTGCATATTCTCAGTTTTGTCAGGTGATAATTCAGCCTGCAATGCACTGTCAGAATACCTGTTATAATTCTCAGATTCTCTTTTGTTAAGTTCCTACAATCATCAAATCTTTTTAGTTTATGCGTTCCTAAAAGAGTTTTTGATTGCTCCATCCCTGGTAGATTATCCCAGTATGACGCTCGTTATTGGTTCTCTTCTTTCTCTAACAGTATGGTTAGAGCCCTTTTTCCCATTCCACAAAAGGGTTCGGGTCCTACAAATGGGGTTTCTGTCCCCTTTTTGGCAAGTTCGTCTGCCTTCTCATTTCCTTCTATTCCTACATGGCCTGAAACCCAAAGTATCCAGACCTTGTTCTGCAAGCCAAGCGTATTTAGTTTCTCAAGGCAGTCCCTAACCAGTTTCGACTTTACCTGGTAGGATTCGAGTGCTTTGATAGCCGCTTGGCTGTCAGTTAGAATCGCAATGATTACGATAGTTTCGCTTGAGGTTGAAGTAAACACACCTGTCTATGGCGTATATTTCCGCCTCAAAGATACTGGTGCATTTACCCATGGGCTCGAAGTATTTTATCCTTGGCCCATATACCCCCGCTCCTGCTCCTGGCCCTTCGTCAGTAAGAGCCCCGTCGGCAGCTCCTTTTAGTAATTTGTATTTTTTGACTTTTAGTCTGCCAAATTTTGTTGAGTTATTAATCTCCAGATCGATGAGAAATCATCTCATGAGGAATCCCCAAAACTCATTTTTCAAATGTTTGTTTTGGCTGACATTTAGAATTTTTTAGTTTGGAAAGTGTAGAGAGTGCGCACGAAAAAATTGTAACACAGGAAAATCAAAAAATCAAGTAAGCCTTGAAACAAAATTATGCGAAAGTTTTTTTTTTTACTTTACTTTATGTGAATTTAAAAAAAAAAAAATTAATTGTAATTCTTTGTTTCTAAAGAAGCTTAGTGCTTTTTCAGAAATCCTTTCATCAAGTGCTCTCATTAACCCTAGAAAGGTAATCATATTTTTTGCATGCGTTGTAGGTAGAGTGATCAAAACCGGTTCCGGTTAACCGGTTAGAATTGAAATGTAACCGAACCGGTTTCTTAAAAAACTTTGTACGAATATTTAAATTCGCTGTTCACACCTGACGTTATTATACACCTAATGCATAGGAGAAGATGAGGTGAGGTTAGGGACAACACATGACATTTCTTGATAAAACTATTATTTTAAGGTGAGGTGGTAGACTTGCAGCCGCAATATTGGTCCGTCCGTCCATCATGCAAAATCAAACTAGAGATAATAAGCTTTCATTTAAGCCCAAGCATGCCCTAAAATACCTTAACCAATTTTGGACAGGGGGGAGGGGGCGGGTGGGGGTATTTCCCATTTGTTCCAGATATCTTGTTCATCAGAAAATTGGAAAGCAATAAAATTGTGTAAATTAATTTGAATCATATTTAAACTAAAACCAGATTTTTTTGATAAAGCTCTATTATCAAATTTTTCGATATCGGGTTTCTGATGAACTAAGACAGCGTGCCCATTTTCATCTGTACTGAAATTTTCGGAGACCTACACCGAAAACTTACTGTCTGTGAGCTTAAATTGCAAATTGTAGAAACAGTACTCCAAATGTCACAATATTATTTGCTTCTCCTGTAAAATTTGAGAAATGTGTGTTATAGCTTATTCACACGAACCTCAAATTGAGCAATTTCGGCTTCTTCTTTCTGCTCAATTTCGCTATAGAAATAAATGCCAAATGAAATTGAGTTACGTTGCTCAATTTCGTTGAAATTGTATTGAAATTGCGCTACTATCCAAAAACAACTCTTTTACTCGATAAATATTGGTAGCAAAATCTATGAAAAACATGTCACTATCAGGATAATAGCTGTCAAATATTAAAATTTTATTTATTATTTAATGAAAAAAGAAGGTACAAGTATGTGGTACGATAGGACAGAACAACTTTTGGCGGAGATATGGTCTGGAAAAATAGCATAGAAAAGATGCATATTACATTTTATTACAATGCAAGTACCTTTTTACCTTTTCCCAAGTCAGTCTTGGGTGTATTGAAAATGAGATTGCAGCGGTAAAAGCATCAGCTATTGTTTTCACAATCCGACAATTCTCTCCATTTGTAATTTACGCTTTCTGCAATATTTTCCATATTCTCCACATATTTCGTCAAACTTTTCTATTGTTTTCGCCATATTATAATAAATATTAAAACAATTTATAATAATTTCACTTTTATTATCCTTTAAATAAAAAATAATTAAGTTGAATTAACTGCCAAATGAAATTGTGTAAGAAGAAGAAAAACTCCGTGTGAATGACTTCAATTTCAAATTGAAATTGAGTGCCGAAATTGCTCAATTTGGGCTTAGTGTGAACATATGTATATCATAATGAAATATGACTTCAAAATTTAAATGACAAAAGACCCCAAATAATAAAATCCACCCCAATCCACGTGAAAATTAATTTTGTTGCTTTCCATACAAATAAATTCATCAGAAGAAAAACCAAAGCCAATACTTCTAAAAGAAAAATTGTTGATAATTGCAACAAAGTCATAA
This sequence comes from Toxonevra muliebris, assembly GCA_963691655.1. Taxonomy (NCBI): domain Eukaryota; kingdom Metazoa; phylum Arthropoda; class Insecta; order Diptera; family Pallopteridae; genus Toxonevra; species Toxonevra muliebris. The sequence continues at coordinate 96,438,977 of OY829326.1, forward strand.
AAATTAAATTCAGAGCTATAAAATAAGTAGTGAAAAATAAATGGTGCTGCTTACTTAATTGATAGAAGTATACTACTACTATTATTATGGCGCAACAGCAGATGTAGCTCTTATGTGAAATCTAACAATTTTCTTTTACGCTCCTTGCCCGTCACCAATGTAAATACTCAAATTCTTGTTGTCTTAAAGGCTTTACATACCAAAAAAAAAAAAAAAAAAAAAATATGGCACAAAAGGTTTTCTTTGATTAATAAGCTTCAAGCAACACATGCAAATAATATTTAAAAATTTGCTACACCTACAAACACATAAATTTCGTATTTGTATATAAAAGTCTCATACATCTTCACACCATTCTGACAAATGGCGCATGTGTATACGTAAGTCGGTATAGAAAATATCTTAAAGTAGCAATTTAGCTAAGAAAAAAATAAATGAAACCCTTTTTTTCTACTAAGAACATTATCTAAATCACATGTACATACACTCGTGGATATATATGTATGTATGTAGGTAGTGTAGAGGTACACATATGTGCCGCCGCCGCTGCCGCTTGCATTTGTGAATTTATTGCTTTTTCTGCTACAGAACGACATTGTTATATTTCAAAATCATTGTGTGAATGTAATGGAGTACGAATACAACGACTACTAAAAACATATGTGGGTATGAGTGTGTATGTGTGCATGTCCTACTACCACTACTTACTAAAACTCCAGCTGCACTCGCAGTAGCAAGTCAAATACACTTAAGATTTAGCAAAGGCGGTTGGGTGAGGGTTAGAAATTAAGATTGCGGAGTGTGAAAGGAAAGAAGCGTTTGACATTGAATTATGGTTTGGCAATAAAATATAAAACACCGCTTATCAATTAGAAATAGCAATAGCGGGAAAAAACAAAACAGAAAAATAATACAACAATACAAATGAAAATAGGAATGAAGTAGGGAAATAACGCTCGAGCTAAAAGGTAGAATTATTAGATTTCGATGAAAATGGGAACCTTAACTTAAACTTTTTAAACTGGTAAATTTTGTCCAACTTGACTTTATCGATAAAATTTATTCATTGTTGTGATAAAAAAATAATCATGACTCTTAAGTAGTTGAGTTGAATTATAAAAATAATAGATATTGATATCGGTGTCTCTTGATATGTATATTAGGTTGGTAGAGTATCTTTTTGGATCCAAGAGGATCCAGTCCAATTCTTGTTTTGTTTATTAACTTGGCTTATTGTTATTGTGAAACCACCAAAATGATCTACCCGTTCTTGTCCGTTTATTGGTTATTATATTTTTTAGGTACAATGAATATTTCCAAAGAATGTAGCTCTAAAATTCAAGTCAACAAAGTTTTACAGCTTGTAAACAAATCTTCTTTCGATGAACTTGTAGTGGCAACGCGCGTTAGTTTACACACTCAAAAAAAATGTACATGAAACAGCTGTAAAAATAACATTTTTTGTTTACAATATTCAGCCAACATTAAAAAATATCAAATTTGACATTACAAAATGTAATTATAACATTACTGAAAAATAATAAATGATGCGAAAACAATGCAATTCAAACTTTAAAAATGTAAAAGAAATACATTATTGTAATGTAATATTGATATGGCAATAATGTCGAATTGACATGACAACAATGTATAACTGATATTGCAAAATATAAAATTTGATATAAATTTAACGTAAAATTTAAAACTTAAAATGTTAAATAAAACACAATAAAGAAGTTTCTTGCATTTTATATAATTCTATTTCTGTAATAATAATTATTAATAATAATATATAAATGTAGAAAATTCCAAAAAAGTTAAATTTTTAAAACACGTTTTAGTTTATTTTATTCTCTTTAATTATTATTTGAACACTTTTTCACAAATTTTTTTTCACACTGTTTTTATTTAAATTATTATTGTGACTGCAAATAAATATATACGTTCACTCTCACCCGACGAAACGCAAAACTATTTCACAATTAAAAAGTGTTGTCAGTTTAAATTTTTTATGATATACTTATTCAAAAAGTATTAACAGCATTAATTTTCAATACTATACTAGCCTGTTTACATTTTGAATGTTAAATTTACACAGAATAATATTAATTTTACATGAAAAACGTATTAAGTAATACGAACATTTTTAATGTAATTTTAACATTATAATTTGATATTACAATGTAAAACGAATTATTATCAATATGATAGTTTTAATGTTAAAACAACACGTTTTGTGTTCAATCTGATATTTTTTGCCGTAAAACTAACATTTTTGTTTTTACATTGAAAATAACATTACAAAAATATCAATTTTACATTGAACTTTTTTTGAGTGCATAAGGCAGGAAAAAGAAAAGCATTAGAAGTGGTATCCATGATACATTCCGATTCTGAAGTTGCAACAAAGTTTAAAAAAACTTTTGCTTCTGAAGGCAATGATGCTATTCCATACACTCCTGATGAAGCTTTGGCTCTTTATGTGGACGGGGATTATATAAAGTACTCATACAAATTGATGCAATCTGATGCAAAAGTAAGAAATACTAATAACGGAAATACTGCTAAAAAATTTTTTCAACAACCAAAATTGGCAGCAATTTTAACTGGAGTCAGTGAGGAAATAATCAGTAGATTCAGTATAATTTTACGAACTATGGCTTGTGGATACAAAGTTAATACACATGCTTTTAAAATATATTGCTGGCAAAACAGCGGAAATCTTTGTAGATAAGTATCCATGGTTCTATATGCCATCTTCTGTGCATAAAATATTAACTCACGGTGCTGACATCATAAATAATGTCTCTCCCCCAATTGGTATGATGTCAGAAGAAGCGCTGGAATCGAGAAATAAGGATTTCAGAAATTTTAGGCAGCATCATACACGTAAAAATTCAAGGAAATACACATTGGAGGATTTAATGCACTCACATATTTTTTCTTCTGATCCTCTAAATAATATCATCGCTCACCAAACGACCTTCTAAATACTCCAGGAACAATATTGAAATAAGTAGAGCCAATTATACAAAAAGAGGCTGTTGGTTCTGATACTTCTGATTCTGATTAGAAACAAAATATGTAACAAAATTTATCAAATAAGGGACATTTTTGGGACATAAAAAATAGCCAAAAATGGTGTCAAATTTAGAAGTATCAGTATAGTTAAGTTGCTACACATCCAGGTGAACAAAACTGGATACAAACTTTTCAAATCAGATAATATCTTCAGGTTCAAAAAGGGTCTTAAAAGTACCGAAATTTCGACAATAAATTATGATTTTACAAAATTTGAAATTTTCTAATTCCACAGCTTTGTAAGTTTTCAGAAATTCAATAAAAATTGTATGAAAAGTAAAAATTATGGTCGGATCTTCTAAACTTTGAACCCCTTGAGGCACCAATAAACATTATCTGATTTTAAAAATTCTTGCGTTGTGTTTGTACTTACAAGGAGTAATAACAAAGTTGGAGAGTATGCAAAAATTTTCGGCCAAAAAATTTGAAAAATCATGATTTATTGCCGAAATTTCGTTCCTTTCAAGACCTTTTTTGAACCTGGAGATATTATCTGATTTCAAAAGTTTGTATCCAGTTTTGTTCATCTGGATATGTGGAAACTTAACTATACTGATACTTTTAAATTTGACACCATTTTTGGCTATTTTTCATGTTTCATACTGTATTTTCCAGTATTTCGACCAGTGTGCAACGGTGCCATCAATTCGTACAGCGGGTCAAAACTAGAAGCTAGAGAGAGAATGCTGTTGTGGACTACAAGGTCTTTAGTATTCAGGAGTTGATCTGCGAACGCTCGTGGCACATCTTCTATCGAAATATGACAAGAGCAGCAACAGCCTTTGGTTATCGTACTAAAAGAGATCAAAATTAGCCAGTGAGTAAATCGCTGCAAAATTTTAGGAGCTATAGGGTTTTGCGGCCAATTGACTAATTTATCACTACCACTCAGGGTGAAAGCAATATACCATTGGTGCAGAGTGGCCACTGAATTCGCAGGAATGAAATTTTGGGCAGAGCCTTTTCAATCTATTATCCCACAATACAGTGTAAAAACTTTGATAACGACATATTCGAAAAAATTGTAGAATTCCAGATAGGAATAGAGGACGACTATCAACTGGCTGAAGCGACGGCATAAAGAAGATAATATTAAATTGGATGAACGAAGAACAAACATACTTGAAAGAGCTAGATGAGGCATATGTTCAGCAGCGGATGTAAAAAGGCAGCATCTTCGGTGGAAAAAGTTAGTATTGCGGATTTTGGGTTACAGCAAAATTTCTACTTTTGTTTTTGTCCTCAAGTTTTCCAAAGGATTAAGGAAAATTTGGGCGCGACGACAAATCTGATCTACATAATTCTAATTTTTTAGTTGGTACCTTCCCCTTAAAAATGAAGTTTTATACCCCTTTAAAAAATTTAGTTTTCTACATTTGCCTTTCTTACAAACAACACTCAAAATCTTTTTCTTGTTATTGCACTACAATTTTTTTTTCATATTACTTTTCAATATTCAACTAAGAAACTTCAAAATAATTACTGCTACCAAGCAGAGCTATATTAAAATCTTCACAGGAATCCTTAAAATCTCCTGAAAATTTCGTCTTGCCACAAATGAAAAAGCAAACAACCGCACTCGCTTTGCTCATATGCCACGCATATTTGACGTATATCAAATGCATTTACGGCTACCCTGCGTTAGTCACATTTACCCGTACATCGTACATTGTTTACAACCGCAAAACATTTTGCATATGCTACTCAAAAAGTTTTATTTATTTTATATTTACAGAACATATTTTTTTTTTTTTGGTCGGAACCGCATTTAAGTTTATTTAATGCTTAACTTTCATAAAAGTTATTTTTACTCTTAGTTTTATATTGCAGTAATATGTAGAAGACAAATTAGGGTTGCCATAAGTTTTAATTTGAGCACAAGATTTTTATGCGGGAGTAGAATAAAGTTCTCATGCTAACATCATTTTAAAGTAATAAATTTAAATTGCACTCTGTTCGGAAACAAGAACATATGAAATTTTGTTTTAACATAACTCAAAAATACAGTAAATTTTCTCATACTCATATGTAAATATAGAGAAGTCTAGAAAACGGAAAAAGTTCAAATATGCACATTAAATCATCATAAATGTCATTGTAAATAACCCACGAAAATGAAGAAGAAGATATTTTCTTAGATGCGGATTGCATTTATACTGTGTCTGTATGACTCTTTGTATGACGCTTATGACTTTTAGCTGCAGTACAAAGTCTTGAGTTACAAGAACAGAGATACAGATGTCAGTGCATTGCTTTTTTCTTCTAGCTACGATTTATTCAGAATTTCTTAAACATAAAATAGAAGATTTATCAACATCTTTGCTTAAGTTGAAAAAAAGTTAATTTTTACTAAGGTAGTATTTTTTTGTTCATTCTGAATAATCCTTTCTGCTTCTTTTTTTTCATTCAATTCGTTCAGAATTTTTTTTCTTAAATTATTCCAGAACCTTTGGAACCACCCTTGGATTATTGCTGAACAAATTAAATACTTGCTAGGGACACCAAACAATTGGGAAAGTGAAAAATTTAAATAGGATCGACGTCGATCCGAGGGACGATTTCATGACACTGGGCCGATCTCGCTCCGCTGTCGGTCACGAATGTCAGTACGATGTTGGACACGTAAGAAAATGAAAACATTGAAAACATTTTATGCTTATTAAAATATACATAGCTACAAAGAATATTTAGAAAAAATTTAAAATAAGTTTATTGCAATACAATGTATTTAAATTAAGACTTTCACTCGGATTTGCCAAGGTAGCAAGTCCCGCTTGTTTTTAGAAAAAGAGGAAAACGTGAACTTCAATGGCAAAACCAAACAAATCTAGCTAGGGTATTGATACTGGGCACGTACCATTTCCCTTTCATATAGTAAGACTAGGGTAGCCAGACGTACTGATTTGATCAGTACATGTCCTGACTATTTTCCTAAATACTGATTTTATGAAATCTCGAAATCAGTATGAAAATGTACTGATTTTTGTATTTAGTACTGTTTTGTACTGATTTTTTCAAATTCTTAACCTTAATGGTCTTAAAATCGTTTTTTCCAAACAGTCTCGCTCTGTTTGTTTCTTTTTCTGATTGTTCACAAAATAAAATGGATACGCGTTGCTGCTATCGAGAGTAAAAAAGCAATATTTGCTTGAAGAAAAGTCGATTAACGTAGTTTTTAAATGGGTGAAAGAAATTTGTTGTTAATTAAATTTGATTATTGTCTTCAGCTTCCACAATTCTCTAAATATGGAAACTGATACGTAATCAACATTGTCTAGTGACGAAGAAATGAGTGTAAAATGAACACACAAAATCGGAGAACAAGTTTCAGAACGTTTATATCACTATATTACATTGAAATTACTAGGTAATAAAAGCATAAAAATTGTACTGATTTTCACTGCTTTCTAACGTCTAATGTACTGATTTCGCGTTTCGAAAATCTGGCTACCCTAAGTAAGACCCATGCCCGAGAGATGAGGTTGAAATTTGACGCATAGTGTAATATAAGTTTAATAAATATAAATTGGAAATTTATTTTATATAAGGAGTGCGCACGAAAAATTTGTCACATAGTCTTTGGTTTTATTGACAGATGAAGCCAAAATAACTTATTTTCATTTCCAAAAATAGTGAAATTCGAAAAATTATTGTGAAAGTTTTTTAACAAAATCCGAAATCGAGTCAAAGTTATGAAAAACTTTAATGACAATCTAAAAATTTATCGAAAATGGTGATCTGACAGAAAATGTGGATTGTTAGACCCACACAGAGCTAAACATGTCAAGGACATTTTTCATAAAATCGAAATGCTTCGGACACAAAAGTAGCTCAAAATGCAGTAGCTCTGAATATTTTCTCCGCAAAGTGAAAAGGGAAGCTGGCCTTAAATCGTATAAAGTTCAGAAAGTCCCAGATCGGAATGCTACGAAAAACATTGACGCAAAAAATAAAGCAAAAAAGTTACTTTGTAACAAAATTTTAGTGTAGCCCAGGCAAACGACTTTTATATAGCGGATCAGCGGGGAATTGAGCCAGAAAGGTACAGAACACGAAACCCGAAAGCTCCCTAAGAAATTTCTCATGTGGCAGGCCATATACAGCTGCAGTAAAACAAGCCAACCGTATACAACTTTAGGGTCAACAGCGATATATATTTTGCTGGTGCTTGCAAAAGAGGTTAAAACCATTTTTAATGCAGTATAAATTATCCAACTTCTTTTGGCCTGATCTGGCATCACGCCACTATGGAAAAAAGTGATGGAGTGGTACACGAGCAATATTATTAATATTGTACCTAGAGAGGCTAATCCGCCAACCTGCCCAGAGCTGGGGCCAATGAAACGTTATTAGGCTCTAATGAAGTGGAAAGGTGTGTCGAAAGACATAAGGGAATTTAAGGCTAAAAACATTAAATAAAGCATCATAAAATCCTTGATGGAAGGAATTCCTTAAAAAGTTCCAAACTTCATTAAAAACATAGAATTATAACACTATGCGACAAAAGTTTGGGTGACAAAAATTAACGAAACGTGACTAGAAAATTTGGTAAGATTACGATGTCAGCAGATGATCCTGAAAAGGATTCTGAAAAGTTAGTTCTGATTTAGGATTAATTGATGTTTGATTGAATATGGAGAATACATGTAAATTTAAGGTTACATTTTTAAATCAATTTTTAAGATAGTAACTGATAGTCAATTACCATAAAATTTCGCATACTAATAAAATATTAACAAAATATTGATATATTAACCCATTGACGCTCACATTTTGTTTTAGCTTAAACTTTCTGATTTTTCGACTGAAATCTTACAATCATTTTTAAGTTACTTTCTATCTGCGAAATACAATGAAATTTCGTGTACTGATGACTTATCGATTGTAACATAATAACGTGCTAATATTTTAACCCATTGGCGCTTACAACTTTATTGTAGTTTAAATTTTCTGGTTCAAATTTCAGAGTTGTTTGTATGGTAAACCCGAAGTTTTTTTCGGGACCGTAAGGAAACCAGAGGAGATAGTGCAAATTGGCCAAAGACATTTTGCACTTCTGTAGGTCTGAACTTTCTTGGGTTATCGGTGACCCTGTGGCCTTCAATGTTTTTTTTTAACTTTTCCTGTACATTTTTATTCCATACTTTTTTGAAGATAGACAAACTAACTTAGTATTAATTTTCCACTTAAACCTTTCTTGGCTGTAAAAAAAGTAGGATCGATAGAGCAAATCTGAGTTCAGATTCGCATTCTTCGACCCCAATTAAAAAAGTGCTTAAAAAGTTTTAATTGGAGATCTTAGGGCCACCGGTAACCCATAGCTAAACTTCTATTTCCAAAAAAGTAAACAAATATTAAAAAATGTGGGAAATCATATTTGAGTAAATAGTTTTTCCCACAAAATATTAAAAAATTGGTGTATTTGAATAAATTTTATAAAAATTGCGAGCGACTGAAAATTAACAAAAAAAAAACACAACTTTTTAACTTTGATTCGCTACAGTACCGTTATCAAAAAAATATTTGTAAAGTTTTTTAAATTGAAATTAAAGAACCATCAATTTTCTTTCCAAAAATGGGGTAGCATTTAAAAAATCGCAAATCGCAGCGTTAATTGTATGGGAAAAGAACAACAAAGAGGCAGAGATAACAGGTATAATTATAGATGTTATGTATACTTAACAAGTAGTTTAGGTACATCAAATTCTATTGTGAACTGCCAATAATGAAAGAAGAAACGTGACAGTTTGCAAAAAAAAAAACAAAAAGGAAAAGATTCGACATGGCTGCCGGTGAAAATAAGCTAAAATCATCATTAAATGTTCTTATAAAGGGTAAAAACTAAAAACAATGCCCATGATTAACCGTAATGACTGGGATCCATTAAAATGTTTAACCTCTAGCTAGTGAATAACAATATAACGAAAAATAGGCTTAACAACTTGGTCGTTTTATTCGCACATGTTAAACTAGCTGGCGAATAAAACACAGCTAATGTTTCAATCGATAAATCATCAGTACATAAAATTTCATTGTAATTGTGCAGAAATAGAGTATCTAAAAATGATTGTAAGATTTGAATCGAAAAATCAGAAACTTTAAATTAAAATAAAATGTGTGCGCCAATCAATATTTCGTTAATATGTTATTAGTATGCGAAGGGAAAAAATAGTTCTTTCTGACCATGTATTGTTTATTTTTATGAATTGAAAACTGACGAGACTGCAGTTGAAAGTATTTGCGTTTTTTTTATTTCTTAATCATTTTTTCGGCTTGGACGATGTTTTTACGATATTATCCGATCATGGAGATTTTTTTTTGCGAGAAAACACTTTAAAAGTAAATTTAATGCCGTGTTGAATGATCTTTTTTTTGTTGAAATTGGATGAAAATTGACGGAGTTGTGTGAATTTTAAGATTGTCACACATTGCTATCAGTTACCATTTTAAAAATTGATTTAAAAAATTAACCTTAAATGTACATGTGTTATTGATCCGCCATTTTGAATTGTTCAATCCTGGTTAGAGATTCATTAATTGCTTTCTTTTTAAAATAAGTGTGTAAAATTAGAAGATGATTGGCGAGTGCTAAGTGATTTTAAGGACCGAAAATTGCAAAACAAATCGAGTTTTAAGGAAATAACGAAGCGCCAAAGGGTTCGACTTCAAACATCAATTAAACCTAAACCAAAGCTAACTTTTCAAAATCGTTTTCAGGATCAACTACTTACAAAATTTTCTAGTCAGGTTTTATTGATTTTTGTCACCCAAATTTTTGTCGCATAGTGTAGTTAAATAATTTTTTTGTAAAGTATTTACATAAAGTTATAAAGTATAACAAAAAAAAACCTTTGCATAATTTGGATTCAGGACTTACTTGATTTTTTGACGTTTTAATGTTACAATTTTTTAGTGCGCACTCCTAACACCTACAACGTAGGCTACATAAAGATGAGTTTAAAACGTCATATGTCTAGTTTTTAGTAGATTCATAAAACTTTTATTAATTGTTAAACTTCGATGTGATCCTTGCGATTACAGAAATGTTTATAAATCAGTATATCGTTTGAGGTTCAAATCAGGGCTATTACTAGGCCAAAACAGTGTTGAAACGCCAACTTCTTTTTAATATTCCTTAACTTAAAAAGGGGAAAATTGGTAAATTGAAACAATGTTTTGAGATAATAGCTAAGATGTTAAGGTAAACAATAAATATTAAACCAACCTTTTTCGCTCTGTGACATGGTTAAGAATCATCTTAAAAAATTACTACATCAAGAAAGTGATTTTCCATCGAAGGAACAAAGCATTCTTTAAAAATATTAACATATGCAGCAGCGTTCGCGGGTCCTTCGATAAGCTTCAGCTTCCCAATTCTGTGTACGAAAAAGTATCCCCAAACCATTACGTTCATCGTTTTTACTGTGCAGTTTCGGGATAACATCTCCATTTCGACGTTTCACATACTGTTTACCTTAAGGTTGGAATAACCTTCAGCTGATGGAAAATATGACGCTTCTCCAATCTTTTGTGGTTCAATTTCGGTGCAGTTTTGTTCACTCCAAACTATTTTTCTTCAATTCGGGCATAAAATATGTTTTTTTGCAGACTTACCGCATTCTCGCAGTCGACGTCTAACAGCTGGAGCAATTATTGTAGGCAAATTATATTGAACCAACTCCACACTAAGTTTAGTATAAGTTTAAAACCTATCCTGCAAGGCTAGCCACTCCAGCCGCCTGTCCTCCCTCACGGTAATCTTCCTTTTGCCACCAGCTTCTTTTTTCCTTTCCAGAATACGCAAATCATTTTTTTTTTTTGAATGCCTAAGTAGGCATGGAATGCATAAAGAAATACAGCCTTAATGCATACTATAGATTGATAAAAAATTAAATGAGGTTTGTTGGCGAGATTTTAACTGTTCAATACGTTCACTTATATTCTTCTATCCTTTTTTTTTTTTTAGCGATTTGAGTTAATTTCAAAGTTGTCTTATTCAAAACTTTTTTTCCTTTTTTTGTTGTATTGCATTGTGCGTTGCTACAATTTGATATGCATAGCAATGTATATTTCTGTAAAATATAATTATGTAATAATACATAATTATGTATGTATTGTTTTTCTATTTTAATCTATCCTGGCACTATGCTCTCCTTCATTCACGCGTCAAAAATCAAATCAAATACAAAAAAAAAAAAGTTAATAATTCACACTTCCTAAACGTATGCAAAATCAAATTAATATGTACACCAGCTGTAAGCTATCAAAATTTATGACAGCAACAATAACTTAAACAACGCTAACGTTAACATGAACGTGAAGGAATAGAAAACGACAATAGGAATTTTCGTTATATAGAAAAATTAAATTACAACAATGTCTGTCTGTCTGTCGGTCCACCCGCTGACAGCAGCATCGGCAAGTAATTGTTATTGCTGCTGCATTCATTTGCTTTACGTAAAACACGCGAGTCCTATACACATTTTTGTACTTGTCTTTGTCCGTCCACACCCGAGGCACGATAGACAACTCAATCTAATTTCATTAAAGTCAAAAATGTCCAAATGGTCCAAAACGGAAACGGAGAAAAAAATTACAAAATTTCTGCTGTCAGTTTTACTTAATTCAATTTGTTTTACATATTTTTTTCTTTAGATTTGATTTTTACAATATGCGCCCAAATGTAGTCTATAAAAAAAGATTAAACAAATAATATTTTTGTGCGCGCCTGAGAGTATACTTTACGTTCTTATTTCATTTTTTGTTCAAAGAAAAAATTGAAAAATCAAATTTATTAATGCTGGTGTATAGTATATACACAAGCGTTGTGTTATTATTGGCGAGATTCCTTTTTTTGTTTGCTATTGTTGTTGCTTCGCTTTTATTATGGCAGCATATGATATGCAACAATGTTGGTGATGTGATATGAAAATTTCCGTTTCGGCTATTGGTTTATTTTTAATGCATTTATTGGAAAAACAAAAATTAAAGTGAAAGTAGGAATTATTTATATGGTATGGAAAATATCATATTATTTTATTTTGGTAATAAAAAAATGTTATTACGCGTTTTCTGTATGTAAATTGTTTTTGTTATGAGCGATAAATTTTTCCTATATTGGCATTGGAAAAGATTTAAAAACATTTTTATCAATAGTTAAACATTTGTCAATAGAGAACAATAGAGAATAAATGAGTGGATATCAAGCTTCAGTGGATTAAATCGACATTAGCGCGGTAATGTATATAAGTCAATCGTACTTCACAAGTATTTATAACTTGCATTTCGGTAGCTAGATTCAAATCAGGCTTCACCTCGATTTTGAGAAAAATGTTTCGGGATGCCAAATAATGGTTTTGACCTCCATAGCAGAGGAATCAGCGACCCCGAATTACCCTTAAAAAGTTATCCATACGGCATTTAATTTTGTACAGCACAAAATTGTTGCACAGTGTAATTAGTGTTGCACGGGAAGAGTTGCACTCACTAACTCAAGACTGCCCATATTTTGGCCACAGAATTCTGTTGACACGCCTATCCATATTTTTCACAGGATTGTCAAATGATATTTCTTTACTAAATTTTGAAGCCGTGTCGCTAATGAATGCTGAGATATTCCGTAATCAAAAATTCAGATTATATGGGTGCAACTCCCACCTGCAGCATTACATTGCCGATTTATATCCTTGTACCAAATCTCCACGCATACTGTAAAAGGTTGCGGGAATGTACACAATAATCATTTGAGTGTATGGGAGATGTTACGCCACTTGCCCAAAAGAGACCACATTCTGCCCAATAGCTTCTACCAAAATATTGCCTTTTCTCACAAACTGTTATTTTCTTTCGAATTATAGTTCCCCAGTTACTTCGCTTCAAGTAATTCGTTTGTACTTATAGTGCCACACCCACTTGTCTAAAAACGACCACATTTCACTCCATAGCTATTACTATGAAAATTCTTTGGCATACACACTGTCATTGTATTTTGGACTATGTTTCCCTAGTTACTTCATTTCAACTACTTAGTTTACATGGGAAGTGCCACTCCCACTTTTTCGATTGAAATAAAATATAGCTTACTAGCTGACCCGGCAGACGTCGTTCTGCCCTTTTTACGAAGAAGCAGGAAAATTGATGTTTATTTTGAATAAAGAAGAATGAAGTTTCTTGGTGTTTAAAATTGAACATTGGTAATGATAATTCAAGCTTAAAGGACGGACATTGAATTTGGTGAAAATTCCAGATTTAATAATAAGGCATCAAAATTGGTATTTTTAAAAGTATTTAATTTCTAGAATAATATCAAACACCGTTCTAGAAGTTATAACTAATCCCAAAAACTATTTAAAAATATGGACCCATTTGCTATTTATTATAAAAATAAAATTGATTATAAAATTATAGCGACACCTATCGGATTTCGACATAGCTAGGTAGGTTCATGAGATATTTCATGAATTAGTAGAAATGATAGTAAAAAAAGGAATAGGCAAAGCAATAGAAAATAGTAATGATAAAAACAGTAAAAAAGTAGTGGTATATAGCAGTAGAAATAGTAGTGGAAAACGTAGTAGTAAAAGGAGTAGGAAATAGTATTACAATTTGTTGTAAAAAAGTGATAGAAATGGTTTATTACTACAAAAGCAACAGAAAAAGTAGTAGAAAAATTGTAAAAAGGAGTGGGAAATAGTAGTAGAAATAATAGTAAAAAATAGTAGTGGAAAAAACTGTGAAAAAGTAGTAGAAATTAACAAGAAATTGTAGAAAAATGTAGTAAAAAAAGTGGTAGAAAGTATTGGTAAATAAAGTAGTTAAAAACTAGTGGAAAATAAGAAAAAAATTTTGAAAAAAAGAAATTAAAATAGTAGTAGAAAATAGAAGTAGAGCATGGTGCAACAACCACTAACCCAACAAACTGAAAGAATTTTTAAATCCGGTATTGACAAATAATACTTCCCTACTAAGATATCTCGTAATGAAAATTCAGGGTATATGGAAGGCGTCACATCCCCTTTGTCAACCCACCCATATTTTTGTTGTAGCAGGGCATTGTCAATTCTCGTTATTGTACCAAATTTCTGTATAGTGCTATAATTGGTTCTTGAGATATATCCAAAAAACTATTAGGACTGTATGGGAGGTGCCACGCCCACTTTCCTAACGAATCTTTCATTACGAATAGCTATGATTCATCCTCCCGCCCAAGAAAATATATTCTGGAAATATGACTTCAATCGGTCAGTCGTTCAGAAGTTACACGATGTCATACACACAAAACTCTACGATTATATATATAAAGATGTTACAGCGGGGAGTAACACCATTACAATACTGAAAAAATCTTTAAAATCTGTTCAGTAGTTTTGGAAGAAAGTTGGAGACATACGAAATCAAGTAAGGTTTGGTTAGAGTGGCTGCCCTATTATAGGGCATACTTAGGCCAATGAGGCCCATTGTAATGCAACGTGGGCTGTTTCACAGTTCACCTAAACTTTATTGAACCCTTGTGATTTACTAATCTTTGACATTCCTGATGTCAGCAGATTCAAGATATTCTGCTAGGTTGCTGAAGAAGAGTTGACCTACGCATGTTATTTAGAGACAGGCGGCATTTAGAAACTACTTTGGAGGTAGCGATTACACTTTAAAGTGATTTAGTGGCTGCTTGGCTATTAGTGAAGATGTAAATATCATATGGTGATAATTCACTGCACTTCAGCCATTCAGATGCTTCTAAAATTGCCGATACCTCTGCCTGCAACACGCAGCAGTGGTCCGGAAAGCGAAAAGATATTTGAATGGAATTTCCGTTTCAAGAGATTTCCACAAAACCATTACACCATAAAAGAGAATACTTTACGCTGCAAGTCCCCTTTACTTTCTTTTGTAGGAATAGAGCACGACAGAAGCTTTTTTTCAGCCTGCCTTGGATAGTTTGGCCTAAATATTTGGCTTGCTCCACAGTGTAGGTGGGTCAAAATACGAAATTATACGTTTTCTTGTAAAGAGGATTAATTCCGTTTTATTCGGGTTGATGCTTAGGCCACATTTGTTGCACCAGTTAGCTAATATAGAGAGGCCTCCTTGAATTAACTCTGACTGATCACATCAATATATATACCCACTCGCTCAATTTAATTTCGTTACATTCTATAACCAAGTACATGCTTCAGATGACATAATCCTAAAATGTATAACCACCAAAATCTTGTTTAAACACTAATTTTATAGGAAAGGAGCAACAACAGCAGCAAACAGCAACAATCATTCCATTACGAATATAGAAGAATAGAGCAAATAAAGGATTGAAGTTGTACATACAGTAATTTCTGTATACTGCCACCATTTACAAGATGAAGTGGCACATGTGTCCATATATGAAAACACACAAACTATATACAATGTAACAATACAATGCTGATGTTGTAGTAGTAGTAGTAAAGCAGTATCTAAGTAGAAAATTCAACCCATAGTAGTGATTACACGTGATAATAAACGAAAAAGCCATAGACGAAATGATGTTGATGATGATATTCAGAAGAGACAACTTTTTCACAAGGATATCCCCAACATACACAGCAGGCTGAGCTGAGCTGTGTTTATGTGTATTCGGAATGAATATGTGCATATGTATGTGTGAAGTAGTAAAGTTAAGTGAAGCATAGTGTAATGTTAGAGTGTTAAGCGTATTAGCACTATGGTATTACTATTAGTCTATAAGTACCATGCCAAAGTAGTTAGTAGATAACAGAGAGTGAATAGCGGGAGGGAGGAAGAGAGACAGACAAAGTAAAAGCAACATCAGCCAACAAGAATACGGTAATAATCTATGGCAACAACAACAATAGCTTCCAATAGCTTCAGCGTATAAAAAGATTTACAACAGTTATGTTGGCAGTAAGTTTAATTTCAATGTCATTGGAAATTATTAAAATGGTTGGCTCTACGATATCCTTGTATACGTAATACGATGCACATCCTGCTCTGCTATACTTACGTAGTTACAAAAGGAAGTCAAAGTCAATGCACACAGAAGTAGCAGTACATAAAAGTATGTAGAAATAGATGGACAAGTCAAAATGACAACGTCTATAAATTATCAACATTTCTAAAGGTAAAGTTGTATTAATCACTAGTAGTTGGCTAGTGAATGCTTTGAGGAAGAGAAATTGTGTGGAGATGAAGCAAGTACATTTGCAATGTGAAGCTGAATAATGATATTATTCGTTAAAAGGCTTTTATGATTTTATGAACAACTATGAACGATGTTAACAAAACCAATTACATCTCTCAGATTGTTAGATAAGAAAGCTGCAAAAAAATTGTATAGCTTCAAATGTACATAAAGAAGATATACTTACATTCACTCTCTAAAGTTTTTAAGAGAAATGAGAAAGAACAATTTGATCTGTAATCTTTTGCGGTAGAGTATAGGTACTATTTGACCCGCTGTGGGAATGAATACTACTCTCACATCCTTCCAGCTATCCGGCTCAAAACCAAGCCTGAAGCAGCCTTTGTTAGAAGAGAAAACTGTTGCATAGCCGGTATGATATCGTCCGGTCCAGCAGACTTGTATGATTTAACCGCTTTTACACACCACAGTTCTCTTTGTAATTAGGTTGGATATTCTTTCTTGTGACTCTAACTGAATGAGCTTTTAGTTGATAAGTGAATCCAGATTGAGCTCTGTACAACCAAAAAAAAGCGTCTCCGTTAAAATCAAGACTAGACTAGAATCTACCGAAGAATTGCTAGAACATTTCAAGTATTCTGGGATCATTGGGACTTTGGATAAGATCCGGCGCAAACTGGCTTTCTCACTGATACTCTCAACAGGTCCACGATTTCCACTTGGCTATCCTAACATCTTTTGGGTAAGAATTCAGTGCATATCTATAACTAGTCCAGTCTTGTTATTTTCTACTCTCTTTGGTCTTACGATGCAAACTTGTGACCTCTTTTCGTCGCTTTTTGAATTCGTTTGTCCAACAAAAGTTTTTGCGATTCCTAGAGATGAGACAGAATTTGTAGAAGGCTTTGTTCATTTTCCGGGCTATAAGATTGACTGTCGAGTTAATGGAAGTAGTGTCGGGCTGGAGATCTGTAACCGGGTTTTATTTGTTATTGTTTTTGACTAGTTCATTATTATTTATGAAGGTGAGGTCTAGAATATCTTCCGCTATTTCAGTATGGAAAGTGGAGTGATTCCCCCTGCTACGCAAAACAAAACCTGACTAAAAGATAAATTCATAGACTGACTCATGACTTTTAATTTATGACGTTGCTGTTTCATTGTGAGTGGTGAGCATTGGTATCACAATCTATCACCAGAGATGTGTTCCGTGATTTGGCGAAGGTAACTAGTTTTTGACATCTGTCTGATGGTTGACCGCTCTGTAAACGGAGGAGAAAACTATGCTGTTCTCATTTGCCTCCACGTTGACTACCGTCGTGTAGCCATCGCTGAATCTAGGAATATGAAACGCATTAATGGATTTCCTAACCAAGATATAGCTTGCCATTTTACCTTCATTTGCGGTATAAAAAAGTTGTATTGTTTGGGACTTGATCCCTGAATCCTGGTTTGAAGGACCCAGGGTTATTGGATTAAGGAAATATCAACTTCCTCGTTTGGCATGCAGAGTAATAGATAGTATGTTGCTACTTTACAGTGATGTAAATTAATTTGAACCACAAACAGGTGCTGAAATCTCGTTGATCTCGTTATCGTCGGCTTTACGGTTCCGATCTCATATTTAATCACGCCTGATCGCTCTTTTACAAGCTCTGTAGAAAGTTTGTCTACGGTGAAGAGAAAATATTCACTCGCCGTTGTTTCACTTCTTCGACTACTGATTCACTTATTTATGGGAATGTCCCTGTTTTGAGCCGGCAGCAGTTTGACTATGGATGAGTTCTCACTCAAAAAGGTAGAGGCATCCAAAGCCAAATCTGTTTGGTGTAAAGACAGAGCGGCTCTTGGGATCTTTTTGAGTGAAGTTCCTTCCAGTGTTCACCAATATTATTGATGATTCTGGAGAGGAATTCTAGTGAGCTTGAAGCCGCAAGCCACAATACTTGTTCCTTTGTGAAAACGACCTCGATAGTCTAGTGGGTAGTCCACTACACTTTCACCGGTGAGGTAGTGGGTTCGATTTCACACATCGCCGTTCGGAACCGGCATTAAACTGTAGGTCCAACCATATGATATCACAATTGGCTATTCAGGGCTAAGTGTATCCAATCCGGCTCCATCAAAAACTAATTCATCCGGATTTCCGATGTTGCTCATCATGGCTTTAAGAGCTCAATTTCCACAAGCAGACGGTTCTACCGTCCGGAATTTGCTGGCCAATTCTGATTACCTGTAGATTGGGGGTTTTATCGCAGATTTTGATGGGCTTAATTCATTTCAGCTCACTTTTCACCATCTCATCTCCTGACCGTTGTTATTTGGTGGTAGCCTTAGGGTGTTTTTCCCAGATTGGTTGGTGCAAGTTGGTCTTTCGTCTGCAGCATAATCTGCGAAGTAATATGGTTTCCCTGAGGAGACCGTGAGCTCATCATTAGTCGCAATTATCGATTTCAGAGCAGATCATGCAGGGCCTTCATAGGCGCGATTAATATGAAACAGCTGTTTAAAGTGTGTTTACTTTATTAAGAGTTACCATCATTCATTGTCAAAAATTGTGTACATATATATTTTAAAATCAAGATATTTTCAGGAAAATTTAATAAAAAAGATTATTTACTGGTTCAGTAATTGCTGCACTAAGGATTATTCCGTTTTTCCACAGTTTTCTACTAATACATATGCTTTATATTTCATTTCATTTCAATAGTATATAGTACATCTGGCAGCTATACATGTATCAACATCGTGTCTCGCTCGCGAGCGAGACGAGAACTCGCCTCGCTTCATTGCATATGCGCACATTGAAACACATTGATTGGAAATTTGTCGACGTGACGTTTTCGAACATCGCCTCGCGTTCTCGCTCCATTGTAAATAGGGTTTGAAGAAGAATTTTACCGGACAACAGTAATAGAGACCGACTTTCAAATATTAAAGATAATATATATATAGATATGTGAGCTTATTTTTCCCTTTTGTTTTCTATAGGTTTACCCATTCGCTTTCATATTAATGTCGAGAAAAACGCAAAAATCTTATGAGCATGTATTTCAGTTTATAAACGCCAATCTTTTCGAATTTAAGGCAAAGACTTTTACTACGGATTTTGAAAAAGCTCTTCGAAACGGGCTAACATGCTGGTTACATTTTTGCCAGGCGGTAAGAAGGAAGGCAATGAAAATGGAAGAATTGTCACAAAAAATGCATACTTCTGGATTGTACGCATGGATAATGTTCCAGAAAATTTTGGCGCTACCGCTACAACCACCACAGGAAATTGAAAAGGCATTTTATATGTGCAAGCAAGAAGCGTACGCCGACATGAAGTTTGCTATAAAATCGGGAAATGTATTTGATTGTTTCTTCGAATATTTCGAACGGCAGTGGATCCAATTGGTATAATTTCTTAAATAGAATAGAAATTCTCTTTTAATAAATGTTTTATAATGTTTCAGGAAACTCCAAAAAATTTTACGGTGTATAAGGAGTACGTTTGGACAACCAGTGCCATAGAAGGCTACAATAGCTACTTGTGCGCGCAAATACCACTGCATGCAAGGTTGCCAGAAGATTTCAAGTAAAATTCGTCATTTCAGTAAAAAATAATCGTCATTTTCATTAAAAAATCGTCACATCATCTTATATTTTTATTTATACATATATATGCAAATAATGCGTTAAAGTATAACATACAATATATATACATATTTACACAAAAAAAAAAAAATACAATTCATTCATTTGGTAGAAATTATTATGGCACAGTAAAATTATATAATATATTAGTACTAAAATTTTTACGTATAATATTGGGAAGGTTTATAATTTTTTAAAATATCATTTTCAATAGTTAAATTATAGCATGAACAATTATTTAACAACAAATAGTCTTGTGTTAATAAAATACCTTCTCATATGGTATAATCCAAACGATTTCTGTATTTCGTTTTGTTTAAATTGACTTTAGAAAAAATGCGTTCAACATTTGCAGAGGAATTGGGAAGGCACATTAAATTTGAGACAAATTTTGACAATAAAGGGAAAGCTTGTGACGAATCACCTCGTTTGATTTTAGCGATTGTTTCCCAAAATTTCTCTGCAGTTACTTCCTCAATATTATCAAAATATTCTTCAAATTTAATGTGCCTGAGTTCTCTATACTCATGTTCTAAAATTTGCTTGTCTTTTTCTGCAATTAAGTTTGGAAAATTTGAAATTAAATTTTGTAATGAACACATTTCTTTTTTCACAATATTCCTTGGCTCCATGAAGGATAAATCTTTTAAAACAGAATTTTTGAAATCAAATCTTTTTTGTATTTGCTTGCACAATTCAACATAAAAAGACGTACAATTGATAATAAATTCTCGTACTACAACTTCGGATAATTTACATTTCGCCAATCTTTCTTGAACGTAAATTCCTAGGTAAATACTCTCATTTTCTAAAAACTTTGATGTGTCTTCAAAAACAAGTTCATAAATGTGCTCAATATGCAAATATTGTGGCTTTATAAAATTATCCCAAATTGTCATATAAAGTCTTTGCATTTCCGTGTACATTTTTTGAATTTGAGAGTTTTTACTCTGAAAAATTTTATTTACATTATTTATAACACGAAGAATATACTTTAGAAAATATTGGCGCAGTGATTAATTTATTAAGTGAAAATTTGTTGTGTATTCTGTGAGAAAATATTTGAAAGTGAAAGTTTTATTTTCTACACAATTGACAAAGAAAATATTCATGTAGAAAACATTATATTATTAATAACAAAGTAAAAATTCTTCAAGTAGAAATTAAACTCCAACAAATAGAAATTGAACTCCAACACCCCTTCTTAATTTCTTAAACCAAGTAATTCTCGGATTTGTATAATTCTGGAAGCTTGAAGTGGTTTCGTTAAAATATCAGCTTCCATAATTTCGGTTGGACAATATTTAAGTTGTAAAATATCTTTGTCTTTCAGGTCTTTAATAAAATGATATTTTGTTTCTATGTGTTTTGTTTTTCTACTAAATTTATCGGACAGGACCAATTTTATACAGCTTTGATTATCTTCATATAAAGTAGTCGAATCCTTAATTTTTATTTCGAAATCCTCCACCAGATGACGAAGCCAAACAAGTTCTTGTGATGCTTCTGAAAGTGCAATATATTCAGCTTCTGTAGATGAAAGAGACACAGTCTTGCTTCTTGCAGCTCCAATTAATACACGAACCATTGTATTTAAATACATAACCGCTGTTAGATTTTCTATCTGCGTGACACTGAGCCCAATCTGCATCTGCATATCCATATAATCCTTTTAAATTACAAGTCTTTAAAATTAATCGTAATGATTTTGTTCCATTTAGATACTTTATCAGCCTCTTCAATTCAGCCCAATCATGGCATGTTGGTTTACTTACTTTTCTACTCAATATTGAAACAGATGCTGCAATATCAGGTCTGGTATTTATACTCAAATATAATAAGCTACCAATTAAATGATGATATTTAAAATTATCAGGCATAAATTCATTTGAATCCACACAATTTTTAAAATAACCAATATCGAGTGGTATTTTGGAATATTTAGCATCTTGTAAACCAGCATCTTTAACAATTTGTGAAATATATTTTTCTTGACTCATTGTGAAAAAACCATCATTCCCCTTCTCAATTTTTATTCCCAAATAAACATTGACGTCACCAAGATTAGATATTTCAAAATTTTTCCGTAATAATCGTTCGACAAAAATATGATTTTCCTCAACTGTAGCTGCTACCAGTATATCATCTACATATACTAGTACATAAATCCACTCACCATTTCTTTTCATTTTTAGAAGACATTTATCTGCAACTCCTTTCGTAAAACCCTCTGCATTAAAAACCGAAAATAATTTGTCATTCCAGCACCTCGCCGATTGCTTTAACCCATATATACTTTTCTTCAATTTACATACCATTCCATTATCAAATTGAAAACCAGGAGGTTGTTTCATATAAATTACTTCTTTTAAATCACCATATAGAAACGCAGTCTTAACATCAAAATGTTTAACCTGCATCTTTCTTTCACCAGCAACTGTCAATAACATTCGTAGAGTTGCTTGTCGTACAACCGGCAAATATCGCATCGTAATCTATTCCAAATTTTTGACTAAAACCTTGAGCTACAAGTCGTGCTTTATATCGTGATATTTCACCATTTGCATTAGTTTTTAATTTAAACACCCATTTACAACCTATGGGTTTACGACCATCAGGCAACTTTACCAATTCCCAAGTATCATTTTTATTCAATGAACTTAATTCGTCATCTATTGCGGTTAACCATAATTGCTTATCTAAACGTTTTAAAACTTCGCAATAGGATTTTGGTTCAGCTGTTTCTGATATCATATTTGCTTGATATCTTTCCGGATGAATTCCCTTGTTAGACCGTTGTGACCTTCTTAGGGGTTGAATTATTACTTCATCTGATTCAACATGTACGTCCATATGCTCGATAGGTTCACACACTGAATCATAAAATTCATCTTTGTCGTCTTCAATATGAACAATTTCATGATTATCTTTATCTTCCTCATTACTCTTTTGTCGCAAATTTTCTTCGATTACATCGAAATCTTCTTTCGGACCAAACAAATCTATGTAAATCTTATTATTTTTATTTATAAGAATATTTTCAGATACATTATTTCGGTTGTTTAAAAACTTATAATCTCTGCTTATAACAACATTTTTCGTTTTCAAATTTAAAAATCGTAAAGCTTTTGACTCTTCTGAATAGCCAACAAAAATTAAACGTTGTGCTTTTGCATCTAACTTTTTCCTTTTTTGTTTAGGAATATGCACCAAAGCTTCTGTGCCAAATATTTCAAAATCACAAATCTTTGGCTTTACACCATCCCACAATTCTAAAGGAATCTTTCCAGTAGATTTTGGTGGTAAATGGTTTTGAATGAATGCTGCAGTCATAACTGCCTCACCCCAGAAACGCTTTTCCATATCAGCATCAAATAACATACATCGTATCATTTCTACTAGATATCTGTTTCGTCTTTCAGCTACACCGTTTTGCTGTGGTGTATATGTTGTAGTAAATTGCTGTTGAATACCACGCTCTTTTAAATACTTTGTAACATCTTGACTCATATACTCGCTACCCCTATCTGATCTCAAAATTTTTGGGTATTTATCAAATTTTGTATGTACCATTTCTACAAAATCTTTAAGTTTCTCAAAGACATCAGACTTTTTCTTTAACAAATATACTGAGACGTATTTACTGAAATCATCTATGAATGTCAAAAAATACCGATTTCCAGAGGGTGTAGTAACATCCATAGGACCGCAAATGTCGCTGTGTATTAAATCAAGTCTTTCTTTCGATTGTTGAAATGACATTTTTGGGAAAGATTTTCGAGCCAATTTGCCTTTTACACATACTTCGCATATATTATCACAACTACAACTTTGAATAATACGCTTCTCAATATCATCTTCTTGCACTATCTTTTTAACAACATCTATATCACGATGTCCAAAACGTCTGTGCCAATCATGAACACATCTCATCTGCATGACGATTTTCCCTGCCTCTGTATCATTACAACTTCTCTGTAACTTTAATTTATACAGATTGTTATGCAATTCAGCAATTGCAACAACTTCATTTTTGTCTACAATTTCGCAATATTTGTTTTTAAACAATACTTTTAGCCCCTTCTCGGTCATTTTCTGCACCGACAACAAATTGCTTTTAATATTAGGAACGTAAAATACATCTTGGACCAAAATTGTCTCGACCTTACCAGAATCATTTATTACTTGCAGTTTTCCGTTACCATTACCCTGCACTTTTAACTCATATCCGTTCGCAACGAATACCGAATCCTGGTAATTTTCATCTAATGAAATGAAAAAATCCTTGTGATTGCATATGTGTCTTGTAGCACCTGAGTCCACATACCAATTATTGCTTTCGTTTAGCATACCTGACCAGAAACATCTTTCTTCATTCTTTTTGACTACCACCATATTCGATTTGTGTTTATTCTTTAGATATAATCTGCAATCCTTTCGAATATGCCCTGGTTTTTGGCAATAAAAACATACCTTTTTTACAGGAACTTGACCTTTTTCCTTTTGCTTGAAATTGTAATTATTGACCTTGAATGCCGACGCTTCTGCATTTGATTCTGCTGCTTTTTGGATCCGTTTTCTGTGTTCTTCTAGTAATTTAGCTTTTACTACCTTCAACGATGGAACGCCGTCACTTCTTGCTTCCAAAGTAGTTACCAACACATCATAGGACTCCGGCAAACTTCTCAGAATCATTGCGACTTCCCATTTCTCACTAAATTTTCTCCCATTGACATAAGTTTCTTGAGATTCAACTGCATTTCATTGATATGGGTTTCCATATCACCATCCTCACTCAATTGCATTTTGCAGATTTTTTTCATGATAAAAATGCACTCATTGAACGAATGTTTTTCAAAGTGATCTTGAATGCTGACCCATGCTTGTTTTGCTGTTACCGCTTCTTCAATTATATAAAATAGGTCATCATCAATCATTAGATAAATCGATGCTCTTGCTCCTTCGTCCTTCCGCTTCCACTTTTCGTCTGGCTGAGCTGGTTGTTCGTCACGAATTACACACCATGTATCTTCTTTGATTAAGACGCATTCTGCTTTCTTTTTCCAGATTAAATAATTTTGTCGATTAAGTTTAGCAAAAACAGATTTCATATCATGGTGGTTCATTTCGTACTCTGGGCCCATAACCTATTGGCGCAGTGATTAATTTATTAAGTGAAAATATGTTGTGTATTCTGTGAGAAAATATTTGAAAGTGAAAGTTTTATTTTCTACACAATTGACAAAGAAAATATTCATGTAGAAAACATTATATTATTAATAACAAAGTAAAAATTCTTCAAGTAGAAATTAAACTCCAACAAATAGAAATTGAACTCCAACAGAAAATATAGATATAACTCATGTAAATCATTTAAATTATCAAAAACAGCGCTGGCACTATCAATATGATCCACATTAATTGCAAAAGAAAAAAATATTTTTAATGGCTCGTACAATTCAAGTATACGGTTAACGACTAGTTCTAAAGAAAGCCACCTAGTTTGCGCAGGATGAAGCATTTTCTTAGGCTTGTATTCTAATAGCTTTGATACTTTTGAAAATTGTGCGCTTCTCTGCGGACTATTTGAAATGTAGTTTTATACATTGCGTACCAAAGACTCTATTGAAGAAGGAAGTTTAAGGCATGCATATGAGGAGCATAGCGCTAATGAATGGCAAATACATTTCAAAATAAGTAAATTCGGTATATCATCTTTGAATAACTTTGCTACAGAAAGATTTTTCCCGTCATGTTTGGCGCTCCGTCAGCGGCAAAGCCAATCATATTTTTATAACAAATGTTATGTTTTTCAAAGTACTCTACAATACACTTGTATATGCTTTTGGCATCACAAGTCGTATTACCAAGCAAAGCGATTTTTGGTTGCTAATATCAGTTGATTCGTCAATACATAAGGAAAACTTATGCTCTCGTAGCAGACTGCATATGTACTCAAATTGTGTGCGCCCTAAGACATTTTTTACCAAACATGTTGTCTTTGTTCTTCCGCAAGAAATCTTGGATGCAATGTTAGAATCAACCAATGCAGTTTTTATAAATAAAGACAAATGGTCCACGCACGAAAAGGGTAAGTTATGTTCAGCTATAAAAGCACTTAACTGTAGCTCTAGTTTGTGCGCCTTTTCTATTTCGGAATTTTTCGGTAATTGTCGACTGGTTTTGTAGAAGGCCTTGCGCTCTTTCTTTATGTTTTTCTTAGCGCTGTGGCTTATCAAATCAGCCCTACCTGAGCTTACTTTCAGAACTGAATTGCATATTTTACAAAAAAGTTCTTCTTCGCCGGATCCACTTACACTCTTTATCAGCCATTGATGGAAATCGTCTAATCACGAAGCACATATCTTTCGCTTTTTTTGTTTTTGAACCTGCAAAATAATTTTTTGATAATAATGTATAAAAAATCTAATGCTTTATACTATTTTTACATTAGCATTATATTTTTCCTGATTACCGCTGCATTCTCTCGAAGTACAAATTCCATCTATAAATCAAATTTTGGGACTTCCTCAAGGTCATCAAACAAGACGAGTTCCAAAAGTTTGCCGAACTGCAACAAGCCGTTGATGGGGTATATGATGTTTTTGAGATGCCAAAGAAGCGAATTCGGGATCGGAAACAACTCCGCAAACTTTTTTAAAAATCATAACAAACAAAATTAATAATATATTACCAAAAGAAAATTTGGTATTAAATAACGATGAATCATCTGATTTTGAAATAGAAAATCCCATTCCTGATGGCATTTTATGCAAAATACGTTTCGTAAATAAAAAAAATATTATTATGAAGCTCTGCAAGCATGCCAAAATTTGTCGCTCTTGTTTTGAAAACATAAAAAAAACCCACGCAGAAAATGATACAATGAGTGCCCCTTCTGCAGACAAATTGTTGGGCATGTGGAAGAGTTTTTTATTTGAGAAAGCCAAATTGTAAAAAAGCCTGAAATAAAGTTGCATTTTCTTATACAGATAAATTTTGGTTTCGTTTCACCTTTGAAATTTTAATGAAAGAATCACAAAAACGGTCATAGCACCCAATGGGCGTTATGACTGTTTTCGGGGCGGTCATAGCGCCTAAAATGATTTTGGGCGTTATGGCCCAATTGTTTTAAATTTCATAGAGTAGAAAATTTTCAAAATCAGTATTTTTGCCTTTTAAAATTTCTTCAAAATCCTGACATGATAGAAGAAATCTCCAAACAGATTCGGATGCAACCCACAAGATTACTTAGTGATACTGATTAGCGGAGAGTGCTGGAAATAATTTAAATATAAATCACTAGAAATTAAATTCTTCTTAGGTTCGTGCTAGTATTCCAAAAACACAAAAAAAAGGGACTAACAATCGACCGCAACCTCACCTAGCCTAATGTCTCCACAAAAACTAGGTTACACTATATATATAGTCATTATCGGATTCATAGGGGGAGGAGGATTTGGATATAACCATATGGACTTCCTTGAATCTGCTAGAGCGCTGGATTACAATTTTTTTCAGAATTGCAAAAAAATGCTGCCAAATTACAACCTCAAATAACATAACTGGCTGCAATGGACTTACAAATAATTAAGTGCTGATGCTTTTCTCTTGCAACAGTTGGCATCTTTGCTCAGCTGGAAGTTTTAAGTTTCTACTGTTTTAACCTCAGATGGATATTGTTGGTAGAATTAATAAGAATGATTTCTCTTTTACATCTTTGTCTCTTTTCTTTTAATGCTGTTAAGATTTTCTCAATCAATGCCAATGTTTTTAATCCTTTTCTTTGGTGCAAAGCCTACATATTCTTTTTATATACTTACCCCTTTATTCGCAATACACAAAGATTTCAGCAACATTTTTAAAATGCATGTGTATATGTGTGAACATATGTATGCATGTGTTTTGACTGTTTGCCAAACAAAATTGAGATGGAAATTAAAACGAAGGGTTTATTATAATTAAAAGTGTGCAACACCATTTCCTTCAAAGTGCAAGAAAGGATACGTGGAACAAAAAAAAAAAAAAAGGAAACAGGGTTGCTGCTGACAACTTAAGTAAGCATACAATACAAGCACTTCATTGCCAACATGAAAAGCTGAAAGAGTGTTTCCTTAGAAAAAAAGACAGAGAAAAAAACAACAAGAATGTGCTCCTTCTTCCGTTAAAGGAAGAAGCGAATGACAGTTGCTAAGCGCCACCACCAACGAGCAACGAAAGAGGAAAATAAGAAATTATTAACTACATAGTTGAAATGTCAAATGCACAAAATAACTGGGAATGTATTCAAGAACAGGGAGGGGGAAAAGTGAAAGGGGTTTAGCATGCGGATTTATATGTGCACACTCTTAAGCAAGGAATTGTTACTATGTGACAAGGCGCAAAAAATCTTAAAAGCAAAACGCAGTAACTACAAAAGCACAGTTGGAACTTGTAATAAAGTTAAGATTTTTATTTGATGTGCTGTCACTACAACTTCAACTACGATGTTCTACCTTTTGTGCAGTATTTCTTGCTATTACTTAATTATCAAATGTTAAATGTCAGTGTAAGTGCCAGTGAAAATGTTGAAAAGGTACGATTAGTTTTTGTTGAAGAATTCTGATTTTGACATGGATTTCAGAGATAAGAAGATTTCAATAAGAAAGTATTAAAACTGAAATTGGAAATCATACTCAAGTGCAAGTCAAGATTTTTCACAATATGTTGTTTCATTTATTAGGGGGCTAAATAGAAAAAAGCTTACAACTAAAAAAAAAATATCATTTGGTAATAAATGTTTGGTCTATATTGAGAAAGGGTGGTCCTGCAACTTGTGATCCCAACGAACTTTATTTGAGGCTACCAATTCTTTTTTATGGTGCAATGGTTTGGTGGACAGCTCTACAAAAAGAAGTCCACAACAAGGTATTGGGCAACGTTCAAAGAACGGCATCATTATTGACCACAGGTGCCCTAAAAATAGCCGTATCCTTAGTTCCTTTTTTGGAAAACAGGTCGCCGCCAACTTAGCTATCGGAATTCACCACTTTGTCTAAGAACATTGATTACACCCTTCCCAATCACTTTATCGCTTCCCATCCTTCGACAGGAGATATAATTGTGAGTCGATGCCAGTGGAACGATCGTTATATGCGATTATACAAACTGAGTGATGACAGTCTTTCTATTTCTCCCCGAAAATAATCTATGAGTATTGCCCCTTCCACGGTATTAAAGTCACTAAGGTGGGCATTAAAGTCTCTTTTTCCGACGATCGAAAAATTTAACCTCCACGACTAAGCCAGAACAACGACTTCACCGCGGCACGGAACATGACAGTTAGAAGCACCAGATTCTTGGCTATCTCCTGAAAAGCACGCTTGCAGTGCGAAGATCTGACTCTGACCACAATTTGGTTGCCGCCAAGATCCGCATACGTCTCAGTGCCGCAAACCGCTTCAGCCTAAGCCTTCGTCAATCGACTCTCACTCCTCATATCGCTAAATACCTCTGAACTTGATGATATATGCGCGCAGTGGATACAAATTTTCTTCTCTATGCGGACGGCTTTCGAAGAAGTGCTAGGCTACCACCATCGACGCATATGATAAGGGTGTCGCAAAAAACGCCATCCTGCAATCAGGATGCGAGCCGCTAAGGAGAATCGAGGAAAAACAGAAAAAAGTGTTTTTGATGATATCGAGATGTTTTGTGTTGCAGGCCGACGCTTCTTCCTGCAAAGGTGAAGACGGAAATCTTGTGACAGGTATCTAGGGTATTATGAGGCTATGGAGGGAGCAATTCTCCCTACTGTTTAATAACGATAACGGCAACAATCCCGTCATTGATGAAGCTGCTTTGGAAATCCCAACCACTGGCGGCGTTGAAGTACCGCCGCTCGACTATTACGAGATCGTAACAGTCATCGCTTGGCTGAAAAACACTACGGTTGTTTGCTGAGTTGTTTAAGACTGGAGGCGACGAGCAAAAAAAACGCGTGCACCAGATTTTATGGAG
Source organism: Toxonevra muliebris (assembly GCA_963691655.1). NCBI lineage: Eukaryota > Metazoa > Arthropoda > Insecta > Diptera > Pallopteridae > Toxonevra > Toxonevra muliebris. Next base: position 96,468,834 of record OY829326.1, read on the forward strand.
AACCGGCGCCACCAGAGCAGTGAAAATTTGAACAGTCCTCTTTGCGCCATTTTATACTAAAAGAGGTTTCAGATAAGGTGATTCTATATCGTGCGACTGTTTCAACCTTATGCTAGAGAAAATAATTCGAGCTAAGAATATCAGCATCTCTGGTATCATCTTCTACAAGAGTGTCATGCTGCTAGCATACGCCGCAGAGGGAGTCTCGTCGAATGAGTCTAGTGGTGAACGAGGACGAGACGAAATACTTTGTGTCAGCTGATAAGAAGTGACAGCGTATGTGACATAATATTGTTGTTGACAATTATACATTTGAAGTCGTCAAGGATTTCGTCTATTTAGTTTCCAACATCAACCTAGAGATTAAGCCGAGATCTACTTTTGCTAACAGGTATTACTACGGGCAAGTGAGAAGCAGAGCCCTCTCTCGACGGACAAAAATAACGCTCTTAAAGTCTCTCATCCTTCCCGTGCTAATGTATGGCGCATTTGAGCAGAAGATACTCCGCCAGATCTATGGGTCTAATATGCTTGGATGACGAGTATCAAATATTTAAGTTGGAATTATGAGCTGTATGAGATGTACGCCGACATTGACATAGTCAAGCGCATAAAAATCCAGCGGCTTTGCTAACTAAGGGATGTTGAGCGAATGGAAGAAAATGTTTCGACTAGGAAGGTGTTCTATTCGAGCCACGGTGGTGAAACGAGCAGAAGAAGACGATGAAATCTCCAACCAACTACAGGGGACCTGTCTGCGCTTGGCCTTACCAACTGGCGCCAGAGAGCGCATAGCAGAGGCGGCTGGAGAAGTTATTGTATTGTATTGCCAACTAAGTAAGTAAGTACGTAAAACATTAAATAACAGTTATTTTTGTATACTCGAGTCGATTTTTTTTGGATTGCGAGAGTCTTGCAACAAACGAGCGATATTTATAATTAACTTAACTTCATGCCTTACATTCTAGCGGTTGTCATCTTCACAAATTTTTACATATTTATTTGCTTTTTCAAATTTGCACTGTTAGCGTAGATTTCTATTAAACTACGCTATAATAATATAAGTTTGCTTATCTTTTTTGCAACTTTAAGTAATTTCTCAAGCAAAGTCTACAGAAATACATACATGCATAGATATTTATACACGAGTACTCACATTCACCATGTAAAAGCTCATAAATAACATGAAATGTTCAAATATCGCAACGCCTTATGTTGGCCAACTAACTGCCAGCCATATACAACTACTACATATATAAGTTTGTTTTCCGGTTATAACCATTTCCGTATAGCTACATGCAAGCGACTACAACTTCATACATACATACATACACATGCAATACTATTCTTGTAAACAGTTACCATTACATATATACTTCTTCTTTGCTGTCATTTTGAATCTCAGTTTTTATTTCGTGTTTGATTGAAACTCTGATTAATTTCATAGCATTTACGTGTGAGTGAGTATGTATTTGTATGTGTGCATGTGCATGTATATGTTATACCTACATTGTACATGTGCAATGTATGTATTTGTTGGCATAAAGAGATGCTTAAGTTTTCCCTCTATGGCACAAGTGTTTATGATGAGTGTTTCCTATTTGTGTTGTGCTGACATTAATGTTCCGATTCTTTTTTTTGCTTCTCTGCTCGTTCTCGTTTTTCATTTCCCAGAAAAACATGAAACATGACGAAAAGCTATTTTAAATGTACGTACCTACATACGGTACCACTTACCTATCTACTTACCTATGTGTGTGTATATGCTTCGGCCCTGCCTACCCCCTCTTATCCACTTCCCCTTAGCAACATATCTCAAAATGTTTGGTATGAATGAAGGCTCGAGAAACGCAGGTGTTTTGATTGTAATGAGGTTTTTGTTTTTTTTTTGTTTTTTTTTCTGTATGCTGCTGTTGTCATATTTTTGCGTGTGTGACTGTTTAAATGCGTGTGTGCGTTTTTTTTTTTGTTTCTGCGCGCTATTGTTGCAATATGTCATACGAATACGAGTATGTTGAAGTTTTATTATTGTTTTTATTCCATTCCATTCAATTTTTTGCTGTTGCTTTGTTGTTGTTATTTTTGTACGCTTAACTTACAAGTTGTTTATGCCTTTTGCGTGATCACATTTTATGTGTGGCAGTTGTGGGAAAATTAATTTTTATAATACTTGTACCAACTTAGTCGAGAGAAAAGGTGTTGAAAGCCGTTGAAAGGTGCGGCATTGAATTTTAAATATGCACTCGAACAATTTTAAGAGATTTTGTCTTGCGATAAATGGAGAATAAAAGAAGCACTCGATCCCTTCTTCATAATTCGACCCAACCGTCCGCAATTTGCTTGCCTGCTTGTTGAAAGAAATCCCTTATACAAATAAAATAATAAAATTACCGCTAGAGGGCATTGTAATACTTAACTTGGCTAATATTGGAATACTAAGCTTTAATTTACAAGTGTAGTGATAGAGGAGAAAGGCAGAGAAGGTGTTGAAAGAGGGGAAGAGAGGGAACGAAAGAGAGGAAGGAGAGGGAGGAAGAGAGAGAGAGAGAGAAAGGCTAGGGGATGGTGAAAACAGAAAGAGATAGACGGAGGAGGGCAAGTAGAGGGGAGAGAAATTTTGATATAAGAGAGAGAGAGAAAGAGAGAGGAGCAAATATAGAAAGGAGAGTTTGAAGTTTAACAGCTGTCTATGAAGTTGAAGGAATGGATGGTGAGAGGAGTGCCTCAGACAGACATAAAGAGAGGAAGAATGCAAGAAGAGAGAAAGGAAAATTTTATCAATGACAAAGAACGCAGGAAAGAGCGATAGTAATGGGGGAGAGAGTGGAAGGGGGAGAACGAGAGTAAAAGAGGGTCGTAACAGAAAAGAAGAGGATGAAAGAACGGGAAAGAAAAAGTGGTATAGAGGAAAAGGGGGAGAAGATAAAGGGGAAAGGGGAGAAAAAATGAAATCAAGGGGCACGGAAATTGGAAAAGGAAAAAAAGTTAGGGAAGAGGGGCAAAGGGAGAAGGTTGACAAGCGCCTATGAATTTGAGGGATTGGGAAAAATATTGGCGGGATTGAAGGAGAAAAAGAAAGTAACGTGTGATGTTGATAAGAAAACATAAAAAGTAAGTGAGAGAATAAATTGAGAAAGGGTGAGTGGAGGGGAGATTGAGGAGAATAAGATAGGAGAAGAGAGTTAGTGAAATAAATCAGAAGTGGGGTAGAATTTACAAGTGTGATTTTATAAATATAGTGAAAGGGAGAGGGAAGCGGAGGAGTGAGGAAAAAAAAGAATGTTGGAGGGTATAGTACTGAAAGAGGAAGCGAGAAGGGGCATTGAGAGAGAGAGAGGAAGAGGGGAAAAATGGCAAAAGACGAAGATTAGGAGGAAAGAAGAAACGAAGAGGAACGGGAGAAAAGGAAAATGGTTGGGGAGAATAGGGGAGAGTGAAGGTGGAAAAGTAAAAGAAATTAGCAGGAAAGCGAGAGTGAAAGCTAATAAGCTTTTGTCCATGATTTTTTTACGATCGTTCCACTAACTTCTTCGTTGAACTGACCAAGTACAATTGATACTTATTATTTGAATGAATTTATTGTATACAATGGCAACAACAAGTGTGGTTTATGGTAACTGCAGAATTTACAGCGCTAGAGTATTTTTGAAATTGATGTTCAATTCGAAATCCAATTTTTTTAATTAGCACTTGAAGTTTCAATGATTTGGGTTGGTGATTTATTCATACTTCCTTCAGTTGTTCAGATAGACTTGCTCTACAACTTTGTTAAACATACTACGTCGCCTAAGAAAAATATTGTCGCACAGTGTTATATGTACTCTGGATAGGCACTTAATAATAAATGGATTATTCTTTATAAATTGTACAATATCAAATTTATCAAATCCTATTTGAATGAGTGCGATACGAGTAAATATCGAGTATTTTTCTCCAATGCTTTATTAGCATCGATACTTCTCACCAATACTTTTAATGAGTACTGGTATCGAATACATATCGGAACAATACTAGTCATTACGCCCTTGTCATCTTACTTTTACAAAAAGGACTATTGTAGCTTTCCATATTATTAGAAAACATTTATATAAAATATTCATAAATAAACTTCTCTACGCGTCTTTTCCTTTCTGGAAACAAGGCTGCAAGGGTTCTTTGTTCATTATTATCCTTATCATTTTTTAATTTTTAATTAACTTAGTAACTCTGATTCACTGATGAAACTTATTCAAACTTTTGGGACTTTTTTGCAAAATGAAAAATCATCATAAACAAAAAAAGGAAAAATGGCCCCAAAACAATTGGAACTATGGCCCAAAAATTTTCGTGTTGTTGTAAATAATAGAATATTTTGGGGTTATTTTCATGGGGCTATATTTCAGAGAGCCAAAGAAAATAAACAAATTTAATATTGATACCTAATTGGATAATCAAACTTTTTGAGCGCAAAAACGCAGTAATGAAAAATTCGGGTTGAAAACGGAATAACTGTACTTCACAGCAAGACTACAACAACTGGCGTTGTTTCCCTTCGTTCTCAGTTATGGTTACTGCGTTTTTGCTCTCAAACATATTTATGTCAGTTTTACTAAATACAATTTTTTTACATTTTCATGTTTTCTGCCTGTCATAAATCTATCAACTTTAATTTTCTTAAAACATTTCCTTTTTTTGAGATGTCTATTAAATTCTCATTAAATTTATTTGCACTGAACTTGATAATGTCCAGCATACTCATGTATGTGTGTATGTATGTACGAGAATGTACTCGTATGATGTCTCTGACACTGATATTTATTAAAAGGAATTTCGTTTCAGTCTCGTTCAGCTCAGCCAGACACATTGGAATTTAATACAACTAACTACCGAGTTTTTACATTCACATATTCTACATAGTGCATTTTTGCTTGCTTGCTTGGACATGCGGATATGATATTCGAGTGTACCTAAGAGTATTTCTGCCTGCTGGCTGCCTGCAGGAAATACCTTTGCATAAACGAGCAAAAAAGCAAAAATTTGACTAACGAAGTCTATAGATTCTATGAAGAATTTAATACAAAATTCATTATTTCGAATTAATTTAAAAATCAAATCTAATTATAAAAAAATTTCTAACTTAAAAATGTTACAGATTTCCTTGAAACAATCTGCAGCAATTTCGCAGTTTGCAGTAATGTGATGAATTGTGAATCTGATGGTGTGTGTATGTGTGAGGTGATGTTCTGCTTTCAATTCACTGCTCATTCTCTCATTTAGCACGTACGGATGTGCACATAAATTCCGGTTGCTTTTTTCTTTTATATTAGGAACATATCCGCCTGCTTCTTCATCGTCGTCTACTTCTTTTCCTTTTGTGCATATATCACCTTCTTCAATACAGAGTAGCGTCATCGTCTTCAGCGTTGCCGGTTGCCTGTTGTTGGTTGTCGGTATCACTTCTTTTTTAACATTTCTATATGTTCTTTATGTGATACCTAGAACATGCACCCATGAAATGTCCATAAAAGCCATCAGCATGTCTTTTCATATCCTTGCAAATGGAATAATATGTTCATGTTGTAAATGCTCTTCAGGTGTATGAGTGTAGGTATGTATGTATGTATGTGATATTTGAGTATGTATTGCATTTAACATTACTTTCGCGTATATAAGTAAGTTTATGTTTGCGTGTGAATTCAGTAGCAAGCAAATTTTTTAAGCAAGATTTCGGTTTGTTTCTTTTATTTTCAAAGCTGGAGTGTTATTATGAGAAGCTAAATTTATATATATTTTTGTATTATATAGTTGCATCAAGTTATATCTTCAATTCAAAAACCTTTTTTTAAGCCATAAACAAGCTACGATACTATTGCGATTTTCGTATTACGTCACTGAGGAATAAGTCGTCTAGTAAGGAACTCATAAGAGCTACACTTATTCTACTCGTCAAAAGTATTAAATGACCTCAAGTGGAGTTTTTTGGAAATTTTGTATTAACCCATTAATTGATAATGGTGCGTTTTCACAGTTTCGAGTGTTCCATTACGAATATTGTTTTGTTGGTTCGTTGGAGGTGGAAATCTTCATAGATGCTGCAGAACTCCTGTTCCACTGTTATGTCGGATCCCTTCGGACTAAAACCACCTCCTTAATCTCCTCCCACTCTCCCCGCGGAATTAACCGTAGGTATTACTTCGCGAGGCTGGATCTAGCAGTTCAGTTCTCGATCTGTTCCTGCTGTTCTGTTCTCCTTCTCTCTCTTTCAGTGGCGCGTAGCTTGATTGTAATCCGCGCAGCCACTGTGCATAGTCGCGTAGCAGTTGCGTGATGTAAAAATCTACGTTCTCATGTGCGACATTTTGGCTCCTACTCAAATGAGTGCTACGTATAACACCATGGAGTCCATCACGGTAGACAAAAGCTCCTTCTGCTCGAGCGAGGCCCTCCATTTTTTGCTGCTGACTGCTGCAAGATGGTCCTTGAAAGACTACCTAGTATCGATGAGCTCTCTTTGGTATCCAATGTGCGGTTTAGATATTATTGTGTGCTCTCCCACACTCTCTCCCAGCTGCTCCCTTTTCTTTCTTGTGCTCAATAGTACGACTTCCATTTTTTGGGCTGCCACCTACAATTCAGCGCGTTTAACCATCGTCGCACTCTGGATATTGCTTCATAACAGACTAACTGCAAATCTTCCAATCTCTTCGATACTACTAACAACGCAATATCATCTGCGCATCCTACTGCCGTTGTGCCCGGTCCAGTTTGAGAACGCTGTCGAACATAGCATCCCGAAGTGCTGGCTTCAGTACAGAGCCCTGTAGTACTCCACCCGAATATGGCTATGCCCTTAATATTTATTGATGAAAGCTTGGTCAGACTAGTCAAGAAAGGTGATCCTAGGAGTTTTTATCTTCTTCTAACATTGACACATGAAATGAAAGACTGTTTTTCGTCTTCCTCAGAGCCACACCTAGACTGAAGTCAGTGAATGACAGCCCTAATCTTATAGCATATCTCCACCCTAATTAGTGCCCCGTGAGCACGAAATCATTGTGCTGTTGGAATTATAGCTAAGTTTGAGTAGCTGCCTAATACGTATTTTATCTTTAGTAACCCAGGATAGTCTGGTGACACCACAAATACTGGTGGATCTCGAGATTTCTTAAGGGTAGGTTTTAATTTTGTCGTTTCTTTAAATTGTTTTTATTATTTATGACCAACGATCAAAATGTGTGAGGTTTTTATCTGTAAGAGTGGGTTGGAAGCAGTGGGGCTTAACCCTAAACCTTCCCCTCCCCCTACCTTGGATCAGTTGGTGACCACAAGTATATTCTGCTACATGAGAGGAACAACAGCGGTGGAGGGGAGTGGAATTTCAGAAATCAGCGAATCTAGTTTGGCTTTGCAGTAGCTAGCCTCCAGAAGTTGGCACCATAAAGAAGATTCGGCTCAACCACGGGTATATAAACCCAGGATATGATTCGAGGTTGGAGACCCCATCGTGCACCTAAGACCTTTTTACATAAATTTTTATGTCACAATATAATGTATTGACTCTATGATGTAGTGCCAATGCTAGCCACTAAAATGTAGTTCCGATATTGGTCCAGTGATGTAGTAGCAATATGGCCGATGAAGTATCGTGACCGTGGTTGTAGTACCAATGCTGACCCAGTGATGTTGCACTGATGTAGGTCGAAGAAGTACAGATGATGGCGGTATAGGTAGTTCCGATGCTGATCCTGTGATGCAGTAGCGATATTGGCCGATAATGCTGGGGTGGGAGGTTCAGTTCAATGGTGAAAAAGACCGTCCGAAACTGAGGACTTTAAGCTTTATGTATAGAGTCCTTTTAAAAGGATGCCCTGGAAAACCCAAAGCAATTCACTGGCAGAAGTGAGCTTGTTGGGCTCATGTGCCAACCCAGAAAATTCTGATACACATAAGTATTATATGTATGTAGGTTGTTTTATCCAAATTTAATTTCAACGGATGTTACGAGTATTGCATTCCAAAAATAAAATTGGTTTCTAGTTTAAATGCTTAGGGTTAGGTTAGGTTTGGAAGGCGTGTGCGAATATATATACACCCGCACATCCATTCAGAGACTTAATTGTTCATTGTGATTGCCCTCATTTAATTGCCCGAAGGAGGCACGTCTATAACCACGGTTTCCGTCAGCAGTCTAGGTAATTTCTTTATTTAGCCATTTGGTTCTCCGGATGAAGGTAAGGAGATCCGATAGTTCCACTTTCGTTATCTCTGTTAGACTATTGAAAAAGCGCGATCCCAAATATTGAAGTCTACTTATCTGCAGCCTTGGACATTGACATACTTAGAAAGTGAAGAATCGATTCTGTCTCTTCTTCATCATGACAACTTCGGCACAGTCCGCTCGTTGGAATACGCCACCGTTGGAGCATTGGTGCAATAGCACAATGTTCAGTTATGACTCCTGTGAGCAGACGTACTGCTGATTTGTTGTGCCCTAAGAGAACATTTGTCTTCTTCCTATCTAACCTTGGCCATAAGGCCCGCTAAACTGTATAATCACCTAGGTTAGTCCAAGCGTCATTTGACACCGCGATGGTGTACTCGTCTATTTTCCTAAATAGTTCACACATCGGAGATTGTATAGAGGTATCCGCCTCGTTAATGTCAATTTCAGAGCCCCTTTTGACCATTTCATCTGCTATTTCGTTCCATTTAATATTGCTATGTCCAGAAACTCAGCAGAGTGTGACTTTGTGGTGCTCAGTGGCCAACAGTGAAGCACGAAATTTCTTTACAATCTCTGATTTAACTATGTTGGATTCAATTGCCTTCATTGTAGCCTGACTGTTAGTAAAGATAGTGGTATTCGAAATCTGAATCGTACTGTCTTGTAGAAGTCGAGCTGCTTTCTCAAAAGCAAAAATCTCTGACTGAAAAACGTTGCAGGAAAACGATACAACTGCCTTAGTTGCAGGTCTTCGGAGTAGAGACCAGCTTTAAATGCTTAATATTTTCAGAGATTCTTTGGGGGTGAACGAAGGAGTAGTTGTATACTCTACATTAGCAGTTATCGGATGATCAGTTCTTTCTCCCACCACCACTTTGTACACCCTGGGAACCTGAACAATCTATCTGAAGATAAGGTCACTAATGCTTCTGGGAAGATAGGTTGGGGACAACGAAAGAGGGAATTTTATTAAGAATATTTTAAAATAAAGGTCTTAAAAATCCAAGTAGTGCTGATGAAACGGCCGCTGGAAGCCTCCAATTTGTTTTTTCATACGAACTCGCTGAGAACCTATTTCTATCTGAATTCTTACGTTATTGTATATAATGTAAACAAAAAAACTCAATTTCAGCAAACGTGGCGATACGTGGTTAAAGAATTTAGGAAGCGATATGAAGTGCTACAACACTCAAAGTTGGAACGCTGTTTCTTGGTACAGCTGTGTTCAAAATAATAGCAGTGACATCAATAAAAACAAAAAGACTTTATTTTTTAATAAAAAAATAAGTTTTATTCAGTCATTTTTTCATAAAACAAGTTATTGATTTTATTTGGTGTGTTCCACCTCTTGAAACTTTCACTTTTCTAAATAATAAAAGTATTAGCACATAATATGAATTATTCTAAAGTTTTGTTAAAGAAAAAAGTTGGAAAATGTGACAGTTATCTAATACTTACTTAAATAGCCTAGGGTTTTCATCAGTTCTGCACATCTGCTTGGCATGGAGTCGATGAGATCACTGCACCGTTTGAAATAAATTATGCTGTACTAAGCATCAATGAATAATTACCATGGCCGTCGAGAGAAAATTCGGGCCCGGTGGTGATAATCTCTGCCCCCCCGCCCTTATCTCTTCCCACCCCAAATGAGACAATAAATATCTTCGTACTGCTCACTAAGGAATGTGTTTTAGAATTCGAAATATATAAAAATACAAAGATAAATATAAAAAAAAATAAAAATGTATTCTGTACTTTAAGTATGAATATATGTACAATAAGTTTCCATTTTACTTTAATTACATTAAAAGTTTTTCTTATCAACTCTCATAATACGCATAATTCGTACGCCTTTCTTTCTTTGGCTGATGCGAAGGAATTGATGATCTCTTCAAAATTTAATTTTCTTGCTAATTTCGCTTCCAGGCGTAGAGAGCCTAAACTTGACACTCTATTTGATTTGAGCACGATCGGTGTAAGTTTTTTATTCTTTTTTAATATAAGGCCCGGGCCTATCTGCAAAATGTCTTCACGATTGATAGATGATCAACCCGATTAATAACTTTCATGGTTTGTAATTCAATTTTCAGACGCATAAAGTTTTTCTGGATTTTAGGATTTGGATTGAAATCCGGGCCCCTCAAAAACTCCGGGACCGGTGGGAATCCTCCCTGACCCACCCCCCTCTCGACGGGCCTGATAATTACTGCACTTAAAGCAAGTCTTAGCTTTTTTTTGTATATTTAAGATGAGGCCGAAGGGTCACCTTTACTATATCTTACCGTCCTCATTCGTGGTTTTAAACTTTCGACCACGTATTTTAGTTCTTTTTTGTACAACAAGGCATTAGCAATCATTTGGTCAGAACATCCTTCAATTTTTTTAATTTCGTTATATGTTTTATGCTGCTCTCAATGATTTTTATAATTTCGCTCTAAGCCTCAGGGCTACGTTTTGTTCGTCCCACTATTAAAAATGAAAAAGCCATTGAAATGTGAAAACTATAAAAACAGTCCTAAACCATTCTTCTATACTCACATTTTTTGTTTCTTTTACGAATTTTTAACTTAAAAATTTTTTTAATATAAAACTTAATCTCACTCCTTTTTTAGTCAGTGTAACTAAAAGCAAGAGTGGTCGCCGTAGCCTAGTGGTTAGTGTGTTGAACTGCTTCGCAGAGGTGCCCGGGTTCATATCTCGGCACGTTCAATAATAAAAATTTTTCTACACGGCACTGGCAAACCTCCAAGAGTAAAAAAATGTCCATGAAAATCTTTTCACTTTGACATCAAACTGTAGGTCCTTTCCATTCGTGTATAAATATAACTCACACAATATGAATGGGTGCGAAAAGCTCGGCCTAGGCCCTCCAAGAGCTATAGTGCCATTATAGTAGTAGTAGTAACTAAAAGCAAGATACTGAAATGACTGGAAAATGTCACAAATGTTATCGCAATTCCAAACTAATTTTTTGTGTTGTAACTCTAGCGTTCCATTTCAAGTACCGTTAAAAGTTCGGGTGGTTTGCATATCGTTACATGATCAAAATTAATTTTCAAATAAATTAGTACCAGCACTCCTATTATTTTGAGCACAGCTGTAAGTTTGGCCTAAGTTTTTAACAAAAACACGTTTTTTCATCCAGGTAAAGGTGTAAAAAGGTTTTTAAACTACCACACTTACTGGAAGAAATCAAATGGAATACAAATTATATCAACATAAAGTTATGAGTTCTCATAAAGTTTCAGGTTTCTAGCATGCTTATAAGCAATTAAAATTTTGATTTAAAAATGAAAAAGTTACACGGGCACCTCGTCACCCAGAGAACGTTTAATATACCACATGGAAGGAAAGTTACTGTATTTCTTATATGTAAAGCAAATAAACCTTTTTCATATTTTCAGTACACCCTGTAGACACCAATATGAATTCCCTCTTTGGTTGTTTTGCTCTTAAGCGTTGCCGTTGCTGTTCTCTCTTTGTTGTAATTATGAAAAAGTATACATTCGCTGTTCCAAAAATTTACTTGCTAAATATGAAAAAGAGAGCAATAAAGAGAGAATGAAGCAAATGTGTATATGTAGGATGTGCTCTCTTACAAAAACCAATCTTTGTTGCTTCATGCAACAACAAGAAAATAAAAATTATGTGAGAAATATACATACACATAGACAATCAGCCAGCACGTTTGGTCAAAAAACCAGCAATAGCAAAAACAACAACAACAACAGCAGCAACGACTAGAGAAAAATCGACAAAGCAACAACAAAAATAAGCAACAAAGAAATACTACATGACAGACAAACTGACTGTCAGTTTGAGTTTGCTTCGTTTCGTTATTCTGTCTATTTGAGCGTTGTTGTTGTATTTGTGTTTTGTTGTTTTCAAAAGGGAACAAGTTTTAGTTGAAAATTCATTGGGAAAGAGCAGTTTTTCTGCTGTCATCTGTCAGTGCAGTTGTGCGGATTTTTTTTTTGTGGGCAATTACACGGTTTTTACATACGTGCGAGTGTATTAAAAATAAGAAAATATGTATATAAATTAAATGATTTGCTTCATATAAATTAATGATTGTTTAATGAAATTGTGAAAAGAAATTTAAGTTATTTCATGCATCAAAAATGTGAAAAATACATGTGCAAAAAATATTTGCAACAATACCGCAAAAAAAATATTGCAAAAAGTTTTACAGCTGTAAGCCAAAAATATGTGGTGAACGTTACGTTGAATGAAAAGTTCGTATTCAAAATTTAGTTATTGATTTTTTGTGAAAAGAAATATATTTATGAATACCAGCAGCGGGAATTTCCTAAACTATTGTTTAATCAATTGCAAAATTAAAATTCTGTAAGAAAACATTTTGTGGAAAAATCGGCAGTGTGAAAATTTATGCGAAAAACCAACTCCCTTTTATGCTGCTACGCATTCAATTTTTTTTCTTCAACATTTTTCCTTTTTTTCTAGCTATCTTTGTTGTTGTTTTGTGTGTGAAGTTACAACAGAGCAGTGTTTTTGTATTTACTTCAATTTTCTTCTCTCCCACTAAAGAGAGAGAAGATATAACCGAGTGAATTTGTGCTCTTTCTCACGTAGCAACAAATTATAAACGAAAAATATTAAAAAATATAAAATACATACATATACATTATTATACGAAGTTAAACGAGTGCACGCGTCGCGTTTTCAACTCCCGTTCATAAACTCTGCGGTTGTTGTTATTATTGTTGTTGAGGGAGTACTCCCAATTGTAGGAGTTCGCGTACGCACATACATACATGTAATCGTGTTGTTGTTGTTGTTGTTACTCTGCGATGCCTTTACTCAGTGAGAAGACATGAAGCGGTTCTACAACGTCGTCGGTTGCTCCTTCGTTCATTTGTTTATGCGTTGGGTTTAAGTGAAATTCCCATGCTACAATTCCAACTCTCGCGTGCTCTTGGTTTCAGTCTCTTTTAATGTCATTTTGGAACTTCAAAGCACTCTCGCAGCTGCTATTTCCCCACTCTACTTCGTCCTTCTACACTTGAACGATTGCATTCGCTTATGAAAATTTCCACGTTATCCTTCGTTTTGCCGCCGTATGTTGATAAGGATTAAAGGTGCTTCAACTATTGTGCAGCAAGTTGCATATATGAGTGAGTGAGGGTGTGTGTGTCTCTCCGCCGTGCTGTCATTGCACACACATGTTTTAAAGAAGAAAGCTGTGCAAAAAAAGGAGGATAATTTATTTCTTTCATGCAACCGGAAGTTGTGTGCGAATGTGTGTGTGTGTGTGAAAAAAATGTATGAAAATGTTGTAATTTCCGTTGTATATGAACAGAATATTGTGAAAGGAATATGTGCAGAAATTTAAAGGTGAGTTGCAAAAATCTTGCTACATTTTTTAAATCATTCACTTCTATCTTCATTAAATTTTTTGCTTGCTTTTTTTTTCCATTTCTTTTGTGTTTCTAAAATGCAAATCCCTACAAAATGTATGCCACTCGCACATCACTACAATACTAGTCAACCGCATTTATTTCATCACTGAATTTATCTAACAAAAAAAAAAACAAAAATAGGAAACAAAAGGAACAGCAGCAACATTGCAAAATAGTCATCACATTCATTGATTTTTCTTGCGGGAATACTGAATACCCGTTTCTCTGGTACTTCGTGCTCTTGTAGGCAGGCAACGCCATGTCGCAGCAAATGTTGCCTTACGTCTCTCATTTCTTTCCGTTTTTCAGCTCCTGCAACCGGAATTTATGTTAATTTCAGTTTATTTCTATTCAGTTTTTGTTTTCGTTGTATTTGTTGTTTTCGTTTCGTCACGATGCCAGTGTTGTCAGCTAAACAGTTCAATTCCCTCCAGTGTAGTATATGCAGGAAAACATACACAAACACACACACACACATACATACATATATTTTTGCAAAGAGGGAGATCACATCGTGTGTTGGTTTTGTTTCATTTTTTATGGAAATTAGTTTTCATTTTGTTACAAAGACAAACAATTCTTTAGATGATGCCCTACTGTCGGCTACTAAATAGAATTCAAAACGTAAAGATGAAAGAGATCTCTTTTTTTTGTGTAGGGCAGATTTAATAGCACCGAACTGTGGAAAGGAATTATAAGGTAGAATCGACAGAATATTTTTTGGATTACTTCAAACTCTGGGTTAATGGGGCTAGTAAGAAATTCCGATGGCTATATCGACAGAGAACTGGCTACCTAACTAGACCAATACTGGTACTGAGTCGATGCGGCATTGGTGGGAGGTAGACACTCTAGAACATGTTGCTGCCGCAGCCTGCCTCCCACATTTCCTACTCTCAAACCCATATGGTTCCCCCTTGGAAACCCGTTCAAAATAAATAAAAATTTGTAAGAAATTTTAAGTCAGGGTCAACGGTAGAATAGGTTTCACTGGGGTAAACCTGGCTTATTCGAGCTAACATTGCAATGACGTATGTATCACCGGTTTGCCCTTCCTCAAGGGCTAGCGTATCACCAGCGATCTTAAACAAAAACTACTTTCATGGAGAAGTGTTTTCATTCTTGAGAAAACCTAATCTAATCGAAAAAATTAAATTCGACTTATATCTGTTGGCTTAGTAGGCACTGCTTCTGAGCTATTGCTATCTAAACATGAGTTTAATTTTGCAAGAAAAATCTCGTATCAATGGACCAAATGTAAGAAAATTGCATAAATTGACAAAGATGAGAAAATGAAAGTGAATAGACTAGAGACTTGAATGGAACCCGTTAGGCAGCAGAAAAGGCAAGAGGCCTAGACGTAAGTTGAAAATAACATTTCAAAAAGATTTCAGAGTCGAAGTCGATGAAGACGTTTCATTGAGAGTTTGCATTCCACAGGGCGCAGAAAAAGAAGTTCAGGTAGTAGGTCGAAGTTAGATGTCAGTTCCCATTCCGATCTAGTTCAAATGGTTGGAGTTTGGCTTGTTCATTATTTTAAGTGTCTAACAGTTATTCCTAACCTAATAAAGTTAGGCTAGGTTGGAGTGTCGGAATGGTCCATTGGGATACCACAGTTAAGTTATTATCATGTTTGCCTCGACGGGAAAATACACTGGACCAGAGGACCAGTATTACTATACATCAAAAGATGGGGAAGCAAATCGCTTTATGACTAATGTTTAGTGTAAGATCATTCGTATACATATTTTATAAACTAAATTAAGTAACTGAACACATTTTTGTGAAAGCTTTGATCTAAGTAATTTTGATATAGTAAACCTATTAAATATATAAAATGCGTGACTGCTGTCAAAAAGTTTGTGTCAGAGCAAAAGGTTTATAAGTCTTTATTTTGTTTGATTTGCTTCCGCTTGATTGTATATTCAATGAAGGCGGTATGTCGACTCAAATGGAGCTACATCAAACTCGGCGGAAAATATAATGTAAATTTAAATTGGAGTTTTACACATATTTTTTATACAGACGGCTCCAAAAGAACAATTGCAACCGGTTCTGGTAGGCACCTGGACGAAGAGAATATATAGTTCTTCGCTAAAGGGAAAACGGCAACGGTCTTCCAAAGAGAGAGATTTGTTATTTTGAATAAATAAATAAATAACTTGTTAAATAATTATTATTTTGATTATAATCGAAAACGATTAGCGTGGAAAAGGGATAGGAGTCTGCTGTAACAGTCAGGCTGCACAAAAAGCCTTGAAAAACCCGCCAATTTATCGAAGATCGTAACTTAATAGTGTCACGAGATTAAATAAGTTGTGCCTTATGTGGGTGCCAAGGCACTTCGGTATGCCTGACAACGAAATGGCTGATGAATTGGTCGAGCACGGCTCTGCTGTAAATACAAAATCGGCGTCATTTTGGCAGGAAATATGCAATAGATTAACGAAACCATGAGTTGTGCTCAGGGGGAAAGATGGTCCAGTGTCAATTCGTGCAAAACTACGAAGTTCTTTGTGAAAGAATATAACAGTAGACAGCTGATTTTATTCTCCATTTGAGGAAAAAGATCTGTCTATTCTGGTGGGTTTGATCACATGGTATAATATATTTAGTAAGCATATGGCTAACATGGGTGCCATTGCGGATTCGGCATGTGTATCTTGCATAGAGGTTGAAAGGGCACTACAGAGTATTTTTTCTGCTATTGCCCTCACTTCCACGAGAAGAAGGCGACGTCTGTTGGGTAGCTATGTCTTAGGGATGAGTTCTGCTCACTCTATTCTCCTACCTGATCTTCTTAGGTTTCTTAAAGAGACCAGGAAATTTGATAAGGTATGAAATTCATCTTTCTTTTTCCTCTTTTCTCTTATCTTCATATTTTCCTCTATCTGGGCAAAGTACAATGATTCAAAATACTAAGTGCTATGGAAGTTCAATTTCCTTCCAACCCTCTTCTAAATCTAATCTAAAGACTCCTTGTATACATGCAAAAGAAACTGAACTAAAAATTTCAATGTGGCATTATTTCCCAACACTACGATTTAAGCGACTTTTCAAAAAAACTCAAATTGACAGAACTGATGCCAGTTTGAGTTTGTTAAATAAGGATGATATTCATTCTATGGGATTGTACAGCTTTTATTGATACTGAAACTAAAATCTTCCACAGGATCTTTTGAACTCTAACGAGACTCTTTACCTATTTCCTAGAGGTTCTTTTCTTATTCTAAGATTGTCAATGATCATATTGGCCCAGCAAAAATACTTTTTTTGGATTATGGCATAACAGGCCGTTGAAAACCTAGGCTCTATATCCATTCATTCTGTTCATGCCATATTTGTACACGACCTATAGTTTTTTTCCAAGTCCGAACGGCGTTTGGAAAAGCTTTTCTTAGGCAAATTTTACTTTTGAAAGTTTGCATTGCCAGCAAGGAAGTAATGTATAATAAAAAATGTTATTTGTGCCAAGCATCAACCCCAGGTATTCTGCGCAAATGCTCACGGTCAAGTTCCTCTAAACCGGTTTTTAAAAAAAATTCCAAAACTAATTTTCTTTGCTTAAATTTAAATAATTTCAGGTTTCTCAAGTGGGTTATGAAATAAAAACTAGTCTAGTCTACATCGTCATTATAGTATTAAATAGACCATTCTGTGACAAACGAAAAGGGTGTAGGAATAATTTTTATTTTCTTTTAAATAGGGTGTGAGACATACTCATGAGATTGTGTGCGAAACTTTTAACCGGTTGTTCGCTTCAAAGATACTTCATTTAGACATTGTATTGTATTGTATTATTGTTGTTGTTGTTGTTATTAGTGAGATTTTGTTGTTCAAAGAAATTTTAATGTAGGTTTTATGCCTATCTATTGCTGACTTTGGATTACTGTGATGATGGCTAGAAAACGTGCCAGTGTGATTATTTACTTATTCGCATATTTACTTATTGAAAGGGATGGAAATGCAATGTGATATGGCCGATGTAGTGGGATTTTCGTTATTATGCTTATTCTAAAGCTAAATAAAATTTCTGCTTAAATTGGTAATGCTAACGATTCATTATTTTTTCGTTAATATTTATTAGTCAGAATATACATAATTCAGTCCAGTTTCATTTTAACTGCTGTAACATGTTTTCATTTGTTGTAAATCTTCTCAAAGGTTTTAACTACAAAATTTCACCATATTGTAGGTTTCGACAGTTTTATTATTAACTGTGAGTACTCCAGTTTTGCACTCTCTTTGTAATGGCAACTTAAAAAACCAATGAATTGAGGAGACAATGTACACATTTCATTGTTTTTTAATCGAGCAAGGGGAACAGCTTTGAGAGAATCAAATGGAATAAGTTTTCTCTTAAAAACTTAAGTGAATGAAATATCATTGCTACTAACAGTAACAACCACACATGCTGTATTTTACTTTTCAATTGTATTGCATATGTGTTGTCAGGTTAATTTCAGTAGGGGTTTCGCCAAAGGCTATCTATCAATACTGAAGCGCAGATAGTGAAACAGTGTATGCTGGGTGTTCACGAGTTCTTCGGGGCAGCCCGATCAAAAAGGGTCTTCCGCTCTGAGATTGAACCTGTGCATGTACTGCTTACTGTTTAGTGGGTAATGCTCTAGACTTCTGCCCGGTCCGGGTTCGATTCCCATCTTGGTCGGGTGGCTAGTTCTCATAACCTTCTTATATTCCTATCGATATGGAGTGTATGAGAAATCGGTCCAACTATATGGTATCACAATGAGCCGCTCAGGCCTAAGTGGGTCTCTGGATAGCCACTCCAACTAAACCTAACCTAATTTAATTCAATATTGTGCGATAACCACTGACTACTCTCAGGGCACTGATCCTATGTGTCGCACAGATATTTTTTTAGTGTGTCTAGAGCAGTGTTAGCCAAAACACACACAATCAAATTTTGCGCCTGAGTGATCGGTATGAGAACTCGTTACGAAGGAACGAAAGTAGTAACTGTTGAGAGAACTCAACCCCTGTCCTCCCGAAGGGCTTCAATGTTTGGTATGGTGCTCGTTAGTACGCTGTTCACTCATGCTTCTTTTGTACTAACGGCTTTTAGATGATCTTTGAAACTCATTCTGGAATCTGTAAGTACTCATAGTTATTTAATGTGTGGACGAAAGATAATGTGATGATCATCAACCATAATGACCACCTCTTCACGTGCTCTCTTAGTGCTCAGTGTGCATGACCTCGGCCTTCTGCTTTGTCAACTTCAAACTTGAACTATTCAGCCATTTTCTAACCCTCCCAGATGCTTAGTTACTGCCACTATGCAATGTCGTCGGTATATCCTATGAACGCCTCTCTCGTCGCGGTACTACGTCACACCCTGTTCCTGTGACTTTTTATGCGACTACTGGAGCTTGTAGAAATACAAAACGCTGATGTTTCTAGGGATCTGAGGAAATGACTCCTTTCATGAACGTGCCAAATAATTTAGCGAACACCTCTGGTGTTTGTTTATTGTCAAAATAATGCAGAATGTGAATTAACTAAAGTTGTTAAATTTTTGATTGTTTTCATATTAAACAGCCTTTCTTTTTCCCTCTCATTTATCCTATGTAGGATATACAAATTTACGTCAAATTGTTCTCTTTGTGTAAATCTCTGTCATAGCTGGTTGTTCATAATATCAGTATTTATTTATAAGATAAACATTTTCTAGTTTCTTTACTTTCAACTTAAATATCTTAATTTTCTTCTTCTTCTTTCAATTCGCTCGTTTTCTTTATTTCTCCCTTACGTCAATTGCACTCGCATTTAAAGAAATAACAACTTTTTTATTATAGTTATTTTACATCCACATTGAGAATTTCATTTTGTGACTTTGCATATTGTTACATACAAATATGCACACATCCATCGTCAACACCCATTTTAACTGTTTTCATTATTATTACCATTATTTTCTTGCATTGCACTGCACTCGTCGCGCCTCCCGTCTTCGCTCTTCTGCTTGCCATTCTCTCTTTCACTGCATTCTTTTTTACGATTTTCTGCATAAAGCCATAATCTCTTTAGTGCAGACAAGAAGAAAAACAACAGCAACACCCACACTTGTTGTTGTTTTTGTTGTGAAAAATATATTGCAATTGCATATGGCAGGCAATAAACTTGGTCAAAATGACAACAACAAAAAGCAGCAATAACAAAACTAAGCAAAAAATGCTCTTGACATGTTTAGTTTCTAGTTTTTTTTTTTTTTGTTTTTCTTTTTTGCGTTTTTTATTTTGGAATATGTTTTTGTCATCATATAAATTTAAATTTAAACTTGACAGGATGTTTTGCTTTTACATATAGCACACCACACGTATATATGTGTTTGTGTGTGTATGTGTATTGTGACAGCAGACATTGCGTTTATTTTTCGAAAATAATATTAAGGTTCTTGTTTGTCATGTTCATGCATTCATATGGTTACCAGCATTTTTCTTGAAAGCCTAAAATTCTTTTAATTTGTTTGAAATTGTTTTTTTTTTCTTTGCACAAATTTCAATGCTTAACATTTTTTTTATTTGTTATATAAACTTTAATTTAATATTTGTCGATGGCTTTGAGTTGCGTATTTTTACTAGAAGCTCAAGACTTGTAAATATTTATTTTTTTATATAATATAGCGGCAACAAATGAACAAATGAAAAGATTTTTAATTACCATTTATATAATGAAAGCGAAAAGAAAAAGCTAGTTAGTTATGTCAAAAATAGTTTGTTTTGGTGATACTTGTAATTTTGATTCATTCAAACAGAAAATTCCATTACATTATTAATGCTAATGAAATTGTGCAAGGGTTAGCATTAAAAGAAATATTTTTTACGTCCACGTATAATTATTATGAGTGAAAATACTTTTATTCGTTGACGATAACTTTTATTTTATAACAAATATTTTTTACGTCCACTTATAATTATTATGACTGAGGAATTCGTGAGGAATATTTTTTTAGAAAAGTTTTAGGGCAATAAATTTGGGTAATTCTTTTTCTTTTTTGCAGGATTGCATGGTGCTACAATAGCAGAATTACAAAACTTAGCCATTCGTGCAACGAAAAAATGAAAATATTTTTGTACTTCGTACACCATGCAAGGGCATATGCTTGACATAGAGAATCCCCCTAATGATATCTCAGCGCAAGAACGTCATAAGCTCTAAACGTATTTTTTTAACTTTTACTGTGAACGGTATTCTACATTTTTTCTGAATTTATATTTTGTACCTAATCAGCCTCTCATATGATCCAAAAACAAAACATACGTCATATGGGTCTGGGTGTAGAACGCAGATCTTAGAATTGAGGGATGAGAGTTCGAGCCCCGGAGAAGTTGATTTTTTGATTTCTTATTTACCTTTTAGTTTTTCCATTTTTGTTTATTAAAATATCATTAAGATAAGGGATCTCTACCACATAAAAGAAATAAATGAAAAGAGAAATACTTATTTATAAAATTTTGCATATTTCCCCAGGATCGATTCTACACTACCAGATTTAAAGTCTTTAGCATCACCTCCAAAGAAATGATTTCTGGATTGTATTTCATATTTTTTAATGTTATTTATTGCCGCTCTATTGTTTGCCGCTCATTGCGTTTTTCTGGGCTTAGAAACTTTACCGCTTTTAACTCACCTAGTGAAGGGAACTATTGAGTGATTTCATCTATCGATAGTTTGTAACTAATTCATTTTGATTATCTAAATAATAATCATTATCAATATTAATAAATTTCTTTTGTTCATAATTATTATAAATCAATAAGAATTGAATTCTTCACTCATAATAGTTTCAAGTGGACGTAAAAAGTATTTCTTGCAAAATAAAAGTTATTGTTAACGTAAAAAATATTTCTTACAAAATAAAAGTTATTGGCAATATAAATAATTTTTTCTTATTCATAATTGAGACGCTGAAAAGAAAAGTGGTATAACTTCTACGTTCAGAAAAAAGTGGAATAATTTTACTTAAGAGCAAAAGCAAAACGAAATATGTTCAGAGCAAAAGTGAAACGAAATATGTTCAGAGCGAAAACGGAATAAAAAACTATTCTGTTTTTGCTCTGAAAGAAATGTTATACCATTTTTGCTCTTACTTTTAAGGCATTTTATTTTCACTATAAACCGTATTACTTATGCCATTTTTGCACTGACACTCTAAATTATTTCACTTTTGCTCTTATATAAATTTTAGCCCGTTTTTCCTCTCAGCCTGTAAATTATTATGAAGCAATATTTATTCAAATTTCCAAATTGTAGGCAATTTTTGCCTTCATCCCGATTTAAATAATAATTATTTTGGGTCCCTGGATAATATTCATTGGATATTGTTAGTGTATCATCCGGGGATCAGACACATGTTATACCGCTTTGGAAAGCATAGACACTTGGCTGTTTCTTTTTGAACACGCCAAAAATTTGATTACATAAATGAACGTCACGTTGTATACGTTGGAACTCTATTTCAGAGACCTTACATGAAGATTGATTGCAAGTTATTATTGGCTTTTTCTATAAATCTTCAAAAAGCTAGGCCATTTTAAGCTAAAATGGTATTAAGTGTGGATTAAAAATGATGCTACAGTTCCGCAAACAAGTACATAGATATCATCCAACGTCAATTGCAGTAACTCATCGATGCAGGTAAGGGGAAAAATTGGAGAAAGGGCCGAGTGGTTCTCCAGCGTTTTTGGAATAATTCTCCGATTCTTTAAATCATCATTTAATAAAGAGAATTCACAGAACAGTTTTCGGTTGTATTGCCTTTTTTGGGAATGGGCTAAACATTAGCCATCTCCGAACAATACACTGATTGTGTATGGAAAGCCAAAGAAATTTCATAATGATCGCACTAGTGTTGATTAGCATTTTGTTCAGTTGGGAAAAATAACTTTTAAGCAAAGAAGTAGAGAATGACGATTTAAAAAACGATTTTTAAATGCAGATATTTTTCAATGTAAAGATATTAAATATTAATATTAACGGTAAAGGGGGCCTCAGGGCAGCTATCCTTTAAAATCAAAATACGTTAGCGTATTTTTACTTCAGCAAAATTGCCCTCCATAAGTCACTATTTTATTGACATTTTAAAATCGTTTTGAACGCTTTTGTTTTTTTTTTTTATGCTCATTTTTATGTGAAAAATAGGCTTTTTAATTCCCGACTCTTTTGTATTCGTTTTCAGCTTTTGAACGTTAGAGGGTTAAGTATGACCTCACAGCAATGTTTTTAAATAATTTTTTCTAATCATAATATGAACTTACTAGTGTTTTGTTAATGCCAAGTTAGCTCCAGAGCTGGTCAAATTTAATTACATTACAATTCCAATTACAATTTCAGGGAATTTGTAATTGGTGCTTTTTGTTGTCAATTCCTTAGGAGTTGCTAAACGTTCCAATATTACTACAAATAATTGTAATTGGGAATTGAATATTTTTAAATTACAGGGAATTGTATTTTGTAATTAAAAACATTTCAGTTACTTACAAGAATTGAAAAAGTAATTGAAAGAATGTGATTTTGTTTTGTTAGGAATTATTTGCTATTTTCATAGAACTAAATTCCAATTTAGTTGGAATGATTTTTCGAAAGTAATTGATTCCTTCTTAGTTCAATCCAAAAAAAAAAACAAAGATTTCTTCGAAAAATAAGCAATGCTCTGTAACGGAATCTATAAATTTTTCTATTGCATTACTCAGCAAGCTTAAACCTAGCTAGATCCGTGTCAGAAGCTCAATAATTGTTGAGGTATTAATCTCAGCATCACATTTCTCTTCAAGTATTCATGTTTCTCACGACTAATGAAAGTTATTCGTAACATTTTATTGAGGTTTGTTTTAGTTTAATTCCAAACAATTGCCCACAAGAGGGTCAGGTTGCTGAATCATCACTGTCCGACATAATAACGCAACTTTTTTCTGGTTCCATCCTGAACTCTACTGCTGCTACTACTATTATGGTACAACAGTCCATGGAGGGCCAAGGCCAAGCTTTTCGCATCCATTCCTGTTGTATGAGTTACCTTTATACCAGAATGGATGGGGCCTACAGTTTTATGCCAAATCCGAACGGCGAAGTGAAAAGCTTTTCATGGGCATTTTTTCACTTCTGGAGGTTTGCTATAGCCAGCCAAGAGGTGGTGCCGTATAGAAAAACTTGTATTTTCTATTTTTGATTTTTGAACGTGTCGAAATATGAACCCGGGCACCTCTGCGTAGCAGTCCAACACACTAACCACTAGGCTACGGCGACCACATCCTTCAATCCTGGACTCAGTATAATAATATCTCTCTGGCGCTGAAAAGGCATCGAGAGCCTAGCATTACCGTGTCAGTACATAACCAAGTATCACTTTTTGCGGGTTGACCACAGGAATGCCATAACTAATATCCAGGTAAAATCTTTCCAAACAAAGATACATTTCATATCATTCATTCCCCTTTGCAAGTAATTCAAATCTGAAATTTTGAATTTTTCATGAATATAATTATGACTTTTTACACTATTTGCATTCTTTATGTCCTACCTTCTATCTCTAATCATCGAATAAATTCTTATTTTCGTTACGTTACATTACATTTGCCTCAATTCACCTAAATCTCTGGCAATCCCAAAATAACAAAATTTACCGTTATAGGCGTCCATTTAATCAATTATGCAAAAACGATTCGTAATAAAAATGAACACCTTTTTCAAAAGTATTCAAGAGCACATCAACTCAACCACATCGTTCGTTCGTTCGTTTCGCTTCATTTTACTTCACTCACTCATTCGTTATACGTTGGTTGTAATTCGTAGCTCGTAACTCGTTTGTGTGCAACGTCGTCAATGCTATGGCAGCAGCAACACGTACCGACTACTTGCATTAATAATTAATTAAATTGTACAACACTTGCTGGTTTCGCTCATTTACTATTTTGCACCGCCTCCTCTCTCCTCCCATTCTGCTCCGCTCCACATGCAGTGGAATGGCGCGCTCTTTTGCTGTCACTGCCACTGCCTCTACCGCTGCTACTCTGTTTATTGTGGTTGATATTTTTGAAGTAGGCTCTCTACTTAAGAGGTGGGCAATGTTCATATGTGTGAGAGGGGGCGAGTGATGTTAGTGGCCTTTTTGTTATTGTTTTTGTTTGTATTGTAGTAACATTTTAGCGGTTCACTTACATTCGTATCTCTGATTGTTTACCTCATTTCGTTTTCTTTGCGATTATTTTGTTTTGTTTAGTTTTCTTTTGTTCTGTTTTATTTTAACTTTAGTTTTGCTTCAGCTTTTGTTTTTGTTACATTTTTCAGGAACATGTGAACTTAAAAATATCTTCACTTCACTTTGATATCTTCATTTTTTTATAGTGGTTGTTGTTTGTTTTTGGTAATTTGACTTTTACTGAAGTGTAGTGCAAGTGCAATGCAGAATAGTAAAAGTTTTAGTTTTTTCATTTCGAAAAGTCACTAACGACTTGTTTTGTTTTGGTGTGTTGTGGCTGCTTCCTTTTCTTGTTGTGAAAATGAAAAATGAAAAGAAATTATCGTGAAAAATTGCAAAAAAGTAAAAAAGACATACATACGACAAGTATACAGATAATCTTAACTTACTGTGATAGAAATGTTCAGTTTGTGGTTTAGTTTCATTGGTCTTATCTAAGAGCAGTTTGAAGGCGAAATCTTTATTCCATGTCTAAAGATGGTCTCTAGCCTTAGTCCCCAAGGCCCTTCAAGATTCACATATATATCCAAGATGAGATTTGTAAGTAGAGAGGAAATTTCACGTCTGTAGATGCTGAAAAAACTATTCAATTGAGACTTATGTCTAAATTTTTAAACTCCTTTGGATGATGTGTCTATTCGAGCATATATAAGTATTCTTTTACTAGTTGGAAAAGCTTGTGGAATGTTAGCAAAAGCAGGCTGATTATAATTCTTTTTTGATTCAAGGAATAAGTAAAAGACAACCCGAAGAACTCACATTTGAAAGAGGTCGCTGCTTACTGCCCAAGCCTTTCAATTAGTTCAAAATACTTAAGCAAATGTGAAAATATATAGTATGTAGAAATTATTCTATACAATAATTACTTGCGAAAATTGCACAAATCAATTTGTAACGATGTAGATTCATCGATACCATATACGTTTTATATTTTTGAGTACAGGATAAAGATGAATTTCTTATCTTTATCTTTCGGGAAGAATTTATTTCTTCCAGTTAATTGGTTAGCTGATGACGAGCCCGACAATCTTGACTAACTGGCAGGCTTTGGAGAAACGTGCAGTAATTGGAGCAAATCATTCGTCCTGAAGTCGAATTCAGAAATATTTCTCTGCAATTCTTATTATGTTATCATAAAATAATACTCGTATAATGGCAAATATTCTCGGGACTGAAAATACTGTTAATTAAACAAGTGGGCGTGCCATCTTCCATATAATTAAATTGCTTTAAAAATATTAAGTTATTGAAGATTTAGAGAAAATAATTTCTTGTTTTTTAGGAAGATCTAAGAAATTTTTTTTCAACTCTGAAAGAAAAGCAAAATAACGATCATAGGAAATATTCTTACAAATTTGGCACAAAAAATACACATCACAAGGCAACATTATATGTTGCTTCCAAACGTTTTTTAGATTTTTGGAACCTTTCTACGAGACCTCAGTTTAAAAACCGAAAAGATTCATAATAGTTCAAGCCTAATTTAGAAATTTCACAAGAAATAGAAAACTAACTATATGAAAATGAAGAACGGTCACATCATTCTTTGGTCTCCTGTTCTTGTTTTCGTTTCCTAAGTTTCGAATTTTAATCAGCATGATGGGTAAAATTTAAAAAGATAACTAAATCCCTTAAAGTGAGAAAAGGCTTAGCTTAAATATCTCAAGGCTGTTACAAATTGCCACCAAAATTGAACCTGCGTTTCAGGTCAGAATCCAAATCGCCCTAAATAGTTCACTATCTACTTTTGGATAATAGGGACAGTATGTCAAGCAAGATTTGCCAAAACTATAATTCGCCTTTTTATGTTTAACCCTCGAATCTGAGACGTAGGACAAATTGGGCACTTTTACTCTTAATGAATCTTTGCAATGTTTTTATAAAATCTGACACCAACACGTTATATTTTGTTTTTATGCTCTTAACCATTTGAAAAATGCTAGAGACACAACTAACAAGTAAATTTTGCTGGCATACAACGGAAAGTGGACGGAAACATGCATCCAACAGCAGCAGCAACAACAACAAATAGATGAAGGAGAACTTTGGAAAACCAAGTTTTTGAAAATGAAAGAAATAAAAAGAAAAAAGGAAGCAACGGAACGAAACGGAAAACAGATAAAATCATTAAAAAGTTATTGCTGTTTGTTGTGAAGAAAAGGGTGGAGGGCACCACAAAAAAAAGCAACCAACAACGAAACAAGACAAGACATAACTATGTAAGTATGTATTTGGGTATAACAGCAATATACTTTTTACATATGTACATACGACGAAAGGCAACGACGTCACGTGAGCAAGTGCAGCAAAACACTTTAAATGCAATGGTAACAGCAGGGTACACAGCGTATTCACCACGGAGACAAACAGCACTAGAGTGTTAAGAAAGCGACGCTACGGTGAAGAGGAGATGAGAAGAGAAAATGACTTGAGAGACATTTGTGTGAAGAGGTTCGAAATGTCAGTGATGACAACACACGAGTAGAGCAGTAGGAGCAATAGCAACAGCACATGTCATGCTAAATTTTTGTTGTGATTCTTGTTTTTCATTTTCCTTTTTTCAGTAGATTTTTCGGGGCGCTTAAGTGTGTGTGTGTATGTGTGAAGAACACATGTATTCATGAATATGTTTGTTTTTTTTTGTTTTTATTTTATTTCAGGCCAGGTTCTTCTCTTCTTTCTTTTATGGTGTTGTTTTTGTTTATGTCATGGTTGTTCCTACTATGTATAAATCTGAAAAGAAATATTTTTTAAAAAGTTCAAAGTTCAAACAGCGATAACAACAAATAATATGTACAAATTCGTAAAAAGAAATATTCTTTATGTGTTGCAACACCTAAAAGTATGCAATTTCTGTACATGTATATGTGCAGATGACCGCGCAAATGTGACAAATCGATATTCTATTGATTGATTTCTAATGATAAATGTGTTAGCTTAGGTTGTCGAAATTCGGAAATTGTTATTGCATGTTTTTAGGTACACTTCCAAGGAACTTATTTCATTATTTTAAATGTTTGATGCTTTAGTATGCTGGCATATCGGTTTGACTTTTATTCGACTTCTGGGCGTTTAAGGATCTCTCCTATATAGATCAGTGCCCATAGAGGCACATTTGCACATTTTTTCTCTAGTGTTTTTTCTTGTATACGACAATAGCTGTCGTGTTTTCACATCAACGTTAGCGATTGTTCATAGCAAAAGCACTCAGTCTATGTACAGATTTCAAGCAAGGTGTACCACACTACGCTATTTTATAAAGGCACTGCGCTTAATTTTAATTGGGCAGAAGAGTTTTTATTTATTCAAAATAATTTTAGGGAAGCGCAATCTTTGGTTTGCCGTAGAAAAATTGGACGCGAAACTAGATTTCTTTTAGAGAGACATTATAGATCGAGTCACAAGGAATATGACTCAATAAAAAATCGGAAGTGAGAAACTTTCACCTTGTACAACATGCATAGAATTTTCTATGATACCGAGCTCTCTTAGCACTCACACAGACGCAAAATTTGATTGTGTGTGTTTTGGATACCACTGATCTAGACAGAGAAGCTATCGCCAAAATACGAGTCCAGCCATCCATCAACTTATTATTTTGCTTAATTTTATATATATTTCTTAAACTATATTTGAGACTCAAGACTGGCTGAAAGAGGGCTACTATGATAAAACCGTTATAATTTAGAATTCATTCAAATAAGATTTAGATTCAAATGGAACACTAAAAACGCACATAATTTTGACTATAATTGATCGATGTTCGTCTTTTTAAATGTCTTTGCGGATTGCACACTCTGACTACATAAGAGCCAATAGTCCAATGTCCCCCAACCAAATTTATGGGAGCTAGATTTTGTTCCAGATGAAATATGTTCAATGAGGACTCATGCGGATTCGGATTCGGCATAAAACTGGAGGCTCCTTTCATTTGTGTATAAATATAACTCACATAGCATGAATAGATGCGGAAATAGGCCTTCCATTGGCTGTTGCACCATAAAGTATTCGATCTTGAAAGATTTTATCTCAACTGTTTTTTTATGACAAATCAAAAAAAAAAAAAACTGGGAGGTCACATAGGGTTCTGGGCCGATCTGTCGGTCAGTTTGTATACAGCTGCTGAATAGATTATTCGACCTGAAGTGTGTTTTCTGATTTTTAAAATGATTAACAATATCCAACAAAGATCAAATTTTTTTCTACCACCAAAAATTGTTGTGATAAATTGAAGAAGGTCTACCGAAAACACGAGCATACGAGTAGTACAAAGTATGCGAAGAAGGATGAGAATTGATTGAAGACTTGCCAGAAAAATATCGTCAGACTGAAGGGAATGGTAGATGTCTCAGGATCTGAACGTGAAATGAAAAAAGCTGGTCGTAACTCATTTCGTCAAGTATGTATGACTTCAAGTATAAGTATGTGACAATTTTTGTATGCGTTATATATCGGGAAAATATTGGATATTAAATTTTACCAAATATAATTTTTTCGTATTTTTGTCAGCGTTTCAAACCCAATCCTAAAATGTTCAATATTTTTTATACAAAATTTTTGGACTCATATTATTAAAATCAAACAATAGAAAAGGATTTACATATTTTTCATGTAAAGTACTAAGTCCTAGTTGTGGAATTTTAGGACAAGATCTTAAAGCCCCATGCATACTGAATACCATCTTCATGTTTTTGTCCAGCTTTTTTGAATTTTAAGCCACTGTCTTGTTAGGTGCGCCTTGTTTAGAAAGGGTTAATTTTTCTTCAAAAGTGGGACTGCAAACAGGTTACTGAAAGTATGCTTGAACGAGTGAATTCCGACCCTGTATTCATGAAACGCATCATAACAAGTGACGAAACGTGGGCTTATGAGTTGAGCATGCACACAAGTCAACAAGCTTCGAAATGGCACTTCGATAAGAAGCCGAAACTTGGGATCTAACAATTTAATCAACAGCTGTAAACAAACTAATAGAAAGATCACGCAAAAACTCTGTATGACAATTATGTATTTTTTATTATTTAGTATCAACTTACAGCTAACAAATTTGCCTCATACCTTTTATGCGACATTTTTAAATTACCAAATTTTCGGTATTTATTTGACAGAATGTTTACAATTATGTAATGTACATATGTTAAAGTGAATCGAGCACCATACCAAAAAAAAAAAATTGTTACACTCCTATAAGAATGAACCTCGGTTTACTTTATGATGATTCCCAAAATATTTCTGCTCCAACGATTACCGTTTGTGAGCAAGATCGTTTTGAAGAAACATCTGTTAATCATCTTTTGTAGGCGAAAATTTTTTTTAGGCTAAATTTGTTCAAATAAAAGCTTACAAGTTATAGATCTTTGAAAATTCTAGGGTACTTTTTAAAACATGGAAACAGACTAGAAAAAATTAATTTATAGGATATTTTTCACACGATTTCTATTAAAATTAAAATAATGTCGTAACTTTTTGTCTATCTTATTATTTGTGAGCTTTTATTTGGTCAAAAGTGGACTACAGAAAAATTTTCCCATACCATAGTGTATTGTTGGAGGGTTTTTCAAAACGATCCGCCTTATAAACAGTAATCGCTAAAGCCAAAATATTTTGGGAGTCACCATAAAATAAACCGAGGTTCATTTTTAATGAGGTACATAAGCAACTTTTTTTTGTGAGGTACCTTAATGTAGGCATAAATATAAAAAGAAACAATTAAATTACAACACTAGCTTTGATTTCAGAAAAAATCAATGTTTGGGTTAGGATTTTTTGTTATGGCTCAATTTCTGTGCTCTTATTTGGTGTATCATGTGCGACGTTTTTCTAAACGGGTACACGAAGATATGTAAAATATGTACGGCTTTTCCTTTTACATATTCAATTCGCTACAAATTTATTTGCTTTATCAAAATTTAATTTGAAACTACTCATTTGTACACAAAACCAGTTTCGATTACTTAATTTTGTCAAGTGCTAATTAAGTATTTAAATTTCAATTTATAGATATCGAATTAGGCTTCAATATTCATTGTATACCCTTCAGCCAGTACTTGAGGAACTTGTTTACATTTGGTTTTCTCAAACACCAGGTGTTTGAATATTTCAATTTGTATAAATTTTATTTACATTACCTTAATCTTCCGCAACACCTCAACATTTATGAGTATGTAGCCTACTACTTGGCTACACAAAAGAACAGAACACGTTATTTCTATTTTTATGCTAATTAAATGAGTTCTTTTTCTTATGGCAGCCCATAAGAATTCCAGTTCCAAAAGTTTCCCTCCATCTGCGTACGCCCTGTTCCTTTACTTTATTTGAGGATGGTAAAGAAAGCGAATTATTTGTGGCTGTTTAGTGTGTATATCTGTATATTTACGAGTACGCGCGCTTATTTTCATAGAAGGTAATCTAAAATAGCTAAAGTACATTTCTATAAAATTCGCAGATTCGTATCGATTAAACAAACATTGCCAGAAATCAATTTCAATTGTTGATATTTCATAAGAATAACGACCTTGCTCGTGTAAATATTAGAAAATATTTGATTTGTTTAAATTATTTTTTAATTGACTACGAAAAAGCTAAAAAACAAGCAAATAAACAAATAGCCTTAGAATTTAGTAACTAAAAAAATGAAAATAATTCAGGGTTTTGTTTAGATTATTATTTAAATGGCAAGAAACATGAAAAAGGTTAACGATCTTAATTTTCTCGAGTAATCAGAAATAATTTTTCTTGAATGGGTGTAGTTTTCTTTAAAAATAATATAAAGTCTGACAGTGGTCATTGTAATTCACTAGAGTCGCGCAATCAAGAGACAGACGTGTAGCGAAGAATGGCAATAACCCAGTAGGAAAAGATAACAATGTGTAATAAAATTAGCTTTCCTCGTTTAAAAATTCAGAAATTGTTTTAGACTAATTTTTGGGTCCTGATCACAAATCTGTGGTCGGTTTTTTTAGAGAAGGTTATTTGTTTTGACATCCGAAATCACTAATTCACTTGCTTCTCATTTTCGCTATTTTTAATAATAATTTTTAAGAATAAATGGTTAAAAACAATTGAGAAAAGTACAACAATTTTTCAGCCTAAATATTCATAAAATATTGATATTGTTATTATATTAATGCATCGATAGAAGACAAAAGTCCAACATTTCGTTGAACCCAAAATAAAAAATAAAAATTTGGTATCATTTGAAAGATAATACTACAAACTAAAAAGAAAAAAATAATAATTTCGGTAAAAACACATATTTATGAGTGGTGTTAACTGCCAAAGTTGAAATATTTTACGCAAATATTCAAAATAATCTGACACAAAAAAAGGAACTGTCAACACTTTTATGAGACAACTTTTTGTATTTAAATCTAATTAAAGAAAAGATAAATGCCAGATGTTAATTTATTCCTAAACTTAAGAAATCATATTTTTAAAAAAATTTGAAAATGGAAAATTTTTATTGAAAACCCGGAAAACTTACCAAATTAAATGGATAAAAAAAAGGTAATAAAGAAAATTTAATTATATGGGGGATTTCGTCTCAAGAGAACCAATTTTTAAAATCGATCGTCCTCAAACTTGCAAAAAGTTTAGTCCTATTAGATAAAAGTTACGACATCAAACTTGAGCGAGATCAGTTAAAAACTGCCCGATTAGAGTGAGTAAAATTTTGACATTTTGGCAAACAGCCCCTGTTTCGAATTCATTTAACTAATCACCTATTGCATTTAGCAAGCTTGTCTAACGGGTTTTTATTGAATATTTTGAAAAACTAAAAAAGATTTCCAAAAAACCAAAATTTTAACTAAATCAAAAATAATTTTAACTTTTTCAAAAAGGAACGATTTTATTCTTTTTTTTTTTTTTGATCCAAGCTCAGGTTCTTTTTTTCCAAAAGTGGACTGAGACTTGTTTATCTACAAAAATGAACGACGGGTAACTCAAAATATGAATTTCATAAAAATCTAACAATTCCTTCGACTTTTGCCAAATTTTACACTACGTCGACATACTATGCGGGGTAAATGGCGTGCCGAAACAGAATACTTGTTTTTGTTCCACCTATTTAACGACTGCAAAAGTCATTATTATACTTATTTATTTTTTTTACAGAACAATGATGTTATTCGGGCATAACTAATACAAAGTTATGGTGGGTGCTCAAACAACATTCTATCTATCATTCCCACGATAGATCTTCAATCTGTAACGTGAATATTTTGCATATTTTTAGTTTTGTGTCAACGCTCGTTTTAGTTAAAATAAAATTTATTTGATCCATAATTTTTTAAAAGTAAGCAAAATCAGCTGGATATGGAAACATTTTTACAAGTCAGAGGATAACTGGAGGTTCACGTGTAAAATATTTGACCTCAACTTCTCCTTTAAACATCTACTAAATGTTCACTGGAGGATAATAAGAAAGAACTGGAACTGTAATGGAAAAATATATTTTTCCTTCATATCAATTAAGTATTATATTCTTATATTAGATGAGACTAACAATGATGTTTGAGCTTTGTCTAAGTTGTCATTTCATAAACCTTATTCCAAAAATAAAATCTGGTTCTAGTCCTTATATTCGGATCTATAAGGATCCTGATATTTAGAAGCACTTATTAACAACTCCTAAACTAAATTGTTCATTTATTTTCTCAGCAACTAAATGAGAATTTCGAGTTTTGTTACCCGTCGGAGATGTAGAAAATGTAAAGAATCTCAGAGGAAATAACTTTCTCTTAAAATTAATATGATTCGTGCATGATTTTGCTTCGCGGGCATATCTAACTTTAAAAGCAAATCACAGACCCGTAATCAGCGACCTAAAATTTAATTTAAAACAATTCTTGAATCCCGTCTGGTTTTATCAGTTGCACAGTGTAATCGAAGGAAATCGGAAAAAACTAAAAATGCAATTGCTTACATGCTAATCACTTAGAATAGGCTTAAATTTACCTTCACTACGTTTTCATTTCAGTACACTTCTTCAAATACCAATAGGCAATACTTTACCTACTGGGAATAAAAAGAAATGAATTGAAAATGACAACGTTATGCTTATACATCGAACAAGAGAGATAAAGAATGTGTGAGCATGCATTTGAGTAGACAGACAGATGGACGCGTTCAAATTGTGTCAAAAAAGAGAAAAAAATTACAATTCAAGAAGTAAAAGAGAGAGAAAGAGCAAATCGTTTATCCAACGAAAAAAAACGTAAACAAAAAAAACAAAACAAGTTTACAACAAAATTAAATGTCAAAAATGTATCTCAAAATAATCGTCAAATATAGTGTAGTTAGGTACAGAAAATTGCGACTACCAAAAAGAGTATTCATATTGGTATGAAGCTACTTCTTTATATTGTTTTTACATACAACAGATAAAAGAGAGCCAGCTGCTGTCACACTGTGAGAGTATAAAATATAAAACGATAACATTTTTCGTATGCAAAAAAAACAGCTGATGTAAATGATGCGTGACAGTGAAAGAGAGCAAGAGTGTAATTGCTGCATAAAAGAGATTTTTGCGTTTTGGGTCAATTTAAGAGTAATAAATGTGTCTTGCAATAACAAGAAACGACCTGAGTATTTTTTTCTTTTTTTTTTCATAAACAAACATGTAATGACGTGCCCAGTTTTGTATATACATGTTTTTTTTCTGTTGTTTTTCCATTTTCTTTTTGTTTTATTTTTGACATATGCTTTAGACATTCCATCACTTTCATCATATTTGGCATGACAGACATATCAATTTAATTAAACTGTGAACATGTTTTACAAAATTGTGACAAGTGACATACTCGTCGTAAGTTGGAACTCATCACAGATACTACAAACATTTGTTTTGTGTTGGCAACTTTGGTCATTTGAAAAAATATTTATAAAAATACTTTTTATAGTTAAATATAGATATACTTTTATATTATCATATTCAAAGCTTGAACGTAGTTTGAAAACTTTATTACTGAGCTCTTTGCATAGGCTCGCCATAATTTTTCCGGCCTAATTTCTGACGCTGGTTAAAATTTCGAATTGTCTTTTAAAACTTAAAATAAAAAATTCTAAAGTACAAAAAGCAATTCATGTATTTAATAAACAAAAAATAAAATATGCACATACATATGTAGGCACATAATTTTATCTAATTAAAAAAAAAACAATTCATGGGTTTAAAAAACAATGTAAAAATGTACATTCAATCCCAGATGAAGAGTGCTATCCTAAGGATGCCTGGTGAAGATATCGGGGCAAAAGGATGTTTTAAACGAAAGAAGTTTGCTATTCTGGAGAGGCAGCATCCTGAAATTGCTATACCGAGGGACAACATGCAACCAAAGTTTAGTTTTGAAAAACGATTCAAAATATTACTGATAAAAAAAAAATGGGAAGATATATCTTAAACGTTTAAAACAGTTCATATAATGGAAAATAGACTATTTGGGCCATGGGTAGATACACCAATGTCTTTCAAGCAGAAATATATGCAATAGATAGATAAAACATTGGTGAAAAAACCTTTTTTTTTACCAATAACTGGTTAAACGTTGGAGATATCAAAAAAATTGGAGATAAATAAAAAATTAGCCAAAATTTCCTGATAAAATTGCAAAAATTGCACAGGCGACTATATATTTTGTTATGTTTATATACTAAAAATTATCCGAAGTCAATGAAAATGGCAGAGAATGTTGTACTTTATATCCCCCTCAAAACCCATTTTGAGTTTTGTAACTACAAATAATTACAGTAACGTCTCCCAGTTGCAAATGTTTTGTCATATACTGTACATAAATAAACTTTATTTCAAAATAAAAATCAAAAAAATGATTTTTTACTTAACCCATTACTTCACCCCAAAGTAGATAGATCAAGAAAGTAACTTGAGAAAAAAATTGTTTTTGAAGCTGTCTCAGAAACAGCTCAGCGACAAGGCACCATATGACACCGCTAGGCATTACTGGGTTAAATATCTACATGCATAAAAAATTGACGCCAAATGTGTCCAGGTATGGGGCACATTCAGCGAAAATTACTTTTTCAGTTTGGGTTAAAAATATATATTTACGTCATGCTTAAAATCAAATTCTTTTGGTATTTAACAGCTAAAGAATTAATGTTTGTGATAAGCTTAAACATTTTTAGGTCCATTGACCAGTTTTCAAAATGTATAACTTTGAAAAAAGTGCCGAATCTATCCCAGTCTCCCCTTTATTCTTTCCACATTCGTTACCTTAAAGTGCTATCTGATATTTCGTTACATATAACCAAAACATATTTAAATCTAATTTTGCATACCCCCTTGATCAAAAAGTTCCCGGAATAAACACCGTGTGACGCTCCCATTCCCGTTCCGATTTGAGTTCTGGTTTTTTTGTTAAGTTGGTACATCTGCAAAAGTTACGTAGCCAAGAGTACATCTATCTCTGTGTGTGCTGGCGATTTTTTACAATTTTATTAAATTGTATTGTATTAAATTTTGCGTAAAAAACGGATTTAATGGTGCGCAAACGTTGGAAATGTTGGAAAAGTGTTTCGGCAACGATTCTCTAAAGAAAACGGTCGTTTACCAGTGGCACGAGCGGTTCAAAAGTGGTCGTAAGTCAATCAAAGATGATGAACGCAGTGGCAGACCATCGACATCGAAAACCGACGAAAACGTTGATAAAGTAAAAGAATTTTGGTCAATAACTGCAAATTAACCATCAGAGAGTATTATTTGGGCGTTATGAGGCGTTTGCGAGAAGCAATTCGCCGAAAAAGACCAGAATTGTGGACAGAAAACTCGTGGATTTTGCACCATGATAACGCACCGTCGCACAGTGCCATCATTATTCGTAATTTTTTAACGAAAAATGCAACAAATACCATCCAACAGCCACCGAATTAACCTGATTTGGCTCCCTGTGACTTTTTTCTGTTCAATCGATTAAAAAACCATTACGTGGAACGCGTTTCAGCAGCCGAGAGGAAGTAATGGAAAAATCGCAGGAAGCACTGATGGACAAACCGAAAACCGAAAATAAAAAATGTTTCGAGGATTGGATCAAGCGCTGGCATAAGTGTGTTGCAGTCGATGGGGATTACTTTGAAAGGGACAATATAGATTTAGATGAATAAACTTGTATTTGTAATTTTGTGAATAAATTCCGGGAACTTTTTGATCAAACTGTAAAATAGGGGAATAAACTGTAATATTTAAGTGAAATCAGTGAAACTGCGTGCCAACCGAAACAACTGAAATTTACAAATAAATTATGGCACCGTTACTTAGATAGTTCTAAGCTTCTGTACCATCAACTATTTTTCGATAGATGCTCCAAGTCGTTATAATAAGTCTCATAACTAATTTACCCATTATGACCATGTATTAAGTAATAACTTAGTATAACACAACCAAGGATGGCAGAGTGATAAGAAAGATTGATAGGATGTTAGTATCAACGAATTTTTTTGTGTGTGCTGACAACAAAAAGCTTCTTTCATAGTGCGGACACACGAGAGTGAATTTCGTTGAAATTCTGAATTTGAAATTTATTTTCACTTAATAAATTTTATATGTTTAAAAAATGTAAGGGAAGGGCTTGCAGGTTACCACTATTTTCAGGCTGCCATAACCTTAACTCCGGCTGGCTTCGACGTCAAAAGAGTAGTTGTCAATTTTAATCTACTTCTGGAGCAGATACAACAACTTGTGAAATAAATTGAAAAGTTAAAATTGTGTTTTTATCCTGTGCAGTTAAACATATTTACCGACAATTCAAGGTAAATATTTGTGCTATGTTGTTTTTTCATTTTTTAAACATAATCCAGCCCGAGTTCTAAACATATCATCAATTGGCATTTTTTTATTTCATGTATTCCAAAATGTCGGAATGTAGGTCGTAACCTTTGTTGGCTTGCAGGTTGCCACCCCATTCTTGTTTCGCTTGTTTACACTCATATGCCATTTTTCATGATTGTATTCAGTTTATAATTGTCATTGAGTCAAAAGTTGAGTCAAGAGTTTTTATTGCATTTTAGTGATATTTTCGGTGATTTTTTTTACGCTTTCATGATTCCGATGACGATTTGAAATGATTCAATTCGATTTTGTACTCATTTCCACTCATTTCTTTGTGTTCTCAGTCATTGAGTGTAAATAAAAGTTAATAAATTTTCTAAATCACTTGTTTTTACTTTTGTTTTTCCACATATTCAGCAATTTTTTAAGAAGCTATGGGGTGGCAAATTGCAGGCCTTTTCCTTATAAATCTTATATTTTTTCTGTTTTTTGAAACCTTGAAGGTTGCTAGTTGCTTTTGGCATTTCAAGTGCATTTCGTTGAAACCTTTCTAAAATTCAGAATTTCATTTGACAGTTTTTGCATGGCGAAACTCCGCACTTCAGACGCATTTTAATGAAATGCTAAATTTGCCTAAAATTCACTCTCATGTGTCAACGCTATTCATCACATATGTAGGAGTTAAAATAAAAATAAATTTTTTATTCGCTGCGAAAATACCAAAATCATGGGGTTCTAAAATGAGAATCCTATACATAATAGAGAAAATATGAGTACAGTCCCAAAATCAATGACCCCTCTGCAAAAGTTACTTATTTGTTATTTAATTTTATAAAGCGCAAAATTGTTATTCCTAAATATTCAGCCCGGTTCTGAAATCCGATTCTGTTCGGAGTCGGATTTGATTCCGATCAGAGGTGTTCTTAAATTCTATTAATCGGAATCGTTATCGTATTAATTTCGATCAGTTGCACGCCTATAGAATTTATATTTTATGGCAAAGCATCAAAATTTTCATTACAGCTTAGGGGTCGTTCACATATTACGTAACGCGCAAGGGGGAGGGGGATCCGAGAATTTGTTACAAAGTGTTACATGAGGGACGAGGGGTCATCAACTGCGTTATGTAACGTCGATTTTATACTAAGTATCAAATACAGACGACTTCAAAAATTCACTCGTTTATAGAATTAATTAATTCTCCCCCTGAATTCGAAAATCATGGCTAAATTTTTTTATGGATCATTTTGTGAGATATTGTAATTTTTTCAACTTTTTTGTAATTTAAAAATTATATCTCGGGCTAGAAATGTCCGGTTGTTCTTGAAACAACATGAAAGGTATTGTGGAAAGAAACATGTATAATCGGATCTTCAATTGGTTAACTGATTCAAAAGATATCGATATAAATAGGTCAAATTAAAAAAGAAATCAACCTAAATAGGCAAATGTGCAAAATTATCTTTGAAATTATAAAATGTACTTGAAAGTACATACCTGTATAAAATTTACTTGTAAATTATCAAAACATCCCTCGCTTATTTTTTATCGAATATTTGAAACAACTCTTAAAAAATGTAAGTAAAATAAATTTTACATTAGATAACATTTACGATTCATATTGATTATATTCTAGGGCAAACAAAAGACGGCACAGTAAAGCCAAGTGATGCTTGATTTCATGGAAAGGCATCTGGACTTGGCAAGAGGCTTTGCCAAAGGAGACCGCGTGCAAACAGAAGCCTTGTAGACGGAGCTTGCGGACTCTCTCAATAGCCGGTGGCTACCCAAAAAAATGTTGAAGGGTGGACCTTTAAATGAACTTTTGTATGTATTTATGAGGCTTTAACCCTAAACTTCACAAGAGAGCCCGATCGTCTCAAAAAAGTTGTATTGCTTTCACATTTTTCTACTTTTCTGCTATTTATAATAAAGAAAGAATCCATGGAATTTAGCGGTTTGAAATTTTTTTTATCAAATTTAAAAAATATTAAAACTTTTTCACAAGAATTTCTCAACTGAAGGAATTTGTTGAATTTTAAACTTGTGTCAGCACCGCTTGCATTTAGTTTGAAATATTTTTTTTAAGCCTTAGATTATATTATGCTTCAGTTCTTCTTATCGGTCATTTCCGAAATTTGGCGGTTCACATTAATTTGTAATGGGGTTTTTTCAACTCGCTAACTCAAACTACATATCTAATAATGCCATGATATCTTCGGGTCAGGCAAAACCAAATTAATTAGAATTTTTTAAGTTTTTTTTATATTAAATTTTAAGCGCGTAGTTAAAAGAACAGATAACCTTAATGGAAGTTTTTTTTTATTAGTAGTTATTTTTATATTTATTTATTCAGCTTCTATATATACCTTGCATGCATCATTGCCGGAGCCGGCTCAAGGTACTTTGCTACTTGCATACATTTGTCGTTTTGTATTGTATTGCATTGTATTAGAGAGGTTAATGTATTTGTACGTCGACCTATAAGATCTATTGTACGTCTCTCTTCTCTATCTAGTCTAATTTGCCTAGAGTGCCTCATCCAGTCCAGTCTTTTTTAAGAATTTGAGTATTGCGTCCGGATCTATAGATGCTAGTTCTGTACTGGGAACTTCGTACATACCCAGATATTTCATTCTTTTGTGGATCAGTGCTCCACACTGAGCTAAGATATGTTCTGATGATTCATCTTCCTCATTACAAAACCTACATATTGAGCTTTTCTCAACTCCTATTTTGCAAAGGTGTTCTCTGAGCCCGCAGTGCCCAGTCAAAATACCAGCTAATATGCACAGTCTGTTTTTGTTGAGACCAATGCAGAATGCGTATCTACTCTTGTTATAGTTACCTAGAACCGTTTTGGATTGCCTCAGTCCCACAAGATTATTAAAGACTTCTTGCCTCTTGTTCTTCTCTTCCTGCCTGAGTACTTACTTCCCTGATTACGCTATCTCCTATTCCACAGAAGGGTTCAGGTCCACGAAAGAGGTCGCTGCTCCCTTTCTAGCAAGCTCGTCTACCTGCTCATTGCCCTCTATTTCTTAAGCTTGCTCAAACAGTCCACACCAGTTTAAAGGTGATTTCAAAGGAGCATAATGCTCGAATTGCTGCCTGGCTATCCGACATAATAGCGATGAATGCATTGCACACATATATCGATTGCGTGAATTTCAGCTTGAAAGATGCTAGGATATTTCCCCATCGGCTCAGAGTGTTTGATTCTTGGCCCAAATACTCCTGCCCCAGTTCCACCCTCGGTTCGTGACCCATCTGCATACCACTTAATCGTGTGTTCTTTGAGTGTGTAGTTATGTTCTACACTCTTCCATTCATTCTTAAACTAAGTTTTGCAACAATGTGTTTCTCAAAACTATACCGTGTGTCCATTCTGTCCTGGGGACAGTCCAAGAGATAGTTGTCTTTCGCCGGGTTATCTCGGTTTTCAGGCCCTATAGGGAGCCCCGTTAACCTTACGATTGATACTTTGGAGGTACCCTCTATCACGAGGTGTAATGAAGTGAGCTCCAATAGTATCTCCAGTGCAGCAGTCGGACATGTTCTCATCGCTCCCGTTATACAGATACATGCCAACCTTTGAACTTTTCCTAATTTAGCTTTCGCTGTTTTTAGTTAAGTTCTCCTTGTCCACGCTAATGCTCCATATGTAATGATTAGCCTTGCCATCATTGTGTACATCCAGTGCAGTACACTTGGTTTACATCCCCAGTTTTTCCCTGCTAGCCTTCTGCATACCATTAGAGCGCGAGTGGCTTTACTTGTCACTGCCTCAACATGCGATTTCCATGTGAGTTTACTACTAATACTAAGCCCAGTTACTTTACCTCTTGCTTTTGTTCAATAACCTCCCAAGCTAGTGATATTTGTCGTAAGTATAGCAGAATAAATGTCGGAAGTATTTCCCTGTTCAGGAATTTTTACACCAATGGGCCTACATCAAATAAGAAACGTGCTAAAGTACTCATAAACTTGGATCGAATCTACATAAGCAGAGTAATCTTTGTTCTTACAGGACACTGGTTCATTGGCAATCATGCCTGCAGACTAGGTCTTCCTGTTGCAAAAAGATTATTTAAAGGTCTGCACTGATTGGCCCAGAAATTCCGCAGACTTGCACCCCATCGAAAACGTTTGGGCCAGGATTCAGCAGTTAGTATCCTCAGAGATCCCCAGTCCAGAAAGACAACAGTTAATTGCCAGAATTAAGCAGGAGTGGATCTCCATTACGGACGAAAACATCCTTGTTTTTGTGTGATAGCTTCGACGAATGCATGAGCTAATGGACGAATGCATGAGCTAATGGACGAATGCATGAGCTAACAGCCTTGAAAGTTTAATCGATGGCGAAAAATTTTCACATTGAGGTTTTACAACGCTTTACCTTAAGTCCGTCTTTAGGCGATCTTGCCGGTTAGAGGGTTAAAGAAATATGTAATGTTTGATCAACCGTGGGTTCACTTAGCTGTAGGACAATGGTCCTAAGCATACTTCGAGGTTAGGTTTGAACTATCTACAGTGAAAAGAAAAAAGGGATATAAGGCCTTATTTCAAGTTTGCAATTGCTGTAAATTTTGCCAGTTTTTACTGTAAGCTGAATAAATATTTTAAGTTTTTTTCCACATTAAGCTATGCTTTACTCGAATAATTCTTACTTACACCCCTGTCCGGAAACTTTTCGACGGTAGTGTACATGCATATATACGGGTACGCATTTTTTGCACAAGTATCTATCTACATACATACATAGTTCAACAATTCATTCAACAGGTGTTTGCATTTATATATGTGAATGCA
Source organism: Toxonevra muliebris (assembly GCA_963691655.1). Taxonomy (NCBI): domain Eukaryota; kingdom Metazoa; phylum Arthropoda; class Insecta; order Diptera; family Pallopteridae; genus Toxonevra; species Toxonevra muliebris. The sequence goes on from OY829326.1 coordinate 96,511,274, forward strand.
ACAGCAATGACAACAGCAAACAAATTCAGCACATAAACATCTGTTTAGCGTGTCAAATGTACAGCAAGTTTATTTACAAACATTTAGCACAACAAAAAAAAAAAGAAGAGGGTCAATGAATTCGAAACGTGAATACAACCATTCGAACAGGCACACATTCGTATACTTAAATATTCGTTGGTATCGGGTTCAGTATCACTATCAAATATCGTTTTAAAACGTCATCGCACTGATAGCGATTGGGAAAAATTATATGAATGAAATGTTTATGAATATGCATGTATGTAAGTGTATATATACCCCATGAATAAGTATCGTGAACGATATTTGCATTATCAGTACACAGAATTTCGTTTGTAGTACAATCATATGGTAGTATGTAGTAAAAATGTATAGTATTTGCATACAAATAAACGTATCACTATTTATAGCAGCTACTTGATAAATAATTTGCCTGATTTAGTATTTATATTTTTACATATGTACGTATGTATGTAGATTTAATCAATTGTTGTTACTGTCATTCTATACATGTTCGCATTGTAATCAAAAGTTATTGCAGAAGATTGAATAGCAAAGCCACGGGCTTTTCCAGTATAATTCGATTTGTTTTAACTTATTAAGTGGATCAGGTTACGATTATTATGATTTATTTTAGCTGCTTAGTAGTTGTTGTTTTCCTACACACAACTGTCTAGCGATTCTTTGACGTAAAATATATCAAAGTTTGTTTTAAATGAGTTTATGATTGTAAAAATGCGCATAGAGAATCAGAAATTGAGTAATAACATTCTTAATGGAATTATCAACTAATTTTAATAGATCTTTATGACGTTTTGGTAGCTCAAGATTCTTTTATGGAAACGTATCGTAGCTTATCTTATCGTTGCTAACTGTCACACATCAGTGATATGGGAAATTTGTGCAAGTGATTTCCGGAATCGTATCGTTAAATTACACTGTGTGACAGTGAAAATATACTTTCCTTGAGATATAGCTCAAACTATAGGTATAGTCAAGCAAATAAAAACTGCATACTCAGAATTTTAAATTGACCCTCAAAATCTGGACTTAGGGCCGTAAAACCCATTTTTGATAGGTTTAAGCATATACTTGCCCCTAACTTTATTTCTATTTATCCGACGAGTCAGTTTTTATATTTCATTCAAAAGAGGACACTTAGTTGCTTACAATGATATATAAATTGGTAATATATTTTATGAAATACCAAAGCTACAAGGCAAAATATAACGAAAATAATTTTTTTATATTTTTTCATTTTGAATGGCGTTTTAAACGACTATTTTGTTAACCAGTGTATATATAAAGGTATAAATAAATAAATAAAATTTAATTTTGTTTCCTACGAGTTAAAAATTTTCAAAACCCATTGAAGTTTGATTGAGATATTTGACTTCAAGCACCATATACTGGAAAAAAATACGTACATTTTTAAGCTGCTGTATTGTATACTTAAATAGTTGGAGTAATACAAAAAAGAATTTAAAAAAAAGTTATATAACTGATTTAAAAATCCAATTTTGGAGCCAACAAAAAAATTTTTTTTTTTTAATCAATTAATATTTTTTTTTTCCACATGGAAGCCTAAAGTAATTGCAACAACAAACTACTTTATTATTTACTTACGTAGTGCTAGTGGCTTGATTCTAATGCAAAAAATCCAGTTTTTGCATTATTCTAGGAATATTCCAACTCCTCATAATCATTGGCGTAACTAGGTAGGGGACTGGGGGGTAGGGCCCACCCCAGCTGGCTCTAGGCCCCCTAGAAATAATATGGCAAGAAAAGTAAAGTCCAAAGAAAATTATTAATTTAAAGTTTAAATAAAAACTTACATTCATTAAAAAATTTGAAATTTGATTATCTATGAAAAAAAAGAAAAATTTTTGTTTACTTTTCGAGTTTTTGCTTTTGCAGCAAAAGCTATGATGAATACTTAAAGCAGTAAAAGATTATTAGTTTCTACAACAAAATTTATAACATTTTCTTATTCTTTTAGACATCAATTATTCATTATGCGGCGGTTATGCAAGCAATTTTTTGATTGTCCAATTAAAATTTTTGATGTGTAAGCATCTTTTCACGTACCAGGGGAAAAAATTTGACTTTTGAGTGATTTTGAAATCGCATTATGCTTGAGCTGTCCTGTTATAAAGACTTTGGTTAAGAGCAACCATGTTACAGGAAAGGTTTTCAAATGAATCAATTATTAACATTGAAAACAAATTTGTTAAATAAAAAACAGCAGAAATAGTGTTAAATATATTTTCTGGGGGGCCTGGCCTCCCCTAGAGAATTATCCTAGTTACGTCATTTCTCATAATTTTTAACAAGAAATCATTTTTGCAAAGACAGCATAATAGTTTCATCGGCTATTTATCGGAAAAGGGGGTTTAAGCCCCCATTTTCAAGAGGAAGGGTAGGAGATGGAGGAGAAGTGAATACTCAAAAATTGTTTATCTCTTTGTACTTAAGAATTTTGCTTCAGACATCAAATCCGTATCTCTTGAAATAAAGAAATTTTTTCCCCTGAAGACTTCATTTTTTCGACTTCAGGTCCATATTGAGAAAGAACTAGGTGTGATGGAGAAAAACTGAGTACGCAGTCGCAATCAGCGGCCCTAAATTATTATAAGACCGGTAGAAAATCTCGTGCATAAGGCAGATGTTGGAATTTCGTTGCACTGTGCTATCATTTAGAATGCTGTGCTTGGCGCGATTGTACCCACGTTACACAAGAAAAACATTCATAATTTTTGACTTAATATAGTGCCATGAGATATTTTTACACCAAAATTTTTGCCGATAAGTAACAGTTATAATGATTTTAAAATAATTTTTTTGCGAGGCGCAGATCATTGTTAAAAATTCATTTGTTTATAAAAATCTGATTATTTTACTAATATCTAAAAAGTTTTATGTTAATAACTTTTAATATTTTGTAAAGCCATCATTTAAAATTAATTTGAACTAAGAATGGTTAATTTTTATTAAACCATTCAATAAAAAAAATTTAATTTGAAAAAACAGCTACGTTTTGAAATTTTTTGAGAAGCCGACTAAAAATGTTAAAAAAGTCAGCCACACCTCAATGGATATTGAAAATTTATAGCTCGTTCGAAATAGAATTGAATGCAATTTATTTTAGTATACTCTGATATATACACTGGTAAATAAAATAGTCGTTTAAAACGCCATTCAAAATGAAAAAATGTAAAATTTTCTTAGGATTATCTTTATGTTTTGCCCCCTAACTCCGATATTCCTTAAGATATATTAACAATTAAATATCGTTGTAAGCAGCTAAATATCTTTTTTTCAAGTATATGCTTTCACCTATTAAAAATGGCCCTAAGTCCAGATTTTGAGGGTCAATTGAAAATCCTGAGTAGGCAGTTTTTTTCTGTTTGCCCCCCAGTTTGCCAGTGTAAACCTCGAAAAAAGTTTATTCAAATTTTTGTTTTTTGTTATTAAAAATATTACGATATATGAAATTTTGTAAATCAACTGTAGAGGATGGAGAGAATTACGCAACAACACGGTTCTGATCCGCAAGAGTGTGAAAATGATAACCGAAATTTAGGGGAATACTGGAAAATCGACTGGGAATATCGAGTATTGAAATAAATTTTAGAATATTGATCTGGGCACACTGTAAAAGTCCACCCATTACATGGAAAGGCTACACTGTGCCAATTGGGTTCCATAAGCCATCGCTGAAAAGCGGTTATACTGAGGAAAAACTCGTTAGAACTAAAGTTCATCCTACAAAAATAGTAGAGGAGTGTACCCGGGTATGAGACAGCACCAGGTATGAGACAGTCGATTTTTTACATCAATCAATAACAATATTGCCGATCTGACTACTATTAAACTTTTCTTTTGACATGAGCCAGTTTTTATGGTAACACCGAAGTGAATAGACTTATTGCTTGTATCAGCTGCAAACATCTGTGTGAAAATCGATCCCAAATTTTTTTTTTGATTTTTTCAAAGTAGTGTATTTTCGAGTGAATTAATTGCATTATCATTTAGAGTTTTATGTATACTTTGCGATCCAATTTTGGATTATTCCAATATACGGTCGGAAACTATTTTTTTTGATATTCTCAAAATGGCATTATTTTCCGGGTATGAGACACAGCATTTCACCGGGTATGAGACGCCACTTAACTACTGTTTTGATCCATTTTTTTGTATTTTTATGTCAACCCCAAAAAAGAAAATCATTTATCAAATGCATCACATGCAAGCGGCCTGATCATTTGAAGTTTGCAAACATTGCGACCGCGATTTTGATGAAGAAAACAATGGCTAAGAGGGAGATGATGAATAAAAATTGTCATTCTTTTATATTGGTCACTGAAGACCTACAATATAAGTAAATTTATATTTATAAATAGTTATAAAGTTTTTACTTCATATTTCCCAACTTTTAGTGGATTTTTTTTTTTGGCAAAAATACCCATCCTCAGGAGAATGGAATCAATACACCTATTTCGGATAAAAATTGCGTATTTTCATTACCTTTCCGACAGTATATAAAACATCCGATTTGGTTTAACCAGTGAAAATTTATGGCTCAAAAATAAAACCCATCTCATACCCGGAAACACTTATTTAAAAACGAGCTCCGAAGCCTTGAAAAAAGAAGATACATAAATTCCCGACATTAAATGGCATCGTGACAATAATAAAATTCAATTTATTTGCACGCAATTTGTGCAACAAAAAGTGTCCTTTGTTGCCATTCTACTCTTCCATTTTACAGCGATCTCGCCCATTTCCGCTTTGCTGCTTTATTCATGCTTCATCTCGACTCCACTGCTGCTATTGCTGCTGCCAATTTCACATCATCCACACAATATTGAAACCCCAGGCAAAGTCGCTTACCTTAACCCCAATGCAATGTGGGGTGCAATCAACGCTGATGACGCTGTTTGTCGTTGTTGCAGTTGTTCGTGTTGGTGCATTTTGCATTATGCAAATTACTGCAGGATATAAAGGAAAAATTGTTGCACTGCAGCAATACAACAACAGTAGCAGCAGCAACAAGCACCAAACGTCACCACTGTGACTGTGAAGCGGTGCGACATATTTGTAAGGATTTATTTCCAATTGGAGGTAAGGCATTGTCACGTGACATATGCACACATACAAACAAGAAATAGCACGAAGGACCCCTTGGCGGGACTGTAAGGGGATGATGATATATTGTTGCTGGTTAATTTCAATATTTGCGCAATTGAAATTCTTGGCGTTGTCGTTCTGGTGTGCATGTGTGTGTATATATTTGAGCAGTTGCTGCTCGCTTTTTCGCAATCATCATTACCGTCGTTTCTTTCGTGCTTTATATCTATTGACCTTATTCGCCTTCGAGCGTGTGTATGAAAAATTGAGAAATTTTGAAATGCAAATATTAAAATTAATTGCATGCAACATGAGAAAGAAAATTAGTAACAGAAAGAAAAAAACATTATTCATTTTTATTAATTTTAATAGTTTAAATAAGTATACCTAGTTACATATATTTCAAAAATATTAAGAGTCGCATCATCATTCATATTCGTCATCAACATCATTAATGACATCGTTGGCATCCAACCACCAATTAACTCAATTTATTTACACTTACAACAAACAAACAAGTAGACAAACCTACAACAACTGCAACAACACAGCAACACTTAAGCCAATTATGGCAATAAAAAATAAATAATAAAAAAAATCCCACGCAGTGTTGTCGTCGTGTCGGTCGGTCGAACTTATGAAATTATAAAACCATATTGCAATGTCTACTACATTTTTATTTTTACATAATAACTACAGATATACATATACAGACATATATAGGTATATTTATCATTAAATTAAATTATTAATTTTTAAATTAATCTAATTTGTATCTATTTATTTGTACATAGAAGATAAACCATTGTAGTCTATGTATTCTCTTGCGTGCGATAAATTCAATTTAGTATTAAACTAATTACTACAGAACCAACCATTTTTGTGGGACAATTTGGTCAAGAACTGACTGCCCACTAGAATGGGGCTCTACGAGTTTCTTTTCTTTTTCTTTTTCCTCGTTGACGCTACAATCTATGACCGGTCTTGGCTGCCTTTTTTATGCGCTTGGCTATGTCAGTTTCGACGTATAGACCATGCTGCTCATAGCTTTAATAAACACCGATATATATGAACGTATTGAACCATCGATCCTACGAACTATCTTTCTTTCAGATTTTTATAACAACTTTTCATTATTATCAAAGCTGGATAATTTCAATTCCAGTACAAGTTTTCAAGTGCTTCTTCAATTCATTTGAGGAATTGCCTATTTTAAGTTACAAGTTATAGTCCAGTAATGGAATTGAACATTTTTCTATTACCATTACTGAGGAATTGAAATGTTAATTTCTAAACTAAAAAATTCCCAACAGTAGAATTGGCAAACAAACTTACTTTCATTACAAGGAACTGGATATGTTAATCACCCATTTTAATTCCAAGGAATTGTAATTGAATTGAATTGGAATTTAATTCATAAAGTAATCATTACTACTCAGCTCTGATACACATGTCTAGTTTCTATAGAACCTTACATATAATCAACACAACTCATTTTTCTTCAAATACTTTTTCAATTCTTTTGAGTAATTGCATATTTGAAATTACAAATTATGAATCAGTATTGGAATTGAACATTTTTGCAATTTACATAGAATTAAAATTGAGGACAAATTTAATCCTTAAGGTAATCATTACTGCCCAGCTTGTGCCCTCATCGTTTACGTCTCTGCGCCATATTATTAATGGAATAAGCACTGAGACGTGGAATCTATTGTGCCCGTCAGGAGTTTATAGCAACTCTATTAGTACTAGGGACTTCAAAATTCTGTCTGGCATTTGGTTAGGTGTTTTGTAGTTTTTACAGAATTTAACCTGCAATGCCCTGTTAGGACAAATCTTATTATTCTAAGATTCCATTTTTGCCAAATTCATTCATTCTTTCAAGCGTTTTAGGTTGTAGTTCCATAATAGCGTTTTCGAATGTCTGGAGCCTTTCCACATAATGGTTCCCGATCGGAGTAAGAAGTTTCCATGCCTTTCTTTCCTAGCTTTTCAGCAACTTTGTTATGCCCTGAAACTGAGAGGATCTAAACTCGATTTTGTGAGACAAGGATATATAATTTATCAAGGAATTCCACACCATTTATTCTCGTTTACCGCTAAATCCAGTCGCCGAGGCTCCTGTCCTTGGTTGGAGAATGCTATGCTTCAGCGTATGCAAGACTTTTGCACAAAATAGTGCTGGAAATATCGATAATTGCAGATCGAACTATTTTCAGCAGTTTAAGATTGAAAAAGTCCCACGATGGGGAATGACCTTGTCTGAAATCTCGTTTGGTATCAAAACGAAGAAATTTCAGTTCAAATTTTCACTAAGAAGGTGTTATCGATCCGTTTCATTTTGTGAATCCAAATTAGCTTCATAGAGATACCAAAACCAGATATTGCGATATGCAGGTGGTTCCTAATCGTGCTGTAGAAAACTCGAATACGTGGTGGGTGCCGATCGGTTCTTCTTCTGTATTTTCCAGAGTTTGGCGTAGAGTGTAATCAGCTTATTGGATTTTAAATTTTGCACACAATTCGCTGAATAGTTTTGTATGCGATATTATTTATTTATTAGTAGGGAGCAGATTTTGTGGACCTAATAACTAAGAAAAAGTCAAAACAAAATTGAAAAAAAGGCAGAAAAAGGCGCTCAAACCACAAAAAAGGACAGCATAAAACTGAAAAAAAATTCAAGAAAATAGTTACAATTTAAATATTTTTTATTTTATTCAAAAAAAAAAAAAAAGTGTTTAAAAACGAAGTTTTATATCTATATTTATATAGAAATTTATATTTTAAGTACTTAGTACTTTTTAAAAAAAAAATCTTAGTTCGTATAGTAAAGGCATTAAAGCGCTTATTTACATAAAAATTTGAATTTTCAAACCAAAGAAAACGGAGTTTGAGTACCCAAGGCTAATAAAGTTGTCCATTTTTTCATGTGCGGTACGGCGTCAGTTTCAAAAAGCAAAACAAAAAATAAGTATGTAGTCGTCAAATAAAGTTGAAGTTGCATTTACGTATCTCAAAAGCTTTGTCGGTCTTTTCATCAATAGAAACGAAAATAGGTCTTCTATTTATTTTGGACCGGATTTCATAGCAGTCTTAAACATAATTTTTTCGTACTGCGGACTCATTGGAAACTTTCGCCTTTATGTATTTCTCAAAACAGCTTTAGAATTTTGGACTGTGAAGTATTTTCAACGATACGTTCCACGTCAGAATCATTTCGGTAGGTTTGCCGTAAAATTCATTTGTCTCACATGATAAGTTACCATTTGCGTAGTCTATGTTTAGATTTACCATCTTAATATGTTTCTATAGGTTTACGTCCTACTGCACATAATATTTTTTTTTCATGACAAACGGAACAAAAAAAAATTTTTCCATTTGCAGAAAAAATTTCATTCACAAAATATCGGCCATTAAAAATATATATTTGGAATCAGGGGGACTTGAAACGCGTATATATTTTATCAACCATCATGTAGGATTTCGCAAAAAAAAGAAGAGAATTCCTCCTAAACCGCTCTCTGTTTATCAGATTTATTCCACGGTGGTTGATGCAAATTATGTCGTTTTTGCCTCCAATCTTAACCTTTAACTATGGAGGTGAATTTTATACCTTTTAACTTTACTAAAAAATTTTAGTAAAAAAAAGGTTTTTTGATAATTATTTGTTCTTTGAAAACAAGCTAATAACATTTTTAATTAAAATAAATCTAAAATTTGAAAACTTTTTTTTTTTAAGTTCAATAAAACTGGCACTTTATTTCACAAGGTGAAGGTTAAACAACTCAGCAGGCAGGTCATCTGCACCCTCAGCCTTATTGTTTTTCAACTGCGCGAGGGCTGTTTTGACTTCGTCCTAGTCGGATGATGATGTGTATACTTCGCCAGTGATTGGGGTTTCTTGACCCAACCCTCCAAGCAAAAAGTGCTCTCATCTTTATTAAGCAAAGTCTGTCTATAAGATGGTAATCGTGGCGTAAGTGGAATGTGCTAAAATGATGCACAGAGTGCGTGGGTTTGATTCCCAGTACGCTCGAAAAAATTAGAAATATAAATTTGTTTACACGGCACACAGTGCCTGGGGAGGAAATATCCGTAAATAATTAGGAAAGGGTTTTATTCCCAACCTATTTTTCTCTAAACATTGTTTTCTCAAGAACCGTTCAATCGATCAAGTTTAAATTTTAATACATATTAATTAAACTGAAGAATGAAATAAATGAAATTAAATAGATGACTACATTTATTAAACATTCGAAATTTAATTCCAATTTATTTGACGAAACTTATGTTTTTAAGTTTCAACAGCAGCTAAATAACGTTTAATTCACCCGCCAGATTCGTTAATTACTTGTCGAAACTTTTTTCATTCTTTTAATTTAATGTTTTTTTTCTCAAGTTTTGCGGTGAAAATTTCAAGAAACCGAAACGTTTATAACTTCAACATGAGTAAATTTTTTCCAACCAGTTTGTTCTAAACGTTCTTCAATAACACCCTGCAACACATTTATTGACATAAGTTTTTGATTCGGATTCTACATTAGTAAGGTTAAGAACTTTTTATTTGAAATTTTTGTCGTAAGACTGAGTTTAAAAAATTTTAAAAATTTAAAAAAACTATCGACTCATTCTAATTTCATACATATTTAACCCTTAAATTCGTCCGATTTCAATTAAAACATACATAGAGGTAGTATTTGTAATTCCATAATTTGTTATCACAGCAATAAATTTTGTTATATTAAAATTCAAAAATAAAAAAACCATCTTTTAAGTTTGTGCTTAAAAATTTTTGCAAAACATGCTTTCGAGTTAAAAATAACTATAACTATACGATAGTTGGCATTTCTCCATTTCTTAAATTGAATTTATAAAAATGATCTTTTCGAAAAAAAATCACATACTTTTTAATTTGAATAATAGTGAAACTTTCTTTATATGATACTTTTTTCAGACGATGCAAATATGCACAGTGGCGGTTCTAGGATTTGGGTTTGGGGGGAGAGAGGCGGGCTCATTTACTAAATTAAAATAAATAATTATCAAACTCACTATCGACCAAAACCCAAACCTAGATTTGGTGTAACTAGTGTAAAATTGTTATCAAATACAGGCCAAAAATTAAAAGATAACTGGAACAAAACTGAGACCAACATTCAAAATAAAATCGGATAGAAATTTAGGCAGAAATTTCGACCAAATTTCAAACTAAAATTCAAATACTTTTTTCAGATCGAAGTTCAAACCAAGAAAAGAACCAAATTCAGATCAAAAATCTGGATCAAAATGAGACCAAATTCAGATCAAAATCTTGATTATGACTTTTCTGATGGATTTATATTGTTAAATGATCTATTTGGAGAAAATTTTAATTTCCTTTGAGAAAAAATTTTGATGAAACAATTTGATACATCTCTATTTTTTGACTCATTTTTGGTCGAAAAAAACCCGAAAAAAAATTAAATTAAGATTAACAGTTGATTTGGATAGTACTTTACACGAATTTTTAAATATATATTGATGTCACTCTTAGCATCGCTATCACTATTAATATCGGCCTGGTGGTGAGTTTACGATCTCACAACTCCTTAACCAAGCACTTCATTTTTAGGAAAAATTAAATAAGTTCTTTAAGCATGTTATACATTACTCAAAATGTAAATATATCTTAATTTGACCAAAAAACCAATACATTTTAAATTTCAACGAGATCCATACACGCTTTCGGGTACCGGGCAACAACCGGTTAAAAAAAACAAGGTTCAGACCACGGATCAGACCAAAATTCCAACCAAAATGAGATCAAATTCAGGTCAAAACTCAGACTAAAAACCCAAAATTCAGACAGAATCAAAACCAAAATCAATTTTAAAATTCATACCAGAATTCAATAAAAAATTTAGACCACAACTCAGACCAATAGTTAGACAAAACATTAGGCCAAAGGACAGGAAAGTGACCTAAAATTAGGATTAAAGACTAGTGGGAATATCTGATAAATATTTACATCAAAAAATTTTAATTTAAATTAAACAAAAAATAGACCAAAACTCCTGACGAATTCAGACCAAATTTTTCAATAAAATTCCGATCGATTTCGGACCGAAATTCAGACCAAAATAGTATCAAAATCAAGCCAATTCAGACGAAAATATATACCCCAACTCAGACTAAAAGTTAGATTAAAACTGAGTTAAAAAAAGATCAAACGCTTGTCTGCAAACGCTGGAAAGCAAATTAAAATTTAATCCAAACATGGACTAAAACTCAAACCAAATTCAGAATAAAATTCAAACTAAAATAAAACAAAATTCTGTCTTAGAATCAAACCAAAATTCATATCAAAAACGGGCAAAAACGGAAAAGTTTAACCAACATCAGACTAAAATTCAGTACAAAATTCAATCCAAAAACTAGACCATTATCAAGCTTTCTAAAAGTACGACATTTATAAGCTGGCGTTGAAATTGTAGATTTAATGTAGTGTTCCAGTTTTTATTGTTAAAAATGAATTTATGAAAACATTAATTTCTTTGAACAAACACACATTGTATTATCATCCCCTTTCTATAACATGTAAGCAACATTGTACAATATATAAAATATATTTTAGACCTCTCATCTTGCTATATTTCAATAAAGTCAGTCTCCCACTATCACCCGAATATCAAACGTCTTTTCTTGCGTCATACCTCGGCGTAGTTTCGTAGACTCACCCTACAACCCGCATTTCAATGTACAGTCCACTTACGCAGTTACCATTTACTGCCACATGTAGTCTGCATGTATTTAATAACCAGTTGCACTGCAACGTGCATCCCATTGGCACGCCCAGCATGGCGGCTAATCAGAATTGATTCCAATATCCGACCGCATTTTTAATATTTATATTAAATTATTATTGTTAAAATGAAATCTCGTATAATATAAAATAATATTTTCAGTCCTAAAGTTTTTCGTTTGTTGAAGTAAATACTTTTCACTGCTGATGGCTTTTTTTTTTGGAAAAATCTAAATATTTTTGATTTCTCAAAAATGACTGTTTACTATAAGATTGTCGGATGCTGGGGGGGAATCAGCCCCTATAGCCTCACCCCCTGGATACGCTACTGAATATGCATCAAAAATCATTCAAGGGTTAAAAGATTGAACCAGAACCCTCCAAAACCCTCTTCTAAATACTGCCTTCCAGAGGATATTACAAAATAAAATTTAAACAACTGAGGACTCCACGACTTGGTGCTCCTCAAACACTCTATATTATAATTTAACACAAAAGAAATCGCGCTGTAGGTACGGCGTAAAAATATGTATCTCTTTCATTCAGCTACACACGTATTTATAATCGTTGGCTATGTCTAGCGATGATTTGAATATTGTTTGAAATTTCGTATGTGAACTACCCCCATGGATGGGACAAATTTTAAGTGCCAGATCCGCGCTAATGTACACTAAGTTCTTTAAAGCATTTAAATGCTCGTAAATAAAGAAGTAATCTTCATTCCAATTATTAGGAAGAGCACTGAGTGTATTTGATTTTAAAAAGGCTGTAGTCAGATAATAATTTTCTGCTCACTTAATTTATTGGGATTATTGATTGAGTATAATAGACGACCGGTTCCCTTTTTTCAGAAAATGTCTGTGACAAATGAACGAGGATTCACATGGCGTGTTTGTGGTTTTTATCAAAAGCATTTTAAAGATTTACAAATTGTGAGAATTAAGCTTTTACTGTCATAAATTTTATAAAATTCAAAATTGCACTTGACAAGCAGCAAATTTTGTGAAAATTGTTTATGCCATCACCAACACCAGCAAAACATTTTTCATAAAGGCTAAAACAACAACGCATATAGATATAAATAAATGCCATAAAGTATACAAACTTATGAGCATAAACAAATCGAATGTGTGTGTGTGTATGTGTGTGAACATCTGCAATTTTGTAATTTAACAGATTTCCTTTGATATTTTCTACTTCTACACACAAATTTGATGAAATTTTGCTTGAGAAAAAAGATTTACACAAACGTAAGAAGATATTTTGTCATGTCAAAAAGCCAAAGAAAGGATATTACGAAAAACATACACAAACATAAACATATAGATAGATAGATACTTGAATATGAAAACTTAATGAAAAGGAATTTTACTTTGGAGTATGTGTAGCTGAACCGACTTAACGAAATTTTGTAGGTATTGTATTTTGAAGACACTCGAGCTTGTGCATGACGATGTTTGATATATTGTTAAAATAATTAAATTTATTAGAGTGCAGTACACTACAGAATGCAAATCCTTAAGGATATGTAATCAAGCAGCATGAAATTAGTATATGCGTGTGTGTAAATATATGTATAAAGTTGAGTCTATAGATAACGAGATTTTCAAGTGTAGTTAGGTGGGTACAAGTGCATAGATACTTGCATAAGAATAAGTGTATTAAGAAGTATTTTGTTTAAATTTTAATTGATTTTTGTATTTAATATTTGAAATTAATTCTTCTCAAAAAAAAAAGGATTTACTAAATATTGAGTAGTATGCTTTTAAAACGGTTTGCATACTTAAGTTTTATATAATAATGACTTAATAGTATATACATGCAGTACAAGTAAAGCCTTGCAGCATCTTAAATACGCAATTTAATAAAATAAGGTTGGAATTGAAGAAAAGGGGAGAAAGTTTCACTTCGCTAAGGAATTTTTGAGGCAGGCTTCAACTATTGAAATTATAGTGTAAATTCTTAAAAATTTTAAAATTTTTTGATCGGGGTGAAATTTTGCACATACTTTCCTGCCCCAACGACGCAACTTTTCACCACTAATAGAATCCAGTCATCGAACCACCATAGGTTAGGTTCAAGGGAAGTGCTCAGAAAAACTGAGCGTTCACGGGGGCTAAAAATTTGATGTCCGTATACTTTGTGAAAACCTCAACTTGCACGAAACAGATCTTGTTAAACATCTATCCATCTTGGAAATACTTAGTACTCCTAATGAACCTTACAAGATCTGTTGACGGGATCTCCGCCAGGTCCTCCAGTTCTTCAAACAGTCTGCCTCGTAAGAAATGAGATTGGGGCATTCACAGAGGAGGTGGTGGATTGTTTTATTTTCTTCTGCAGTAGCTTGGTGCTGCGACTTCAATCTTCAAAGCCATTGCACCAACAACACAAAAGCCTGTAAGTACTCCAACTAGAACTCGAGTTTGTTTTCTCTCTAAACAGAGGAGGTTCTGAGTTCTTTTCTTATCAAAAGAAGGCCATAAATTTCGGACTATCTTATAGCCGCTCCTCAGTACTTAAGGCTGCTCCGATACTCGCTAGCTCATCAGCTTTATCGTTTCCTTCAATATTACTATGTCTGGGAACCCAGGCGGCAAAATATTGTAGTTTTTAAGACCAGATGATTGGAAAAAAATTAGTTTCACACTAGTTTTGTTGAAACTTTTTAAAAATTAGATGATTGTGTAGAGTAGAAAATATATCTTTAGTTTTCCACAGGAAGTTTTCTTTAAGATGTACATAAAATTTTTACTGCCTTAAGTGTTTAAGTGCTCAGAAGATTACACCCAAAAATCAATACGGGAAATATAAACAAATTTCCTTCATTTAAAGGTCAAAATTTTATTTTAGGTTGCATTTTCTCCAAGCAAAGTCACATTAAGATTGCTCACCACATTTTTAAGTTATTGTTCAGGATTCTCCATAAAACCTCCCAAGAAGCCTAAAATAAACCAAAAGTTGTATTTTTAGTTAAGTTTTCTCTATGGATATTTCGTTGAGGTTACTCTTAGGATACCAAAGTTATTGCTTGAAGCCCTATTTTGGGCACTACTGAATTAAAATAAGGCCCGCAAAAAGCCTAAAGTATGCATCTATTTTTTAGGCAAAAGCCATTGGATAAGCATTCTCTACCTAGTTTCGACATTCATTTTACTGTGTTCGGTATACTATAGTTCCAGAGGCGTCACTAATATGCTGTGAGTCAACTAGAGAACGAGCCCAAAATATCTCTTAGGTGAGAGGCTGTCAATAAATTTTGTTTTTCCGCTTCTATGTCTTTTCGAAGTATACTTAGTCAATAAATTATTGGCGAATTTCAGATATGTGTGTACTAGAGCGGGTCGATTTTTTTTTCGAAAAATCGTCTATGAAAATTGGGATATAGGGATAATTTTAAGAGTATTTGCAGAAGAAAGCATAGGTCAAAAATGGATTTCGAGCCTCCGGATTTTCCAAAATAGGTATCTTTAAGTATAACATACTATACTATGTGGATAAATGACCATAAAGCTATTAAAAATTCACCGATTTTTATGATTGAGTACTCGTTGGAAAGGTAATTTAGAGTTCTCTCAATTTCAATACAATAAACAAGTTGTCTTATTTTACTTAATCTGTTAGAAATAAACAAACTTTAGGCCCGCGTACAGAAAAAAGTTTGAGGTAAACTTTTAAAACGCAGAGACCCGTATAATTTTTTCTCTCGAGTTCTATCAGAATCCACTTACAGAAGCTTGTTATTTTTGGAAAAATATATTTTTGTCGGATAGTGTAATTTTCGTTTAGTATCGTTTGATCGCTGATGATGAGAAGTGGATGCTTATTTTTTAGCCGATTGTTTTGAAACTTTCAGAAACTATCTTTTTAACGATAAAAATGCTGTGTGCCAAAATTAAGTTATTTCGATGTAAAATAAGGGTATCACCCACACGAATTTTCCACTTTTTGGGAATTTTTGTCGGTTTTTTGTATGGGAGGTATGTCTAAAATAATTTTTTTCTGCAAATAAATATCAGATTCAGCTTTTTCATGCTGGGAAACCCCTTGATACCAATTTTCACCGCAATAAGAAGAAGGACATGTAACTTCGTAGTATACCCCCAAACCAAAACTTAAAAAAAAAATTTGTATGAAACGCTGCTGATAGGAGAAAAAACTGTTAATACCACGGAATTCCTTGACCCCGAATTAGTTAGAAACGATATGTCTCTCGTCTGCTACAAAATTTAATTTTTTAAATTCTAGCACAGTGTAACAATAAATAAAAAATAAATGATTTCTCTTGAAAAACTGAATTTATAGCAATAAATTATAATATCTTAGGTTTGTATTGAAATTGAATCTTAGAGAACTCTAAATTACCTTTTCATCGAGTACTCAATCATAAAAATCGGTGAATTTTTAACAGCTTTATGGTCATTTATGCACATAATATAGTATGTTATACTTAAAAAAATCCGGAGGCTCGAAATCCATTTTTGACCTATGGTTTCTTCTGCAAATACTCTTAAAATTATCCCTATATTCCATTGTTCGTGGACGATTTTTCACATTTTTTCTACTCGAACAAATCGACCCGGTCTAGTGTATACCCAAACTGCAATAAAAACCCTTTAAATTTTCGCCGTTCTGAGACAGTCTAAAACTTTGCACCTCCTTCACCTATCGTCATTTCTATTTACTATTTTTTGTACACATTTTTCACATAAACTTTATACTTTCCTTCTCATATGAGGAACCGCGAGCAAAGTGCAAAGACCGTATTATTAACTCAGACTCATATATACGCACACACACACACACACACATATGAGTACAAGTATATTTGAATTTTAATAAACATGCAAAATGTCAATAATTTCATTTTGTGGTTGACGCATTTTTTTATACTTATACGATATCAACAACAACTACAACAACAGCATCACACTGGCTTAATATTAATACTAAAATAGACAACAATTCCCTCCTTTACGCCGTTACAATGAAGTTTAACGTGTATTTAAAATGACTTCACTATCGCGTCGCATCGCGTCGCGTATTAGTTGCGGTATAAAATCGCGTGCGATTTTTGATTCTTCTGGTTGTTGTTTTTGTTATTTGTATTCTTCTTCTTCCTGTCTTCTTGTGGTGTTTTTGTTTTTTACATATTTTTATGTTTTTTGATATTTTTGTATTCTTGTAAAATATATATGAACATGTGCTGCGCATTTTAATTAGAATGAATATCTTCATATCTATCGATATGACACTACTCGCGTATTATATTCGCAGACTCACTCACTCACTCACTCACGCGACTTGTACACAAAACGCACTAGCGTCAATTATTGCAGTTTTGTGTGTGTGTACGTGTATGAGTAGAGTATGAGTGTGTTTGTGGCACTATATTAATACATTGTGCGCTAGACGTGACATAAATTCGCGCGCGTTTATTTTTATATCCCAGCGGGAAAGATTTGTAGCGACTTCAAAAAGAGCACAACAAATGTGTATTAATTTTTTGCTTCTTGTAGTTACAGAATAATAAAAAAATGGTCCAAAGGGATAAAAAGCTCGGATTACGCTGTTGTGGCATAAAAAGAAAATGAAGCTCCGAAAGCGTTTCGAAGACCTGATTCTTTGCTACGTACCAGCAACATATATCAAATCATTCAAAACATTGACAGATGTTTCTAAAGAGGCTGTACAAAATGTAAAACGTTTAAGCCCATTAAATTGCTGAAATAAATACTTTTAATTCATTATTTGAATTTATTTGAAGGAGAGAAAGTGAGTACAGTATAAAGAAAGCAGCTATTTTTGAATAGAAGTTCTTTCTGCGAAAATAAATCCCTTCAAATTATTTAATGCTGTAAACACATCGCAGGCTGCAGACTTGTGCTTACGTTATAGAAATTATGGAATAAATGTTTTCCGTGCTTATTTTGCTCTTGTCTCTCTGCGCACATTATAATTTTTTCAATTTGCCACTTGTGTAGAATCGTTTCTTATATGACAGCAACTTGAAATGAAGTTACATAGATGCCAATTTAATAGTAAAAACCTTACATTAGATGCCGCAGAAATTTTTTTCTCATCGAATTATGTCATCTTCTAATCGACTAAAAGCACCCAGTGGAACTACCGTCTATTATTACTTAGCGGGGGCAAAATGTCTCAAGCCCTCTGTCTTTGTTTTATGCGCCTCTACCTATTCGAGTTTTCTTAGCTCTACTATAATCAATGTTCGCCATTCTGCTTTCATTTTTCCTGTGTATGTGGTTTACCATAAATATTATCTACCCTAATGGAGCCGCCCAAAACACTGATCAAAGTGAGCTATTCATGATGTAAATAGTGTGCATACAAAGAACACTTACTCGACATCTTTAACCCTAGAACCATAACGGTCTTTTATACTACGTTAATACTAATGCTACGTGAATTTTACGTACTGATGAATATTCTTCTGATACGCTTCAATTATTTCCATGTTTTGCAGTTCGAATTGTTTTTTTATTGTTTTGTACTACTGCCATTTCGAGTTACTAACCAAGAGCCTACAATCACAATTTGAAAAATAACTACACGTAAAACTTACGTGCATTATGGTTCTAGGGTTAATGAAACAATCGTGTCCACGGAGCTCTGAGTCGATATGTCGACTTTATTCCTAGTACATATGATTTAATTTGGTGGTTGGCGATTCTATTTAGCTTTTGTTGATAATTCGTGGTGATCTTCTCTGATTGTAACTTAGTAGCTCTGGTAGTTCTGCAGGTCATTTTATCTACAATTCACTCCTTATTGAGCATAGTGGCTTGATATTCCTGTAGGGTAGACCCCTTCTGGCAAGACTCTCCCTTCACTAGATTAGATGTTGTGATATTCGAATTAAGAATCATTATTGCAGCCTGGCATACGGTAGGGTATCGATATAGCGATGCAAGCCTCCCTAATTGCTAACATTTCCACCTGGAACGCGCTTACTGAATTAAAGTGGCTGACCGATTGATTAATGTATAGTCTCTCCAAAAAATTTCTGCTCCAAAGTCATAATCCATCTTGGATTCCTCTGTGAATACTGAGGTGCCAAAGTTAATTATAATCATGCGGTTGCTCCGGGAGGACAATAGTACCGTGAAGTTCTTATCGAAAGTTACGGTTGGAATAATGGAGCCCGTTTTGTTGGCTATTTCACAGGCCAAAGGTTCTTTCTTTCCAACATCCCACTTCTCTCAACCTCAACACACTCATAGTTGCCGTTTGCTCGATAAAGATATCTATTGTGATCCGATGCATTAGAACAATGGGAGCAGGGTTTAATTTATGTGCTACAATCTATACTGGAGATCCATAAAGAAATAAGGTATTGACGACTCTTCCTAAGAGTTGTATTCGCCTTGTCTGGGTCCTTTGACATAACTCTGCTGCTGTTTGATGTTCATACTCGAGATGAGCCATAAAACTGAGCATATTGTCTATCATGATTTCAATATATTTTATGGCTAGTTACAGTTTTTCCAGTCCCTCAACCAGACAGCCTCAACCTTATATTCTGTCAAACATTTTTTTTTTAATTTTGTATTTTTGCTTTCAGTGTATTTGCAAACTAGCCACTTCAGTAAGTTGTTTTGTCACCAATATCACACCCGTGTCCAATTGCATTGCCAAATTAAGTTCTTGTCTGCACAATTCATTTAGGTAAACCTATTTATCAGTTATTGATCGATGTTCCCGAAATCCGAATTGTGTATCCGAAAGATAATTTTTAACCGTTTCCTCCTAACGGTTTTCTACTATCCACTCCAATAATTCAGCTGCACACGCATTATGGAATACGATGAGGGATTAGAGGGAATGTTATTCGTGGGGTGGTGTACTAGCCATCGCTACTGTTTCCATTTGTATGGAAAGGTTCCGTTTTTTCGCAAAATGTTTTTGGTTGGTTCATAACACTGGTTTACAAATTTCAAGTCTTGAAAAGTACCAAGAAAAAACATATTTGGGCGGATAAATTGGGACCTCCTGAACACTAAAACAATTTTTTTTTTCTATGGTAAGAATTTTTGCCTAGCAATAATTTTGTGTTTTTCGGGGTATGGTTTTACTCAAATTCTTGTGGAGTCCAAACAAAGAGCTCGATCGAGATGAATTGCAAATCAAAAAATTAATTGAATACCCTTTCCATTGATATGTTGTTTATTTCGATCGAATAACAAATGGATAAGTTATGATTCCTCAAAGTTAAAAAATTGCCATTTTTTCAAGATTTATTTTTAATTAGAAGTCAAAATCAGGGGCATTTTTTTTCGGCTGCAAACTAGTGTATATGAGGAAGCCTTAGAATCGCGCCACAAAGATATAAGAAAATGTTGATTAAATTTTACAAGAAAAACTTCCCCTGAAGCATAAATCGTGATCTGACGGTTTCTCCTCTCATATTATCAGAGCAAATCACCAAGGTAAAAAATACAAGAATACCTTTTAGATGAAATGTTGTCTGAAGAGCAGTGTCAAGTATTGAATATCGAATAATATTGATGATAGCGACTAAGCGAACAAATGTCTTGCACTTTCTCAATAACACTGTGCCACAAAATTGAGTTTTTTCCATCGTACTGGTGATTTGACATGTAGTCTAGTGTAATTTGGGGCCGTTGAGCTCGAATCTGAAGACTATTTTCAGGTTTTTGATATAACGGTACATGAAATCATAAAAATGGCTTTATTAAGACTGTATCAGGACATTATTGATTTATATTTTATCGCTTTTATCGTCTATAGGAAAGTTGTTTAGAATTTTGGGAGTTTTTTTAAGTGGCATGTGGCAGCTTTATTATATTGAAGGATAGGAAAACTGATTTATGAAATAAAATGTTCAGTTTCATTCCTCTGGAGCTTCTTTTTCTGAAATTTTAGCAATTTTCTTAAATAGGCGTGGCAGCACACCCATTCTTTCTTCATTGAATAATGAAGTTCTTATACATCTACACACCAAATTCCATCATTATGCAACATATATTTAAAAAGTGTAATTTAAGTGTTTGATTTATATGGGAGGTGGGCGTGGCAGTAGTTCAATCGATACCATTTTTGGCATACGATTTTACTTTAATTAGACTATCTCGACTACCAAATATTATTAATATAAAACAACGCTTACTATTTTTGGCTGCGGTCTATATGGGATCGTTACACTGTGCGACCTCTGCTCAGCAAAATGTTGTGCTGAAGTATCTGAAAAATAATACGCTCAATTAAATGGCGACTGCTCAATATTAATATTTTTGTTGATCATAAAGTGATCAATTTGTGGTCATAAGGCACTCAGGTAACAGTGGTGGAGCAAATGCGTCTTCTGAACGCGATCATTATGAAACATTGTATGAGGAGTCCATTTTTGATGTCTATTTTGATTTAAAAAATATTCAAAAGGTAAAAGTTTAGAAAAATTGGGGAAAATATGAATTTTTTCCTTTACTGGAGAACCAGCTATGGACTCACCGATTGTGTTGGAATTTTATACACAGGGTTTTTTTTTCAGATAACTCATTTTTGGTCTCAAGTTCAATCTATAATATATTTCAAAGGAGGCTTCAGAGTAAAATTCTGGAAAAAGAGAATTGTTTTATACTGGAAAGCCATTTATGAATCGGCGGATTTTATTGAAACTTTGTGCATCAAAAATGGGTCAAGGAACCCATTCTTTAGCTTTATTTTGAGCTAAAAAAATATTCCTTACTTAAGTTGGACTTAAATTGGTAAAAACTTTTATAAAAACGGTTTAAAAAAAAAGAGCTATGTCCTATGTTCTTCTTCGAAAAAACATTGCCATGATGGGGGCTGAAAAATCGATCCACTCTAATGTGCACATGCCAATATGTGCAATTATGTTAAAATCTATTTTTAATTGATGGAGTCGCAAATCTACAGCCTTCTATATGATAACAGCAATGCTCATTGCATTTTATATGAATTGTGTTTTCCCTGCTGGGTGCAAAAACTCCTCTACTTACTTTAATACAAGTTAGTTGTATTTATTTTGCTTTGCAGTGTTTATGCATAATTTTCTTTGAATGTGAATGTGAATATAGCCGCCGAACATTGACTGCTGTTATTGTGATGTGTGTGGATGTGAGTATGTGTTTGACAGTTGATCAGAGTTCATGGTCTTAATATTATATTTTGCATTGAATTAATTTCATATTTCAAAGTAAAAATTTAATATTAAGACTCAGATGTTTGATACCAAAACGATTTCTACATATATTGAATATCATATCAAAGACCAGTAAGTCATAATGACCATTGTTCTAATCTGTCTGTTTTCATTTTACTATAAATTATATTAAATTTTCTATTCAAATACATAGATCTCATCTACAGCATTTTCCTTATATTGAATATGCATCGCGTAATTAGTTTTACCGCTTCTTCAATAAGCTCCAAATGAGCTTCTCTATTAAATTCGATTTACTACATATTCTTCTCTATAAACGACATGAGATTTGTGTATGCACAACATGCATTCAATCCACCGGATATATCAAATCGCATATTATACATGCATAGGTAGCACAGCAATAATAATGGGTACCTCAATAGCGTACAGTATCAGTGACGGTGCATGCACGGAAAGTAGCAAGTGGCATGTGGCAAATGGCAGGCGGACTGAATAAGCCGAATACAAATGCAAAAATAAATATGCAAAAAACTGTAGAAGTAGTAAGTAGTGCATAGAAGCATAAAAAGGCATAAAATTTTATGTGTGTGCTGTGTGGTTCATTAGCAAACCTAAAGAGATATTAATTTTTCGTGATACTATCGTAGAATAAATATTATTAGCCCAGGAATTGTAATTCCCAAAAAAATTATGAAAAATACATGGGTCGTAGCACTATGAAGGATTGCTCACTCCACATGTTTTGTTTCGAGAAAAATTTTACGTTTTTTCAGCAATGCATGATTGTGATTTCAGTGTTGTTTTGGGAACTCATTTTGAGCTCATTGACGTTTAATTCTTATTTCAATGATATAAAGGCGGATTCACCGATCGAGTGCCGCACTCTCCTTTGTTTAATTTTTTTTTATATGAGAGCGTAAAAACGGTCGGTGAATCCGCCTAAAATAAATTGAATTGAGAAAAGCTGAGTTTATGTGTCCACCTCCATTACTAAGATAGACAGTTCCAAATCTGCTGTCATTAACTCAGCATTCTAACTCACTGGTACCGTGAATTCGGTCAATTTTTTCAAAACAGAGGTTATGCTTTTTCACAAAAAAATTAATAATACCTCGCTTTGCCTTAGCAAGTGCGTCAAATATTTAGGAATTATCCTTGATCCTACACGGAGAGGAAAATTTACTAAATTTAAGTGAATATCAATGCAATGTAGGACTGATTTGGCGTACAGCCAACATTGTCTTGATATCAAGTCAACAATTTTCTAGTTTATCAAAAAAATAAACAATAAAAAAATTGCTTAAATCGAGCTAGAGTTTACTTGATATTTTTTGATAAACTAGAAAAAAATTTCTTGGTTTAAGTGAGACTTCACTCGATAGTTTTTGATAAACTAGAAAAAATTTCTTAATTTAAGTAAGATTTCACTTGTTATTTTTTGACGAACTAGACAAAATTTCTAGCTTCAAGGGAAATTTCACTCGATATTTTTGGATAATCCAGAAAAAAATTTCTTGATTTAAGTTAAACTTGACTCGTTAATTTTTGATGAACTAGAACAAAATTTCTTAATTTAAGTAAGATTTCACTTGATACTTTTTGTCGAACTAGAAAAAAATTTCTTCATTTAAGTGAAATTTCGCTCGATATGTTTTGATAAACCTAGAAAAAAAATACTTAAATCAAGGTGAAATTAACTTGATTTGTATAACAAATAAAACTCGACGTTAACATGTTTTTTATTTCCATTTTATTTTATAAAATATTTGATTTGAATATATATTTACCATTAGATAATAAATGTTTATTAAGAGGCTTACAATTTATTTCTTTAATAGAAATTCTCTTAAAATGATCAGTTTTATTATTAAAAAAAAACCCATAAAATGGGTGTCAAATAATGATATTTCGTATAACATTAATTTCTAATAATTCATTATTAAAATAAAGAAAATATCCAATTTTATAAAGCGTATTAGTTATTTCAATAGCGTCTCCATAAATAAAACTATTATCGATTTTCATATCGGCAAAAAGATTATTAAAATTGTATATTTTTTTATTTGACTGTTGACCCGCAAAATAAATTGACGTTGTGACTCCACTATAGTCGCCCTCCAGGTTTTTTTGTTTCCTTATTCTTTACAACTGAGGTCGGCGGCAAAAACGATGAAATTAAATCAAATGCTGCTGCGTCACGAAGATCTGTTAACAAATAGTAATATGTATTCATTTCATAAAGTTTTATTGTAGTATAAGAATATAATCTAAATGATAACACTGGCCAGCAAGGGTTTTGCGAATAATATGATTCCCAGTGTTTTCGAATGAACTTTTTGTGCTGAACACGAATATGGAGTCAAAAATTTGAAAGGGAAATGTTTAACCTTCAATTTGCAATATTAACAAAGTTTGTGGCACGTCAGAGTTAAACTGTACAATTGTTCAAAAATGGCAAAAAACGCGGTTTCTTTTTCTTAACAAGAAGAACTGCGTTAATAAACTTTATGCAATAAGATGATAAGCCACATTCTTTTTTTTGCGGCATATCATATTTCTGCTTTATTATTTTCAAAACATTTTACAATTGCTTAAGGCTCGATCTTGTAAGTTGGCAATACTGACAAAACAGAAAGCCGATCAAAAAAAAAAAAAAAAAATAAGTCGTTAATTTTTTCTCTTTCTTTCTTTTGATTTTTTAGCGATGCCAGATTTTTAGTAATCTTTGGCTCAATCCTAGTCAATATTTACGCTACCATTTCAAATAAACAAGAAAAACTTACTTTGAATCAAGCTTTTATCTTCTTATTTATCAAAAAAAAGATGCAAAGCATCAGAAAACTAAAAAGTTTGTGTATACAAAAAACAGCAAGCCATGACTTACAAAAAAAGTTTTCTCTTTTATTTTATTTATTCTTATTGCCAATAGCGATGACAGATTTCTAGTGAATTTTGGATCAATTCTAACGATCATTTACTTGACAATTTTAAATAACTAAGACAACATTTACTCATATCAAGTAAATCGGTTTCCTAATTATCAAAAAAAAAAAAACAAGAATGTTATTACTTAAATTTAGACTAGATTTACTTGGTAATTGGGAAAATTAGAAAACATTTTCTCAACCCTGTCCAAAATTTGATTGTACTGACTCGCCAAGGCAAAATTCGCTTAACTTAAGAAAATGTTCACTCATTTATTTTCAAGAAAATTAATTACTTGAAATCAAGCAAACGAAAACACTGACATTGAGTAGAATTAAGTCATTTTAACTTGAATCAGTTGATTTTTTACTATTTTCAATTCAAACCAATTTTTGACTTGATTTTAGAAAATTATTTCTCTCCGTGTAAGCTTTAATGGAAAGCTAACATAGCAGAGATAGTACGGAATGCCTTTTGCTCTCTCTATTACTGTGAGACTGCCTTAGGAATAAGGTGGACACTTCAACCTCGAGTCACTTCTAGGCTTTATACGGGAGGGGTTGAGCCTAATCTTCTTTATGGATCCGTATTCTGGGGGATAGCTACTGCAAAAGCGGTCAACCTTAACCCACTGGATAAGAACGACAGCCATATTGATTACTGTGGTTCTCCGTACTACCTCTACGAAAATTCTCTTAGCATTTTTTTACTAGTTGCAAACTTCACTTCTGGTTAAGTAACAGACTAAGTGCTCTAATGCCGGACTCGTTTCCTTAACTCGCTGGAGTTGGTCGTCTGTACCAACTAACGTAGACTAAATTTGCTTTACCCCCTAATTTAAACCAGAAGATCTTCACTCACATTTCCAGTGAAGAGGACCCTCTTTCCGACGTGCTGACAATTGCAGCGTCTTTCAGGCGAAAATAATGGCAATTTATCAAGCGTCCAAGTGGCTTATTCGCAACGATTCATTCGATACGAATATCCGCATCTACACGGACAACCGAGCAGCAATCAAGTCCCTTGCCGGTGTTTTCACTACATCAAATCTTTTTCTTGACTGCCGATTTTCACTCAACTTTTTGTCGAGCCAAACTACCTTGAGGAAGCAAAAAGATCCTGGGTAGCGGAGCATACCTGTGTAATTACCAGGCTAACATGGACCACTATGGACAATAGATGAACTAGACCGCTACTCAACCTTAACAGAAACTCCATCAGCATTACGGCTTCGGTGCTCGCGGGACACTGCATAATGGGGACCATGTGTTAAACTCCTGTGCTCAGCTTTCTTCACTAGCCCGTCCGAGCTATCATCCATAAATATTAAGAGCATAGTTGGATTGAATATGATATCCTCATGGTTCCCAACTTATTTATGCTTAAATTCTTTTATTTTTTAAGGTGAAACAAAACTATCGAACTCAACCAATTATTGTTTTTTCAAAGGTTTTCCAAATTTCCCAATTTTTTACAAATTTCTCAATCATTCAGACTATTTGAAATTATTTCATAATATTTTAAAAGTATTTCATTGTGGAGGAGTCCTCATCCATAATTTAAGTGACGGTTCTTATCAGTATTTCAACATTTACTACTTAATATCTGAAATTGTATTCCAGAATTACAAGATTTAGTGACAAATAGTTTTACTTAATAATTTTTCTATATATTTTTACAATTTCAAATTAATTTAAGAATATTGTAAGTTGATGTCAGATCTTTTGAAATTGATTTTACAGTATTGCAAAGTTTTTTTTTTACATTATTCTAAATTGATATCAAATTAATTTCAGAATTACTAAATTGATGTCAGATATATAAAAATAATTCTGCATATTCGTAGTTGATTTTCGTATATTCCAAGAAAGTATTTCAGGTTTCTTGTTCTGTTCTTCATATTATTTCAAATTGGTTATAAAATATTTGGAACTGATGTTAGATTACACTAGTTAATAAATTAAAAAAATTGTGCTAAGGATGTTACTATTTTTCTTTTTTGTACTTTGGGCCACTAAACTCGAAAATGGTATCAACAAATTTTTGATAGATTTGGATAGGTTTTCGAGATATCATTTTTTGAAATTTTTTTTTGTTTTTTCCGAAGGTAGTTTGACTGTTTTGACCATATCTCGAGAAGACAACAACCAATATGATTGTAAAAGGTATTAAATGAAAGATAACTAATTTACTAATAAATAATTTTCACAGCATTTTCCAATCCATCCAGTAGTTTAAGTGCAATTGGTCAAAATATGAAACAAAAAACGTTTTTTTGAACAAAAATTTAAATCGAAAACTCACTTAAAAAATAATAAAGACTGGAAAACGCAAAAATATGCTCTATTTCTTAATTTTTTCATAAAGTTTGCACTTTTACGTAGAGAACCTGGTATTTATGAACTAATTCTATGGATAAATACCGAAGCTATAACCAATTATGTACGAAGACCAAAATTCAACTTTTTCTCTATATTTGTATTTTTCCTAATTTATTGCGTATATTATTGTTTTATTCTGTCTCTCCTTAAAGTATGATATCCCGAAAACCTATCCATAAAAAAATTTTTTGATGCCATTTTCGAGTTTAGTGGCCCAAAGTAAAAAAAGAAAAATAGTAACATCCTTAGCACAAATTGGCTGCAAACTAGTGTTATTTAAAATTAAACATAAACTTCTTTCCAATTGCGTTTGGAATATTTTAAATTACTTTCAGAGTTTTTCAAATTCCAGATTTCTCTAATTTGGTTTCAAACATTTCAAATTAATGTCAGAATAACTTAATAAGTAGATTTAAAATTTCTAAAGGGAATACAAAATATTTTTGATTGGTCTCCAAATATTGCAAATCGAGTACGGAATATTTCAAGGGTTAGAAAAATTTCATAGTGACTTCAGTATATTTTTAAGAAAATTACAAAGAAAATTTTTTTTCGGATTATTTTAAGTTGATTCCAAAATGTTTCTTTTTAGCTGCTTTCAGAATATTTTTCATGCGATTCAAGAAACTTGAAACATATGTACATAGTTTTTAATATTCCCGAGATTTTTGTTACCACATTAATGTCGATTTTTTTAAGGGCAAAAAACTGACTTTTTCTTTATTCTGGATTCATAAGCGAGTAAACACCCTTGCACGTGATATTTTACTAGCTCTATACAGGATTTGAGAGCAAAAATTAAGTTACACTTATCATATGATTCTTTCGTTACCTTCGACCTGTCTCGGGTTTTTATTTCTTCTGAGTGTATTGGGAAAATTTCATGCGTGGAATTGGAATGAAAGCCAACAACAACAATTTTAACTTGACAGTATTTTCTAACTGAACGTGATTAGCACTAGCTTCTTCTGAGAAGCTCTAATGACGGTTCAATATTCTTTTTAATATTACTAAATGGAAAAATTACTATATAAGTATTACGTTAAGAATTTTAACACATTTTATTAAAGTTCTTTTTCTTATTAATTTTGTTTTATTTTTCTCCATTTTCTTTTCAGATAAAAAAAAAGAAAAATACCTTAGGACAAATTTTGATGGTGGCTTTTACATTTTGTTACGAATGCAATACTCATTCACAGCTAATCACATTCAAAGCTCAATACTCAAACCACACACGCACATAAGAATACAATAGGGTAAACACAAACTCCTCAATGTCCGACGAAGTGCCTTCGGGACGCTTATCGCAAATATTCGATACGCTAACAAATTTGCAGCAGCAGCAGCAACAGCAAAGGCGTTCCGCTTCATCATCACCATCACCAGTTAACTCAGGACGTGCTACACCAGCCTCAGGAGGAGGAGGAGGCGGCGGAGGCGGTGGTGGCAGTAGTAATAGCAGTAGTTCTGCAACAGCAGCAGTAACATCAGCACAGCAATTTTATCAGCAACATCAACAACAACATCATTGGAATCATGCACACAATTATTTTTTACGCGCACAAGATGGTGGCAACGCCTACCTGCATACATTTCCATCGGCATCGTCGCAAACGTCAGCGCAATCGTATCATCATCATCATTTCCAAAATCAGCAGCATCACTTGATGTCAACGCAACAGCAGCAGCAGCAGCAGCATTACTATCAGCATCAACAACAGCAGCAATATTGTTTATCACAACAACAACAATCCTTGCCTCATATGTATGCCTCACAATCGCTGAATGCTTCACCGCTGCTCACCAAACGTGCCACTTCATTTAGCGGTAATATACCGCTAACACGCCCACATGCCGGTGAAAATATTGCGGCGCACATGCGTTCACATGCTGTCGCTACCGCAGCCGCTGCTGCTGCCACCTCATCGCAATCCACTCCAAATAGTCCACGTTTAATGCCACGCCGCACTCAGCGTCCTCCACCAATACCTGCAAAACCAAATGTTGCTTTACTGGGTGCAGCAGCTGGTGGGGCAGCTGCAACAGTTGCTTCCACTGCAGCTGCTACAGCTGCTGCTGAGAAAACCAAGGGTCCCAATGGTATGGCATCAGCGGTTCCTAGTAGCTCTACCGTTATCAATCCCGTTTTAGCCGCTCTCGATACAGATGCACCATGGCCACATTTTTCTACACTCACCGATCATTTGGATGTACATCAAGTCAATAACTATGCACAAGCAGTACCGGAGGTGAGTTTGAAAGTTTTTGACACGTTTGGTTTTTACAAACGAAGAAAATTATACTTATTATTAATTTTTTCGTTTGTTTGTAAAATTTCATTACAGATTAATTGGCAAGAACGTTGTTTGGAGTTGCAATTAGAACTTCATCGTTCGAAAAACCAAGCAGGCCGCATACGCGATATGCTTCGCGAAAAGGTGAGTTTGAATTTTAAAACCATCAAGTTTTACATAAATATTTGAAAAATATTTCTAAGATTTTCCTATCAAGTCCATTTCTTACTGCCATTCGTTCACTGCTGTCTCTTTCATCTATTTGCACCGAAGCAAATTAAATAGAGAAAATCTGAGTGAAGCTGCTTCTCACAGTATTCAATATTCCTTCATCGTACAATTTTAAATTGCATATTGTACTTTTAGGAGCATTTTAAAATTTATTGTTTTATTTGTTTCTTCTTTTTAAAATATTATTTTTTTGTGTCACTGAAATTTTCAGAGAATATTTTCGCTTCACTTTGTTTAAACTACTTATTTTTGTTTCATTTATTCCTGTTTTGCACTTCCGTTTCCGTTTCAGTGTGCATGCATAAATACAAGTTGAAATATGCTTATCGGTGCATATATTTATGTTATGTTGTTGACATGATTTCATTCATTAGAATGAACAAACTGCCATAAAATATTGACTGTGCATCAGATAATAAACTCCAATGCACTCAATACTTACTGAAAGCAACTCAAGGCAAACGTTTTTAAATTTCTATGAAATATGATATTCACACACATGCAGTTTAAAAAGTACAATAATTTCATATATTTGATGCTCTCTACTTTTCATTAGGATTTTACAAACAAAATTTTGATACTACTAAACTTATTTCTTTGTCTTCATCATAATCTTTTTTGCCTCCCTTTCATATTTCACATGTTACATTTCAATTTCCTTTTTTCATTCTGCCTGCGCTGTTGCTTTTGTCACCGCTTACAATTATATGCCGTCATCAAATGCGCCTTTGCATATGCAACAGTTTTTTGTTTTACATTCTTACACTGTTTTATATACATTTATCTCTGCTTGTTCTACTTACATGAGCGTGATATTTACATACTTTCATGCATATATACGAAGTTTCATACGGCAATATTTTTTTGTTTCCAGCATTGCATATTTTTAGGCTCGGGTTATACAATACTTGAATGCAAATAAAGATGACTTGTTATGTACATACATACATACAATATTTATATATGCATGTTTGTATACAATTATATTCAATTCTTTTTTATACTATCATACATATGAAAAACTTTATTTGTATATGGGTTTCCTGTCAAATGACAGTTCTACTTGTTTACAAAAAACCAGCTAACATATGCATGCGCACCCGATGGGATGAAAGTGAAACATTTCCCATTAAAGTGCTGACTTTGCGCTTCTTCTCTAATTAAAAATTTAAAATGTCTGCTACTTGAAGGAAAAATACAGAAAGACCTAACAATAATCTTTCAGGTATTTCTGTCTTTTCCTTTTTGTGATAGTAGACATTTGAAATTTCTAATTGCAAAAACAAGGTTAGCTATGGTTAAAACATTTTATCGTGCATGAAATTTTCATCCCTAATTATTATATTATTATTACATATGTGTTTACGACGGGAGCCAAAACAGGCAGGCACTGCGACCTAAAAGATCTTTTGTGCCAACCCCCACTTATGACAAAAGACGTTCAGCTGACCTAATGAAAGCCAAAACGTCGTTTGCTGAAGAGGATATTATTTTGTTAATCGTAGGAAAAGATGTACCAAAGATTCCCCCTCTGAGTTGGAGACTCTCAAAGCATTCTTTCACCAGTTTTGAGGAAAAACTCCATGAAGAGAGAGCTAAGAGAGCCGCCTGGCTGCCTGAAAAGATTACAATTTCTGGAATTTTTTGACCTCAATAGCGTAAATTTCAGCTTGAAAAACACTCGGCCAAATACCCAGTGGGATTGAGATTCTAATATTGGGTCCTGCAACGCCGGCACCAGAACCACAATCCATCTTCGAGCCGTCTGTATACCAATTGAAAGCAAAGCGACCGAAGTTAGGACGTTGGCCATCCCATTCGGATATAATCCGATACAGCACAGATTAAAGAGTTGGGAATTTTATCAAGTATGCTAATATGACCAGAGTTGCCTTTTAACAGACTTGATGAGATTTTGCAGCATTTGTGGCTGTTTTCTTAATGAAAATGTGCTCCAGTTATAGAGACGCAAGCAAGCCTTTGGAGCTTGTTAAGTTTGGTGATGTCTGAGTCCTGCATGGCTTTAGGCCACCAAACCAGGGCCGCGCAGGCTATGATGGGCTTAACTATCATAGTGTAGAGCCATCTTAGGAGTGAGACCCCACGTTCTACCAAAGAGTTTTTACAGGCTCAGAAAGTCGTAGTGGCTTTCGTAAGGACGTTATTTAAATGAGTGTTCCAATTCAGTCGTTTATCAAGCGTAATTTCTAAGTATTTGACCTCATCGGAGTACACAATAACAGTGTCTTGAATGGAAATAGGACCAAGGTCCCTAATTACAACCCCTAATTTTGATCTCAACATGTATTTATCGGGGAGATAAGAGGTAAGAGTGAATTCAGGCATTTGATGAAGTGGAGATGCCAATCCCATAATCGGACCTTAGATAGCGACTTCGTTCTGCGATGGAATTAACCATTGTCCCCATCTTTTCTCAATCCACTCCTTTTGTCATAGGTGGTTGGAGAGTGAGGCCTCGAATATCACTGTTTAACCGAGAAAATAACCAAGGTTAGTGTACACTTCTATAATAAGACCAATTTTATTATATAAAGAAGAAAAAAATAGGAAAGTGAAATCTCAAGCAATTTTTTTTAGCTATAGAAAAGGGCTAAACCCTAAACTTGAAAAAAAAGAAAAGAAGTGAAAAAACGTATACACATTTACTCAAAAAAATAACGTTGAAGAAGAAAATTTTACCCACTGGGCATATTCATGCTGTTACATATGTATATACATATGTATTTACATACATGTATATGTATACTTGACAGTATAGATATGTAACTTATTATGCTTCTTTACCTACATATGCCATATACTATTTCAATTTAACAAAAGATAATAAAAGCATACGAGAATTTACATATGCACACATATATAAAGCATACATATAGGCGTATATGAATCTAAGTTATGAACGGGTAACGGAAATTAAAATGCCACACTATATGACATATATTCAAGTAAATGCACAATGACTGATATACATACGGATATATTTACTTTGAGGATTTTAAGGATACTTTAGTATTTGGTTTGAACCATGAAATGTGTCGAAAAGAAAAGGTTAATAAACGAAATGAAATGAATATGAAAATGTAGGATTTATGTACATTTATTAATATTAAAAGGCATAAATCCGAAACTGTAACTGTCATTGAACCAAATTATTTTCGAAGCGAAACCACACAAAGGTCTTTGAACCAGTAAAGTCAAACTGAAAGTTTTTTGAACTGTGCATATACTCATGTTGGCTCTTTCTAAGTCCTTTGCATAGAGCGTTTTCCTGTTATTTTAAGTTATATAAGTATATTACGCTGGTTAAGAACGAAATGCCACAGGAAAATAAGTAAATATGCCATAAATAATTTATAAGGAAAAAATAAAAAAATTATTTATCATGATCTTTCATACAACATGTGCAACATTTTCGCATACAACGTCACGTTATCGCAACTGAAACCACATTATCCTCACCAGCATTTTCGGAGAGATGAAAATTTAATGTTTGCTAATTATATTTTGATGCCAATTGCCAAAAAAAAACAGCAGAAGTAAAAGCAAAAATGAAAATAAAAACAAACTATGTATTTGAGTAGGAACTACGAGTATATTATTTTCTTAATTTTAGACATTCTAGTTTGCGCTTGTCATTATTAAAAAGAAAAGCATATATCATCATTAATATATATATACAGACATGTGTAATTAGTGTCTGTGCATGTGTCTATTTCTGTGTATATATAGAAGAAGTTTGTATGTGAGTGTCCTACTTATTAACTCATTTACGCTAATAATGGACTCCCCTGCGTATTAGTAATAGTACTGTACTAATAGCTAGTGGTATATGGTAGGAATATTGTACAGTAGTTGCCAAATTAGTGGCGCCGCAAAGGGAATTATATATGCACACACACACACACATACATACAACATTATGTGCATAGTAATAAAAAAGATAACAAAACATTGATGCGTGAACACATACAAATATTTTATTAAAGTAACAAATTAAATAAATACAATTAGACTGAGAAAGAAAGTGTCTGCAGTGAACACCATATACATTTAATATTTGTTTGACTAAAATATATTATGAAAAAAAGTATAAATTGCCATCAGAAAGTCTCAAATATGATATAAACAGTTCGGTTAGGTTTCATTTGGAGACCTTATAAATTAATATTGACAGTTTTGGTTTCATTTTAGTTCCTTGCTCATATCTGTATATGATAACACTAACGAAAAAATGTTTGAAATTCTCTAAAAAAATTCAAATTCAAAATTCTATTCCCATATGGAGTATTCAATTCCATCTTAGGATATTTTTTGAAAAAACAATATAAATTTTGAAAAACAATATTTGTTTTTTGAACAGGCGTTTCGGAAATCAATATTGCTGTTATGATGGAAAAAATCATCAAGAAAAATCACTTTTTTACTTTTTTTCCAACAAATTTCAACTTTGAAGCCGTATATCTCAAAATAATTATATGGGTGACAAAAATCTATCCTTTTTATCTTATAGAGAATTTTTTTGCACAAATTTTACGCATAAAATTGTCTGTGGAAAAGTCATATCTTACGAAATTATAGCATTTTTTAACATCTATGCAAAAACCATTTTTTCTTTTAAAACAGTTTTGTTTTAATCAAATAAAAAACACAGTGCAACAAAATTTTATTTGTTTGTTTTCTAGTAATATAGAATCGCTGATCACTACTGAGTAGTCAGTTTTTTCCCATCACATCTAGTTCCTCCACAATATGAATCTGAAGTCGGAAATTGGGGTCTTCAGGAGCTATTAAGAAATTTCTTTATTTCAACAGATAAGATTTTGATGTCTGAAGGAGAGTTATTAAGCACAAAGTGGTAAACATTTTTTCCATATACACTTTTGCTCCACCTACTACCTTTCTTCTTGAAAATGGGATTTTAAACCCCGTTTTTCGATAAATGGCTGATAAAAAAATCTTTGAGAAAACTATTATACTGTCTTCGGAGAAAATATTTTTCGTTACAAATTATAGGGGGTGCTAGAACATTAGAATGACCTACGAGGTATACTTTTTTCAGAATAATGCAAAAATCGAATTTTTGCATTGGAACCAAGCCACTTACACTACATAAGAAAATAATGAAATCGTTTGTTGTTGTAAACACATTAGGTTTCATTGTGGAGCCAACAAAATTCAAAAAAAAAAAAAAAATTTAATTTGTATGTAAAAGAAAATGTTGGCTCCACATGGGATTGAACCACGGGTCTATGAGCCATTTATCGAGGAAAGGTAGGAAGGGGGGAAAAGTGTATATCTAAAAATTGTTTACCTCTTTGTGCTTAATAACTTTCCTTCAGACATCAAATTCGTATCTGTTGAAATAAATAAATTTCTTAATAGCCCTTGAAGACTCCATTTTCCGATTTCAGGCTCATATTGTGGGAGAACTAGATGTGGTGGGAAAAAACTGACTACGCAGTAGTTATTAGCGACCCTAAATTACTATAAAACCAAAAAATAAAATTTTGTTGCACTGTGTTTCTTTATTTGACTAAAATAAAACTGTTTTAAAAGAAAAAAATATTTTTAGCATTGATATTAAAAAAAATCTATAGTATCGTAAATTATGATTTTTCTATGAACATATATATGCTTAAAATTTTTGTTACAAAATTTTCTATAAGATAAAAAGGCTATCTTTTTGTCACCTATATAATTATTTTGAGATATACGGCTTCAAAGTTGAAATTTATTGAAAAAAAAAGGTAAAAAAGTGATTTTTTTTACCTTTTTTCGATCATAACAGGAATATTGCTGTTACTATTGGAACTTTTTATACCTTAAAATTTTATCTGACATACATCTAAAATATACAAAAATTTAAAATTCATTGACTGAAAATTAAAGTTTTGACAGGCCTTTATGTGAAGTGTGTGCTCTCAACAGTGCACTTTTTTGAATTTTGCCATTTACATGGAAAATTGGGGCCAATCGAAAAAAAATCATTAGGATATTCTGATTCTACGAAAAATTTTACTATAGAAAGTGTTATCGCCGCTCTTTGTGGAAAATCTTGTTGAGTAGTGTAGTCATGATGGAAAAACTTTCACTTGTAATGGTAGCCAAATATTCTGGTGCGAGTCAGGGTCAGTTAAAATAGTAAAGGATTTCATGATGAGTATTGGTATTGGAACTATCGTTGTAAAATCTTTTGGGGGCAACAAATGGCATAGCAATTTTCTTTTGAATATTAAGTATGGAAATCTTACAGTCATGGCAATCGAAGCTATTGTTCTGGGTACTAAAGAGGGATGAATGCACTATATTTCATCAATCACACGGTAATGAATACAGTGGCAGACAAGACTCCATATGAATTTTAGTATGAATCTGAGGAATTTATACACATATCGAAGGAACAGTATTAAAAGCTAATAAATGTATTTTCATTGCCTATGATGAGAATATGAATTATTATCAAGGTTGTGGAAATTGCTACAGCACTGAACGACGTTCGTAAAGTTGCTACTATAACCGAGATGAGGAGTTTTTAGAAGCGGTAAGATCGACTCCAAAGAAACAAGGACGGAACAGTAAAAGGTGTGATATCAGCCAAGAAAGCCTTAATAAAGATCGTTTGCGGAAGCATTCTTAAACTGCAACAGTCCCAAACGGCGTTATTAAATTTGGCTACAATAGATGAGCAGCAATGAAGTTCGACGACAAGAAATACTGCGTTAGCAGCAAATGAAACGTGTAAACTGGTGGAGCCGCCTTTGAACCATGATTATTGACAATAAATTTAGAATTAAATAGAGCGTGGATGGCAGTTTTGATCGACACAAAGCTAGACTTGTTACCAGAGGATTTACTGAAGGACTCGGTGAGGCCTATCGAGAAACCTATAGTATATTTATTAAATTTATGGTAATTCGAGCTATTCTATCTCTTGTGAGTGCGCAGAATATAGCATTGAAACGTTAAGAACATGGCAGCTGTCGTGTATCCAAACTTAGGAAAGTATATATGGTTGTTGGACCTATGTGTGTTCATATACACTACCGGTCAAAAGTTTGGGTTTAACTTACAACTTTCATAATATGAAAAAGAAAATTTGAGGTTTTTCCAATTATTGATATTTATTCGCACTCTTTACATCTGTGAATCTTTTCCAACAGTTTCAGCAATAATTTAGTTAAGATTTGGTTCCAATAAGTTTGTAGCTATACCCAAAGGTGTTTTTGACTAGTGGGTTGCATTTTCTTCACGTTTCAAAACAACTCGATTGGGTTCAAATCAGGCGTCTGAGGAGGCCATACCATATATTTGAGTTCGTTTTGTTTTTCTTTGGATGTGATATAATTTTGGCAAAATTTCGAAGTGTGCTTAGGATTGCTATCCTGTTGAAACACAAATCCGTGACACACAACTCTTTTCCCCGTTGTGGTATTTTTTTTTTTGTCCATGATACCCTCAATTCGAATAACGCCGCCAACATACCCAGATCAAGACTGACCCTTCACCATGCTTGACTGTTTGGATCGCGCATTGATTAATCATGCGTTTACTGACTAAACGGCGAACATAATGTCGACGATGTCCTCCGAAAATTTTGAACTTTGATTCATCGGCGAATAACACTTTGGCCCAATTCAATCTTTTACCGAAGCATCCTTTCAAACCGTAATTGCAAAGATATCGTTGGTGTTACCGTCGTGGAATTGAGTTCTTCGTGAATTTCGGGAGCAGTGCGAGTACGACTTCTTTTACTTTGAGCATAGGCGAAGTTTCCTCATGATTCGATGTTACTCTAGGCCTCTCAGAACGATGACAACTCTGATTACAGCCAGTTTCATGCTTTCTTTGCAACGCTCTCATGACTGCATTTTGAGAAACATTGGTTTTTGAAGCGATTTTGCGAACTGAATAACCTTCCTTGTGTTATACCACAATGACAGCTCGTTTTTCTACACACAATTCTGCTTTTCGGTCTATTTTTCTACGATCGAAACATAAAATATTTAATTTTCATAGAATTCCCATAGCATGACAATTATAATTGTCTAAAATAATTATTTTAGATCATTACGATGTTTAACACAAATAATGTTCTACTTACCTTTTTGTATAGTGGCTGTTCACACGGGCGCAAGCATGAACGCCAGTCTAAAAGAGAGAGGTAGAAAATAGATAGTAAGAAAGAGGTAGGAACTCACCTGTCTTTTTCTAACTACCTATTTTATCTTACCTTTCAGACAGGCGTTAATGCTTGTGCCCGTGCAAACAGCTCATTCTATTAACTAAAAAGAAACAAAGACATCTAGTTAACAATTAAAATTTCGTTTGTTCCACACAATTTTAACCTGATGCATTATATGCAAACTGCTGCATCATGTCATGCCTGCCCCAACCCGTCCCCTTTTATTGTAACCCATATATAATAATATTTTACATAAAGTTTTTTTTTGGTAACTAATACTACCGACTATGACTTCAATTGCTTAGGGTTTCATTTCAAGAAAATATGCAGTGATAAAAAGTGGCGTTACTGGCAAATGATGTTATTCCTCGCCGACCACTTTTCCAATTGCATATCACTGGAACATAAATACATTTGGAATTATATTACTTCCTTCTCCCAGCTATCGTATAAATGGACCTCCAACTGCAATATATAGAGAACTAAGTTTCAATAAAACCTTTACCCACACATTCAACTCGAGCTTTACCTTCAGTAACATATTTACATTACATATGAAAATAGAGCACTTGCAAATATTGTAAATTTTCTATTTAAAATTAAATTCCTTTGCCATAATCCTCTTAAATTCATATGACAAAATGAAAGGAGTATTCAATAAATTGCAGCAGCAGCAGCTACCAATAGCGGCAACATACATATATGCATACCATTGCTGCTGCAATATCATAAACGAGTGAGTGCACATGAGTGAGGCAGCAATACCAATAGCAGCAGCAACAGCAGCAGCAGCAGCAAATAGCAACTACACTCTTACTCATGTAACATTTTTGTGCTTTGTAACCTTAAAATCATAAATTACTTTTATAGCAGCAGCAAATGTTGTACATGTTGTTAGTAAAAAAATAATTTTACTTTTACCAAGCAATATTTCTATATACAAATCTAGTTATCAAGCTATCTCTTTCTTTTATTGTTTTCTCTCACAACGTTCTGCCTTTTCTTACTTACCTACCTTTTTTATTTCCTTTTCTCTCCACAGCTACTAAGAATGTTGTTACAATTTCCTCTGCAATATCCTCTCTTGAATTGTTGTTTGTTTTGAACTTTTTGTTGCTCATTTTAACTGCAACTGCTGCAATTGTATCCTTGTGTTTTTTGTTTTTTTTTTAGTTTTTTGGCAACATTTTGCATTGCTGCAAGTGCTTAGTAGGTGGACATTTATGTGTCATAGATGAATTTTTTATTTGAACTAAAATTTTCAATTTGATTTTATTTTAAAGGTAACTATTTTAATTTTTTTTTAATGTTGCATAAATCTTTGGTTTGTTTTTGTGTCAACTATTAACAGGCTGGAGATTATGCGAATATAACTGGACGATAGGTGCTACTCATATCGCTCATTTACTAAAAGACTGTCATAACTCAAAAAACGCGATTTTGCAGAAAACGCGTTTAAAGTTTTCAATTGACTCCCACTTTGCAGAAAAAAGAAGAAATCTTAAAATTCTCATGCGCAGAGTATACAAAATATTATTTTGAAATTTTTACACAATATGAAGGGCGACATAATGAATAATTCTGTATCATTAACTCAAAAATCGTGTGTTTTGACTTATGACAGTCTTTTAGTAAATGAGAGATATGTAGATATTTGATAAGGAGAAAGAAAACGTCGGAAGTTACAGAATGTGAAGAGATTTTGGGTCTTATGAAAGTTTATTACTCTGAAATTTATCAATTTCCAATGTCTTATAGTTTTTCAAATGCAGAAAACTCGGAATTTACATACAAAAAACTGAACTAACTTTGTAATTGTAAATTTGATTAAACTGCTTAAGTAAGTAGGAGCACAAAACGATTTAGAAATGGGAAATAATTTTAGCTCTAAATCAAGCTTTGATCATAAATTTATTAATATATTAATTTATTAATCCAACTGCATTAAAATTCAACCCTGTATACACGGTCTTTACTACATACTTTTAAAAAATGATGACGATGATAGATGGGGAAATGGAAAAACAGAGTATTCAATGGTGAAATTTTTCATTGGCTTAAAACATTTTATTAATTAGCATTCATAAAACTTTACTAAAATTGTTTCCGAAACTCTACTAAATTTGTACAATCTAAATAGTTTCATACACATTTTTGCAATTTACAATTAAATAGAGACTAGACTATATGTGTAATTAATAACTAACAAACTATAATCTACTACTCCTCTTTCATCTTCCAATTCACTTAAAGTTTAAAAATTAACAAAAAAAAATCGAAACAAAATCCACTAGGATTGTCACTGCCACTTTTGTACTCCAATGACAAACCCCCAGCGAACGGCTGGCCACATTAACATTAATAACTTCTCATTTTCTCAGTATATCTGTGTGTGTGCAACACTGCGTCAGGGTTGCCGTTGCCATTCAACAACAACAAAATCATCATTATCACCATTACAGCAACAAGAAGAACAAAAAGCGACGACCGCATCCAACTTCACTTAAGCGGATTTTCCTCATTTAATCCTTTTATATACGCAGGCAGCATTGCTTTGTATGTGTGCGCACTCAAACGCGGGCCACTTCCACTCAAACTCGAACTGGGAGCTAAAGCTCGAGCGTCGCTCATCGTCTTTTATGTGTATTTGCCATTCGAGCGTAACTCCAATAATTCCGAGAAATGATAATAAGCGGATTGTGGTGGAAAGCATAAAATTTATGGAAACTACAGATATACATGCATACATATATATATTCGGAAACTTAAACCAACAACAACGAAAAAATCATAAATAGCAGAAAAAGTAAAGTAAGGAAAGAAAGCAAGCAAAGTAGTTGGGGAAGATTAAAAAAGCGTATTATTTACTATCGCTTTTTATTTTGTTGATTTATTTGTGGTGCCATTTTATTTGTACCAAGTTTAAGGTGAAATTCTTTTTGTTTTTTTTTTCTAGTTATTTATTTTTTTAATACAAGTTATTTATTTTTTAATAGTACAACAAAATTAGACTTTAAAACAGTATCTGAGTTGTGGTCCAATTTTTCTGCAGTATTTTTGACCGCTAAACACGAAACTGTAAAATTTTTTTTGGGGTCAGGGCAGGTTACGTGTGTATTCGTAAATTATTATTATAATTTTTTTTTTATTAAAAGTTTCGGATGGAAATATAATTTAAAATTGGTAGATCTTCATTTTTGAAAATTGATGAGGTAAGGGGTTCATGGATGATTTTTTTGTATTATCCAAAACTCTTAAAATTGCATGATTTATATAGAAAAGCAAAGAAAAAGAAACAAAAGATCATGCAAGAAGCCTACCTTATCAAATTTTCAGAAACGAAGATCTACCAATGTACACGAAACCTGACCCTTTGTCCCTTTTACCAATCCTTAATGCTTAGATTAAGTGCATTTATCTTGCCTCATATACAATCATGTCAGTTCTGACAGACGCGCAGTGCTGCCAAACGCGTTCGTAGAGCGAAATAATTAAAATTAATCACCTTTATGTTTGTGATAAGGCTAAAGAAAATCTCCTTAAACTAAATATAAGGATATAATTCTGAAAATGACTTCTATTTTATAGTATTATCTCTAGTTCTGGAGATATCGGTATGGCAAGAAAATGTTGCTGTTGCCACGACAGCAATATATATATAAAAGTGTATGATTTTAATTGAATCTGACGGGTTTATGGCTATAAATATTCGAAAGAACGTCTTAAAATATTTTGTTTAACATTTTTATTTAAAAATTTCAATGGAACAACAGTAAAAATTAAAACAATAGAGATCTACAATTGGATGTAGCAAAAATATAAAAATATTACAAAAGAGCATTGGCTATGGCTATAACCTTTTCAGAATGATCTCGTGATCACGAATTAACCTTTGGTTATTACCCAAAAGCCTTTTTTATTCTCCTTGCAATAGTTACCGTCATTTAAAAACCGTTTCTTTTGTGATCACGGGATCATTCTGCAAAGGTTATGGCCTTAACCAATATATATTTTGAAAAATACTACACTCTACTTTACTACACAAGTAAATGTACATGGTTGAGATTAAATTAAAATTAGAAAACTTATTCGCTATCTGATGTATCGTAAGCTTTATATGGGCGCACTTAACATTTCCAAAGCTTCAGATTCCATCATTATTACTTTTTGTTTTCAGGTATCTTTAAGAGATAAATGAGATATTATAGGATCCGATGAAAGAATGAAATAATGAAACAAGTCGGTATTTGTATGTTCGAAGGATTCTTTTCTAGCCCTGTGTTCTCTAATAAATTTGAAGTCTTTATTTCTGACCACTTGAGCCTCTTCTCCAAGTTGTCCGATGGGTAAAATTGCTTGTTTTATTATGTCCCCAACATGAACAAGTATTTTGTGGACAACGACCGGCATAAAGCGCGGTTTACGGAAAATTGGCACGCAGGAAAGTTGCTGTATCTTTTTAACCAGAACACCCAGAATAACAAAGAATGCATTAAATGATAAGTTTAATATTGTGTTTTATTACTATAATATTAAAAGATTTTAATTTCTTTGTTGTGCCAAAAGTTCCGGGTATTCCTTTTAATGGACCCCATCAACCTTTGAACATCCGCTCTGGATAATTTTGCGGCTATTTGGTTCCATTTTAGTAACATTGAATTCACATTTTGACAATACCTGCATTTTTCTTCAACTTATATTTTGTAATAGCCCAGTATCGTTCGATCGGTCGAAGCTGGGGGCAATTGGGTGGATTCATATATTTGGGCACTACATCTACTTTATTTGTCTGATACCAATCCATGGTTTTCTTAGAGTAGTGGCAACTGGCTAAATCAGGCCAAAACTTCACTGGCAAATGGTGGTGACGAACAAATGGCAATAGTTGTTCCGAAAGGCACTCTTTGATGTAAATTTCAGACGTCATAGAAGAGGATGTCACAAATGCCCTGAATTTGAGACCACAGCTGCAAATAGCCTGCCACACCATTGCTTTCTTTGCAAATTTATCCATTTTTATGTACTTGAATTTTGAGGGTACATTACCACGATTCGTTGCCATATAAAAATTTTGACCTGGAAGCTGTTTAAGATCAAATTTTACGTATGATTCGTCATCCACAATAACGCATCCATTGAATTTGATCAAAACATTATTATAAAGAAGACGAGCACGTTTTTTGGCCAGCAAATTCTGTTTGTCTGTTCTATTTGGATATTTTATAGCACGATAGCACTTTAGTCCAGCTTTTATGCATATTCGTCTAGCAGTACTTTTGCTGGTATTGAATTTTTTGGCACGATCGCTATCCGATAGTCCGGGATTGCTTTTGATGGACCTCAAGATTTTTGCCTTTAATTTTAGGTTAGTGGTTCCCGTTTTGTTCACAACTTTTTTAGCTCTTTCAACACTAAGAGTTTCTTTATATCGTTTTATAACTCTACATACCGTTCTTTTGGAGATATTTAACACTTTCGCAATCTTTGAACCAGACCACGACGGATTTTCAATAAATTTGTTCACAATCAATTTTCTATTTGCAGCTTCCATTGTGCACACAATCATCAATTAATATGATAAATTTATCAACTAACGGTAACGGTATTGCAAACAAATCCCAGTAAAATATTTGTTGTTCTTATGACTAGGGACGACGACCACAACAAAGCGTGCCAATTTGGCGTGAACCGCGCTTTATGATACCATGAATATCTCCTGACAAAAAATTCTGCAGTCCGCAATGTATACTCCTTAAACCTTTCGCTATAAACTTTGTAGCCACAAAGTTTATTTAGCTTGCTATACATTACTTAAAACGGCAAGATATCGTTGGCAATACGAGCATTATGTGAAATCAGTATATGAGTTCTCCGTCAACTCCGGCGATCTTTGCTAATTTAGCAGCATTTTTAAAAAAACTTATTAAAAAAATATTTAAAACTGTTTTCATGGATCGTATTTAAAATCACTTGAAAGCCAATAATGGAAATTATTGAGAAAAAACAAATTTGGAGGCTGCAAATTACTGCAAAATGGTTTTTTCGGTCTACAATATTCGAAAACAGATCTATTATTTGTTTTATTCACAGCAATTATAGTTTTCAATTTTTTAACACAAAACTACGTAAATACCTTCGCGGCAGTCGTCCATTTCAAAATTTAAAAGAAAAATTAAATTTTTGTGGCGAAAAAATATTATTTAATAAAAAACAGCAGCGAATTGTTGCATTAAAAACGCACGTGCTGTCAAATTATAAACCTTACATGCTTATAAAACAACAACAAAATTTTTTCATTATCTACCGTGTTCTTGAAATTAATTGTAGAAAGAAAAATATACGTTTTTATAGGCTTTTTTCGCGCTGCGAAAGCGATTGACACCACAGTAAGACGTTGAGAAATCTGAGAATAAGTAAGTAATATATTTCCACACGCACTAGCGGTGCATTTGATCGTTGGTCATGAATCAAAAAAAAATTTTTAAGGAAGAAAATACCTAATCTTATGTACAACATCTAGGCTCTAAGACTTCAAAATAGCGGTGAGGAGTCTCAGCGATCTCAGCCATTTTCAACAGAACAATTATAATACATTATCCAAGAGACCTTTTTGTGCCAAACTTTGAAGGCA
Source organism: Toxonevra muliebris (assembly GCA_963691655.1). Lineage (NCBI taxonomy): Eukaryota > Metazoa > Arthropoda > Insecta > Diptera > Pallopteridae > Toxonevra > Toxonevra muliebris. The sequence goes on from OY829326.1 coordinate 96,556,045, forward strand.
GAGACCCAGTGGGCCAAGCAGCGAATGTTGAGCGCATGTTCGCCTAAGCTATCGCAAACGGGTTCAGAAACGAGCGTTTTGCGGTAAAAAATACGCCTGGCGAAGACGGAAATCACCGGGTGAAAGTCTAGTACACTACCTACTAAACTATCGAGGTCGTAGGTTAGGTTGGAGTAGCTGTCGAGAGACATACTTAGGCCTAAACGACCCATTGTGATACCACATAGTTGGACCTACAGTTTAACGCCGATTCCAAACAGCGGTGTGGCAATTTTTTATCGGCATTACCAATCAAGGTGTGTATAAGAAAGTAATGAAAATTAACCACCAGACGAAGACGGAATCGAACCCGAACCTCCTAGATGAAAGTATAGTGCACTACTCACTAGTAAGTATTAATTAAAATTATTAATGTTTGAATGAAGGATTTGCAAGTAATATCGTTTATCGTTTATGCGAGTAAATATCGCAAAAGGCTCGTTACCGATATCATCAAAGACTCGTAAAAAATAACTTTAAAGGCTTGCAAACTATGTCATAAAGGCTCGCAAAAGGCTCGCAAAAGGCTCGCTAATAATATCTTTTGCGAGTGTCGTAAACGAAACTTTTGCTGCCACAAACTGAGCGACATATCATTCATTCTCGTATCGTATTCGGATCCGGTTGCGATAGTTTTGTTCGCGAAAGTTTCGCCAAAATCGTTTACGAGGTTTTTGTCCACTGGGGACCTCCAGCCGTACTATGAGAGCTATTTTCTTGAAACAAGGGAACAAAACAATTAATAATAAATCTTTCCCTTTCGTTTTGTTCTGCTCGTTCAAATTAATGGAACACAATGGTTTCAAACACCGAGAACACGAAGTTTTTAGAAATTCAGAAAACATTTTAAGCTTTAAACATCTTGCGGGACCAATAATATCCGATTTCAAAAATTATTTTTAAATTATGTTTGTATTTATAAGGAGCAATAACAAAGTTAAAAAAAATTTTTGGCTGTAAGATTAAAAAAAAATCGGAATTTATAGTTAAAATTTCCAAACTTTCGAGACCCTTTTGGAACCTGAAGATGTTATCTGATTTCAAAAATAGTTTTTCCTCTGTGTTCGTCTAGATGAATATAAAATTTTCTGTGATGTTACTTTTCGATTTAATTCCATTCTTGGCTATTTATCGCGAGCCAAATATATTCATTTATGCGATAAATTTTTTTGAGGAACTGTAATTGAAAAACAGAAAATTAAATTTTAAAACATGTTGATTTTGATAGTCGTATTAAAAAGAGTGCTTTATTGCTTTTTTGTGATTCTGATTCTGTGTTCGAATTTGAGGATTATTTTTTGGGCAGAAAATTTATTTTTACTAAATCTGTAGTAAGTGAGTTTTACCTTTAAACTGATGATTGGTAATCCAAAAATGGTAATGTATCAAATGAAAGAGAAAAGTATTATATGGAAGATTTCTGAAGACTATTTGATTTCTTTAGAGTTGATAGAACTTACCACTTTACAAATATTGTGTACTTAATTGGACAATTCATAAGCTATCTTATTCGGTGTTGTATCCTCTCATTTGTCATAACTTCTCTCATTTTTCATATACGACAGTATGACAGCTTGTGAATCGGCGAAATGTGTGTCAAAAGTGGTTAGGTTAGGGTGGTGACAGAGTGCATAGCACTAGCAGCATCCATCTAATTATCAAGTAAGTGCCATTTTGATACCACAAAACCCTAGTGTGCGGGATGTTTAATTTCGGATAAGGATTTACCAACGGGGTTTTGCTTAAGAACATGATAAGTTCAATGAAGTTTACTGTCAAAAAATCTTACAGTCGTTGAAAAATGGTGTCCCTAGCCGACGAAGTCTGATTTTTACAAGAACCAGAAACTTACAAAGTAGATATAAAAAGGTATCGATAATGGTAATCATATGGATTTTTTTTTCTCAGAATAACCTAAAAATGCAAAATGATTTTTCTCATTTTCGACCAACTATAAAAGTTATATCAATCTTTATTTATCATGTAGTCTGGTGAAATCAAAAATTTCACAGGCCTAGGCAATTTTAATTTTATCAAACGAAATCACCCCAAGTTACAGTTTTATACCTCAATCATTCTCTTTCATTTTCCTCTTACTTCACTCCATCAACTTCTTATTCTCTTCCTTCCAAAAAAACAAACAAAAATACTATAAAACTGTCAATAATAATATCACCACTTAACCGCCAAAAACACAAAAACCAAGAAAAAAACATCAGCAAATATAAAAACATATTTGAAAAGCAGCAATATACAACGACAACAATGTTGTTCGTTTTTAGCGCGTTTAAAACACTAAAACATTTGGCAACATTGTTTTCGACAAAAATGCAGTAAAATGTCAAACAATGAAGACAATTGGCAATTTGCCGGCAAATGAAGAGTGTGAGGCAACGAGAGAGACCAAGTGAGAGAGAGAGTGAGAGAAAGTAGAACAAATTACAGCAACAACAATAATAGCAAAAAGCTGTGATATATTTCCAAAAAAAAAGCAACACAAAAAAAAAAAGAAACAAAACGAAAACTTATTGCAACATTCTTGTAAGGTAATAAAATCCAAGTTTATTACCAAAAAGTGCACCATAAAATGTAAACCACGAAAGAATAAAAAAAATATTTGAGCGCAATATTAAAAATTTTTGATTGTTTAATTTGTTGGAGCTCAGTTGGCAACACTGTTGTTGTTTTAAAAGCAGCAGTTTCTTTTTTTTTTTGCCAAAGTCATAAATACACAGAGTACAAAGTTGAAGTTATTGAAATTTGTTAAGAGTGGCTTAAAAAATGATGAATAGTGAGCTTAATGTAACATTAAATACTGCTGCATTTTATGCTGAGCTGATTGTAACTATTTATTCGCGCGTTTTGGTGCACTTCTTTCACATTCTGGTAGTCGCTATATGAAGGACTTAAAATGAGAAACTATGAAATGTAACAGAATATGTCGCTAACAGAAAAAATTTGTTTTTCTAATTTCGGATGAATCTATCATGAGTTGGGTGCGGATTTTCATGCATTAAAAAAATTAAAATACGTACATAAAATATGCAATTAAAATTCAAAAATATACATTAAGAATTTGAAAAATTTCACCAAAAATCACAAAATATGCAATAAAAATTAATATCATGATTTAAAAATATTTATTTAAAAAATATAATCTTAATAAAATACAGTGCCGGTCATATCATTTGCAACCAAAATCACTTGCACTTTAAATGACTTCTTAAGCTCACTAAAATAATTTTTATCAAAAATCGTTTTTATTCAAAATAAAGTGTATTTATTGCCATTTATTATAAAAAATTAAAAGTTCAATATTATGTTGCAAATAAAAAAAGAAAGAAGTAATATTACATTGAAGTCTGAATTGAAGAGGTCAAAACATTTGCAACTAGAAAAAGTTAAAGTGAAAACTGAAGAAAAGTCGGAAAAGTTCTCAAAATTTTGTTGCATATTCATTATTAGCGAACACTGTTGGATGTCTACGTGGCATTGGCTCTATTAAATGTTTCGTCTTTTAGTACAATATTTTCGGTATTCAAATCAAATATATCCGAAATCTTTCTAATTTTATGAAACCCAATATTATTTTTCTAAAAAAAAAAACACAATTAGAATGTATCCAACCCATTTAAAAATATTTTGATGATCCGACACATATTTACTCAAGGCGCTAGTCGTACTAGCTTTGATTTTTGGCATGTGTTCAGAAAAATGAAATTTTAGTTCAAAACTAACAAATTAAACTAACATTTAAGTCATTCAAAAATTAGTTTTGCATCATTTTCGGCTTCGTCACAAAACCAGCTTAAAGTTATCATTTTCATCATATTTGGCAAGCTATAATGGGAGAATTGGCGGTTTGATATTTAAAAAAATTATCTTATTTAGTTATGTTGATATTGGCCTTTTCAGAAAGTTAAACAATTTTCACTGGAACACTAAAGTGTTATTAATGACGCTGGTTACACGAGTGCAAAGTTGAAAGATTGAGTAAAAGAGAGCGGTAGAAAACTGGGAAGTTAGAAGGAGAAAGAAAATATGCGCCGAAAATCCACCTCATTTTTCATTTTTCAGCATGATTGCATACTTTAATGGTTAACAAAAAAGTTTACTTTAAATTTTTGCAGAAAAAAACCAGTTCAGACCTATTTTCAAATTGAATTATTTCCTGAGAGCGGATCATGTTTTTGTGTATTCTAATAAAGAAGGGTGCCTTCTAAAATTGAGAAAAAATCCAGGATCATATTTCACATATTTTCTACATTTTCTCTCTCAAAATTTGTTAATTTTCAAATTTCAAAAATACTTAACTTTAGAAATAATGCAGAATTTTTAGCTTTTCGAATCTTCAATAAAAAATAACAAAATAAATTTCCTTGATAAAAAACAATGGATGTGTGCAAGGCACGCAAGATATTTGATGTGTAAACAGTTAAGCCAACTAAATGCCATCTACAGAGCACAAGCAGATGCTTGGTCTATATTAAGTATAAAATTTTGGTGTCAGACTATACGAGTTTTATTTTTGGAGAGCTTGGCAAAAGCTTTTTAGTTTGGTTTTTGATCTCTTATTAGGTTCAAATATTCGGACAAAAATTTAGTTTTAATTTTTTCGGTATTTAACAATAATTCCATTTAAAATTTTGGTCTAAGTTTTGATGTGCAATTTTGTCTGAATTTTGGTCTGAGTTTTCCGATTGTGATTTTAATTTTTATTCGCCTTTGGGCAAAATTTTGTTTTGATTTTTAGTCTGAATTAACGGGAGCGATGAGAACATGTCCGACTGCTACACTGGAGGTACTGTTGGAGTTCACTTCATTACACCTCGTGATAGAGGGTACCTCCAAAGCAGCAATCGTAAGAGCAACAAGAAATAAAAGGTTAACGGGGCGACATATAGGGCCTGAAAACCGAGATAACCCGGCGAAAGACAACTATCTCTTGGACTGTCCCCAGGACAGAATGGACAAACAGTATAGTTTTGAGAAACACTTTGTTGCAAAACTTAGTAGTAAGAATGAATGGGAGAGTGTAGAACATAACTACGCACTCAAAGAACACACGATCAAGTGGTATACAGATGGGTCACGAAACGAGGATGGAACTGGGGCAGGAGTATTTGGGCCAATAATCAAACCCTCTGAGCCGATGGGGAAGTATCCTAGCATCTTTCAAGCTGAAATTCACGCAATCGATATATGTGAGCAATTCAACCTGGATAGGAAGTACAAACGGCAAGATATCGCTATCATGTCGGATAACCAGGCAGCAATTCGAGCATTATGCTCCTCTGAGATCATCTCTAAACTGATGTGGAACTGTTTGAGCAAGCTTAATCAACTGGGCAAGGACAATAAAGTCGCTCTATGTTGGGTCCCTGGACACTTAGGAATAAAGGGAAATGAGCAGGCAGACGAGCTTGCTAGAAAGGGAGCAGCGACCTCTTTCGTGGGATCTGAACCCTTCTGTGGAATAGGAGATAGCGTAAGTATTCAGGCAGGAAGAGAAGAACAAGAGGCAATATCTCTTTAACAATCTTCCGGGACTGAGGACCAAAACGTTTCTAGGTAACTATAACGAGAATAGATACACATTCTGCATTGGTCTCAACAAAAACAGTCTGCGATAGATCTTATAGGTCGCGGTACAAATACATAAACCCCTCTAATACAATACAATATAATAGTCTGAATTTTAGTCTGCTCTGTTCTAATTTTCAATCTACATTTTTACCTAATTTTTGGGCCCATTTTTTATCTGATTTTGGTATGAGTTTCGATCCAAATTTTGACAAAAATTTGGTCTCATTTTCATTTCAAGTTTGGGTCTGATTTTGGCCTGAATTTTGAACTTTTAATTAGTAACTAGTTTGGATCTAGTCTTAGTGTGAACTAACTGTTGATTGCTTTTTAGTTTGGTTTTTGTTGTCAAGTTTTATCTGGTTTTTGATCCGATTTCTGGTATGAATTTTGATCTAGACTCTAGTCTGGTCTAGAATATTTATATCTCAAATACTTTTTTTTTAGTGTAGAAGAGACTGGCCTCCCCCAAACCCAAATCAAATATCCGCCACTGTCCATCATTGCAGAGATTTGCGGTGATTTAATTTTAGTCAAATTTTGAGTAGAAAAAATCGAAATAATCTTAAGGCAAGTACAAGTATATTTACGATTATTAGTAAATCCATAAATAATCACTTTATTTACAAGGGTCATGCAGAGAACGCTCGTACATACACACACACTTACCTACAGAGTGTCGTCTGACCACGTTAATTATAATTAACACAATGCATTATGCCGAATACGAGGACCTCTTCTCATTCTTTTCGAGTATGCACAAATACAAAAAATGAGCAAGAATTCACAGTCATACAATAAAAAAAAAACCGAACAAATACCAACGACGGGAATGCAAAAAATAAAAAACAACACGAAAGACGACGAACACTGTCACGCATAATTAAAATTAAATGCGCTTTTGGGAATAATTCAAATGAATGAACAAGCACGGCCAACATGTGTTGCATACATAAAATTTTACTTTACACAAGCATTAAAAATCCATATGCACAGAAAAATATATACAAGGACAAGCACACACATACACACATATAAATAGATATATATTTGTTCTTGCCACCACGCCTACTGTTATGGCCAAAAAATAAAATAAAAATACCAAAAGGCGAAAAATAGATATAAAAGTATGTACTATGCGTATATATACATATTTTTGACACTTGCAGTAGCTTTAACACTCTTTCACATACAGCATCTATATATACACACACACATTTACTTTCACACATACAATATGTTCGACTGTATTCAGCTTCATTTATTATGCGGCTGGCGGCCATTAATTTTCCATATGCAGTCGAGCATATCAAGGACATTTTAATCTTCATCAAAGGCATATTAAAAACTTGTCATAACCATGCCGAAAACGTACATGAAAATATGCTTTCCAAAATCATAAAGTTGTCGTTTTTTTATACTTTGTTATGAATGCAGAGGTGGAGATAAAGACTTAAAAACATTTCCTTAACTTACCTAAAAGTATGCAAAGAAAATTTGTTTGTGGGGTAATGGTGAGAAAGAACATAAAGGTTTTCAACACTAATTACACGCAAATTAGACAGATCCAAAAGCATAACCACACACACATACACACATATGTGAATGTATGTGGTTGTTATGTAGTGTATGCGTCCAACCTCTGGTTACATATGGGAATTGTGTTGAAGAAGATTCCTTTTCTTTATTTTTTATTCATGATGCTTTTTGGTCGAAACTCTTAAGGGTAGAAATTTTAAAGTAAAGTGTACGGAAGTTAGTTAGTATAAGTTAGTAGTAGTGATGGAAAGCAGGGTGCTAGGGGGATGTAAGAATATGTTTGAGTAAATTACTTGAAACGTGCCTATGTACGATGAGTTGAGCATATTAATTAAACATATTTCCATATAAAACTTTAAAGTTTTTTGGGGGAATTTTTAGAAGTGCGTGTTAAAAATGCGAAAGGAATTTTTTTTTTAATTTTTTCTTTATTTCTTTTAAAAATTGAATTAATGCTACCACACGAAGCAAAAAGCAACTCAAGAATTCAATTAAGTCTCTGAAGTTAAGTTCTTTGTTTTTAATTGATTGTTACCCATTCAATGTAGATTTATGTATGACTGCACTAAGGAATGAGGCGATCAGTGGACTTTTTTGTATTTTAAATAATATTTAAAAGTGTAGGAAAAGTTGCGTTTGATAAGGGAACACATAATAATAATGCTATAAAGGTTATTTGATCGGAAACTAACAACAGATTTTGTCAAAACCAAAGTCTAGAAATTTTCACTAAAATGGCCCATTGTGATACCACATAGTTGGACTTACAGTTTAACTCCGATTCCAAACGGCGGTGTGGCAATTTTTTTTATCGGCTTTGTAGTTTTGCCATTACCAACCAAGGTGTGAACTTGTACGTTATCTTATAATTCTCATACACTTCATATTTATGGGGAGTATAAGAAAGTTATGAAAATTAACCACCAGAAGAAGACGGGAATTGAACCCGAACCTCCCGGATGAAAGTCAAGTGCACTACCCACTAGACTATCGAGGTCGTCAAAAACATTTGTTAGTTTTGCGTAAAAGCAAGCTATTATAATCGCTGATTCTGGCTTTATATTCAGATGTTCTCTAACATTTCTAGAATGTCTGCTATATTATGGGGTATGGGGGCCATTATAACTACATTTGTGGTTTGAAGGCGTAGAGCTCTATTCACGGTTTGCCATACCGGAATTTCGGAAAAAAATTATGCCTTCAATAAAATGTAGGGTGTTTTACAGCTGATAGATTCCTCTATAATTCCTAAAAATTTCATCATTGGATTGGGGGAGCTTTTCGAAAAATTTGAGTTTTTATAAATGCTTTGTTTTTTTTTAAGTTCTTTTTAGTTATAAAACTTTTTTTCATTTTCACCATTTTTTTTTAATTTTTTATTGAAACGAGTAAAAGAATAAATTTTCCATTATTTATAATCAAATTGGCCTTAATAGGCCAAAATGTTTTGATAAAAACCGTGAATAATTCAGTTTTTGGCATCTAAATTCATTTCATTTCTAAATTATAATTTTAAAAACTTTTAATGGAGATTTTCGTAATTAAATACAATAAAATTGCTATAATTCGTACCCCGTTAATTCGAAAATCTCAATAATTCGCAACAAACTGTTGGAAAAAATCGTGATCACGTGATTATTCTGCAAAGGTTATAGCCATAGCTAATGCTCTTTTGTAATATTTTCATATTTAGCAGATTACTTTTAATATATTTCGCAAAAAAAACAAAAAATTCTAGAATCTGCTTAAGGGGGTGCCTTGAATTAGAATGTTAAAAAAAGCATTTTTTCGTGATTTTCTTTAAAAGGGGAAAAAAGAAATGAACCCATTGAACTTCAAGGTATATTTCCGTGTATATTTAAAGTACCTGCATAAATATATATTTTTTTTAAAAGAAGTAATAAATTACTGCAAAATTATTAGTCTATTTCATGAGCGCCTTGTCGCTGCAGTCTTCAATCGGCATGAAAGATCCAGCTCGTAATTTTTGATTGTTATATATTTTTTTCTGGGTGAACTAAAAAAAAGCAGTAAAAATCGTGAAATTATAACTTTTCTCTAGTTTAAATAAAAATGTTTGTTTAAATAACAAACATTTCCAAGGTAAAAGAACGTGGAAAATATAACAATAGGATACATTTGCTTAGTTTTCGGGTTTAGATTGGTTTATAATGGGTCTCGAGAATTAGTAGAATTTCAAGAATAATTTAAGGTCACTGATTCTTACCCTGTATTCAAATTTTCTCTTTCCTATCTGGGATTTTCTTTATATCGACCCGAAACTTATAATTTGTTTTTTTTTTTTTGGTGGATTCAAATCTCTACCTGAGAATAGAACCGATTGAACTGGTATTTGAGTCACGTATTTAAGAACTAAATCACAGAAATCATCCATTTTATTAGAACAATCCATTTGGAAATTTTTTAAGAATTTAACCCCATCTGGGAATCGAACCTGAGGCAGATGGAACTCCAGTCAAGCACTCATTCACGAAGTAACCATTGTTAAACGTCGTCGAGCTGTTTCTGAACTAGATTAGCAGCTTCTGTAAGAGATTAATTTGACGCTAAAATAGCAGTATCGTCTGGACAAGTAGCTATAGTAACACCATCAGTTTCAGGTAAGTCGCAGGTAAAAATCGAATAAGGAGCAGGACCCAGAACACTGCCCTGTAGTACTCCGGCTTTCACTTGACATTTGGTTGATGTTTTGTCATTTACTTTGACATAGAATGATAAGACTTTAAGACCAAATAAAATGGAGCTGGAAGCAAATTTTTTAATTTGTATAACAGCCCTTGTTGCCAAACTTTTTCGAACGCTTCTTGAATGTCCAAAAATATGGCAGAGCAATATTTGTTTCGTCCCAGAAAGTCTGTGACAATATTGATGATCTTGCTCAGAGTACCGTGTTTATGAAGATTGGTGATTCGTAACTATATTCTTATTTTCTTGTATTATTAGCAATCTACTACTTCAAATATTTTAGAGAATATTGCCAGCAAACTTATAGGTCTATATGAGGGCACTGAGTTTTCAGGTTTATTTGGTTTAGGTATCATTTTTTTTTCAGCCAATTTCCATAGAGAAAGAAAGTGGTTTAATGAGCAAGATTATTCATTATTCTTATAATTGAAAGTAAATCGTAATAACTAAAAACAACAATAACTAATTATGTTCACCTTTTTGCCTGTTTAAGTTATTAAATTTTTAAGTGTTTGTTCCCCTCTTCCCCCTTCCCCCTTTTGTATTCGCCCCTGCTTTAAGGTGTTTTAACAATTATTTAAGTAAAGTTCACTTAGAAGAGAATTTAATATTAAAGAAAAAAAACTTTGGTTCGATTTAATAGGTCGTTTAATTTTGTTTAGAAAATAAAAACTGCAGAAAACGCATTTCAAAGTTTTCAATTGCATCAATAATCTGAGCAAACTAACCGTTGTTACTTCGTATTTTTGAAAATATTTAGAATTGGCCTTTGTAACTTTGTAAATAACTATATATTTATTAGTACAACTATATCCTTATTCCAGAAGATCCAGAAGTGCTACACTATCATATTATAGATCAGTTTAAAGACCTTCACGAGTAGGTTAGGTAGGTTAGAGCTTGACGAGTAGGTTAACCATCAAAATTGGAAATTGGTTAAGCCAATTATAAAATATTATCGCTTAAGCGGGAGTAAAGAATAAATGAGAGGGAGAGAAGACATGAGTAACGGCATTATGAATTATCAGCATACAGAAATAAAAAAAACAAACACAGGCGAGTTGTTTGGTTCTCCTTTAATATTAGGTTTTTTCATAAAGAGAATGTTATTGAGGCTTAACAACAAATTTATAAACACCTACTTGCTTCTGCATTGTTTTTTTTTCTCTGCTGACCTCCGTATTATAGGACCAGCTCTCCTCCATATGAGGTTCAGGCCTCTAACTTTTTTTAATTAAATAATTATTAATAATATTTAGAGGATGTACTACCTTGAAGTGTTTTTGCAGGCTTGAATAGACGTAAAGTAAATGATTTGTTTTCTCGGAAATTCAGGGGGAAAAAAACTTTGCTACAGTTCTTTGCTCTAGATTGAGCATGGTTGTGCATTCATGATGTAATTTTTTTACTTCATCGCATTAGTGATTTTCATCTCTAAATAAGCTGGCAACAACTTTTAAAGAAAGATATTCTTACCGTCCTAGATACGATCTCTTTCTGCTTTGAAATGGAAATGCATCGCATTACAAGCATCACATGAAAATAACAACAACAACATAAATAGTAATAACAACAAGTGATTCAAATAAAGTAGAAAATAATTCAAGGATATTTTTTGACAAGTTCGTCAGCATTTTATATATTGTACATATGTAAAATATGTGTCAAAATAACAAAGACAGAGAAACGGCAACAAATAGTAGGGGGGAGGAAGAAACGAAAGCCTGAACCCACGAACAAGCGAATACATAATGCGACCCAAAACAGAAAATGCCTTTTGTTATTATTTTCATTTGGAGTTTACGCAAAAGTAGAAAAAAAAATCCATTTACCATTTGATGACAAAGAAAATACACAATCTCTCGGCTCTTCCCCCCTCTTCAATATGTTTCATAACCTAAAATATACATATATACTAGCAACAACTACAATTTCAACAATAATGATTTCAACAAAAAATGTAAAATACAAACGACAATAAGTTATTTTTAAGGCTGAAAATATTTCTTCTTTATTCACAAAAAATAAAAGAAAAAAAATAAAAGCAAATGATGATGTTGTCAATGTAGGCCAACAGCCTGAAACTGAAACCATCCTCTCTCCCATTCTGCTTTCTCCCTTTTTTTCTACATGAATTTTGATGTTCCACATAAATGTGTGTGTATGTGTGTGAGAATTTGATAGTGTGAGTGTTGCGCATGCAAATATACAACAATTTAAATTTTATTATCACAAAACAGTGTTGAGTCATGTAGTCTACACGGGGTATAAATAGATCCAGTTGGTTGCGGTACTTATGAGCGAAACCAAATTATATTTTTATTACATAATGAAGGATTACTTTCATGTATGTAAACTGCTATGGGAGTATGAATGTATAAACTCGTATTTTTTTCGTAATTTGGACATTTATTGTGAAAAAGTGATTATAAATTTATTCTTTAAAGTATTGTCCATTGCTAGCCACAACTTTTTTCCATCTTTCTGGTAGCATACGGATTCCGCGTCGAAAGAACTCCTCATCTTTTGAGGCTATCCACGAATCGACCCATTTTTTTAGTTCTTCGAAAGAACGGAAGTGCTATTCAGCCAGGCTATGTGTCATCGGTCGGAACAAGTGGTAATCAGAAGGAGCAATGTCTGGAGAATACGGCGGGTGGGGTAGCACTTCCCATTTCAGCGTTTCCAAGTATGTTTTTACTTGCCTTGCAACATGAGGCCGAGCATTGTCGTGCTGAAGAATAACTTCGTCATGTCTATTCTCATATTCTGGCCTTTTATCCTTTAATGCTCTGCTCAAACGCATCAATTGTAGTCGGTAGCGGTCGCCAGTGATCGTTTCATTCGGTTTCAACAGCTCATAATACACGACACTTTTCATATCCCACCAAATACACAGCATGAGCTTAGATCCATGTATGTTCGGCTTTGCCGTTGATGCATGTCCGGGAGGTCCCCATGATTTTTTACACTTTGGGTTATCGTAACGTATCCACTTTTCATCGCCAGTCACAATACGATGCAGAAAACCCTTTCTTTTCTGTCGTTCAATCAGCAGTTCATATGTGAAAAATCGTCGTTCGACGTCTCTCGGCTTCAATTCGTACGGCACCCAATTTCCTTGCTTTTGAATCATTCCCAATGCTTTTAATCGTTTAGAAATGGTTGATTCTTGTTGCGTTTGACATGAATCTTCTTCGAGTAATGCCTTCAATTTTTCATCTTCGAACTTTTTCGGGCCGCCTGAACGTTCCCTGTCTTTAACATCAAAATGACCACTTTTGAAACGGGCACCTGACACATTCTAACGTCTATAGCACAGTCAGGATAAGCTTCAGTGAGTAAACGATGTGCTTCAGTTGCGTTTTTCTTTAAATGGAAGAAGCAAATTAAAACTTCCCGCAAATGTTTTTTTTTTTGCACGAAATTCGTCATTTTCAGCTATTGTAAAACACTTTTGTAAAATTATGAAAATTATTTGACAGATCAATTTTTATAGTATTTTTGGTGCTCTTCGAGATAGAATAGCTGTCAATGTCAAAAAAAATGGCACGTATGATAGATATGAAGTTAGTCACAATTACGAGTTTATACATTCATACTCCCAATAGATGTAGACAATCTAAAAAGTCAGTACAGACATAACGTGGCGTGAGTTTTAGTTTTTGACTTCAGTTTGTATACGACTTAAGCAACGCATAAAAAAAACAGTTTCAAAAAGTAAGTAGTGGTATGAATGAACAAACAATGTTGTCGACAAAATTTTCACCGTTTTTTAACCTAGAAAAACGGTTCCATAAATAATGTATACTGTTGTCGACATAGTTTTTGACGTTGTCTACAATTTATCTACGCTGAAATGTAAAAAACTTGCAAATAAATGTTTTGTCCAAACTCTTACACAAAATTGTGCTACAATTTTCTTTGGAATTTTAGTTGTTTTCCTATTGTTTTTTTTTAAATATTTCACTTTTTGAGGGTATTATTTTATTACTGAGAAAAAGTTTAAATTGTGTTTTCAAAATTGAAATTGAGTCAAAACATTTTGTGGTTGACCAAATTTTATCTATACAAAATTATTAGAAGCATTTGACTTGTGAAAAGGAACATGTGTTGACAAAGTGTCTGGGCTTATGTTTTAAATTGGAATTAAATGATTTTTGGAGTGAAACATGTCAATCGGTCTGTTAAATTTCTTGCGGTCACTCTTTGTATTGTTATCTATACATTTATTAGTGTAACTACAATTTTATTCCAGAAGAGCTACACTATCATATTATATATCTATTTAAAGAGCTTGTCGAGTAGGTTAGCCAAAAATTATCAGATTTAATCTTCAATCGGTTAAGCCAATTCTAAAATATTAGAGTCTGAAGTTTTTTAAAATTCGCTCATTGAAAAAAGCATTGTATTCATCGTTGTAGAAATCATTGCTTTAGCGGGAGCAAATATATTGGTTTTTTCATAAAAAGAATGGAATTCTGTCTGACTCCTTTTATACCATCGTTTAGCCCTGTTCTTTCTCCTCAATATAGCCTGGTCTATGAATGATATTTCAGTATGTGTGACACTTGGCATACTAATTACTATTTTCTTTATTCTGTTAGTGCTCCACAATGGAGTAAGGGTGAAATTACTGATGTTGTTATTGCGTTTTTGTTCTTTTAAACCAATAGAAAATTCTTCTACTAAGAGATAGCAAACTCCATTTTTGTAAAAAAAATAAAAAGTGAGGCAAGTATTCAACCACTTCTCGTCCTTCTTTGAATACTTTGTAACACTCGTATGCTCGTATTTTCGATAAAACTGAAATTCGCCGTAAGCATTCATAAATATGTTCAACAGATCGCTGCCAAATTTTATCGGGTTAGATGAGCGATCCAAACAAAAAAAATGGGGAATTCTCTACTCGGCACCACTTTTGGCTGGCAATAGCAAATTTCCAAGAGTAAAAATTGCCTTGAAAAAGATTTTTATTTCGCCGTTCGGATTCCCCTTAAAAATTGTAAGTCTCTTCGACTCATATACAAATAATATTTGAAGATACCTTTTGCTCATTAGAGTACTTAGTGAACCTAAAGTCAAAGCTACGTCTGAGAAATAGTCAGTCAGTCAGTCAGAATGCCCTTATTGAGTTCTTGATGTTTCTCTTCGACTTTATTATTATTAGTTACATTTTCAGGTACTGCGAATTAAAAGGTATTTTGTGCCAAACCCCTTGACAAGGCGAATAACGGTCTACTGCTCTAATGAAGGATAGTGTATATTTTGCTTAAGAGGATCTGTTTGTTATAATCTACAAGAACGGCTTTTTAAAAGTTTTGTCTTCTGTGCTAAGGCAAGACAGGGTATTCATATAAATTGTCAGGTTTCATCCTGTAGACTTTCAAAAACAGATAACGTTCTATATAATTCAACAGATCTAATTCATTAAGATGATGTCTGAGCACATTTGGCCCAGATATATGGTCTACTAACAGTCTAGGTGGAAGGAGTAGACAGATTATGATTATAGGCAATTGGGGAATTTAGAGGCGAGGGGGAAGGGGGTAGATTCTCACTTCGTAATGATGAATTTCGAAGAGACTCAGCTGAATCCGCAAATATGATCGGGGCAGCTTCATAGAGCCGAAGAAGCTGTTCTATTCATCGCTCGCATTTTTCGACATAGGACTGAGAATTTTGGCTTCCCAACAAACATATTGTTCCGTTGCAAATTGCTTTTGGGGAAGAATAATTTTCAGTTGTGGCTCTTTAACTGATTGAGGTGAGTTCATTTAACTATATTATTTTGTTATATTTTTAGTAAACTATGAAAATTAAATCTAAGCATTAATTTCTCAAAGTCTATATAGAGATGGACAAATCAGACGGCCATTTTTGAATCCGCCACGATTCCTCATGAGTGATCTTAGTGATAGTTCTTAGTCTTTCATATATCCTATAATATTTTGTTTTGTGACTCTTATGATGAAATAAAAAATTTAGGCTCAAAATTTTGTTATGAACCACAGCTTAACTTACTCCTGACTAAGGTTTCTTTACAATGACATACCATTTGTTTATAATATGTCATTTATATTTACAAGAATAGTTTTTTGCCTCTACTGAAAATTTGTAAATTTTGAGTTATGCCACTTTAGTTGTTAGGGTGCGATATATGAATAATAATTTATTTTTATTAAAATAAATTAAAATTCATAATTATTTTTGGTTTGCAACAGTGGCTTTTTGATCGTTAATTGAAAATGCAAGTTTTAATTCGTTTTTTCCTCCAACGTTTTGCTGATTTCTTTTCAGCTTCTTCAGGGAGATATTTTATTCTCAAATCTACATGTATATTTAATAAATTAGAAATAATAAATACAGATTTTTGAAGATAGATAACATCATTGAAACACTAATTTTTGGAATCTCACATAAACTTGGGTTCTTTCGTCACATTGATTTTACATTTATATACATACAATAATAAAATATACAAAACATTCATTTTTCATTCATTTTTAGTATGAATAAAATTCGCATTTTACGAAATTATTTAAATTGAAATTTATAACTTTAATATAATAAATAAATTATTATAACATTGTGTACCAGTGTCTAGGTTCGGAGATGGGTAACGTCGTACTCTTAATGATAATAAAATAGGCAGTCTCATTCATAAATAAATATCTTATAAAGGGTGTAGGGTTGAAAACTTCAGTAACTTTGACAGCCGCCATTTTATCAAAGTCAGATTGAAAACTTCAGTAACTTTGACAGCCGCCATTTTATCAAAGTCAGATTTGACAAGCATTTTCTATAAACATGAGAATTTTTTTACAAAAATTTAAGTATTTTTGCTAGCAGATTTTTTTGAAATCTCGGATCGACCGAGTCAGTACAAGACGTGAAACTATAACCCCGTGCGCGTCTAGTACGGTCACGAAAAAATATTGTTTCTGTCAGTGAAAGCGTCGCGATGAGCCCAATAACATCAACTCGGCACCGTGCACAGCTATTCCATTTTTCTACGGTTTCTGTGCGTCGAATATTGACCAAAGATCTTCATTAGCACAACGTTTAGTTTCAACAGGATGGAGCAACGAGCATTATTTCAGGGGAATCTTTCGACTTATTGCGCACAAAATTTCCAGCCCGTGTAATTTCACGTTATGGCGAGATCAATTGGCCACCTAGATCAAGTGATTTGACGCCGTTGAACTTTTTTCTTTGGGGTTTTGCTAAAAGTAAAGCTTATGCTAACGATCCTCATAAGAAAGGAGATCTAAAAGTTAACATTATTGTCGCTTTAGCTGAAGTGGATCCGGCTTTGTAACAAAAAGTCGTTGAAAAGGGTGCTACAGTGCAAAAGGAGCCGTGGTGGTTACTTACATAATGTTTTATTCCACGTATAATTTCCCAAGTCTCCCAAGTCTATCCGAAAAATAAAGATTTTGGAGTTTTTCGCTAAATTTTTGAGTTTTATTTAAAAAACAAACCCAGCAACTCTTATTGAAACACAATTCATAAAATTTTTTTGTAGTGCAAATAAAAACAAAATCCTGAAAAACATAATACAGGATTCTCCATTAAAAGCTATCTATCATTTTAAATTCAGTTAAATTTTTCATATGCCAAAGTTGCACCTGTCTCTTACATTTGAGTATTAAAAAATATACGGTTAATAGAGCAGCATACACTTGAAAAGCGGAAAGAACTTCGTAAGAACGGTTTGTAAAGTTCACATCACATTATCAACAATCGTTGGATTAATCAACAAATTCAAACGTTTTGCTAAAGTTAGTGAAATGAAGACACCAACTCGTGGTTGTTCAGTAAGATTTACTGAGAACATACCGGCTGCTAGTGGTTTACCCATTCCTAAACACTTACATCGTACTTTGCATAAAGATCTTGAACTAAAAGCTTATCAAGTCCACAAGAACTAAAGCCGGTTGACTATGGATAATGCCGTACTTTCGTTGATTGGGTGTTGAGACTTTTCCAAAGCAATCATTCAGAGCGATGATGCCCATTTTCACCTTAACAAAGTAAATTGCTGCATTTAGGGGTTCGATTTTCAGATTTTGAGACTAATCTGAGCAGATGTGGAGCTCTGTGGGGGATCTGCGACTTTGGTGCTGTGGGAGTTGACAATTTTTGGTTTAGAACCGAAACCAAACTATATTTTTTATAACACCAGAAAATCTCACTGCGATTCGAAGAATTCGGCTTGCTATATTTGAGATATAGAAAATGTCACATCTCTAATGCATACATAGTTCCTCATAAATAAAACTCTACATTTTACTAGGCAGAACTCGCATCTACCCTTTCGTCTAGCTGAAATTAATATGAGCGTTGACGTGCACAAACTTCAAATTTTTATTGTTTTTACTTGAACCCTAAATAAATATATTAGGAAGCCTAACTGAAACCAGAGGGTTCACTTCCCATCTAAACTATAAGCGGTAATAGAAATTATTTTTCTTAATTGGATATTTATTTCTTTTGCTTGGATGTGACGACCTCGATAGTCTAGTGGGTAGTGCACTAGTCTATCACCCGGGCGGTTCGGGTTCTTATATTCACTATCGTTAGGAAGTGTAAGTATGAGAATTACAAGAAAGTGATAACAAATTACCACACAGCCATTCGGAATCGGCGTTAAACTGTAGGTCCACCTGCATTGTATCACAATGGGCCGTTCTGGCCTAAGTGTGCCTCTCTAGACAGCCACTCCAACCAAACCTATGGATGTGTTTCAGACTAGAATTCTGCAACTCACTGCTAGAAGATATTGCCCAAACAAAGCTGGGCAGTGCCGGGAATTTCCATTCTAACTACTATGAGTATACATCCAAATCTAAATATTTATATATATATATTTAATAGGTTTATTGGTGTTTGATTTCTATCCAATTATGTTGCTAATTCGTGCATGCATTCATGGGGATTTCTTCAAAAAACAAATGCAGACTCAAACAAAGAAAGAAGTTTGCTACTTTATTTCCACTAGAGCGCATTTTTGTTTGTATGGTTTTGCCTTTAGAATGTTAGTCTTGTCGAGAAAAACAAAAATAAATATAAATATTCCCTAAAGAAGAAACAAAAACATTTACCAACACCAGCAATACCAACAATAATACCGCAACCATCACTTCACCCTTTCCACCACCGCCAATAGACCGACACTTTCACTTGCATCTTAGGCCTTAGCAATTCACACATACATATGTTATCTTCATCTACATATATACACGCTTACATTCATACATACATACATAAGTACATGTGCTCGTAAAGATGGAAGCATGTTTCTGTGTCAAAAATGAGTTCATAATGCTTCATATACGACTTCATTCTCCCACCACTTCCACCAGCTTCATGCCACTGTTGAGTGTTTATGAAACCCCTTTTTAAATGTCTTTCTCCTTGCCCCCTTCTACATTCTCTTTTTTTAATATTTAAATATGATAATAGCGTATACACACATACATAGAACACACAACATATTGCATATTTTTTGGAGCAAAATAAAGATTTTTTATGAAGTGTGCCCTTTTTGTGTTTTGTAACCTCATCTCCGCTCTTTGTTTTGCCTCCTATACCAGCAACGACGAGGTTGATTTCCGCCTACATTGCTACATTTTTCGTGCGTTGTTGCCACCATATAAACTTTGACATTTGTATTGCCACAGAAGTACCCATATTTCACTTGTTGACAGACAGACAGATTGGCAGAAGAAACACATAGGATAAAAACTAGACAGTCGACGGTAGAAAGTAAAAAGGGTATCAAAAATTCTTACTCGCCGTCCGCCGCGCTCACCGTGCCGTTGCCAATAAAGAATGAAAAGGAAAGGAATTTTATATCTTTTCAAAAGTTGATGGTAATATTTTTATGCAATTTTGACACTAATTAACTCGTCATTTTATTGTTGTTGTTGGTTGGTTGGTTGGTTGGTTTAAATGAAATTCTTTTTGTTGTTGTTCGTTATAAAAATTTATGTATCATTCATACTGACATAATCAAATGTGATATGCATGAGTCTTACTGACCTAACTTTGACATTTATAAATAATTTATTATATTTTCGTATACTTGTAAAGATATATAAATACGAAAAATAAATATTTGAAGTGACATTAAATATTTGTATATGCATAAGTGTATAATTTGAAGGTCAAAGTTCACGGTTATGTTGGCCCTCTCTCTTTTCATAAATCATGAAAAAAAATATTTACTAATTAAATTTAAAAATCAAATTCGTCTTTTATGTTTTCTAGATAGCTGTAAGTTTAAATGTTCCAGGTTAAAATAGTAGTCACGTGAATGGGAAATCTGACAAAAAAGTAATGTGTTAAAGGTGGATCTTGTGCTTTTCATATGTACTACTCTGGGCGGCAGATTTTTTAAGCAACGGGTTTGATTTCGGGCTCTGAAAGAGGAACTGCTACTGAGAAATTTTGCATTCATAGTTTTTCAATGCTAAGAATGGTTTAAATTTTTATCTTGAGTTTAAAAAAAGTATTATCGGATCTAGGAGCGGATCTTGGGGAGGATTGATTTTGTTAATTAAAGGACAGTTATCAGACCAATAACTAGATCAAATAGTAGACAAAAATCAGATAAAAATGCAGTCTAGAATCAAGGCAAAAACACAGATCTTAATTTCGTTTAAAATTTATACCAAAGCTCAAAGTTTTTATAGCTGAAGCTTACCATAAACGTATTTTTTCAGCGTTGTTGACCTTTTTTCGCATCGTATTTGCCAAGTTTTATATAGCTCTTTTCTCAGTATAGACATGCTACATGAAAAATCAGTTGAAGTGACACCTGGCGCCAGCTAATTTTTTACGAATTTGTTAGTACACGAGCTACTCTCAAAAACCATTATAAACATTTAAAGGAACTCTGCGGAACTCCTTTCTAAGAGCTTAACTAAAGATTGGAGTGATAATAAAACTCTACACACAAAAACTATAACAATTTATCAATTGTTTACACAAAAAGTAAACAATCAACAAATATTGAAAATTAAGGAAACCATAATACGCCACAAAGCAATACAATTGGCAAATTGTTTCAGACGTAAATGATTAATTCCAAAAATTGGTAAATTTACGACGCAAAGGCAGAAAAAGCCAAATTAATTTAACACCTTATCTTTCACAGTTTATAAAACTGCCAAAAACAAGAAAAAGGGGAAAAATAAATATACAATTATGAACTATGGGATTTTGACAATAAATGCTCATCAAAATATTGCAAATATTTAACAGTTGAAAAATTTACTCTTCGTCCAATCTAGATCGTTTTTCCCATTGTGTGATATTCTGAACAAATTCAGGTCAATATTTAGACTAAAAATCATCCCGATTTTCAAATCAGAAAACCAGAATTCAGAGTAACAACTTGATATCAGAAAAAAATTTAACCAGAAATGAGACAAAAACTAACATCTAAACTCAGACCAGAAAACCAACCAAAATTCAGTCCAAAATCAAACGAATTCTAATCAAAACCCAGACTAAAAGTCATCCTAATTTTTAGATCAAAATTTAGATCAAAATTAGATGAAAAATCAAATCACAATTAAGAAATAAAAACTCACATAAAAACTTGAATAAAAAATCAGATCAAAATAAAACCCAAACCAAAGCTCGGACCAAAATTCAGACTAAAAACAGTAAAAACTTCAAACAAAAAATCATCCTGATATTCAGACCAAAACTTAGTCCAAGATTTGGGTCAAAAAATACAACAAAATTATTTTGGGATGAGATGCAGACCCTTTAGAGGGTCTTTGCTAAAACCCTAACACACATTTTTTAAATTTTACAGAAGAAGCAAAAAACATTATAATATTTTGAGTATTATTTCCAGAATTTGTAATTTTAACTCACAAATCGTAAATTTTTGGTATGACGTAAATGAGGGTAATTCGGATCGATTTTGTTTTGCTAATAACTTTTCTTTGGTATTTTTCAAGTTTATGTCCTTTTTTCGAAAAATGAACGAGAATATTAAAATTTTATTCAAAAAGACAAGATTAATCCATCAAACCGTCCTTTTCATTCGTATATGAGAAAAGTGAAGTCTAGACTTTCCATGGGCTGTTGTTTCGCAAAAGAAGAAGTAGAAGTCTCAGAGTTCATTGTAATTTGTCGATCTACTTCTTTTTTCGAACGAACGAATCCCAGCGGACGCACTTACCCGCCCACCCGACCGAGGGGCACATCCGCAAAGCGAACGGATCGGTGACCGAAACAGAAACAGCCCCGACTGCCTGTGTAACGCAACTCGTGAATGGGTGAAGTAATACAGTTGCGTGCAACTATTTAGCAACGACTTGAAAGACAACATAAAATTTGCTCTAAATCTTATTTTTGCTTTAAATCTTTGAAACTTTTTACTGATTCTAAGTCCACTAAGAGTCGTCATTAAAGTGCAGCATAACTTTTTATTGCCACATAAAGGATCTCAAAATAGGAATGACTAAACCAAATTAAAACCTAATAAGTTAATAAGATTTATTTATTTGAAAAAATTTAATATTTTGTAGCAAACCCTTTATTTTTTATAACTGCTTGACATCTGCGAGGCATGGACTCAATTAAATGTTGGCAAACTTCCTTTGGAAGCGCTTCCCACTCCATTTTTGCCTTTTGGTAGAATTCAAGAAAATTTCCCCCTTTATGCATCCTGACCTTCCTTTTTAACTGCTCCCATAAGTTTTCAATTGGGTTTAGGTCAGGACTGCATGATGGCCAATCCAACAAAGTAATCATTTTGTCCTCAAACCACTTTTTGGTAGCACGAGCCGTGTGCTTCGGATCGTTGTCCTGCTGAAAAATCCATGTATTTGGATTGTTATCGTTAGCAAATGGTAGCATCACGGCATTTAGTATTGAAATATACTGGAACTGATTCATATTGCCCTCGATTTTGTGTATGGGCCCAACGCCACTCCACGACATCGCGCCCCAAAGCATAATGCTTCCACCACCATGTTTTAATGTTGGACGGGTGTACTTCGGATCAAATTTTTTTGACCGCGGACGACGAACATAAGCTTTTCCATCTGATGACACTCTATTTACTTTAGTTTCATCAGAAAACAGCACTTTCTTCCATTCATTAATTGTCCAGTTGCGATATTTCATTGCGAAGTCTAATCTTTTTTTTCGGTTCTTCTCCGAGAGCAAAGGCTTCTTCCTAGAAACTTTTCTAAATAGCCCATTTTCACGCAAACGCCTTTTTACAGTGTCACCATCAGCTATTGTTTTCACCAAAAACTGCCACACAAATTTCGTTTGCTGTTTTATGTGGAAACTTTCTGGATTCACGCACTATTAATTCGTCCTCTCTAACAGTGGTTTTCCGAGCTCTAGGCTTACGCGGTACCTCCTTGGTCATTTTATTTTTAGGAAAATATTGCATGGCATTAAACACCATCCTTTTAGACACCTTTAAGGTTTTTGCAATTTCACCGTAAGACTTTCCATCCTTACGCATCTCGACAATTATGGCCCGGGTATTTTCGTCGCAAGATTTGTTTCTACCCATTTTACAAACTCACTAAAAAACATAAATTAAGCTAAATAAAAAATTTAGTTTACCATAATATCGAAAAAGTTACCTTTTATGCCCAAAAATTATAAAAACACAAAAAAAGATACGCGTTGCTAATTATATGCACGATTGTTTTTTCACTTTATTTCCAAATAACCTCACATCTGATCAAGTAACGGCATTTGCCGAAAATTTTTAACACTAATTTGCCAACAGAGTTACCAGAAAGAGAAAACAATTGAAAATTCCCACTTTTGTTCAGAAAATATTACATAATGGCGGAAAACGTCTATAGGGTCATATCGTTGTTAATTAATTGCACACAACTGTATATCCCAATGGTTTTTAAACAGCTACAGATTAGAATCATCAGCTGTTTAATCATTTAAGGAATTTAAAAGAGACCAGAACATAAAGATTCTGAATGATTAGGAAGTTATTAAAAAAAAAACTTTTAACAATCCCGCTGAGCATGAAGAATTGATTATTGAAAATGTATGCAAATATACATAAGTAGAAATTTCTAATAATGTTTTAGAATACCTTTAGGCTACTTAAAAAAATTTTAAATGGCTTCCATTTTCTTATACATACATTGTTATGCTGTATGATTTAGAAAATGTCGGTTTTTACATGCAAATATTAATTAAAATATTTGATATAAAGCCAAATCTGCCATTTCTTTCTTTCACATAATCTTGTAGTAAATTTTATATCATAATTTTAGGCGTTTCTCATCTGAAATGTAAAGTAGATAAAACTTGCTGGACTTGAATTAAAATTGTAAACAATCTAAATTAGAAAAATATCTGTTTCTTATTTATTTTATGTTAAATTTGTTATCATACTTCTTTAGAAAACAAAACAAAAAGAATAAAAAAAAATTGTATAATTTAAAAAATTTCCCTTTTTTTGTATGCATACTCCTGCATTAAAATTAACGCGGAAGGTTATTGTTTTTTGTTTGTAAATGAGCAATCATCGCTTCACAGCGCCTAAAATTATACTACAGCTGTTGTGTATGCGTTTGTTTTTTTTTCCTTTTTCCTTTTCATATTACAGTATAGGAATTTATTGCACATATTTTTGTTGTTTTATTGGTGAGAGAGAGAGAGAGTATTTTAATAACGGGAAATTTATTTTGTGAGAACAGAAGTGAAGAAATATGAGAGAGACAGAGAGTAAGTGTGAGCTGAGAAATTTAAATACATCAATTAAAAAGGGAAACAGAAAATATTTTTATGATGTAAAAGTGGAAGTGGATAAAGGAAACTAAGGGAGCTAAATCGTATATGTATTTTGTCGGTGAATGTTTTTTCCACTGAAAGAAGAAATATTTCAATCCAAAAAATAACTTAAGTTATTTCCATGCTGTTGCATCCATCAAAATTCAAAATTTTTTCTATAAATGCACCGAGTTGGACAAAGTGTGACTAGTCTTACGGTAGTTGTGTTTAAGGAATCAGGAAGGAAGTGTAATGCTAGGAATTAAAGTTCTGTTTTTTCTTAAATCACACACAAGTGGTCTAAGGTGCCCAGTCTTTTTCTTATTTTATTAAATTCATTAATATCATTAAATTCATTTATGATATTAATTCGTCCTCATTACTAAATAATTTCGACTAAGCCTAAAGAAGAACCTCCCTGCAAAAAAAAAAAAAAAAAAATTCAACCCTTTTCAGATTCTACTTTCATTATGAATACCAAAAACATGTCATAACAGATGAATTTTGAATATCCGAGAATTCTTAAAGAAAAATCTGTTCCTTAAATTTACTGCGAAATCAGGTGACAATGTCATAAAAGAGCAAATACCCCAACCTTCTTCACTAACTGTAATCCAAATGGCAGCCTAGACACAGACTAAATAATACAGTCACGGGAAATCGTTTGGGATAAGCTGGTCACCTACTCAAACGACAATTAACAAATTAATGAAACTGAAACTAGGCAATAACTACACGTAGTTTAAACCCTATGCTCCCTGGATTAATTAAAGGGGGAAAACAGTATAAGCCTATCTGATATATTGAGGTGTCATAATTAAATTCCGACTGAGACAACCCTTTCTGTTTTACAAAAAATAAAACTCCAATGGTTTTAAAATTAATAAACACCAATTTTTCTTTTCTCCAACCATCTCTTTCCAGTAGGTTTTCTTTTGCATTTGTCTTTTTTCTTGCCCACTCCGTCTCTTTTTTGCAACTGTCTTCGATATTTTTACTAACAATATTGAACTTGAATTTCTTTCTTCCGCCTTCTTCCATGAACTATAATTCCTATTTGTGACTATGTGCTGCTGGTCGTTGACATCAATTCCAGCATATTGTGTTTCATGCAAACATACCTACATGCTCGTCCATCGTAGACCGACGTCCGACCGGCCGTTTATCCATACGAGCCACTAAAAAATATGCAAAGAAATTTTGTGGTCACTACAAAAAAAAAAAAATAAACAAACTATTTTATGTCAACTTTTGAAATGACTACGCTTCATCTTGCTCGTCTTACCAAAACAACAACAACACGCAAGCAAAGCAACAACGGAGTGGTACAAGTGTGCAAACAGCACACTCTCTCAGAAAACCGACCAGCATTTTCTTTGCATAATTTCGAGCTGAGCGCAGGAGGAAAATTTCCCACTTTTTTCTGCGCATGAAAATATACTAGACACACAAACTAAATGGAAAAACAAAACGAAAGTTATACTCGTCGTAGCACACGTTAGCACGGTAAATCACAACCAACGCACTATGCACTGAATTCAGTTGAACTTTTGCTGCGAAACAAATGCGTTGCGTGTTTTTAGGCGCGTGTATATTCGTGATTTATAAAATTTCAAAGTTCAAGAAATTTTTTTTGGACAAAGTGAAGTATGCGTAAATGCAGAAAATAAAACAAATGATGACTTCTTGAAATTGAACCGAAAAAAGTATATATAATTTAAAAAATATAATGCTGCCTACTTTTGAGCAAAAAATATTAAATCGTTGTTATTAAAGTGCTGCATTTTTGTTGTTGTTAATTTTAAGTGTTTGTCTTTTAAATTTTTGGTTGCTTTTTTTTGTTTGCTTGGTCGTTGATGTGCGTTTACCGTGTCGCACTCGTTTGCTAGCTGTTTTGTGTGCATGTGTGTGTGTGTGCTTCCGGGTTTCTGTAATTTATGCATAGAATTTTAAATTTAAAATAAACAAAGACGGAAATGTGGGTTTTACTTGTTAGAGCACGAACCAAACACAAGCAGCAAGCAAGCAAAAATTTTTCTTTTGTTTTTTGTCGGTTTTCTTTGCTGAGTGTTTCGTTTTGGTTTGTTTGCCATTCATTCGTTTCTCAAAGAAAGCATAGCATACTTTTTGTCGCAAAAGCCAAATCAACGTAGAAGAACCACAGCAACAACAAGGTACATTGTCGTTGTAGTGAGTAAAATTAAAAATGTGAAAATATTAGATTTTTGTAGCATATTGTTGGGCACATTTCTAAATACATTTTCTACGCAAATATTTGCATATACATTCTTACTGACAAATTCCTTGATTATTCTCTTTTTGTTTGTGCAAAGATTTTTGTTTGTTAATTAATGAAAAGAAACGTGAAAATTTTTAGATTTTGTGGCATATTGTTAGGCACATTTATAAATACTATATTGTTGTGTACAAATATTTGCTCATGGTATAAACATGCGATTTTCCTCATTAATTGCACAAAGAGTTTTTTTCTTAATTGATGCAGTGAATATCTTTGTAGAAACAATATTAAAGTTTTTGCATTTTCGTTTAAAAATATGCAAATATTTATTTTTAAAATAAAAGGCATTCATGAATTTAGTTAAAATGCCAAACAAACTGAAATAGATTTTAAGCTTAATGAAAAAAATTCGTAGATTGTAGGTGATCACCTAAAAGTATGCAAAGAGTTTAATTTCTTAAATTTTATCCAATATTTAAATAATATCACATATTTTTAAGCATATTTTACTGCATACTTTTGAGTGAACTCGTTTCAACTATAACATTCTCTTTGATTCTTCATTATTTGTATTATTAATTTTTAAATAGAATTATTTTGTGCAAACTTATACATACACATGCATCTCATTTCATTTACGCCTGGAAATATACAAATATTTGATTTTACATTTATTTCTAAAAAATAGTAAATTTTAATGAAGTTTGTGCGCATACATCATGTGGCGCATTATAAATGACGCCGTGGTCTTACTAAAAAATTTCTCTCAAAATATGCAAATATTTATACAAAAAAAAATGATAATACTTAATTGACACCTAAAAATATGCAAATATTTTTTTTAAGCATTTTTTATTGGCAGTAATCCAGTATTCAAAAATTTAAATACTAAATCATCGCAGATAAATTTTTTTGTGCCATACGAACATTTGAGTGTTCACCAGTGTTTTAATTACAAAACTGTCAACCCAACAAAATGATTAATAATAGCATTAAAAAAATATTCTAGATAACCACATATATATATATATATATATATGTATAATAGGATTTCAATTTTTTTTTTTGTTTTTTGCTCTTTTGTTGTTGATTATTTGAAGCTGATGTTGGTTGGTTGCTTTTGTATCGTTTCTGTTTTTGTTTTACTACTATAGTCCTATTTATGCGGGCTACTTGTATCGGAAAATAAAGAAAAAAATTAATTTTTTTATATATGTATGTATGCATATAAAATATACAACAACATTTACAGACATTCAGACAGACAAATAGACAGAAAAATAGACAGACAAACATATATTATCTCATGTGAATTATGGTTTGCCCACAGATTCCAGAGATTGTTTCGTCAGCATGTATGTATGTATGCATATACACAAATTTACAAATATGTACTTATATATACCAAGCTATATATGTTTGTTTATAGATAGTTGTATGAATGAGGACGAGCACGTGTGTATTTATTGCTAGGAAGCAAGTAGCCTGAATAGATATCAGCTGGAGTTATATACAAATGCCCGCTCGTCTAGCATAATATAAAATGTTTTAAATCTTGCCCTAGCCATTCATGTACACATTTGTGCGGTGTGCTGCTTTATAATCGAATTATGTATATATAAGAATATACATATATGTATACATACCTATGTATTAATTTTCTTGTGTTTCGGTTCAAGTTAAACGAAAAAATTGAGTTATTTATGAAATGGAATTGAATTGATAGAGTGTGAGAACGCAAAAAAAGAAAAAGCAAAATAGAAATACAATCGTGGAATGTAGACAGCTTGTAGACAGACAAACAAACTCATACTTGCTTAAAGCTCAGCATACTTTTAGGATTATAGTCGGTTGCGTGTAAAGTGATGAAATCGATTAGTGTTTTTCTTTCATCATTGTTTTGTTAATATAACGACAAAAATATCAAAGACATTTTTTGCTTCTTATAATTGGCTGGCTGCTTTGATGTGTTAATAACACGAATATTTAATGCATTAGTCAATTAGCCCAAAAGTTTGCTTCATAATGTGATTATGACGAAAACAAAAATGTCGTACGGCTAATTTAATATGATGTGCGATATTTGTGTCTTCAAAAGACACTAAATATTAAAAAAAATGGTTTAAGGAATTTAATTTAATGATTACTTTAATGAGCACACATAGAAAAAAGAAATAGGTTGGCTTTGTGGTGATAGAAATGATTTTAGTATGCTTTAAAATTAAATCTCATTTAACCAAAAAAAAAACAACATGTATTCCTAAAAATATGCTCCAACAAAGGTATATTATTTATTATATTCTATGAAGAACACATTTTATTTTTTGCTTTAATATTTCAGGATTATTTTTCTGCCTAAAAGTATGCTCTACTCTGATGCAAAGAATTTTATATGCGGATTAATGAAGTAGATAAATTTTTGTTTCAAAGTAAAATTAAAAAATTTCTTTCTGGAAAACACATTGATTAAAAATATAAATATTTCTAAGAAAATCATAGGAATAGTTGATGCATGAATTAGATGTCTCAAAAATGTTCTACAAACATTTCATTAAAACTTTGTAGACAGAATTTTAATTATAAATGTAAAACTATATAATAAAATATAAATAACGGTATTTCAAAGCGAATTTATTCAAAAGCCAAATTGCAATTATTCTAAAGTATGTATGCTTCCAAAATTGATGTTTTTATGTATAAAATAATGATACATATATTCGTACCTCAGAGCGTATTAAGGCCAAAATTTCAATTCAATTTAAATTTTCCTATTTTTTGGCTCACCTAGAGTTAAATATCCCGCTTTATTCAGTGGTCTACAATATAAATGGATTGGACTTAAAATAACGAAAATAGCGTTTTAGGAACAGTATTAAATCTACTTTACTTCTAGAACAAAAAAAATGTTATGTCTCTCCTATAAAATTTGCATTTTGTTACTTAATACGCTTTTCCTCTGAGGTTGGATTAGACTTATTTTAATATTTAATTATTAATTTGTATAACTTTGCCTAAAAGCATGCTACGTTTTTGATTTGAATGTGAATGGTAGTTTTACAGAACCACGACAAATACTTTTAATCTATAGCTTCGACTATGATATTTATCTTTCAATATACATAAAGGAAGGGGAAAAGTATATTTCCTATATTTTCCTATCTAAACCCACGAAAAGAAGAAATTGACATAAATATATGGGCACCAGTTTCACTAATATTTTTGAATTTTTTTTGTTTTGTTTGATTTACTATCATGGCAACACTTTTGAACAATCAAGTATTTAATAAAAATTAAAAAAAAAAGTGTGAAAAATTTTTTAAAGTGAATTATTTGTTTTCGCATAGTCTAGCAATGAATACAAATTTATGCATTAAAAATATATACGCTTTTGTAGACATCAAACTACGGTACTCGCAAAAAAATTGAGTGATGCTATGAAACAAAAAAGTGATTTTCAATACAATTAAAAATACACAAAGAACTAAGAAAAAAGTGAAAAAGTGAAGAGCAAAAAGTGCAAGAAGAAAGTTCGTTTGAAGTGTGATCACAAAATTTTTTTTCCTAAAAATATTAAGCAATATAATTAAAAAAAAAGCTTGCAAAGGGTTTCGAAAAAAGTGTAAAAAGAGTTACTCGAGAATTTAAATAGCACCTAAAAGTATGCACTTCATTAGCAAAAAAAAAACTAAGATTTCATACGATTAAAAATAGACAGAAATATTGAAAGTAACATTAAACAGAAAGTAAAGTGAAAGTATAAAACCAAAGAACTCATTCCAAAACGTTTTTAATAAAAAATGGTAATACGGTTACACCTAAAAGTATGCACTTATATGCTGCATCATCAATGAATTTCAACTTCAATTATTAAAGCAATTTTTGAGAAAAGTTTATTCAGAACATTGCGTAGCTGTAAAATATGGATGCAACAATTATGCTTGTTGACCATGCCAATGTAACAACGGCAACGATGCAACTTGAAGTGCAACAAAAACATTTACGCAAAAATAGTATGTCACCACCAACAGCATCAGTAGCAACAACAACTACAACATCATCATCGTTGAATCAAGACATACAGGATCAAACGGATGTAGTTATGTCAACAGCAGTTACAATGGGTAATAATGGTGGCAATGGTGGTAATAACCACAAAATGCATATGCATACATCGTCACCACCCACAACTGGCCTGGGTGGAGGCTCAACATCGAATTGTTCATCGGGCACTTCATCGCCATCAAAAATTTTGGCGGGCTATCATCAACAGCATACAGTACAGCATCATCATAATCATCATTTACATCATCATACGCTTCAACATCATCCACATCCGACAATTGTCAATTTGAAACAACAACAGCAGCAGCAACAACAATGTTCAGGTGGTGTCTGCTGCAATAATGGCTGCATTAGTGGTTCTGCTACGCCACCACTCCATCACACGCTCTATCCATTGATGGGCACACACTGCTATGGTTCGAGTGGTCCCAGCTCTTTGGTGAATTCACCAGCATTAGGTCGCCGTAAACGTTATACAAGCACTTCATCGAATTGTTCGAGTCAGTTTAATAATAATTATGCAGGCTTAGATATGGAATCGCTGGATGATATGCTACGAAAGGTATAGTATACTTATAGGCTTTGATGATTTTAATGCAGGAAAACTTTAATTCTAATTTGAATTTTGATGAAGTTATTATTTTTAGTTTTTCTTTTAACTTTTTATTATTAGTGTACGAAAATTAAAGCTGAGAGAATAAATATTTTATTTTTAGGCAATATTTTTTATTTTTCATTACTCTTAAAAGAATGCAGTATAATTTTAGGTCAGTCTTTGCTGCTTGCTTTAACTAATGAGCGGTTAGTTTCTAAAGTTTATGCAATTTCACTCTTTAAAATTCAACTGAAATTAAAAGCTTTAGAAGATATAGAAACATCATAAACTTTTTAAAAATCTTTTAAGAAAGTTTTTAAAATAATTGCTCACTCTTTAAGGAAAAACTTTTAAATTCATTCATAGCTTAACGAGAATTTGTATTTGTTGTTTTGAATTGGTTTCCAGTGGTTTGTATGTGCGACTATGAATTGGTAAAAGTTTATTCGAAGTTTCTGTTCTTGTTGTTTGCTGTTGACAAATCTGATGACTATTTATAATTGCATTTGCTAGTTTATATTACTCTTGGATTAAAGAAAAACGAAGTGTGGTTTTAGGTGTAACAGCAATGGAGCTTGTCGCCAACTTTACTAAGCTTAAGTAATTTATTCTGGCTTGAAGCTCGTTGACTCAATCGATAGCTGCAATGGATTCGAGTAGAAAAAAGTGAAAGAAATAAAAGATATAATTTTAGTTTAGGAATTTTAAATTTGTGTTCATAGGAAAAAAAAGTCTGAAATAACAAAAAAAAAATTCTTTCAAATCAAAGGTATGTACACAACATTAAAGCAAAAATTTTAATTAGTTTTTTGTTTCTTTGATGTTCAGCAATCCCGACCGAATAACAGAAACTCATATTTCTCGTTGCATACTTTTCAGCATGCCAAAAAATCATTTACATTTTCACATTAAATTTTTAACATAAATTCACAACAAATTTAATTTGATATAAAAAAATGAGTAGAGACGAAGTAGAAAAAATGTACGCTCTTCAACTTATTAGCTAAAGTTCAATAAATTGTATACAAAGCACAAAACTTTTTAACAAATTCAAAAAAATAACAAAAAACGGGCAGCAAAAAAAGTTTAAATGACCCAATCTCAAGTTAAATAAAAAAAAAAAGCTCAAAATACTTTATATATTTTTGGTATGTATATAAAAAGTTTGCCACCACAGCAACAAACAAATATAAACGAAAACTCATTTTGACAGAGAGTAGTTGGATGGCGATGGATGTGGATGCGAATGTAGATGTGAATGTGGCCTTTGTGCCAATTGTGATAAATCGCATTTTCTAGCAATTTAAACCTAAAAACCCCAAACTCAAAAGAAACAAAAACAAACCAAAGAAAAAAAAAACATACCAGAAACAAAATACATGTTAAAAATAAGTTGCCTTTTTGAAGGACAACAAAAAATACAGTTGAAAAAAAAACAGAAGAAAAAAATATAAAACTACTTTATACTAATAATGCCACAATTGTGTGCAATTTACGCAAAAGCCACTTTTCTTGCTTCGTTATTTTCTCGCTGGATATTTTCGTAGAAAGTTCCATACTCTAGTGCTGTTAAGAAATTGATAGAAATTTAAGAGAGTACTCGGACATAAAAGAAAGTTGTATTCATCTTGAAAGAAGTATCGATAGAGAAAGTGTACTCGATTGCATAAAATTAATGTGTAGAAAGAAAAATTTGATTTGCAGAAATTCCAGAACTGAGTAATTTATCGATATCAAAAAAGTCTCTATTTAGGAAATTTACAAAATGATATCAAGTCATTTCGATACCTACTGGTCAATTTCAGAAACAAGTATCGACTCGAAAAATGTCTTAATTGCAAAACATTTTGATACTGAAGAAGTAAGCATCGGAAAGGAAAATTCATTCAATTTAAAGATAGTATCGATTCAGAAACAAATATCCATTAAAAAAAAAATTGTTATTAAATAAATAATAGATTTTACGTAAAAGTATCGATTTGGAACGATTTGGTACTGAATCAATGTACTTTGAAGAAAATATCGATTTCAAAAAGTTAACGAAGCTTGATACTAAAGAAGTAATCAGAATAATAAATGAGAACGCACTCGATTTCAAGGAAGTATCAATTTGCAGATTTCAAAAAACTCAATGTTGAATTAGCAGTCGATTTCAAAAAAATTTCTTTAGAAAAAGTATACTAAATTCCAAGAAAGTATTAATCCGAAAAAATGAACTATTTAGAGAAATTTTAGTACTGAAAAAGTAATCTCGATTTCAAGAAAAAGTATTCGAAAATAAACCCTGATTCCAAAATATTTCAATACAATAAAAGCAAAAAATTTCAAAAAATGTTCAATGCGGAAATGTTGAAAGAATCTTCGATTTAATAAAGGCAGCGATACCATAAAAGAGAACATTTTCAAACTAAGGCATGTATACGAAAAAAACTGGTCGACATTAACTTGTTATAAAAATTATATTTTTTAAACAAAAACAGAAATTCACACATAAATTGAAAGGTTATAATAGTAAGTTTAAGAAAAATAAAAACTTTATTTATTTGGTTGGTGCGTATGTGACAGATCGCAACTTTGACTTAACTCCAGCCATTAAACGTTGCACATCACTTCGGGACATTTGAGATGACACAGTAGTCCACTTTTTCTGCAGCTGTTTCTCATTTTTGACAATTTGCTTCATTTTTAGCAATTGTTTTTTCATTATAGCCCAATATATCGGCCGAAGATTTTTTTTGGGCAATTTGGCGGATTGCCATCTTTTGGAACAATTTGTACCCCTTTCTCTTTATACCACGTCATTGCCGTTTTGCCATAATGGCAAGTTGCTAAATCTGGCCAGAAGAGGACAGGAGCCTTATGAAGACGTACCATTGGCAGTAGACGTTTTTGTAAGCACTCTTCTACGTAAATTTTTTGGTTGATGGTACCAGTAGTGACAAAAACTGCACTCTTTATGCCGCATTGGCGAATTGCTTGCCAAACCAAATATTTCTTCGCAAACTTGTCCACTTTCTTTAGCTTAAATTTAGGCGCAACATCACCTCTCTTTTTTGAAGTGTAAAATAGTTGACCAGGAAGCTGATTAAAGTCTGCTTTGACATACGTTTCGTCGTCCATGATCATGCAATCAAAATTATGTACAATTTTGTCGTACAGCTTTCGTGCGCCTGTTTTTGCTGTTGCATTTTTTTGTCATTCCGGTTCGGGGCTAGCGGAACTTTGTACGTCTTAAGTCCTTTTACTCTGCGTACTTTTTGAACATATCCGGGTGACATAGTGTGTTTTTTAGCAACATCTCTATTGGAAAGGCCCAGATTTATTTGAAACAAGTTTTTCACTTTATTTGCTTTTTCCTCCGAGATGAACCCCTTCTTTCGCCCACTTCCAGTTTTCTTTTCGGTGGTTAGTCGTTCACTAAAGTTTTTAAACACTAAAGTTACCGTAGATTTTGCAATTTTTAAACTTTTGGCAATGTCCTTATGTGACATATGTGGAAAATCTTGATTTTTGCGCACAATTATATCGCGCGTGCTCGCTTTCGATGAACTTATTTTGCGTAATGTAAAAAAATCAGAAAAAATAATGATGCAGAAATGTAAAACGGAAAATTCTTAACGAATGTATATATATATATATATAATTTTTGCTGTAACTGACATATTTGAATTAATACAACATGTTTACTGCGACCAGTTTTTTCGTATACATACCTTAGTATTGAAATAAAGTACTCCATTTCAAGATATGGATATCAAGATCCATATAATTCTTAAGTAAGTAATGCTAATGCAGAAAGAACACTTTATTTTTAGAAAGTATCTATCAAAAACAGATATTGAAAATATATCGAATACAAAGAAAACCTTGACTCAATACTGAAGAAGTAATCAATTTCAAAGTAAAAATGCACACTACGGGCAGTGACTTTTTGGAATTCCCGCGTAGTAACTTTGAATGCAACACTGCTCCAGTCAACAACCATGTGTTAATAGACAACTGTCAAATTTTAAGTAAGCTGCGTCATTTAGTTTTTGTTTGACAGCCATTGAAAGCAGGCAACTTTGTGGATTTCGACAAATGGAAAAAAGTGAATTTTATGCATTAAGCATTCTTTTTTGTGAAAAAAACCATAACTGAAACCATGAAAAGGCTTAATAAATACTATGGGAACTCTGTACCATCAATTTCAATGGTTAAGAAGTGGTTTTCTAAATTCCGCTGTGGTCGTACTAGCACAAGTGACGCCGAACGTTCAGGTTGCCCAAAAGAGGTAGTTACACCAGAAATCACCGATAAAATCCATCGAATGATATTGGACGATCAAAGAATGAAAGTGTGTGAGATGTCTGGAGCTATAGGCATCTCAACTGAGCCGGTACATCTCAATTTACATGAATTTGAGGACTTAAAAAGCTATTCAATAAGCGCAACCGTGTGACCACTTCAAAGGAGTTTTTGTCTATGTTTAACCGCAACCTGAACGAGTTTTTGCAGCGCTTCGTAATCGTGGATGAAACAAAAATCCATTACAATACATCAGAGACCAAGGAACAGTCAAATCTGTGGATTTCGACAAGGTTATGACGACAGTTTTTTGGGATGCACTCGGAGTAATTCAAATCTATTACATTGAAAAGGATAAAACGATCTTTAGCGAATATTATTCGCCGCTTTTGAACAGATTCGAAATTGATTTAAAGCAAAAATGACCGCATTTGGCGAAGACAAAAATGCTTTTCCACCATGATAACGCGCTGGCGTACACGTGTGTAGTCGCCATGGCAAAAATCCATAAATTGGGCTACTAACTGCCACCCCATCCAGCATATTCTTCAGATCTAGCACCCTGCGATTATTTTTTATTTCTAAACCTGAAGAAACTGCTCGGCGATAAAAGATTTGGGTCGAATGAAAAGGTCAGCACTGAAATAAATGACGATTTTGAGGATATTGAGAAAACCTATTATTTGAAAGGAATAAAAAAATTGGGAAATTATGTTCTAAATGTATCGAGCTAAAATAAGACTATGTTGAGAAATAAAACGTTTTTTTGCTGAAAAAAAAATACATTTTACTTAAAAAGTCACTGACTAATCAAACTGGCCTCGTATTCTAACAAAGGAGAAGTATAATTGGAATACAAGTTCATTCAAACTTTAAATAAAATTACTTGAGTTTTGTTTAAAAATGAAAACTTAAATATAAAAATATACTGCAGCATAAAAAAATTCAGGTCATAATTCCTTATTGCTGCTTCCCATATAATTTTTTGGAGCTATTTTTAATTTTCGGTTTGGACCATTTTTTATTGGAGTCGAATTTCACGGGCTCATTACTAGGTTAAAGAAGCGCATGAAACCATTTACTTGGGTTTGGGTAACTAAACTTGTGCTGCGTATATTGCCGACATTGTTGCTCGGCCTATAAATCTGTTGGATCAAACCATAATTTTAGGATTGACGTCCCAGGTAGTTTTATGTCCATATGAAATCTAATCTAAAAATGATCCCCAAATATTTGACTTCAATGGAGAACACAATAGTTTCGCTATATAGTTAAGATTTTGAAAAAACAGTAAAAAATACGAACTAAAATTATGTTTTGAAGATTTTTTGAAAATATTGGCTTGGAAGGAACCTCGAAAGCATGGAAGTATGGATGAACAACAAATTTCAACGATTGATAAATTCCAAAATTATAGTTCCTAAAAAAGTGACAACCTGCAAAACTTCTAGAGGAGGTCTGTGTGTTCCAAAATGAATACAAAAGCATCGATTCATAGAAATAAATACTCACTTCTACCCATCACTATTTAATATTATGTGTTTTTTTTGTATATCTTACATATGTAACACATTACCCTAGTTAACATTTCTACTTTCAGTACTTTTTCTTTCTTTCTTCATTTTTCTGCTTCTTTTTTTTTTTTCTTTTTTGGTTGTTTTCTCTTTAGCATTTTTCTAGTTTTGGTATCTTGAGAACTAATCCTAATTGAAGGGGAATCCCTTGATGGACAAACAAAAAAAAAACAAAAACCCTTTTTTCCTTAGTTCGTTAGTTTGGTATTTTATGTTTTTGAATTCTTCGTTTCGTTTGATTTTTCGGTGTGCTTTGAGTTTTTTCCTTTTTTTTGTTTTGCTTCAAATGCTTTTGAGACATTGATTGCCAACTGCCAACATGTTGTGGCAGAGGTTGCTGTGCTGTTCTAAGTTGAATTGAACTGAGCTATATGTATGTATGTAGATATGCTAGCAATAGTTTCAATTTTGGTTACAACATTCGCATTCTGGTTGTCTGGTGATGAAAATTGCATGAGATTAGGTTGCCAACTTAAAGTAAATTGTTTGAAAAAGTTTCTTTCTTTTGCTTTTACTTTTTTGTTACTATCTAAAGTGATATTATTAAAATAACTTTTACTTATACATTCATATAAGAGTACGTACAAATTTTAAACTTCATTTGCAATTTGCTTTAAATGAAGTAAAATAATAATAAAAATAGCAGCAGCAAGGAGAAAATCTTCTAAATTGTTAGCTGTAGAAAAGTAGTAGCAGGAAATTCTCTTAAATTGTAATTTAATCGGAAATTGTATGAAAATATCATTTTTGAATTGTTCACAATGTAATGCAAATTCACTCAATAGCATTTAAATGAGTTGAATGCCTGAAAGTATGCTATAAAATGGGAAGAACTTTCATAGAAAAATCATGTGTATTTGTGTATGTACTTACACTTAATTAATATTGTAGATATGGCTTTGTTTACGGATTTCTATTACTAAAATCAATTCTTGAGTGAGAAATTTAAACAAGTTACATATAATTGTTCCTTAAGTACATTTATAACAAAAACGCCTGAAAGTATGCTATTAATAAAAAAAAAAACTCTTTATTTCTCTACTAGGAAACTACTTCCAATATTTTATGAAAATAGAAATTTAAGTTTCGGATGGGATTTCGGATTTTTTAAACTATTTTTCACTATAAAAAATAATTGCTTTCTTTTCTTAACTGGCTTTTAATAATTTAAAAAATAGAAGAAGAGGCTCAACACTTTATTCTAATTCTTAATTAATGTATTGTATGTAATGTAACTTATTATTAGTACCTTCGTAGAGCAATTTTTCCCTTCAACGATTTAAGGAATGATCGTTGAGTGAATCCGGTAGTCACCCGACATTTCTTGCCTTCAATATCATGACAATGACAATGTCAATAACATAAAAAAAGATTCTAACAGATTTTTTGATGATTCGTCCAATATACTATGGTTGCCTTTGTGGTAGACAAGCAGAATTACTGGGGTACTTTATTTACTGAGCAGATAATGACTAGCATGGATTGAAAAATTTTTTTTTTTCAAAAGAAATTCTAAAAATGCGTATCCATGCAAAAAGTGCTTGTGCAAAATTTCATCTTACTGGCACTGTCTCTAACCTAGGGTCAAACAGTTTAAAAGTTGATCAAAAATGTAAAAAAACTACGATGAAAAATGAATGAATGATTACTCTAGCTTCATAGTGATAAAGTTTTTTCGATCCATGCTAGTAATGTCCCAGTAATACTTTCTGGTGTCATGTTTTCTTCTTATTTAGCTTTAGCCGGTAACTTTCATAATTGCATCATCAATGGAAAGTTTTTTCCTAAAGTGATTTTGATTTCCCGATAACCTCTGTATTTTTTCAACAGGTTCTAAGTAATATCTTTCTGAGGTCAGTCTGACCAGTCAACTTTGTTATTATTTATTATTTTCAAGAATAACTGAAGATTATGTTGTTTAAGAAACCATCTACTTGGGACCCTAATTTTTGTCAAAGCCTTTCGCTGTTGTGGTGATTTCTTCTATAGTATGTTTTAAGTATTGTGCAAATATAAAAGAAATACAAAATCATCAAAATATCATCTCAGGGATCGATTCCTGCCAGGGGCGTGGTCGTTCGCTTTTCAAAAAAAATCATTTTTCAAATATTACCAATAGCCCAAAAAAGGCTATGTCATATAAAAAAAATCTCGCCTGCGTATTGCCAGTCAACTGTATAAAAAAACACAAATGCAGTACCGACTTTCATTTGGCGAATACATAAAAAAGTTCCACCTTGAGGATAATGGCATGAAATAGTGAAATCCTCCACATAACTGTAAATCCATCCAAATTTCAGCCTTGACACAAACTGGATGCATGAGTTTGGTGAAAATGCTGACCCTGAGCAACGTCCAAAGATGGCAGGATCGCCAGCGGTAGGCCAATCACCTGTCCAGATGATAACAAAATGGTTAACGAAACTAATACTTGGCACGATGTTTAATAGATGCCCTAAGCTCCTAAGAGGAGTAGAAGGAAAAAAAAAACAAAATTTTCTGTAAATTTTTTTGTATTATTTCTAAAATTTTAAAAACTCACCCGTTAAGTCACAATTGTTAAACTTAAGTTTGTTTAATTTCTAAGCTTTTTTCATTACTAGAAACTCTGACATTTAGAGTACGATTTTATAATTTCATTTTCAAGGGGCAGACTACACGACACCGACTCAATACTCTGACTTTAAGACACTGACTTAAGGCAGTAACCCGATTTCAAGAATCTGAATTCAAAAGTTTGATTTCAAGGCTCCGACTCCGAGCCAGAGACTTAAACAAGCTCACTTCATGAATCCGAATCATAACTTTAAATTTAAAACTCTAATTAAAAGACTTCGCCTTCACGACTTCAACTTCAAGTTGTCGACTTCAAAATTTAAACTTTGTGACTTTAACTTTAAGACTATAACTTAAGGAATCCGATCTTATGACTATGACTTCAATAATCTGACATCAAGATTCACACTTCACAACTCTAACTTCATGATTTTGACTTCGTGAACTCAACTTCAAGATTCCAACTTCAAGGCCTTATGAGGTTTTCAGAAACTTATCTTCATAATTTTAACTACAGGACTCGAACTTGAGAACTCTGACTTTACGGCTCTGACTTCGCGACTCTGACTTCACGACTTTGATTTCAAGGCTTCGGCTTCAATACCCTGACTTTAAGCGCTTCAGCAATTAGACTTCATTATTTCTACTTTATATCCTCGATTTCAAGAACCTGGCTTAAAGATTTCGACTTCAAGACTACGACTTCAACAAACCGATTTCAGGAACACATCTTCATGAATCTAACTTCAAGACTCTGACTTGGAGACTCTGGCTTCATGACGCTGACTTCAAAACTCTAATTTCAAAAACCGCCTTTAAGACTCCAACTTCTAACCACTGACTTTAAGAACTCGACATCAAGACTCTAACTGCAAGACTCTAACTTCCTATTCAAAGATTCCTATTTCTTAGCTTCGACTTTAAGAGCTCGACTTTATGATCCCGACTTCTAACATTCACGGTTCTGAGTTCAGAAATGTGAAGTGACAAGCCTGCCTTAAAACTTCAACTTCATTATTTCAACTATATGAAGTTCCTAAGCTCACTTTACAAGCTTCAAAAATAAATCGCTGATTTTATTTTCAAGTGTTTTTCAACATTGTAATTAATTTTTTTGACATGGTTCTTACAGAATTTTGAAAAACTAGTCTTAAAAATTTCTACATTGTTACTAGATGTATAAATATATTTTGAAGATATTTTAAATTCCAAATATATTATTTTTAAATAATCTTTAAAAGAAGAAAAAAAATTCATACAAATATAATTCTTAGTGTTTGCGCGCCAAAACGTATGCTACAGATCTCTCTTTCCGTTTGCGGCTTTTCAAAAATAACACTTCAATGCTACTTTAAACACATACACGCGCAAAAAAACCAAAAAAAAAAAAAATTATGAAAATATGAAAATAATCGCCTTACATTGAAAATACATTTGGGAATATGTAAAACGAAACGAATGTAAGCTATAGGTACAACTAGAACGTAACGACGGCGACAAGCAGTCTCCAAAGGATTTTGGTGTAGAGTACATAGTTATGCCAAAAAGAAAAAGGAAAAGGCACCAAAAAACACAAAAAAAATATGAATATATGTACTAAAAATTTACACACTAACCTTGCGTTATTTTGTATAATTGTATGTACGTACATTTTCAAACAATAGCCAGCCGCAAAATATGCTTGAAATACAGAACATAGGTACGCACGCACTATAAATGTACTTCAAAGCTTGAAGAAAGTAAGCGCAAAAGTTTGATAAATCGCTGTGTAGGGAATTTTCAACAAAAGTTAAAAATTGTAAAATCAAAATGTAAATTTTGCACAAATACCAAGGCATGCCAAAAATAAAAAAACACCCAAAACGATGAAAAAAACTCCATTGAAAAAAGTTTATCCTTTTACAGTGAAGAGTAGAGCGTAACTGCTCTGCTGTTTTCTTTCTTTCGAAGCCGACCACCCGTGCGGTGCCTTAAGATTTATGACTTTTCGGCACACTGAATGGCTCGATGGCTGGTTGGATATTTTGGCTGACACTGGCGAAATCGCGACGTAAGCGAAAGTATAAATGCTATATTTTTTCTTGGTATACAACTAGGCGAAAATGCCGCCACCTGCCAACACATACAATGAAATATACAATAACAAACACTTACATACAAAAGTAATTGTCAGCTGAAGGCGCAAAATGATAGGGGAGCGAAGGGAGAACAAAAGATGGCAAAGAAACATTTTAAACTTTTCATTTCCGTTGTGATTTATTTATAATGTTTTATTTGTGTGAAATGCTTTTTTGTTTTGTTTTCTTTGAAATTTAAAAAAACATTTAAAATCGTTATCGTCACAACGTTTTCTACTTCTCTCTTTTCTCACTCTTGCAAAAAAAAACTTTACACAATTCGTACAGCACTCTCAAAATATTGTAGAAAATATTATAGAATTTTCAAGGTTACTTTTTTTCAAATTGAAGTTAACAAGCGCCAAGTCACTAGAGGGCAGCAGTAACTGAAGCAGTTTGAATTATGTGCAGTAATGCGAGGAATATAACTTTAAAGATTAATTTAAATTATAAATGAAGCAAAGTCAAAGTGTTTTGTTTTAAACTAATCTTCTTTAAGATTTAAATTCATTTTGTGGTTCTCCCTTGATTTATATGAAATGCCTAAAACTA
Source organism: Toxonevra muliebris (assembly GCA_963691655.1). Taxonomy (NCBI): domain Eukaryota; kingdom Metazoa; phylum Arthropoda; class Insecta; order Diptera; family Pallopteridae; genus Toxonevra; species Toxonevra muliebris. Next base: position 96,598,684 of record OY829326.1, read on the forward strand.
TGCTTCATAGAATGTTTTTCAGAATGTTGGTCAACTACGGCCACAAATATTACTGCTTCATCATAAAAATGGAATGCTAAATTATCGTACTGCATTTTTAATAAAATTTATTTTCATCGTACGCTGCTGCTGCTACTGTTGCTGTTGCTGTTGCATGGTGCATGCAACATGCGCCACCATTAAAATTTCAAGTTAATAATTCAAATTTTCCTCTTTCAGAAGAAACAGAAACCTAAATAACAAATAACATCCTAAAAGTATGCTACAATGCTGCATATTAATATATTCACTATAGTCTACTTATATTATATAATATCCTTGTGTTTGTTGTTGTTTACTTCACTTACTTCTCCTTGTTTCTTTCATTATTTTAACCACAAATGCACAATGCGGTAAAAACTCATACTCTCACACAAAAGTTGTTGCAACACAATAGCTGTGTATGCGTAGCAACTAGCAACTAACTGCCATCACCAGCAGTAGCAGCAGCAATGCAGGTACAAAGCATTGTACTTTTTCCATACTCTTTTTCCTTTTTTTTTTTTTGTATTTTTTGTATTTTGTGCGCGCCGTAAAATATACTATACACACATACCTCTACTATTAACTTCTATTGCACGTGTAGCTCTAACCTACCTACTACATATATATACTAAATGCATACCAGTATATGCGGTTGTTGATTTGTTTGCCTGTATGTAGGTATGTGCGGTCTGTATATCGACCGTGTCGTGTTCATTATCGCTAATAAAATGCGAGGAGAACCAGTCAGCCAACTCTCGTTCTCACTGTCTCCCTCCACTTTCCAGTTGTAGTATTCAATGTATAGACGTTGGTACTGGTTCTTGGCTGGTTTTAGGGCGCGTTTAATACTTTTATTTGTTGTTGTTGATTTTTCTGGCTGTTGTTGTTTGCTTGTTGTGTCGCTGCTAGACAGCTTGGAGTCTCGCGCGTAAATGGCGCGATTTCTGTTTGTAGATTTGAGGTAGACTCATTTCAGGTTTTTTTTTTGTTTTGGCTACGATTTATAGGCAGAAAACATGCAAAAATTCTTCTCTGTGAAAGCGTGTGTTTAAGTTTACACGCAAAGTAGTAGTATGCATTTAGTTTTAAAATGCGATTTTTCCTCTTTTTTCTACATGTTTCTAATTTTTTAGTTTTTACAAATATGCTGGTATGCCAATACCTGTGCCTTTTCAATAAGAACTTATCTATAAGAATTTGCGGAAGAATGTCAACCACATTGATTGGCATTAGTAGAAGAAAAATACTTAAATTTATAAGCAAACAAGATTAAGCGAAAACATCCCCTCTTGACTAAGATTTCACAATAATTTTGGCTCTATGATTCTGAATTAGTTTGTTCAGAAGCCTCACTTAAAAACTTAAACTTCACATAAATTACGACCTCAAAACTCTGACTTCAAGACTCTCAATTCTAAACTACGACTTCAAGCCTCAGATTTCAGGGCTCATAACTCAAGACTACAATTTTATGACTTCAATTTGAAGTCCCCTCTTCAAGAGTTCAATTTCATGACACTGACTTTCAGACTACGAATTCTAGAACCCGACCACGACCTCCAACTACAATGACTCCAACTTTAAGAATACAGCTTTATAATCCCGAATTTAAGAACCCAACTTCGAGAATACGATTTCTTGAATCTGATTTCAGGACTCCGACTTTAGGACTCGGACTTTAAACCTTCGACTTCTTGGTTCCGATTTTATGATTTTGACTTTAACGCTACGACTTCGTGACTCTTACTTCATGAAACTTACTTCAAAAATTCCACTTCATTAATCTGGGTTCAAGACTCTGATTTCAAAGCTGGAACTTCTAGACTTCAACTTTGTAATTCCAATTTCAAAAACATGATTTCAGTGGTCCTTCAAGACTTCTTCAAAATACAGGCTTCATGACACAGATTTCAAGATGCAGACGTCATAACTTTAATTTCAGAACTCGACTTCAAGACTCTGATTTCGAGAGTCCGACTTTGAGAATTCGATTTCATGACTCTGACTTGAATATTCTGACTTCAAGGTTTAGAATTAAGAACTTCAACTTCAAGAACCCGACTTTACGAGTACAATTTCATGCCTTTGTTTTCAGATCCCTGACTTCAAAACTTCGATTTCAGAACACAGATTTCACGACTCAGACTACAAGACTCAGACTTTAATACTCTGTCTTTTTGACTCCGATGCAGGCTTCATGGCTCTGACTTCACTATTCCGATTTCAAGACACCGACTTTAACTCTCAGACTTCACGATTCTGACTTCACAATTCTTACTTTGACATCCTTATTTAAAAATTCCGACTTCAAACCTCCGACTAAAAGACCCTAACTTCAAGATTCTATTTCAAAATTCATAGCTCCCGAATCCCGACTTCAAGATTGTGGCTCTCACTACACGATCTCGATTTTAAAACCTTGACTTCAAGAGACTGACTTCAAAATTTCGACTTCAATACTCCGAATATAAGTTTAAAAATCCAACTTGATGACTCTCTTTTAAAAATTCTAATTTCGAAATTTCCACTTCAATGCTTCGACTTCAATTTTCTGACTTCAACACTCTAACGTTAAAACTCTGACTTCAAGATTGTGACTTCATGGCTCTGATTCAATGCTCTGGCTTTAAGATTCAGACTCCACTCCCATCGCCAAGTAAATCAATTGATACCTTCAAAATAATTCGGTATTCACCAAAACTTCTAGCTGAATTTCGTATGCAGTTATAGTTTTGCCTTTTTGTTCTGCCTCAACCTGATTTTGTTAAACCAAATCTTATCTGGCATACTTTTTAGTAGAAAATAAAGATTTTTACAGCTTTGATCATATTAAATAAAAATCAATTTTACAATTTATTTATTACCTGTTACACTGTTAGAATTATTTGCTTATTTTTATTACTGAAACTGATTTCCTTTCTTGCTTTCTGAATTTCATTTCAACTTTTCAATCATTTGTAAAACTAACACAATGCAAAAAATGTGACATACTTTTCGGCGCAAAACGTTTATTTGTTTTCGCAAATTTTTGTGATCTTCTGCGAATTACATGCTTTAATGACGCTAATAAAAACTGTAATCATTCCCAAAACAGAAAAAAAGGAAATCTAATAACGATGGCTCACACACCTCTTCCTCACTTCCAACTAGTTGTCTCTTTCATAAAATGGTGCCTTATAAAAACATTAATTTCATTTGCTTTAACAGACACAAGGAGACAATAAGTAGATATTTAAGGGAAGGGAGCAGCCAGCTACAAACCATGTGACTAGTAGCATAGCGCTTGGCTTGTTAAATAATGACCATTGCTTTACAAACACATAATCACCACAAACATATACAAATAAACGCATACATATATGTACATTGACACAAACATTTATCTGTATGTGCGTATATGTTGTGACAGTAGAACAATTGACATTTTATATATAGCAATTCTAACGAGCACTTTGGGCATTCAATGAACATGACGTACACACATATAAAAACAAAAATAAATTTATACACATTGCTATCTAGACGCTGTGTAATTTTGTATAGTATACTTTTAGGCAAAATACAAAAATTAATAGTTTACTGTTGTCGTCGTTTCATACAAGTCATAAAAATTCCATTGATAACGCTAATAAAATAACTTTTACACATGCATACCACTGAAGGTAGCAATAAACAAATGACGGAAGAGAAGGCGGAGAAGGAATAGGCAAAATAGTGCAAACTATGTACTATGTATGTGATATATGGTATATACCTAAAAGTAGGCAATGTTATTTTCATTTTGTTAATTTCTAACATTCCATAGCCCTCACTCACTTGTGCCATCTGCAATGTATAAACCTGCAGAAATGTGTGCACTACTTCAATGTGTATGTGTATATTTGTGCCGAGCTTAGAGATTTATTGCCCATAAGCAGGTGATTCAACACAAACATACCTACCAGTGGAGAGTAGCAAGTCAGTCAGGCAGCCAGTCTGTCAGCTACCTAACTACCTAAAACATACAATGTTGTTAGTAACTGGCATTTATTTTATGTATTATTATTTTTTATACGTATTATGCGAGCATAATAATTATGTACCATAAGTATGCTATGGAATTTGTGTGCTCTTGTTTTTTTTGTGACGACAAAGTGGAAGAGTTGAAATGCTATATTAGCTATTATTATTATTTTATCTTTTTGTTGTTGTTTTTGGAACATAGCTGACTTTTATTTGATTGTGTATGATTATTTCATAGATTGCCGCATAGTTTTTGGAGCACGGTTACACTACAAAAGTATGCCATGATATTTACTGTAATTTTTATGAATTGTGAAAAATAAATAGTTCAGCCACAAAAGCAAGAAAATATTGTAATAATAAATTGAATTGAAAACTATTAGCTTCATAAATCATTTTTCGTTTTCAGGCAGAAAGTATACTATTCCAACGTGAAGTATTGATTGCAGCCTTAATGCGTACTAGAATGTTGCACCAGTTTTTGTATTCATTATTGAATACTATACAAAAAAATTCTAATTTTTTATACCTACAAAAACACTTAGCTTTCAATTTGTTTTTATGCCAAATAGTATGCAATAAACCTTGTTGCATTTTGTTGTTTATTTTTTTTTTAATTCTTTCTAAAAGTCTGCAAGCAATATTATTCCATTGCACATTACATTCTACTCTCAATGCCTTTTTATTTCATTTGCTCCCTCGATTAGAGACCACTTCAAAAATTCAATCCTTCTCAGGCTCCGTACATTTATTGCACAATTTTACACTAAGCAAAGTAAAAATTGAATCAGGAATTCATAAACACTTTTTCAAGTACTTGTATTGTGTACGTATGTGTGTATATGTGTGTTGAAAATATATGCAAATTTAATGTGATTTTAATTTGGCTGCAAGCGGTCTCGCTTTTCTTCTAAATACATTGTGTCGTTCGTTCTGTGTGTCGAGATTGGTTTGTATTTCAATGAAGCCCACAACTTTATACCTCGTTTACTTTTTCTTCTTTTTTTTTTTTTGTATTTGTATTCGGCAAAAAAGCATATGAATTCATTATGTAAATGTAGTAGCGTAAAAGGGGAAACGTTTAAAATTGTCTGAAAGCTAAACGAGATGAAGTGATTTGAATGAAAACATCATCAGCAGCAGCAACAGCAGGAAGTATAAATACTTCAGCTAGTTCCGGTGCTGTTGTACAGAGAGCAACTTTTTCATAGACATATATATGTAGCTAAAACAGCACAAAGGATGCTGGATGCTGGAAATTATGTAAAAGTATTTAAATTTTAATATTGAAGTCGTTGAAATTTTGTGGAGATATTGTGAAGATTTCAAGTTTTTATTTTTACACTAAAAATAAAGTTTATAATCGATGGATTACTTAACAGATTGTTGAGAATGTATAGCATTTTTACCAGGCATTGAATCTCAAATATAATGTTTAAAGTTTAATGTAGTAATTGAAGAAGTATTTGTGATGAATAAATCCAAAACAAACAGGATTCATTTTCCATGTACCAAAAGTAGAGGTTTGTTAAAATTTCTTTTCTATATTTTTATATTATGATATGAGATATTTGCTCTAAGAGGAAAACTACTCCACTTCTCTTTCTGATGGTATATGAAGTCATTACCATATATACTTGTACATATGACCATATTTGTCAAATAGCTACAAAACCATTCATTGGATCTCGTAGGCTGTTTGCCCTTTTGTTTCCGGTGTTTCCTTTATGACCGGGAATCAAAATCAATATAACTGTATTTTTGGTGAATTAGGCTGACAGAACTTGAAATTTTATTTTGAACTTATATAAGAGATGTGTTCAGGGCAAATGTGTATACCGGCGTGGATATATGTATGTACATTCTCTATTAGTATGGCTTTATTTAATCCTGGTCCACACACCCTAGTAACTTCAAGCAACTTCCAGCTATCAGTGCACCACCACTGTACCATATCTGCCACACAGCCAGCTTAATATAGAAATTTTCGCTTGTTTTGTTGACAGTATTAGAAATGGCGTCTTCAAAATCTCTGCAAAATTTCTAAGCCTTACTTATGGAGTAGGTGATTTTCAAGTATTGGTTACCTTAAAATATATAGGATAGATCACAACTGTTGAGTTCGCAGACGTGAGACAGTCTAATAGAACACTTAAACTAGCTTTCTTTTTCAGAGTAAGGCGTAATCAACTAATTTCTTCAATCAATCAAAAAGTCAACTAAAATTGTAGTCATGACTAAGGAATCACGACTAAATTTAGTCATGAGTAAATAGTTAGTCATAATCAACCCTAAGTAAATTAATCATTAAGCCATTCCAAAAAAGCAAAAAAAAAAAGGAATTTGTAAAATGCTTCTAATAAGCCGTTACGAGCGAATCAGTATAACGGCTTATTAGAAGCATTTTACAATATTTTCCGAAAAAATTTTCCCTGTAATGGAATCGAGAATTTTTTCAACTCCATTACCTAGGAATTTAAAAACTTTAATTACCGATTACAATTCTTTGTAATGGAATTGAAACTTCTATTAATTCCATTACTAAGGAATTGAAAGCATTAAAGTACACTCTTTTCAACAAGACCGTGTTCGGCTTAATTGTACGAACAAGTTTAAGTATCAAGTTGGGCTTTATTTTCAACATTCAACACTTCATTGCAAATGACGCTGTATAACATTGCAATTAATTGCAATTACAATTTCGTTGTATAAACAATTTTTCAAATCGAGCTCCGTGTATGCAAAACGTCTTTAAGCTATCATTATTTGCGCACATCCAAAGGAATCCAAAATGTCCTAGAGGGGTGCTGCAAATACCTTACGAAGTTGAAGGTATTCGTCAAAAAATGGAAGATGCTTTTTTTGAGACGCCAGAATGTTTATGATTTACCAAATCATTGTGCTTCTAGAACAACATAAAATCAGCAGGATTCGGTGGTAGCATGAGTTTTTGAAGCCAATCCTAATGTTACACCTAAAGCAGCCCAACAAAAACTGGCGCTGAAGGTCATTAATACATTCCTTAGTACAATCCAAAGTCATTTAAATGAATTCCAAATTAAATTCCGAGCTACCATAACCAAACTCTTACTGACGGTAAAACAAATAAAAAATGGCAGGAGTGAACTGTGGAACATATGGATAATGATTGGAGCTATTTGGCCTTTACAGACGAATCTTTTTTGTGGACGGCAGCTACCATAAAACGTACATTGTCCATTAAGGGCAGTAAGATGATTCTGAGATTAGTTAAGTATGAAGGAAAAGCTCATGATTGGGGATCCTTTTCAAAATAGAGTTTCAACAGGATAATCGAGGGATTTGGATAACCAGAACATAATCCATTTATATCAGCATAGACTCTTATCTTCTGCCAATAACTGGGTTGGGAAAGGAAATCGAAATTGAGTACTTTAAGAGGGCTGGACCCTAAGCATCAAAGTCACTTGTGCAGTAAGTGAAAAGCAGAAAATAGGACAAGAATTAGGGACTGTGCCTCTCAATCTCCAGATCCTAACCACATTGAACATTTTTGAGCAATTATAAAGCTTAAGATGAGCAGAAAAAATGCCAAGAACTTTGTCCAATTAAAACGGCAATATTAAAATGGTTGAGTTTGCCGTAATATACGCCGAAAAGCTAGAGATAGGATTCGAAATTGTGGTAACTGGGCACTATATTGATATATCAGCGCATTGGACAAAAAAATATTTAAAAATAATCAGGGATACTTTTTTTTTGATTGGGGCATTTTTTGAAAGACTTAGGCCGTACACGCTCTTGTTGAAAATACTGTATCAATTAAAATTCCTTGTAATTCGAATGCAGATGGAATTTAACTCCTAAGCTATTCATTGTTACCCAACTCTGCAAGCTTCTGTTGGCTCCACATGGAATTGAACCACGGGTCAAAATTTTTTTTTTAAATCAATTAAATAATTTTTTTTTTAAATTTTGTTGGCTTCATATGAAAGCCTTGTATAATTACAGCAACACACACAAACCGAAAACATTAGGAAAGTTTTGAAAGAGATTTGCCAAATGATATTTGCAATTATAACTGTAGCTTGATTAAGCATTGCCAACACATTGTTTAAAAAATGCAGGAAACTTAAGTACACTCAAGTATATCTCACACATGAACGTGCTTTACGTATTTGTTACTTTAATTAAAAAAAGTGCTTAACATACGAGTTTGGCGCATACTCTTTTTTTTAGCTTTAATTATCAAGATTCGATTTCTATAAATTTTTAATAGATGCTATTAAAAATGTTGCCACCAAAAACGGAAAATACCAAAAAATGGGCTTACGAGGTTGAGACAGAAACCAGTCGATATGTAAAAACGTCCTCCGCTATCTCCCGCTCTCAGGAAATAATTCAAATTGAAAATAGGTCTGAACATGATTTTTTCAACTAAAATTGGAATTAAATTTTTTTTGATAAAAAGTCAAAAGTAGCGTTGATTAATATCATTTTTTGTTTAACTTTCTGGTAAAGTTAATATCGGAAAAACTAAATGAAACAAACTTCCTCAATATCAAAGCAGCATTATAGCTTGCCAAATATGGCAAAAATTGTAATTTTAAGCTTAGTTTGTGCTGAAACCTAAACAGGCTAATTCAAATTGACTTCAGATTTGAGTTTAGTGATCAAAAATTTAATTGCACATGAAATTTCATCAAAATCGGAGTCATCCTTCGAATTTTGTCGCGTCGTTGTATGGAATCAAATCACTGTGCGCTATAGAAATTTGGAAAGAAACTATTGTTTATAGGTGGTAAATTTTTACCCCTTATTCTAGATAGTTAAAAGCATATTTTTAGACAATAAAATAACTTTTTTTTTGAAAATTAAGGGCTATAACTATTCCTCGCTCTCTCTCCGATAAAGTGGATCCGCGTGGCGTAGTGATCTAAAAATTGTTTAACAAAAAAAAGTTCACTCTTTTCAACATGAAAATAATTTTACTAATCCCTTTATGTCACTACTTTAGTAACCCTACTACTACTACTGTTATTATGGCACAACAGTCCCTGGAGGGCCTAGATCGAGCTTTTCGTATCCATTTATGTTGTGCGAGTTATATTTATACACGAATGGAGGTTTTGAAGGTTTGCCATTGCCAGCCAAGAGTTGGTGCCGTGTAGAAAAATTTGTAATTTCTATTTTTGATTTTTTTGAGCGTGCCGAGATATGAACCCCGGCACCTCTTCGTAGCAGTCCAACACACTAACCACTTGGCTACGACGACCACTTTAGTTGCCCACAAGCACTAAAAGCAACTGTGGTCGCTTTGTACATATAATTATTTCCTACTACCGACAGCAGTCGCGATGCATAATTGCAACTAACGGTATCAAGAATGCTGAACAAAAAGCAAAGCAATTAACATAAGCAAATATTTTGGCATTGCTGAATATATTTAAGACTATGATAAACAAAATATGTTTGCACATATAATTATTTCGCTAGATGTACATTTTCGGTCACTAGTAACCTACATTTTCGTCAGTAAGTCATTACAACAGTTTACACCGTTACAGTTTTTACGGTTAAATTATCAGTTTTTTGGGTAAATTTGAAGTAACTATTTTCGGTTGGTTAATTTTTACCATATTTTAAGGTTGGTATGATCCTAACCTATTTACTCATTTAGACTTACCAACAAATTTTTTTGCGTATACTTCTCTTGCGGTTTATACAAAACATTTTATTCTGTCAGAGGCGCATCTCATTTGAGTGAACCTTTGGTAGTGATTTTTCTAGTCATCTTGCTATGAGAATCTGTATAATGCTTTTACAGCACTTCTTTTGTAGTTGGCCTTTCTCAACTCTTTTATTTGTAAGGGAGTGTTCCCGGGTATGAGACGGATTTTGTTTTTGAGCCATACATTTTCACTTGTTAAACCAAATCGGATGTTATATATACTGTCAGAAAGGTAATGAAAATATGCGATTTTTATCCGAAGAAAGTATAGTGATTCCATTGACACGCCAAATTGTGTGACCAATTTTCTGAGGATGTATATTTTTGCCAAAAAAAAATTGGTACCCGGGTATGAGACACCTACAAAAATCCACTAAAAATTGGAAAATTTGAAGTTAGGTTAGGTTGTTGGGGCTGTTCATGAAAGAACACACTGAGACCTATTGATCCATTGTGATACCCTTGGGGCGAGTGTTACCTCTTGATCCCCTCCTAATTAAACCAATTTGTGCTTGCAATAAAACGTGATAAGTCTCTAATGTCAGAGGTTGCCAGTTCTGTGAGTCTACCATAGAAGGGTGCTCCCAAAGTTTTGTGTCTGCGTGCTGCTAAAGCAGGGCAGTTACATATAAAGTGGAAAATGGTCTCTTCTTCCTCTTCATTTCTACAGCTTCTGCAGAAGTCATTATAAGGAAGACCTAGTCTACGTGCATGGCTGCCTATGAGGCAGTGCCCGGTTAGAATAGGAACTACCCTACTTATGTGGACACGGTCCAGATTAATGAGCGCTTTAGTGCGTTCATGGTCAGGCATTGGCCAAAACTGTCTGGCGGTAGCGCAAGTTGGTTCCATTCTTCATCTGCTCTTCGCAATGTGGGAGAAGTGGTCTTTAATTAAAAGTTTACACGTGGCAAGCGGTATACCTGCATTACCAGTAATAAGTGAATTGCTGAGTGTCGTACCAAGTTTGGCGAGGTCATCAGCCTTACAGTTTCCCTCAATGTCGCTATGCCCTGGCACCCATATAAGGTGCAGGTTGTATGCCATGGCTGTCTCGTTCAGAGACGATCTGCATTGTAGGGCAACTTTAGAGTTGTTAGCTGGACATTGGAGGGATTTTATTGCCGCCTGACTATCAGTGAAAATGCAGATATCATTACAAGGTATCGCATTACACCTTATCAGATTTGCGGCTTCAGTGATCGCAAGCAGCTCTGCCTGAAAGACGCTGCAATGATCTGGAAAACGAAAGTGCGCCGAAATGTTCAGGCGCTCAGAGTGAACCCCACCCCCAACCCTACCATCCAACTTTGAACCATCAGTATAAAAGTCGATGATATCAGGGCGTACTACATTACTCGCACTCCACTCTTGTCGAGATGGAATATATGTGCTAAAGCTGTTGCCAAAGGATAGCGGGGACAGGGTGAGATCGACAGAGAGTGGAAGAAATTTAGTTTCACTAAGTATCTTACCATGACCATAATTTGTGCGGGACCACCTACGAATCGCATTCAGTCTCACTGCAGATATTGACGCTGAGGTCTTTCCGACTAGATCTATTGGAAGGAGATCCAAGATTGTGTATAGCGCTTTTGAAGGTGTCGTTTTCAGTGCTCCTGTAATTAACATTGAAGCAAGTCGCTGTACTTTGTCTAATTCTTTGTGATGGATGCTCTTTGAGATGACTGTCCACCATACTACTACGCCGTAGAAGAGAATAGGACGTATAACACTGGTGTACAACCACATGATTACCTTGGGTTGTAACCCCCATTTCTTGCCTATAGCTGACCTGCAAGCATAGAGAGCTATTGTGGCTTTACGTACTCTTTCTGACGTGTTGGCACGCCAGTTGAGTTTCCTGTCTAGGATGAGGCCAAGGTATTTGGCTTGTTCCGAGACAATAAGTGAACTACCATTTAGAGTTGGTGGATCGAAATTGGGTATAGAGTGCTTTCGAGTGAATAGAACTAATTCCGTCTTGGATGCATTGACCGATAGTCCTCGGTGATTGCACCAGGACGAAAGGAGATTCAGAGCTCGTTGCAATAAGTATACAAAGAAATTTCCCGGAAGCGGCGATGACAACATCATCCGCATAGGCAACTACTTTGCACCCTGTTTTTCAAGTTTCGTTAGGAGATCATTTACAGCAATGTTCCAGAGAAGTGGCGAGAGGACACCACCTTGCGGAGTGCCTCTGACCGCAAACCTTCTAATGGAAGAGGTTCCTAGCTGTGCGTTAATGATCCTATTCGTTAATAGAGTGTCGACAAAGGCCGCAATAGAGTCATCCCCCCCGAGATCAACCAGTGCTGAAGTGATAGCTGAAGGGAGGATGTTATTGAATGCACCTTCTATATCGAGGAAGGCTGCAAGTGCAAATTCTTTGAAGTGTAGGGATTTTTCAATCGACTGCACTAATTCATGTAACGCTGTCTCAACAGATCTGCCCTTCATATAGGCATGTTGGGAGAGTGTCAGTTTCATTTGGATATTCGTCCTGATTTATGTATCTATTAATCTTTCGAGTACCTTTAATAGAAAAGATGTGAGGCTTATTGGTCTAAAGTCCTTCGCTTTTGTGTGAGATGGTTTACCCCCTTTCGGTATGAAAACTACGCTCACTTCAGTCCATTTCTTTGGTATGTATGTGAGACGTAAGCTTGCCTCGAAAATGGGACTTAACTAGGCAGTGAATATGTCATCTACGTTTTGCATTTCTGCAGGTATTATGCCGTCAGGTCCAGGAGACTTGAAAGGCTTGAAAGTGTGTATTGCCCATCGTATTCTATCTAAGGAAATTATATCGGGTGGTACACGTTTAGAGCTAGTATTCCCAGCAGAAGATGGATTTACTGTCTTCCTGCAGCAGGGAAAGTGTGTGTCGACTAGGAGTTCAATTGTCTCTGCACTAGATTTAGTCCAGCTACCGTCGGCTTTCGCTATGAACGATGGCATGTTTGGGCTAGTGGAGAGGATTCTTCTCAACCGACTTGATTCTGAGTTACTTTCTATCTTGCCGCAAAAAGTTTCCCAGGAGGACCTTTTTGCGGTTCGAATTTCTCTCTTAAATTGGCGAACGCATTCTTTATATGCATTCCAGTCATTCTGCCTTTTAGCTGCATTGTAAAGTCTGCCACATTCCTTTCTTCTAGCGGCAATGCTTGTGGACCACCATGGTGGTTTCGACTTGCCTCTAGAAGTTCTAAATGGGCAGGATATATTTGTCGCTTTTTCACAAGCGGATGTGAGTGTCTCTACCACACTATCTAACTGTTGTATAGAGTCAATATTGCTTGGCGGATCGTTTGGTATTTGAAATTTGAAGTAAAAACCCCATAACTATTTATAAACATAAATTTATTTATTTTGTAGGCCTTTAGTGGCTAAGATAAAAAAAGATGGTAGTTTTTATTCATCATCTTCCTTTAAGCTATCGTCTCCATCCAAATCGCTATCGCAATGTTTGCACACTTTAAATGAACAGGCCGCTTGCATGTGATTCATTTCATGGACGATTTTATTTTTTGGGGTTGACATGGCTAAAAATTCAAAAAAATTGGATCAAAATACTAGTTAAGTGGTATCTCATACCCGGTAATATGCTGTGCCTCATACCCGGAAAATAATGCCATTTTGGGAATAACAAAAAAAAAAGTTTCCAACCATATATTGGCATAATCCCAAATTGGATCTGAAAATATATGAAATGTTAATGCATTACAATCACGTTTTTCAATTCATTCACTAGAAAATATATCACTTTGAAAAAAATCAAAAAAGTTTTCGTGATAAATTTTCACAAACGATGTTTGCAGTTGATACAAGCAATACATATATTCACTTCGGTGTTATCACAAAAATTGGCTCATGTTAACAGAAAAGTTTGACAGTAGTCAGATCGGCAATATTGATATTGCATGATGTAAAAAATCGTCTGTCTCATACCTGGTGCTGTCTCATACCAGTCGCTTGCAAATGTTACATTATCTACCTAATTTTCTCGACTGGCAAATTAATAATTTCAAAATTACTACCCAGAAATAATTAATATAAAAAAAAAAAAAATTTATATTTTTATCCTCTTAAACATAAAGACAAAATAAATAAAAACATCAGGATACACTGGATCAAAGAGTTGTGCATACAGAACATACCGCATCTACTGTTGTTTGTACCATTTTTGAGTACAGAATATATATTATATGTACAATTCTTTGACCCAGTGTATGTGTGAATTTATAATCACATCCTATCCCATATTCATTCATATATACTTATTACAACTTGTAGTAATAACTTAAATTTGACGACCTATAAACTATTTATTTGTTTGGGTAGATTTGGCTTATCTTAATTCAGTCTCCTATACTTTAAGAACAATATTTTATATCTTTATTATTCATATTTAAATTATTTTCTTTTATTTCTTTCAGGTAAGAGAAAAATCAACAATATAATTAAAATAAAAATCAGAAAAACTGGTAAATATGCAAAAATATATTTTTGGAGCGGAATAATCTCTTCCACTTACTAATATAGGTTAATATAAAAACATAATTCAAATCTAAAATTTAACATTTATGAAACTCAAATTTTAAATATAGCATAATTGAAAATAAAAACTTAAAATTAATATTATTACTCGATCAAACAAATAATCTAATAAAAAAATTAATTTTGCAAAAAACTAAAAAAATTTTAAGCTAACTATATAAATAAAATATTTGTTCAAATATTAAAATATAAGTATTGAATAATTTAATGAATTTATTACAAAAATGTTCACAATTGAAAATTTTTGAGTCCCAAAAGTATGCTCTAAAAAAAAATGTTTAATACAAATATTCTATTAAAATTCAAATGTAATAATTTCATGAATATATTATAATAATAGAAACAAGCTTTTAAAGCTCAACAAAAGCTAAACAAAAAAATATGTCAGCGCCTAAAAATATGTACGAAATTTTTTGTTGCAAATATTCAATTAAAATTCATAATAATTTAATGAATGAATACAATATTGTAAAAATAATAACAAACTCTTAAAGCCTATAAAATTAAAGCAACAAATGTTTGCGATCCTAAAAATATGCACTAAAATTAAATTCTTGTTAATAATTTAATGAGCCTATAATGAAAAGTGCATGACTAGCAAACTTATGAAGCTTAAAAGTGTGCAGAATATTTAACATTCACTTAAAATGCAATGAAAATTTTATGCCTACTACTATACAACTTCGCCTTTAACTTTTTCTACTTCAATTAATAAAACAAAGTGTAAACACAGCTTCCGTCTAAAATACACCCCAAAACTCCATCATCATTTTATGCTAGTTAGTGTTACCATGTGCAAACACTTTTTCAATCGCATACATAGACAAGAAAGAAACTATACAAAAAAAAAAACAGATTTTAAACGACGGGACAAACTATTCAACTGAATTTTTCTTTACTTTTCTGTGTTGGAAAGTAGCTTATATTAGACAGACAGTGTTGCCACCAAATGTAAACAATTGCATTGTGAATTTTACACACAGTCACACACGCCCAAAAATTTCGTATGTGCCTGTGCAAATGCAAACAAAATTTATTGAAGCGCGTAAAAAGTTCAGTGCAATTCTTCTCTTACATAAAGAACATACACCAGAAGTATAAGCGCCTAAATGTATGCAAGCACACTTGCATACATTTCTTTTTCTTCTCTTTTTTTTTGTCTTTTTCTTTGTTTGTCATGGTTATGATTTCCTATTTTTCATCTTTGCACTCCACTTACTTTGAATGTATGTACATATGTATGTAAGTTAATAAACGAGCAAGGAAAAATGCGTTTTAATTTTGTGATAGTGTAAACATAAAATTGAATGCCGTAAGCATTTTCGTTCGCCCTTTCTTTTCATTCGGTAAAATGTACTTAGTTCCATGTGTGTATGTGTGTGTGTGTATGTCATTTTAAGTATATATTCACGAGTATATTAACGTATTGTTGAACGCCTTTTGCCTTTTGTTTTTTTATATGCCACAAAGTCAATAGTGGGTACATTTCCGTTCTTTGTTTACATACATACTTCATACTGTGTTCATAGGCAGTAGAGCGCGCAGAAACAATGTATGCTTGAGTTTCGTTGAAGCGCGAGAGACGAGACTGTTTTTTAACCCCTGGTAGATGAACTTATAATGCATCTACTTCATCTTCTCCTTCGTCATGTGTACTTCATGTCTACAATGAGGAAATAATGATTTCTACTGATTTGATTTACACTTTTTTGCTGGTTGGCTGTGAGAAATTCTTCAATGTATAATATATAAGTTTGTATTTAGTTGATATTGGTAGGTATTTTTTATTGTCAATTTTTAAAGTACTTCAAATATTTTATGCAATCTGAATTGTTAAAACATTTTTGGAGTTAAATATGGAGTTGAGTGAAACTGTAGAAAAAGTCCTAGAAAATTAGAAAATAGAATTTAATGTTGCATAATTTTTGGAAAGAGAAAACTATTAAAAACTCATTAAATTGTGATTACAAACAAATATTTCTCAGTTTGGAAAATCTAATATTATTTAAAACTGATTCGTCTAACAATCTCACTTCAGACCATGAAAAATTGTATTGTGGATCGCAAAAGAATTTCTGAAAACCTTAAACTTAAATATTTGGAAAACTTAACAAAAACATAACAAACTATAAGTAAAATTAAGCATTAAAAATTATACAAGTAAATGCACTGATTTATTAAATCTTAATTTCAAAAAATTTAGTTTCGAACAGAAAATTTGCATAAAATTGCATACCCCCAGGCATTTTAAAAATTCGAAAATTAATGGGAACTGTTAAATTTCAATGTAATTCAATTAAGAGATAACTGCATTCAGGGTACAAATTTAAATAAAAGTCACTTTGACTAGAAAGCAAGCAAATAATCTAAACTTAATTAACTATTAAAATCTGCACCAACACAGCAAAAGATTGAACGTACGCTTCATTATCATCCTTTTTTTTTCTTACTCATTCTCTGAAGAATCTTAATAAATTCTCAACTAAAATATATAAAATTCTATTGCATAATTTTGTGCAAAGTCACAAAAATATTCCCTTGTGAACTATTGTAGAAAATAATAATGGTGACGTCGACGTTGTCGTCACAAAGTATGCTATAATTTTATGGCACTTTTCCGAAATATTTTGCAGTTTTATTGAAATATTATGCAACAAAGTTGTTGATGATGAATTTTTCGACAGCAGTAACTCACAGAGCAGCAATTTGTATCAGGTGTTTGTTGTCGCTCGCTCGCATCACAGCATATCACATCGCATACGCTTTAAAGGGAACAATCTCTTCTTATATTTTGACAATAGGTACCTTCATATACATTCACGCACTCATGTATGTAGGTATGTACATAGTACTGCTTGAAAGTTATGTCTTCAGAAATTATAATAGCAATTGAGAATTGCTGATGAGCTTTGGCACGATACTGTTGTCGTCGCTCGTTGATATTGTTGCTTTTACTATGATGACGACGTTGATTTTTGATGTTGGTTGCATAGTATGCAGCAGCAACAACACCAACAGCAAGGGAGCATTTTAATTATTCAGCTTTGTTGACAAAGTTTTTGTTTTTTTTTTGTTTTCATTCATTTTGTTTTTGCTGAGCATTATTTTAGGCGAAAATGATTTGCTGCTTGAGCAGTCAAAAGTTTTTTGTGTGTTGCAAAGAGCAAAGTAATTTTTTTTTTTTTTTTATTTTGCGCAGCATTTTTTATTTTTGGTACAAAAATGAGAAGAGTAGGAGAAGAATGAATGAAAAAATTGTTTGACAGTTCTGGTGTAAAATTTATGAGCAAATGATAAAAACTTCATAGATGTGGGAGTGTTTTACAAATTAGCTCAAAAAAGTTGCTAATTAAAATTGCATATACAAAGAAAAGAAAATCAAAATAGTTTTATGAGAAAATCTGATATATTTAAGTATATTAGAAATTTTGAAATACTACCCTAAAGATTGTACATATTGCATCATTAAAGCAAAAATTTTAAATATAAGCATACTTTTCGGCGTAGTTCTAGTCGAGGTATATAATTCAGAGGGAAATTATATTTTTTAGAAGATGGTCGACATTGTCCCATTAAAAGACACACAGTAAGACTGGGTCTTCCATACAATCACACCAAAAACACCCAATGGTTCGAACTGCCTGAAATGGAGGGATGAAGAATTTGGGCTCTTTTTGGTCTAACTGTGCTGGAAATGTAAATGAAATGTAAATTGATACCTTGCAATTTTAATGTGCAAAAAGTGGTAGATTTTTAAATAGTCAAATTGAAAAATGTATCGAAATACCCAAGTTATAAAACAGCTGTTATGAAACGTTAAAAATAAATGGTTTTGCATACTTTTAAACATTTAAAAATTCAACAAAATACTCAAAATTAGTTTTTCTATGAGCTTTAACTTGAACTACCAAGAAACATTGAACAGCAATAATAAGAAGGTGAACTAAAGTTAAAATGCTGCATATTTCAAAGCTTCTAAAAAATTTGAGACATTATTAAAATTTGGTTACAATTTGTTAGTAATGGACAAATAACAAAATATTTGCATACTTTTAGGCATACAAAAATTTTATATACTAACAAAATCCAACATTTGTTAGACATTGAAATTTCCAAAAATTATTCAACGCTCAATATTTGGAACTGCCCTAATATGCTGCTGTGAAACTAAAACTCTTACATACTTAAGACCTAAAATTCAAAAAGAGTAATTAAATTTAAATTTTTGTTTGTACAATACTTTTACTAGTAATGGTTAATTTAATGAATTCAAAATTACTATGAATTACACTTTTTTAATGAAATATATTTAGACTTCGTTTTTAATCTGTAATAAATTAGATTTTACTTTTAATATTTTATTCGTGTATTAATAAAAAAACAACTTGGTAAAATATCTGCATAGAAAAACTGATTTCTAATTGTGTCATTTTAAATTGCGTCGTCTTTCTCTAGTCCCAATTAACGACGCCACTCGATGCTTTGGTGTTACATACTTTTAGGCATTTAAAATTCAAGAACTCGAAATCAATGGCGTCAATTTTAAAAAGTAGCGTAACACTTATCGGAAAAAAATTGCTACATACTTTTAGGCATTAAGAATTCTAAAAATTATCCAAATTGTTTTTCACTTGTAACTTCGATGCGCGCCAATTTGCAAAACATGCTTTTTGGTCAATTCTAAATTGGGGGAATAAATTTAACTGAAAAATTTCGTCGTGGTATTAAAATAAATATAAATGTAAAGAATAAGAAAAATCTGCATACTTTTAGTCATTTAAAAATTCAAAAAATTACTCAAAGTAACTATTGTTATTCATTTTAACTTGGCATTATTTGGGCATGCTGAATTTTTATGCAGTAATAGCGTGAGGGTGAATTATTCAATTTTTGCAAACTTTAAGGCTTACGAAAGATTCAAACCTTTCTTAAATTGAGATTTTACGTACAAACTTTACAGTAGAGGCGTGAAAAAAAATGTGACATACTTTTAAGTATACAAAAAAGCTAAGAGTCTACAAATTGCAATAATACATACTTTTAGGCTTTTAAAAATTCGAAAAATCATACGAGCTGTAAAATTTTAATGCAGTTTATTCAATCAAAAACTGCATTCACCGTACAAATTAAAATTGAATTTGCTTCGCATATTAAGGGAAAAAATAATCTCAATACTGCAGCAACAGTTCAACTTAGGTTAGGTTAGGTTGGAGTGGCTGTCGAGAGACACACTTAGGCCTGCACGGCCCATTGTGATACCACATAGTTGGACCTACAGTTTAACGCCGATTCCGAACGGCGGTGTGGCAATTTTTTATCGGCTTGGTGGTTTTGCCATTACCAACCAATGTGTGTACTTAGACCCTATCTTATAATTCTCATACACTTCATATTGATAGTGAATATAAGAAAGTAATGAAAATTAACCACCAGACGAAGACGGGAATCGAACCCGAACCTCCCAGGTGAAAGTCTAGTGCACTATCCACTAGGCTATCGAGGTCGACAGTTCAACTTACTTACTTAACTATTACAATCTGCAGCACTACACAAATACCTAAATTTATGCTTCTTTATTTATTTATTCTTTTTCCAAATTCTAGGAAGAATTAATTATGTTGTACATGGAAGAGTAAGATGAGGTAATGTGGAACACGATTATATCTGGTCCGATCAAAATGTCAAGAAATAAAATATTTGAACAGTTAATTGTTCTTTTTCATAAAGGAAAAATAATCTTAAAGCGTAAAGTATCAAAACTTTAACTTATAGATTAGTGGTCTACCGCAAGGGGCCTAAAGTTTATAATTTTCTCAAAAAATTTAAATTTTCACATTTTTTATAATGAAGGATGAACACAATAAAATATTTAATGACTAAAAAAATTGTTATCAACATTTATTAAATTAGAAAAATTAGGTAATTAAATATTTTACTATTTACTTCTAGTTTATTTGTTTTAATACGAACTAAATGCATTCAGATGAGAAATCTATGAACTTTTTGACATTCTTCAGGCTTCATTGTTCTTTTTTATTATTTTTAATAATCATTCATCCTTCATTATAAGAAGAAATGAGAAATTCCAATTTTTTAAGAAAATTATAAACTGGCATATTATCCCACCTTAAAAATAAGCAAAAAATTTAGCATTTTTTTAGGCTTACAAAAATGATAAAAGTCAATCAACTACAAAATTTCAGTGCGCTAACGGATCCAGAGATTTCCTAGGGTTTCAATATTCATCCGTAAGGAGAGGGTTTCATCCTCAAAAACAGCCCGGCTTCCCCTCCCGCCCATATTGGATCCGTTGGTGTTTTTTTAAACATATTTTTGTATTTAAAAAAATATTTGAAAAACATTGCGTACTTTTAGGTGTTTTAAAATGAGAAAAGTCGTTCAAATTCCAATGTATCTGACTATATTTAGAGAAAAAATTAACAAAAATACCATAGACCTATATACATAAATTTTTAAATAGTCAAACAGTCACAAATTTTATTTTGTATAGTAGAATAGTTGTTACAGCAGCTAGCTTATTTTGCATCGTTATGTTACTTTTACACAGATGAACATCCTCCTAAGTTACAATTTTGAATTCATGTCAACCAAATGCGGCATATAAACATTTTTAAAAAATGAACAAAAATAATAAAGAGGAAAGATGTTACATTTTTCATTTAGTATTTGTACTGTAATTGCATACTCAGAGACACTTCCATTAATTTAGTAAATTAGAAGACCTAGTTTTTCAAAATTTTAATTACATAAAATGTTTGAACATAAAACGATTTTCTCAATACTAACGTCAAGTGGTAAGTGGTATCTGCTCAGCATCATCACAGCCTTTGCTCAAATATGTTTCCTTTTTAACATAATCTACTTGAAAATTTCATAAAATTTTGCATCCATAGTTACGCTCACATGATATGCTTTAAAATTTTTTATTATAATTTTAATCCAATTAAACTTAATTAACTTGCGCTATATGCACACAAATAAAACCATCACGCCAACAATAAAAGGCACCAACATGTATAATAATTGCTTACCTCCATGAAGTTGTGCTTTGTAACTAACCTTCCTTCCTTCCTTCCATTTATTTCCGTGAGAGCATAACTTTCCAAAAATTATCGTTGGCTGACTGGTTGAAATACTGTTGGCATGACCAAAAATAAAAATGTAATCATTACCACTTAAGGCTAAATAACACAAACGAAAAGCAAAAGTTTTCCCACCCTATATCACTACTATATAAGTATACAACATTCACGCCTACTACTAGCACACGTGCACTCGCACACGCACACTCACTCATATCCCAATACAAAACAAAAAAAAAGTTTTGCTGAAAACTTTAACTGCGATAATACTTTCACTGTGGCTTCAGATAAACACGTAAAACTCCTTCAAATAAATTTTTGTAGCATATTTTTGGGCGAAACTTATCGTATAAACAGAGTTTTATTCATGCTTTTTGGCTCGGTGTTTCGTTATTGTTGGTGTTGTTCTTCTTGTTGTTGTTGCTCTATGAAAAACAATTTCTCTCGTATTTTGGTAATTGTGGAGACAACATAAATCTTTGCTTCGCCATAAATACGCTGTGTCTAGTTTTTGTTGTTGCCGCGCAAGCATAAAATCACAGCAGCAATTTAGGCAAAACAGCTGGTTTTTCTCGTTTGGTTATTTTTTCGTCTTTGAAGTAGTGGTGCTTTGCAATTATGTTTGCTTCCGGCCAAAAGTGAAATTATTTCCTTCGGTTTTAGCTTGTTGTTCTTGTTGTTCAAATGTGAGATTATTATTACTGGGCTATTTTTTGTGTGAGTATGAAACGCAAATGATTGAGGCTATGCAAGAATTTGTATTATTTTGCATGCTTTTAGGCGTAATTCATTTTGTTTGTGGTCGGTCATTGTTAGAACGGAAATATGGCAAATATGTGATTGCGATGGTTTATTTTTTGTATTTTAAAGATTTTTGAAAAGGTTAAGGTTTCTGCCTAAAGGAGTTTAAGGTTTCGAAGTCAATAACAAACTCTAAAAATATTTTGGCTAGGAAAAATCGATGTTTATTTATATGGCATGAGAATTTTAAATCAAATCAAGAAGAAAACATATTTATGGCCCTTATTATGAACTGCGTTCGATCTTCGACTGTAGTCGAATGCTTTGATCGAACGAATTTGAGTTTGGTGTTATGACGTGCTTTCGACAGAGAATAGCACTATTGTGAATTCCGCTCATTTTGACTTGTTCACGATAGTATATTTCTATCAGCTGATCGTCATTTTGAAAAATAAATACGATTGGTTTAAAAATGAAGTGGAAAAAATAAAAGTAAAGTAGTTATGACTACAACGGAATTATGGTTCAACGATTCATCAGAAGATGATGAAACTGGTCAGAAGTAGAAAACAATTAAATGCAACCTTTCGAAGAAGCTTTGGCATCTATAAAATTTGTGTACAGATTTCTACAGAACTTTTGACTATCCAAGGAGGCGTTTGTGGACTTGATGGCCGCTACAGATGAACTGTTGAAGCAATGCACATGAACAAGATCAATTCTAAACGTATTGAAATTGACAACAGTTCTGCTATTTCGTACGCAGGGACCACATTAACTAAGCAATGAGAATGAGAATACTCTTGGACTTGCACAGCCCACGGTGTCTGTGGTGTTATCAGAGACTTTAAATATCCTGGAAAATTGTATTTGCCAAAGATGAATAAAATTCAATTATACAAGCAAAAGTATATTTTCCTAATAAAAGCGGAATGCCGGGAATTATTGGTTGGTCCTAAACCATTTGTTCTTTCTGAGTCGCCAGAACTTTTGGGGAACTACCCTTTGCAATCAAAGGATTTTGCTTTCCAACAATGACACAAGTTTCTATAACTGCAATGTGTTGCTCACCACTTTAAACCTGCAAAAAATTTACAAAAACTGTTTAAAATTAGTTTTTAGCCCTCAGAAAGCAAAAGCAAAATACTTAAAATTTTAACAATTATTACTCAGCATGCACCGTATCGAAAGCAAAACTGCGTTCGACAGAAAACGCAACGATGCGCAACGAAAATTTCGACACGGTTGCACTACTCATAATGAGAATTTTACATTCGATCTTCGATAACCAGCGAACATCGAATGTTGAAAGCAGCTCATAATAAGGGCCTACATCTTTCTTAACAATTGCTGCTTTATATTAGCTATAGTCCCTCGAATCTCATCTTTCAGTTTATCAGCGAAACTGCGAAGCACCTTTGCAGACAATGACCTTCTGAGAAAGTTGAAGGCTCTTGACTCATCCTTAAAGTATGCCAAGAATTTAATTTTCGGTAATTTTTTCTCCTTCGCATTTTTGCTTTCTCTAATGAATATTAGGTGTCTGTCTAGCCATTTCCTATTTCTATACCATTTTTAAACGTCATGCCTCTATTTTCCTCATCTTTACAATTTATATTTGTTTACTTCATTAAATAAATATCATCTAAAAATATACATAGTAAGTAAAACCTCAACCACAACCATTTACTATAGGTCAGAAAAACGCCCATCTCATGTCCGCTGTTTACGTTAATTAAATGATGGTAAACTCCTTCTCATTAAGAGGCAGAGTAGAGGTGGTGACGGTGGTGGATCATCCCTATCATACTTAAACCCTCCCCTTCTTAGTAAATGTCACATACAAAATGTAAACAACCAACAACACCAACAAAATCAACAGCAAATTATACAAACCAACAAACAACAATTTCGTCGTCCCATAGCTAATTAATGTTATCGCTTTGCATGCATCATTTAGTAATCGTTATCGATAAATTTTCGTCACGACACTATAAGCAATGTACTTTGTAGGTTCTATGCTACACGTACAATTGATTGTTGTTAGTGGTTATGGTGGTTTTTATATAGTGACCGGTATTTGTGTATATTTTATTATTATTATTCATTTACGACGAAACAAATTCCAACAACAATATCAACAAACAATAGAACGAACGCCGACGTAATAAATGCTCTCACTATTTAAATGTACGTGGCCATAAATAGATGCGAAATCACGTGTAGTTAGTTGAAAGGATTTCCGTTGGTTTTGAAAATAAATAATAATGCAGGAAAATGTGTACATTGTCAATAGAATAATATGATAATTATAAATAAGAAAGAAAATTATTAGGTTCACAGAAGGGCAATGATTGAATTTATAATTAAAAAATTATTCAAATAAAGAAATTATTTAAACTTCTTAATTGCGAATAATTTATTGTCAAACAAATCATATATATATCCCTGAGAAAAATGTCCTACATTCTGTCAAATAAGTACCCGGAAATTTGAAATAAAACACAAACAACTTATCAATCATCTAAATTTATTATATCCCCTTCAAAATAGGCCCCTTCTGAGGCAATACACTTCTTCCAACGAACAATCCAATCATCGAAACACTTTTTAAAGCTATATTCCGGGATGGCCTTCAGTTCTCGTTGCGAATTAGTTTTGATGTCTTCAATGCTCTCAAAACGGGTTCCACGAAGTGGTAATTTGAGTTTTGGAAACAGGAAAAAGTCACACGGGGCCATATCTGGAGAGTACGGTGGTTGTTCGATGATATTTGTTGAATTTTTGTTCAAAAACTCGTTCACAATGATCGTTTTGTGCGCTGGTGCATTATCGTGGTGCAAAATCCAACTGTTGTTCCGCCACAAATCTGGTCTTTTGCGACGAACATTCTCTCTCAAACGCCTCATAACGCCAAGATAATATTCTTTATTGACGGTTTGGCCCTCCGGTAAGAATTCCGAATGAACAACACCACGAATATCGAAGAAAACGGTCAGCATCACCTTGATTTTCGATTTGCTTTGGCGCGGTTTTTTCGGTTTCGGCTCATTTTTGGCGCGCCATTTCGATGATTGTTGACTTGTTTGCATGTCGTACTCGAAAACCCATGTCTCGTCACCAGTTATGATGCGTTCGATGAACGTTGGATCGGAATTTACGCGTTCAAGCATGTCTTCAGCCACCTTACTGCGATTCACTTTTTGAAGAAAATTCAGATCTTTTGGCACCAATCGCGCTGAGACTTTCCGCATACCCAAAACATGTCGTTTTGGCACAAGAAATTTCGTTTGAAACACAAAATTTCACACAAACTCTTTGTTCGATATTTTTATCCATAGTAAAAATCGCAACGCACACAAAAGGTTGACTTGTTCTTAATGACGCCGTAACCAAACTAAATGACACATAGCAATAAAAATTCACAGAATAGTGGTTGACAGTTGTGCCAACCTGGGAAAAATATTCTTTTTTTGAAATATTCTCAGAGGGAAAATTTAAAATGAGAATTTCCGGGTACTTATTTGACAGAATGTATAATTTGGAGGGTGGGGGAAAGCTTGTTTATTCTTCACGTGCTTTAGTAAGTTGTTATTTTTAATTTTGTAGAATTCTATCATATTTTCGTATCTCTATAATGAGGATTTACCCATCTCAAATGTATTCTTCAGTTTGAAGAAAGGCAGATCCAAAAAGGATCACCTCTTTAATAGGCACAATTTACAGTGTGTCTTTGTAATTCTAAATAATTGAAGATTTGATTTCTTTATTGCTGGTCATTCGGGAACCAATAGACAGATGTTTTTTACATTCAGTTTGATGAAAGATGGCAGAGTCAGGGATAGTCGGAGGTCGTAAAAGATTTTGAAAAGTTTATTTGAAAGGTAATACAAAAGCAATATATTATTATGCAGTTTTTCTACCATCAGATTTATCTTTCATCCTAAACTCGTCCGCCATATTTGATCCGGTATTTTGAATTTTTAAAGTCTGACTGCAGATTTGTAACCAGCGGACCACCGCACTTTTCATTATGTCTGGCCGCGGGTGGGAGTAAAATAAAATCTGTTCTTTGTACCTTTTTTCCTGCACCCCTAGATATAAACACATCCTCTGCTTTAAGGGCACATGAAAACAGTATGACTTAAAGCTTATTTGAAAGGGCATTATTCAGCCTTTAATTTCTAAATTTCGAAGTTTCTAGCACGTCAGGGTTCAGTTCTATAATTTAAAAAAATGGCCAAAACGCTATTTTTAGTGGTTTCAGTCTTATTTTTTCTAAAACGTAACGTAATGCGGAGTTTCTGACCTCAGATTTATGTTCAGCATGGGAAATTCATTCGCAAATACTAGGAACTATATTATTCGCCAAACCCATGCAGGGCAGTGTTAGTGGATCAGCTCAAAATTTTTGGAGACAAACTTAAATTGTAATTAATTCTTTAACCCATTGTTGCTCGGAAGATCCATTTTAATGCTGTGACTGTTCGAATTTAGGGAATATATGCAAACATCATCCGGGCTTCTCATGATAATGGCCCAAATTCCTACTAATAATCATTTGGAAAAATGATCCTCTGACTATATTTATTTGGTAATTTTTTTAAGGTTGGGTAATGGGAAGTCAATGAGTTATCAAAATTATGTCTTTCACGATAAAAAAAATGCACTGTGATATATACTGAATCATTTTTATTTGAAAAAATTTAAATTGATTATTTTGTGAATTTTTTGTCATTTTCGGCCACTTTTGTTTTAGGTTGAGATTAAAAAAAAACTTGGAAAGAACAAATCCTAAAGCTTCAAGGCATTTCTCCAATTTTGTCCTTAGTCTTATAGGGTCGTATCTAATTTATTGTATTTAAACATCAGTTTCATAAAAATTATTGATGAATATTTTCTTCGAATAAAAGACTGAACTTCAAAGACAAAATTACAAAAAATTACAAAAAATTACTTGAGCTAGAAATTTCAAATGTTGAGCAATCAGTAAACGTGAAGAACACTTAACAGAACCGAATACAAATATTAAATTATACTTTAAATTAAGAAGTTTTGTAAGATTTAAAAATGAAATAAAGAACGTATCTATCTATCTATGGAGCATAGCAGCAAACAGCCATATTGAAATTCTGCAAAGGTTCCAAAACAAAATATTAAGCATTATCACAAATGTGCCATGGTATCTCATAATCTAAACATTGTTTCATTTCAGACGACTAACAATTTAAACTAGTGGAAGCATGGAATATTTATTAGTTACCTTGCCCATTAAATATATTACTATTTTAAAGAGGAATCCCAACTAAGCATAAAACATCAGTTCGTTCGTTCTTTCATATGTTTTCTTCGCATCATTTGTACGCATCTGTATTTTCGTGTCTGATTTTTTTTTTGCAAATTGTATCTCTGATGGATACTCAAAACATGTCAAAATTTCTCGACTTTGAGCAGCTGTAGCAATAACAGCAATTTTTTGACCCACAAGATTTGCTGAATTTTTCGTAGTTAAAATTTAATTAATGAATTGATACCAAATTTGAAATTTTTGTTACCATGAATTTTTTATTTATGATCTATGGGACGCATCACTGTCCGATGAGTAGGAAAATACATGTAAAAACCGGTTTGCCCAACGATGAAACTCATTATCGTCAGTTGAAACCAGTGAACATTTTGAAGCGGCACACTGTTATTTGATGGCAATCAACGACTGATTGATCTTAAGTACAAAATCAGTTTTAAAATAACCTTAATAGTTTCAATTGCATACTTCCAGGAACAAATAAAATATTGGTCATGAAAAAAGTATAAAAAAATTTAGCTTTTGATCATTTTCTAAAATTATTAATTTTAAAAAGCAAGAAAATTTTCTATCCCCGCTGTGTAAGTTCCCAAAAGTATTATAAATTAAAAGTATTGTATCCGACAACAATGGGAAGTCAATATTGCAGCCCCATCCTCCCCTGCCGCGTCACCTCTGGCACCGTGAATGTTTGTTTCTTGTTGGATAATTATCCAATAAGAAGTAAGAACTCGAATGAGGTGACTTGGTCTGCACAATACGAATATTACCACGAAACTAGCCCTAAGAATCGTGATTTGGGATGATAAAGATATGGAAAAAATCTTAAATTTACCCTACAAAGTAATGCTTAAATTATTTATATCGTAGAGATTGATCATTGGATCACGCGAAAGTGACTAAAGTGAGTTGAAATCTCGCGTTACTGGAATTGCTGTAGCAGCCAATGTCTTTCTGAAGATTTCCACCTTCAAAAAAAAAAGAAGAAAATTACTGTCTATAACGTATAAGAGATAGCCAGAGATAATGGATAATGAGCAATCGGTAAAAAAATGCGTGAAAACAGAAGCAAAAGAGGCAGTTAGATAAAAAAAAGGAAGCTTAAGCAGCCACAACAAATAAGAGACGAAGGGAAACAACAAGAGTCAAACTCCTCCCCTCCTGCTAAACCCACATCTTTTGCTCTAAGTCATTGAGCTAGTATGCATTTGGCTAATTTAAAGCATGTTCAAACTAAAAACAGTAATGGAGGTGGCTTGTTACTGGAGGCTTATTGACCCTAGAGAGTTGTAGTAACATTTTGGTCCTTGTTAATATTTCTAACTTAACCTAATCCTCCAAGTTGTTATATCGTCAGATATCTCGGATTATCTGCCACATTTAAAATAGTGTTGGTTGATCTTTGCACGTAGTGCTTAAAATAAAATTCAAAGTTTGCTCATAATTAGTTTGGAAATACTGTTTAAAATAGCAGCTACTCTATACATGCATATGTACTTGTGCTTTAGTTAAGTTTGAACTTTGCACATAGGATTTTAATATATACATAGGCACATATATACATACATACATAATTTGTCGTTTTTTCGCTGCACTGCTGTCTAAAAGCACACATGTGATTTAAGCAATTTGTAAACTCCCTTAAGTATACACACACATATGTTAACATATTTTCCAGTATGTACTGCTATTTTTACACATTCATTCAATACATATACACTAATATTTACTTTTTTGTACAACAAAATGAGAATATACTAAAAAAAAAAAATACTTGTTAAAACTTGTGTTATGTTTTTTTTCTTTTTGCGCGCGTTCTTCTCGAAAGCATTTGCTTAAAATAAGGTGAAAACTGTTTTTTCATTCGGTTTTTTTTTCGTTGCCTCGCACCTAAAAGTATACAGCGAAAAATATGTACAAGTGTGTGTATATTATAAAAAAAAAACATGTCAATGACTTTACAAAAAGCGGAAACGCATAAAGATAAGCGTTGACATGCTTTTTCTGCTACGTTTCGTTTTTTTTTCTTTCATTTTTTTGCACTCTTTTTTCATTTATTTTTTGCAACTTTTTTTTTTTTTTGCTTTACTTTGAAGTGTTTGTTGCATTAGTGACATGTGTGTGTGTGTGTGCTGACGATGACAAGTAAGGGTGTGTGTATGTGTTGGTGCGTGTTTAAAGTGTTTTCTTCAAGAATGTCGAAAAAATAAGCAACGACGAATGTGCGCGCTATGACAAAACAATGTCACACTTTGTGAATCAAATAAGCTATGACAGTGCGAAATGTAAGAAGAAAAAGCTGCTGAGATGGGAAATATCTGAGAGCGTTGAAGGTTTGTTCAAAAAAATATACAAGTGAATAAGCAAATGTTTAAAGAAAATTTATGTATATAGATTCATACAATTGTCATTACATATTAAAGAACAGAATCGAAGTTAGTCAGGTAGTATATAGAATATTTCAATAAAGTAGAGAAAAAACATTAAAATCACGATATTCTCGGTTGCAAAAGAACGACAAGCAGAGCAGTAGCTGACAACTAAGAAACTGATTTAAGCTACAGTAAACTTAAATCAATAACCAATTTCTCTTTTTGATTTACATAATATTTTTAAAGTTCAATCTTTGTCAAAAGATTTACAATAGGTCAATAAACTTCGCCTCAAATATTAAAATAATTTAACAAATAAATTTTTGCAACAACTTCCAAATCAGTTAACTTTCATTTGTGGTAATTGATAATTTTATAAAAGCTTCTGATTCTACTTGTGATTTCCAACAATATTTTATTATTTACAAATTAAATTAAATGAAAAATTGTTAATAAATTATAAATTGCCTGCACGTATGAATGATTTATATTTAATAATTAAATTATGCAAGCAATTTGTGTTATGTTTGATTATTATTCTTTAAATTTAAAAATCACATACATTTTTGTTTACCATGCTATTGTTTTTATTGTTATTATTGCATAATATCAGCAAAACCAAAGAAAAAATTTATTCCATAAAATGTAATTGTAAAAGTTTCTCATTTATAATTAAAAAATATTTCTTTTGCAACATTAAATAAGTATGAAAGAATGAATCAATTGTTATTGAAATGTAAAATTATTCAAATGCGCCTAAAAGCACACACACACACATAATTATAATTATTGTATATATATAATACGCATGTCGATATGTGTGCACTCATACATGCTTGAATTCTTACGTGTCAAAACATTATACTGACAAATTACTTTTACTGCTATAATTTAGTCAGTCAGTCATTCAGTCACCGATGATGTTATTGATACATCACACACACACACTTGCATGGCGTTACAATAAATGTCTCACTCTTGTTGCATTTATAGATAGCATTTGTGTTCATATGTATTTATGTATATTTATTATTTGTTTATTGGAAATGTCACGTTTATGTTAATTAATATTAACATAAATATTAAATATTATATTCATATCTATTTATATGTACTCAGATGTACATGTCAAACATAGGTAAATATCAAATAAAGACCACAATTCAATTTTGCCAAATGTTAAATTAACTTTTCATTGATTGAATTTCATATGCATAGATGAGTATAAAAATAATGTAAATTAATTGCATAACCACATATAAATATTTCAAATGTCAATCATATCAAGTATACATATATATTTAAAAGCTTCTGTTTAATATAAATTGAATTTAATTTTGTCAAGTTACTTTATAAAGAGGCTGAAATATTATTTTAGTCTGAAAATGAAGATTTACTCAAGTCAAACAGTTCGATTTAAAAAATATTATTTTAGTCTGAAAATGAAGATTTACTCAAGTCAAACAGTTCGATTTAAAAAAACGTGTTTAAGCGGTTACTGACTAAGGGCAGGGTCAGGTCAAAAGAGCAAATCTTTAAAGGAATCATTTTAAGCTGCTATAAATGAAGTTATTGCAAATGAATTCAATCTTTGACTTCATTTGAGATTTATAATTTAAAAAAAGGTAAGAAATCGGAAAACAAATGCCTGTTTAGCATTTAGGTGAAGCTTCAATCAACTGCGTGACAGTTGGAAATTTTTTATTGTAAGTTTTGACTTCACGATTTTGGATGATTTTCTATTAAATTCAATTTAAAGGGAATTTTTCTCAATTTGTGTTGATATGTATAATTAAGTCTAGTGATTTTTAATAGCTTAATCGGCTATCTTTTTTTGACAAAGTGACAAAAATTCTAAAAACTTGCAAATTAAAAATTATAATTTCGAATGATTTCATTGCATTCTGTTTCAGTATATTCAATAAATTATTCAGATAAAGATTTCATACTAGAGTTTGCGCACTCATGACTTCATAAATGAGTGAAAAAGACTTATAAATTCAAGATTTTATTTCTTCATTTACCAAAATGATTTGATTATTTTTAATAAAGTCGAAAGATATAAAAACGTGAAATAAATGCATATAAGTTCCATTTCTTCTTTGGAATTTCCCCCCCCCCCCTTTTTTTTTTTGACTGCATCGATGCTTTATCCTCCATTCTCGAATTCATTATCCATCCCTCTTTCTCCACTTTATATGCTGAATTTCGCTTTCTTCACCTACGTTTCTGCATCCTCCTATGTCTGACAGCCTTTCAGCATTCTCTCTCTCGCGCCTTTTTCTGAGGTTCCACCTCCCCTTTTTCAATCGCCTTTATCCCTCTCCCTTCAGCCGTCTCCCTATCTTCATCTACTTTTCACAGAAACGATACGGTTATTTTGTGAAGATTTTGTACAATACTAAAGAAATTTAATATTTTTTTGTAGTATCCTTCAATAAATGACTGCAGTCTGTAAAAGTGAAGCCTCAATTGACTTCGAAACTTCAACCAAATTTAATGTCATGACTGCGACTTCAATTATAATATGAAGTCATGGCACTTACTATAACTTATTTATAGTGAAGTCCCAGTTGACAGTTTCAAATTAATGGAACAATCATTGATGCCAAGAAGACTTCGTGACATCATTTTTAAAGTTATAAGTCTCAAATAGAATGGAAGACTGCAGTCAGAAAATTGAATTCGTTTGCAATGACTTTAATGGCTGCATCTCAAAATGACGACATTTTTTTGGAGCTCTGTTCTGTCCTTCTTTCTACGTTGAACTTTTCTCTGACCTCCTTTTTCCGTCCTTCTTTCGTTTCTCTTTTCTGCCCTATTTACTCCTCCCCTCCCCCCCCCCCATTTCTTCATCTTCTTTCTCTGCACTCTTTTACCCTGCTTCACCTTGACCCTTTTTTCTGACCCTTTTCTCTACCCACTTTTTCAGACTCTTTTTCTTCGTTCCACTTTCTCCATTCGTTTTTCCCTATCCTTCTTTCTCTGACCCCCTTCCTCTGTCCCTTTTTTTCGTCCCACTTTCTCTATCACCTTTTCTCTATCCCCCTTTCATCATACCCTTTTCTTTGTCCTCCTTTTCCCGTCTCTATGTTTTTCATTTCTCTTTTTTCGACTCCTCCTGCCATTATTTATATGCAAATATGTAGTGTCAATAGTGAATACAAAGTATAGATTAAATATAAAGCAAATAAGATCTCTAAACCAGCATTATTCTCCTCACTTTGTCCTCGTAAACTTGACACAAGTTCAAACTACTTTTGTCTTTAAATTATAATTATAATGAACAAAAAATAAAGCATACCATTGACTTTTGTACACTGAAAGTTCAAAATGTTAAACTTCCGGCATGGTTTTTTTTTTTTTGGTTGTTTTTTTCTTTTTTCGCCTTAACAAGTTGTCAGTGGCGTCATATGGTGGCATTAACATTGCGCTTAACCTTTAGGGAATATGAGAACGAAAACCAAAAACGGCGACTATGAGTACGAGTATGTAATGTGACGACGGCAAAAGCAACGGCGAGCGACTTTGTTAACGACAATAGTAGTAAGCGAAAAAAAACAACAATTGTTGTTGTTGTTGACGGTAACGATGAGGAGCTTATATAGTATGTATATAAACTTACATAATATTCATGATTATCATTAACAAGAAACAACAACAGAGGAGCCAGGAAAGAGGACAGACACAGACAGAAATATTTGCATATGTGTTTGTGTTGTTATATTCACAGCAACAACAACAAAAACCAAATTATAAACAAATATATACGACAATGATGACAATAACAACAACAAGAACAGCCAAACAGCAACTGTGATGACAACAATATGGCGGCATGTACATATGTGTGTGCATATGTATGTGGCAAGTAGAACAGCAAGTAAAGTGTCGTCGCTTTGTCGTAGTTATTATTGTTAAGCACCATAAGTTTAACAATATTGACACTGAAAGTAGTCACTGAGGAATATGAGACGAAATCACCATCGCCATCGCCACCACCATAATCATCATTATCATCATCATCAACGCATTCACCATTTTTCGCTTATACTATACATATGCTATAGTGTACACACATGTGTTTTTGCATATTATCTGGGGAGTCTACTGCAAGAATTACCGATAATTTTATATTTATTGTTGATAATTGCGTATTTGTATTTTACCAGAATTCTGAATTTGCATTTGAAAAGAAAACTTAACTGCGGTTTCTTCATATTAAAATTTGTACAACTCTCAAACTTTCTATTAACACACTCCTATTTATTTCTTTACTAAAATATTTTTCATTCTATTTAAGTTTTTTTTTTTTAATATTTTATAATCGAAAATATTTCCTGAAAATTATTTTATGTTTTTAAGTATGCAAAGTTTTGCTTTCTTGCGAACAAACGCCTAAGTGTTTGCTATATCTGATAAGCATAAAAATAACTTAAGTATGTATAAATACGATAAAGACGCGAAAAACCGCCAAAGTTTTGGTGTCAGTTTTTTTTTCTTCTTGTTTTTTGTACTTTGCTTCCTTCATTGTAAAAATTACTGCTGCTGTTGTAAATTTGTAAATATATGTGTGTGTGTGTTTGTATGTGTGTGTGCATATATGCCATTTATAGCAAATTGACTTCTGCCTTATATATTCAATAGTATATATATATTTACATATACATATGTATGTTTGAATTTTATGAGATTTCGACAAGTTAAAGCTTTTAGTTTTCTTTTTATGACTTTTCAATAATAATATTTTTTTTTATGTAAGTATGTGGTTTTAAAATTTTATTTCATTACTTTCACATACATATGCATAGACACTAAAAACAACTCCAGAAGCGGAAGTTTATTTTACCGTATGCGTCGAAATATATATATGAAAATATGAAAAGTCAGTTTTAGTGGTATTTATGTTTATTTGAATGGAGAACTGTTTGAAAGTTTTTTCTTTTCTACAATTTTGTTTTTGAGGTCAGATTAATACATGATTACGCAGTATTTAAATCAAAAGTGTTAAAAACTGTTCCCTTCACTACAACGAATATCATTGATTATACCTTGATTCTTTGTAATGATGTGTGCTTTCTTCAGCATAAATTTCAATATGTTTTTAATTACTTTTTTATTTATTTATTTACATTCAGATATAATAATCAATATTATATTAAAGACTAGAAAGTACTAGCAACTGAGACCTACAACACTTATGCTAAGGAAACCAGAATTTTTAACTAAATTATTTTTTTTTTTTTTTTTTTTTAGGAGGCTATGAAAATTAAATCTAGAGGTTAATTTTCAAAGTCATGACTTAAGTTCATGTCAATTTCGTTATTTGAAGTTATATATAAACAGGCTTAATGAACAAATGTAGTCATCACAACAACAATGTATATAGAGACGGGCAAATCAGACGGCCGTTTCGGAATCCGCCACAATTCCTCATCA
Source organism: Toxonevra muliebris (assembly GCA_963691655.1). Taxonomy (NCBI): domain Eukaryota; kingdom Metazoa; phylum Arthropoda; class Insecta; order Diptera; family Pallopteridae; genus Toxonevra; species Toxonevra muliebris. Next base: position 96,633,943 of record OY829326.1, read on the forward strand.
GTGATCTTAGTGGTAGTTCTTAATCTTTCAATATCCTATATAAGCTACTAATATTTGAAATCATAACCCAGAATTATGGATTTGATTCCAAATATCTTCACTGAATAGAGATATTGAAAGAAACTACCACCACCGTTCTATACACTTACGTTGTTGTTTTTTTCCCATTGTAGCTAGTCTGCATAACAGTTCGTTATTTGAAAGTCTAGTACATGGGAGTGTGTGTGTGTTTGTGAGAAAATGATTCTAGGTGTCATTTTTTCTGAACGGTCCCCATTCGATCAGTTCATGATAGTTTTTTTTTTTTAGGAGACTATGAAAATTAAATCTAGAGGTTAATTTAAAATTAGATTTAAATTATTTTTTGACAATCTTTGAGAAATTTTACATTTTATTGATATTAAAGGAAGGTATATTTTTCAATAAGACAATTGGCGATTGTTGGTTAAAAGGAGCTGGCTTAATACTATCTCGGTGTCTTTTTTTATTTTATCATAAGTATTCTTAAAGAATTACATATTAAAAATCTCTCCTAGAAATTTGGAGTTGATCAGATACAATTAAATCAAAACAGACGGCTACAGCTTTATACATAATAGCAGAATTTTGAAGAAAACTCAATTGCACTGGAAACTTTAAAAGAATTTTTCTCAAAACCATGTTGGCAAAGGTAAAGTGCGCACGATTTCTTCAGAAGCGCTTAACCTAATGTGACCAGATTTTTTGGATTAGAATCCGGGACGCTTTATAAAAAAAAAACAGGTCTAAATTTGGAATTAAAATCAATTTTTTTTTCTTGCTATATATTTTTAATAGTAAATTATTTTAGAGAAAATAAATTAAAGAAAAACAATAGAAAAATAAAATCGAGTTTAATACTGGCAGGAGGTACTTAGTTGTGATTCTGTAGCCTGAGCTTCTATTGCTTCATTAAAGTTTATATATTAATCTTATGCTATAATTTTATTAAGTAAAACTAGGTTCGTTTTAAGAAAGTTGTAAAACTCTGTTCTAAATTATATTTCAAATACACGTTCAACTGTAGTGTTTACCAACCAATCCATACGAGTGTGTTCAAAAATGTCGTCCCAACGTACACCAGCTTTCAAATATTTGGTTTTTTGTCTTTTATTTTTATGCTCAAGATCCGAGACCTGGAATCCGGGACTGTCCCGGACAATCCAGGATGCCTGGCCACGTTAGCTAAACTGTAACGGCGTCGAAAGAAAACTGATAATTCCTTCATAATGTTTGTCCAAAACATTCAAATTCTTAAAAATTTATAGTGCTAGCTTTGAGTTGATTACTAGAGTTACATAATTAATCAATAATAATATGTCGTTCTTAGGAAACACTCTTCATTCCAATTTTTATAGTCTCCTCTAATGCTTTCTGAGCCATATTCTTTCTACCTTTTTTATTATTTTCCTCGTCACTTTTTTGCAATCCCCAGCGTTATTTGAGAAGATTGGGTAAATACAAAATATCGGACATAATTTTTATTTTTTTTTTAAGGGGAAGGCTACTGTGACGGCTGGAAAAACGAGTGATTTTCGGGAATTTTTTCGATCTGTCAAGTAAAGAAATATAGGAATCGTTTTATATTCATTTTCTTAAGTGCATTTCCAACAATATTTCCATCAATTTTTATTAAAAAATATTGAATAGTTTTGACGATATGGGCGTTGCCGTGGAGCCCGAAAAAAATTTTCCCCTCCATGGTCGCGTCGATTTTTTAAGAACAGATTTTCTGAAAAAAAATGCTTACTTTTTAATAATCTATATAAGTATAATTTTCTTCGTACTTAGCGGTTTTTTTTTTTCATTTTCCTTAAAATGGCGACTGATTGAAAATTTTTTCATGTTTTCGACCCTTTTTTTTGTTTCAAAAGAGCTTAAAAAATAGTAAAAATCAAAAATTTGAAAATCGGCTACGCTTGGCGATAGCCTCTGCAAAGACGAACAAAACGAATAAAAATTGAAAATGGGTTAAGATTTGATCGAGTTATCGACGCACATCGAGTTATTGTACACATATTTTTAAATATACACTTAAAAAAAAGTACAATGTAAAATTGATATTTTTGTAACGTTATTTTTAATGTAAAAACAAAAATGTTAGATTTACGGCAAAAAATATCAGATTGATATGTTTTGTGTTGAATTTACATTAAAACTATCATATTGATAATAATTCGTTTTACATTGTCATGTCAAATTATAATGTTAAAATTACATTAAAAATGTTCTTATTATCTTGTAAAATTGATATTATCCTGTGCAAATTTAACAATCAAAATGTAAATAGGCTGGTATGGTATGGTATTAAAAATTAATACTTTTTGCATAAGTATAACATACAAAATTTTAACTGGTAACACTTTTTAATTATGAAATAGTTTTTCGAGTGCTTGTGGTTGCGGTGGTGCACAACAAAATAAAAGTGTGAAAAAATAAGATAAAAAAAATTAAATAAAAATAAAATATTAATATAAAATAAAACTGTTTAAAAAGTATTAGAAGTGAATTAAATATAGAAAGTGCAAATAATGAACTTCTTTTATTAATAGGAATTTATTTCTCCGCGGCCATTTCTTTCTGCGTTGTTGAGAATATTATTCGTTAAATACGCCAAACTTAATTTTTTGAAGCGGATTCCACACCTACCGCCTGTAGCGTAATTTAAAAATCGTTTTTATGAATGGAATTATTTGCGTTTGTATGTATTTTATATTATTAATTATTATTACTAAAATAAAGATATATAAAATAAAAAATATTTCTTTATTGTGTTTTATTTACGATTTTAAATTGTCAATTTTACATTAAGTTAATATCAAATTTACATTTCATAATATCAGTTATATATTGTTGTCATGTAAATTCAACATTATTGTCATATAAATTTTACATTAATTTTGCTTTATTGTTACATTTTGTCATATCCTTTTGACATTTTAAATATCAATATTACTTTAAAAAAATGTATTTGTTTTACATTTTTAATGCCAAACATTGTTTTCTCATCACTTATACATTTTTCACGTTCAATTCAGTAATGTTAAAACTACATTTCGTAATGTCAATTTTGATATTTTTTCATGTTGGCTGAATATTGTAAACAAAAAATGTTATTTTTACAGCTGTTTCATGCACTTTTTTTTTTGAGTGTATAAACTTTAATTTAAGATAAACAAAATTTGTTTGACCTGTCACAGTGGCCCTCCCCCTTAAATGTATCTTTGTAGAATTCGTACTAACTTTCACTCCGGAGTTATCTTTGTCAAATTTTTCAGCTCAAAATAGAGGAAAAATTGGGTTCTGACGGTTCATAGTTGATGCTCCAGCCCTAGGAAAAATTTCCAGTTTTGCTCTGAGTCCTCCTTTAGAAATATATTTCAGATCAAAATAGAGGCTAAAAAACTCTTGTGCACAAAATTTTAGCTCAATTGGCCCGTCCATAGATGGCGGTTCAGTACAAGGAAAAATTCATATTTCTCGCAAAGGGGACTCTGGAGGAAAGGTTAGAAGAATTTTCCCTTGTAATTTAGCACTATTTACGTGACGGCCAATTTTGTTTAAATTTTGTGTACCAGGATTTTTCGGACCAAAGAAACCAGTTTTAGCTGCTATTTTGATGCAAAAAATATTACAAAGGAGGCCTCGGTGCAAAAGTTAGTAAAAATTTTATAAAACTAAAAATGCGTTGGGTATATTTTTTTTTTTAAAAGAGACATTTTGAATACTGTTTGTTATTTATATTATTCAAAGACACTAAAGATTTGCTCATTTTGTTTAGGTACGAATGTATTGTAGGTTCCCAGGTTCGTTGTTCTTTACAGCATTCCTGTTTGAAACCTTTTCGACTTTGTGTTTTTTCAAACCAACTATCTTCTTTAGAGCAAAGAAAACTTCAAGAAATTTGGTTTTCTAACTAATTTCCTCCCTGAAAGATTTAGATTTTTTTTCAGTATGGCCAAAAACACAATCCTGCTTTCAGAACCTTTTTTCCGATTAATCATCTGTACTTTTTTGAAGTGTTTTACTAAGACAGAAATGGTTTTCAGATTTTATTTTAGGTCCACTAAGAGTGGTCTTTGGATATTTTATTATTTGTTTCGTACGTTTAGTTCTGACTTTATTTTATTGCTTTATTTGGGGTTACAACTCAAAGTGTGTTTGAATGTATTTCAATAAACATCTCTATATATCTCGATTTGTGGTTTACAGTGTCAGTCATGAGCTATAAAACCATTGAGATCACCATGGTCAGAGTCTCTATTTACCCAAGTCTACTCTAACGTTTCGTATTTTACGGGTTATGCAACTTTATTTTATTTTGTACTTATGGCCCAAGAAATGTTTCAATTTATTGATGAAGGTGAAGGTGAAAGGGCTAAGTGCTGAAGCAAAATCCAACAGCTTGAAACCAAAGCTTCCTTCTCTGTTTATTTAGTACAATACTACACAATTTCAACAACAACGATCTATTTACCACAAACGCAGAAGTCAAGCAAGTATGTTCACTTTCACCCCCTTTTCTTCGCAATTGTCCTAGTCGAAGTCACGGTAAATTTATGCTCCGAAAGGCATAGAATAGAGCCGAACCTATTGACTTGAGTCCTTTGACTTCTTACAAACTCATTATCATAAAACATATTATCCTCGAGATCAACATTAAGAAGACCAAAGCCATGAGAATAAACGACGATAGCGTTGAGTACATCACAATCGTTTATAAGTTCTGCTACCTATGCAACATAAGAACAACAGACTATTGAACAAATGATCGGTGACAGAACATATTGGCAAAAACGCATGTGTAAAGTCAGCCTTCACATATGTACGTGAAACAACACACATAAACTACTAGAATTTATTAACAGTTCTCTTCGAATCATGTGCAGAAAATTTTGACCAAATTTAATAAGAAATAATGAACTTTGGGCAATTGTAACACCACAGATCAAGAGACGATAATAGAGGTGGATAGGGCATACTCTAAGGAAACCAGCCAGCAGCAACACAAGAATTGCAATTAACTAAACCCCACAATAACAAAATGAAAAACAACTTCACATACCAAATTCAGATGAAATTGAAGAAGCTCTAAGCTCGCAAAAGAAGCAGAAGAAAAAAAATTATTAAATTTATTTGCAATTCAACTTATTTCATGCATACTCTTAGGCGACCTATTTGTTTGCATTTCGTAATTTAATTAGCTACACAAAACAAAATAAACACACACGCCCTAAAACCAACAATACATTCAAAAGTACACATGTGCCTTTGCTTTGTTTTGTCATTTTATTTTTTTTGCCTTTCGCCAAATCCTTTTAATTTTTAAACATAAAGCTACAGGCTGAAAAATTCAATCTCTGTTCTTTTTTTTTTTACTGGAACTAGGTGCTTGTGTGTACGTATGCAATAAGAGGAAAGTCCCAAATGTGGCTTTTGACTTTTCCTTTTTCTTTTTTCTTTTTTTTTTTTTAACAATTTTATCATTTACCTACTTTGTGTATATGTATTTAGTGTCGGCAAACAGGGACCGTGGACTGTATGCATTTTTAAAATGGAATTACACTACTTTTATTTTCATTGAGTACACTTTGCTAAGCATGCAGCAAAAATATAAAATATTTGTGCGCACTGGGAGTGCAAGTTTTAAATTAACTTTTAAGTATATATAGGGAAGGAATAAAAAATTTTTAAATTTAAATTTTTAATATTTGAAGAATTTAGTTGAACAGTTTTACAAGTGCTTAAGTTTAACAGTTCACCAAAATAGATTAATATGTATTCTAATTATAGTAATCAGCTTCATTTTAACAGCTTAGCCTAGTTTGCAAAATTCGCAAAAACCTGCTTCTTGATTGGGATTTCAGGCATAAAGCAGATATTTATTCATATGCTGTATACTTTCAGACGCTTGCAGATCTAAAGATTACCAAATGGGTTAATTCCTTCATTTATTTAAAAAGCCTTCAAATTCAAGAGCAACGATCATAACAGTTAATGTATTTATTTTTTTTTTTTTTATTTATTTGATTTTTTTAGGAATTCCTAGTACAACAAGAACAGTGTCTTATATTTACTAGCAAATAAAAAGAAGGAAAGGGGAGAATAAAGGAGTTATTTTGAAATCACCTATTCGATCGCTAATGCTTTCAGAATATTGCTTTTCTGTCTTTAGACTTAACCAGTTAAACAGTTGTTTAACTTAAATTTATAGTAATTTATATTTTCAATATATGCTGCATACTTTCAGGTGTTCGCTTTATTTATTTTCCCATCAGTTAAATTATATTTAGCATTTCAAATCCATTTAACAAGTAAATAAGATGGATATGCATGACATTTCAAATACTTGTTCTGTAAATTTTTATAGCTACTAGCATACACGCATACAATGCACATACACATAACAATGCGTCTAAAAGTATGCAATTTAAAAATGTTTATATTTTCACTGAACAAATATTCAATCGATCTTCGTAGATGTCCATGGTGAATTAAAATGAATTACTCTTCATGGGAAAAAATAAATACTTTCAATTTTGTTAATAAGTGTGTTTGTATAATAACGATGGATCCACTGGAGAAAGAGAAAAGGGGGAGGTTCAATAAATAATAACCATTTTTAAAAACCCAATTTTGTTTTAACAAATTTTTCACCCACATCTCCAGTAGAGAATGGATTGAAAGTAAGGTGGGCAATTGCAACTCTGCTAACATCTTCTTAGATGAATCTAAAAAGATGATTTGAGATAAGAAAATCGGTTTCCGGCATGCAGGCAACTGCAAGGCAGTCGATTTAGCCAAATGGTGCTCGTTGCTTTCCAATATTTCACCCTCATGCACTGTTAAGGTTCCTCTCACCTCTCATAAACCGCCCGTCAGGCAAAAATACCTCGAGAAAGCAATCAGATCAGGGTAGCAGAGCATACTTGGGGTATTATCAGGCTAACTTGGACCGCTGTGGATAGTACAGCGATTTTGGCTGTCATGTTGGGGTTGTGACTCTGAGGATGAAAAAAAAACAGTCATTTTCTTCAAGTGTCAATGCCCATCTCTGGCTAGGAGGAAACTGAAACTCCTAAGATCACCTTCCTTCACTAGTCTGACTGAGCTATCATCCATAATGATGAAAGACATAGTTAGATTCAAAATGGAATCCGCATGTTTCTCTACTCTGTAACTTAAGTATGCTTTAACACAAAAGACTGCCATTCCAGTCTAACCTAACCTGTCCTCGCAACCCCCTTCCCCATCTCTTCCACTCTCTTTGAAACTGTTTGATCCACCCTAAATGTATAATTTTAAGGAGCGTAAAGTTATGCCTAAATTTAAAAACACTATACGAAAACGACTTATATTAAAAAATGCTCTGGTATAATCAATTATTTACTACTTACAGACATTATTGAAAAGCAATTTAAGCTTTCAGCTACTCAAGGTTCCTAAAAGCTTGCTACATTACATACACTTTATTCCACTTGTATCTGCAATTAATTAATTATAATCTCTGTACTGCTTAAATACGTTAACTCAGTGCCGTCGTCGTTTCCCCTGTAGCTAAACTTTTATTAACTACAGTTTATAAATGATCAGAACTATACAACAAGTAACTACTTGCAACAAACTCCTATAAGTATGCAATGCAATGTAATGCGTTACAAAAAACAACAGAAAAAAATAATTATTGCAAAAATCAAAAGGAACTTGTGTTAATTAATTATTTCCACTCATTCAACATTTTTGCTGCATCAATTTCAAACTCTTAAACCAAAACGAAAGGAAAAAATTGATTTCCCATAGCAGCAAATACAAAAAAACAAAACAAAAAATAAGCAAAAAATGTATTAAAAAAAAAAAAAAAATAGAAATGAAATAAAACAAAATTAATTGAAATGTTTGAACAGAACTTGTTGTGTGCCCAATATTCAATAGCAGGAAAAGCAGCAGCAGTTCAGAAATTCACTTTTGGCTTTCAACTGTCCAAGACACAAAAGTTCAAAGTACACTTGTGTTATAAGTTCAATGTATGTGCGTGTATGTGTGTGTGTGGGAGTAGCAAGAACTTTTAAACTTTTGAAGATGTCTGAGAAATAGCGAAAGCAACCAACACACGCACATTGAAAATGTAAAAGAGATAGATGGAAAGCAACGCAGCGGGAAACCTGTGGGGGATATGTGCATGAGTCCACGACTACAAAAAAGTTTCAACATAGAAAAGAGACAAAGTCAATAAACTGCAAAGGATATATGAAGGAGAAAGAGAGAACAAGTTGCAGTAAATTGAACAAATGAAATTGAAATCAATAATTTAGTTGCAAACTGAAAGTTTTGTGTTTTGTTTTGATATTGATAAAATTTGAAAAATTGTTGGTTTTGGTTAAAACTTTGTAAAAAAAAGAATGATTTAGTATATGTTCGCCTTCAAGTATATTATATTATTTTTCTTACATATTTATGTTTTAACATGTTAAGTTCAAATTTAGTTGACTGTTTTTATTTTGACACTTTTATTATAGCAAAACAAAAATCCACTCAGAAAAATAACACTCAAAGTTAAAAGGTCAATTTTTATGCTTCTCCTTTTTTCTAGAAAAAATAAAAATGTCATTACTGACATTAGCGCACCTGCGTCTGCCAGTGTTGTTTGTGATGACAACAACAATTTTATGTGCCCCTATATTTTTACATGAAGTGTCGTATGTTTTTCCTGAATTTTTTGTCATTACTGTTGAATGCATTTGCCATCATATGTTGTTAGTTGGAGTTGAATATTTATGTGTATGTATGTGTATGTGTGTTGCGTGTGCGAATTTATATTTCCATTAAGAAATTAGAACATACTTTTAGGAGAGTTTCCTGTTTGGTGTTGTTAAGGAAAAAACAAGAAGTGTTCACCAAAAATTCGAAGTGCGATATTCTCTATGAAATTTGGCAAATTCTCTATGAAATAGGCAAATACAGAGAGCGCATTTCAAAGCATTGAAATTCAATTTTTACAGTTTCGAAATTTAAGTAGATAGGACTCTCTTTTCAATTCTACAGTTTGAAAAAATATACTTCAATAGAATTTTCTTTCCCCTTCTACGGTTGCTTAAAGTGAATATCTACAAATCTTTTTCTGGTTTCCCAAATTGAATTTTAGCAATGGAATTCCTCTTTCACCTCCTTGGTTTGAAGAAGAAGATTTTTACCGATGAATTTCCTCTTCATTATAGAATTATATGTCTAGCAATGAAATTCGCCTTTTTCTTCAAACTACTGGCAATCAAATCCTCTTTTCCCTTCTACAGTCCTAGAAAATTGATTTCTGACGATAGAATTTTCCTAGTTCAGTTTCCCGAAGTAGATTTCTAGTAAAGGAATCTCCTTTCACCTCTACTGTTTCAGAAAGTAGATTTCTAAAATCGGAGCTCCTTTTCACTTTCTTCAGGATGTAGAATTCCGGCAGTGGAACATTTTACCATTTTGGGAAATTAAATTCTCTTTTGACTACCACAGTTTTAGGATGTAGATTCTGCCTGCTATAGATTCTGGAAGCAGATTTCTACTAATGAGATAGCCCTACGATAGTTTCAGGAAGAAGATTGCAAGAATTAGACTTACATCCACAGTTACATATGTCTAGAAGTGGATTTACCTTTTCTTTCTAGATTTTCAGAAAGTAGACCTCCAGAAATGTAATTCCTTTTTTTCTTTCTAAAGTTTCAGAAAGTTTCACTTCTATAGTTTCAGAACAAACACTTCTGGAAATGCGATTCCTTCACCGTTCTATAATTTCAAGAAGTAGATTTCTAGTATTGAAGCTCAGCTTCCCTTTTCATAATTTCTTGCAATGGAATACCCTTTTCACTCCCATAGTTTCAGTAAGTAATTTTCTGATAATGGAATTTCACTTTAATTCCTGCAGTTTCCTGGGAAAAGAATGTATAGAAATGGATTTCGTCGTTACTTTCTACAGTTTCAAGAAGTAGATTTTTAATGCAATTTTCTTGTACCTTTCACAGTTTCAACATCTAGCAATTGAATTCCGATTTCCTTTCTACTATTTTAGGAATTTTATATCTAGGAATGAAATGTCCTTTCTTCTCCACATCATTCCCGTTTCTTTCTCAAGAAGTAGATTTCTAGAAATATAACTAATCTTTGCATGCTACAGTTCAAACTTTTGGCAACGAAATTCCCCTTCGCCTTCCATAGTTTCAGGAAGTAGATTTCTGGCCCATAGTTTTAGGAAGTAGATTTTTGCCAATAGAATTCCCTTTTTTTCAATAGTTTCAGGAAGTACAGTTTAGTAACAAAGTTCTTCTTTACCTGTTATAATTTCGAGACACAAATAAAATTATCCCATTTATTCTACAGTTTCAAGAAGTAGATTTCCAGAAATGCAGTTCCACATTCCCTTCTACAAAAAAGTAGAATTTTCCCCTTTTTCTTTCTAAATTTCTATTAACCTAAACTTCTTCTCCTCTTTTGTTTTTGCTTATCTTACGTTTCACTTTGCTGTTAAATAGATTTTCCACAACTGGATTTGCGTACTATTTATTCTGGAATAAAGTGAATTCTTTTTTATTGAATGCTTTCATATCTACTATACAAAAGATAGTTTTTGGGGGTAAAATTATTTAATTTCGCCTTTTGGTATTCAGGCTGTTCAGGTCGCGAGGAAACCATCCTAAATTACATGCTCCTAAAAGCCTTTGTCAATAGAATTTTCTACAATTTCTTACTTCAATCTCAGGTATAAATATGTATGTACAATATAAAATTTCTCCCCCGACAAATAAAATAAACGCCTAGATATATGCTATATTTTTATTTCCTCCATACACAAAAATCAATAAATGACAATCATAAATTAGATTTTGTGTTGTACTTTGATTTCATTTTTATTGTTCTTCCTTAGCATTTTGTCTTATCTTACGTTTGCCTAACGCATACATTCACACAAATTCACACACTTACATATATATAAAGTGTACGCAATACTGTTGTCACATAAACCTCATTTTCAAGAAAACAACGAACAAAAATAAAAAAAATAAAAAATGCCCAACAACAAAAATAGGTAGCATAATGTATATACCTCCTTCTGTTCCTCCTCTTTTTTCCTTCCCCCTTTTTCTTCATATCACCGCACAACAGAACACAAATGTCAAAAGTTTTCCCTCTTTTCTCTATTGTTGACAAAATGTTTATCGACACTCCTCTTCTTAAACATTTATTTATACGTTTTGCCTGATTTTGACAACAGAATTTTAAATCCCAGCAATTTCAGCAACAACATCAGCAAAATAAACAAACAAATGTACAAAATTTTCTATGTGTAACATTAACAATTGAAGACAGAAAGCAACGAACGACATTGAGAATTGCTGAGGCATATTTAAAATGAACGAATGGAAGAAAGAAAGGTTGGCAGCTTTAGGTAAATTGCTGAATTGCTGCAGTGTGCGTATTTTAAAAATCGATGTCAAAAAAGGGAATATTAAATTATTCGTTTTCTGTATTTGCTGGCAAATGTTTGCAATAATGTTGTATCAATATAACTGATGGAAGTGTGAGAAGTTTCCTAAAAGTATGCAATATTATTGTAAGAGTCAAAGCAAAGTTTGATTTATTTATTATTACAAAACAAAAATTCGAGTGGAAAACATTTTGAATATCAAAAATAATGAAAGAAAATATCAAGAAGTTCTAAGGATGGTACACTTCAAACTTTGAAATTATAACTCGTTAAAGGAAGCCAAAGAAAGCTGCGTTCACTCTATAAATTTTTCAAAGTTTTTAATTTCTTTCTGATCATGGAAAACTTAAGTTGTTGCTTAACTTAAATTTGTGCATTTGCCTTAAACTTTGCTTTAATTTAATAATTTTCTCATTCTTTACTTTACAGCTATTGACTCTAAAAATAAAATCACTTTTACCTTGTCTGAATGTCACGTGACTTTTGCCTATAAATTACTTCAACCCTAAAGAAAAAGTATGTCAGCCACATTAATTTCCGGTACGTTAAAGCGAACAATTACCAAATTTCTGAGACTATACCATAGTAAAAGTTGCTTCAAGTAGTCGCAATTTTTCATCCACAAAAAAAAGAAAAATAAAATTTTCTTACCAAAAATAGAAACCGAAGCAAAAAAAACGGGTAGGTAACCCATAAAAGAATCACATTTTAAACGAATTTATCATGTGGCAATGTATTTTGTAATTGATACAATGTAATCAGAAATGGCACGTGACCAATCGGAATAAAGCATGAAGCAGAAGAAGAAGAAGATTAAGGTGGTGGGTGTGTAGATTAATGTACACATGAGAGTGCCTTCAGAGAGAGAGAGAGAGTGGTGAATGTGAAACTTTTGCAAATTGCTAAGTTCATTTTTAAAACTCAACTACGAAATTTAGCATATTTTTAGGCTCACTCAGTTTAAGTTGCTAACTCATTGCATAATGTAGTCTCAGTTGAAATGCTTTGTTCGTAAAAAGAAACAGCAGAACTTTTTAATAAATTAAACTTGAGGACTCTAGATTCGTATGACACGAGCACCTGCTCTTCTTAATCCTTTCGGATTCACTTAAAATACCTCTGTTTTTCTCAGTTTAAATTTCTCTGGGATTTAAATTCATCAAAGACTTTTCTTCGTCTCAGATTTCATCCTAGGTTTAACTTGATTGAAATTCGACTAAAACACCAATTTATTAGGAATATGAGTCTATTTCGAATGTTTTTTGAAGCTTAAATTCAGCAGAGACTTTATTTAATTTAAAACTTAACTTAATTGAAGACTTTACTTCATTCAAGACCTAATTACGTTTAAGATGTTAAAACAAGTGAGACTTAACTTCATTTGGGAATTAACTTTATATGGAGTCTGCCTTATTCTGAAACTTGACTGCAAACGAGACTCAATTTCATTTAGGACATGACTTTATCTAGGACTTAACTTTATCGAAGACTTGACTGCATCTGAGAATTTTCTTTATCAGGAACTTGAATTCTTCCGGGACCTAATACTTCTTTTTAAACCTGACTTTTTCAAGACTTAAATTCACCTGGGAGTTGACTTCTTATAGTCCTAGGCTTCACCAAAGTCTTGACTTTAGACTTAACATCATCTAGGACTTCACGTGGGACCTACTTTCATTTGAATTTTGACTTCATCTGAATCTTGACTTCAGTTGAAACTTGATTTCATTTGAAAGCTGATTTCATGTTAGTCTGCAGTTCATCTAAGACTTGACTTTTTCTGAGGCTTGACTCCATTTGAAACTTGACATAATCTGAAATTAGCTTTACCCGAAATTGACTTTCGTTTGAAACTTAACTTCATTTGAAACATAACTTCACTTGCTAATTGATTTTACTTTTAGTTCATCAAAGACTTGACATCACCTCGGGCTTGCCTTCATTTGGAACTTAGCCTCATCTGAGACTTGACTTCACCTGAGGCAAGACTTTGCTTAGAACTTAATTTAATTTCGTCTGGGACTTGACTTCATTTGCCAAGAAACATCGTTTGAAACTTGACCTTATCTTTTTCATCTGAGACTTACCCCCATCTGAACCTTGGGTGAATCAGAGACCTAATTTTATTTACGACTTAACTTCATCTGAGGCTTGGCCCCATCTGAAACTTTATTCTACATGAAACTTGACCTCATATAAAATTTGGCTTCACTCACGACTTGACGTCATTTATCTGAGGTTTGACTTCATATAGAATTTGACCTTATCTGAGATTTGAATTCATCTGAGACTTGATTCCAAATGAGACTTGACTCCTTTAGAGACTTAACTTGACTTTTTCAGAGACTTAACTTGACTTTTTCTGAAATTTAGCTTCATCCGCGACTTCACTTCATTTGACTTCGTATGAAACTTAACGTTAATCTGAGGCTTGACCTCATATAAGACTAGATTTTACTGACTTAATCTAGTTTAAAATTTCGTCTAAAATTTTAATTAATCTGAAACTTGACTTCGTTCTGGGACTTAATTACATTTAGTACTTGACGTTAGTTGGGACGAATATTTTGTTGGCTTTATCAGAGATCTGACTTCATCTGGGGCTTGACTTCAACTTTATGTAAACGTCAAATTCTTAGGAAACTTGACACCTTACTTACGAAACCCTACTTCATCTGAGACTTCACTTCATCTGAGTCTTCACTTCATCAAGGACTTGAATTCGTCTATGTAAGGCTTATCTTCATCTGGAACTTAATCCCTTTAGAGCCTTGACTTCATTTGAAACTTGGGTTCATCGGAAACTTAATTTTAAATCAGACTTAATTACATCCGTAACTTGAATTCAATTCATCTATTGCTTGACTTTATTCATCTAAAATTTATCTTCACCTGAAGCGTAACTTCATTTGAGATTCAACTTTATCTAAGACTAGATTTTATTTAATAATTTTCTTCATCTCAAGCCTTACTTTATCAGAGACGCAATCTCATATACTTGCACTTACTAGACTTCATTTACTTTCAATGTTTTCCTAAGAAAAAAATCTACAATACTTTAAAATTTTAAATTGCAAAGTGTTAAATCGATACTAAAAATCTTTGCCACATAAATTTCTGCCGTTTATTTTCACACACACTTCTACATTTTCTGTTGCCTGATTTTCCATACCAACCAGTCTGTTTTTTCTTCACGTTTCTTAGCATCCGTTTCGCTTATTTATTATTTACACAAACGAATGAAGAGCAAAATTTCGTGCGAGTATGTTTGTGGTTGATTTGATTGCTTTATGCACCCTATGAGTAGCCACATGAATTTCAAATCAGCATCTCAATATGTTGACTAAAGGGGAGAAAGGAAAAGACGAGTATGTGCTATGGATAGACGGACGGACACTGAGAATTGCGGAAGTTTTTAAAAGAAATGAAAAGAAAAAAACAAAAAAACAAAAACGTGTTGCACGTTCGTTTCTTTCTTGCCTGACTTCGTTAACTTCATATGTGTGTGTATGAAGTGGCAGGAAAAACGAATTTTGTTTGTGTGTATAAGTGTAACAACTGTAAAGTATCCATTGCTATCTTCTCTTTTTTTTTTTGTTTTTGTTGTTGGTGGAAATGCTCCCACAGTAATTTGAAATTCATGCGCTTCGTATGTGGAATAAATTTCAGATTTTTTCACTTTGCCACACCACCAACAACCGAGCAAATGAAAATATCAGGTGAAAGAAGGTAACCAAATAAAGCGGCAAAAACAAAGTAATGGCTGGCTGAAAGATCGTAAAGATTTAAATACTAGAGGTTTGTGTATGTGTGTGTTTGAATGACATTCAGTGTTAATCATAAAAGCGGAAATTAATTCGAATACCTTTCTTCGCTTTATGCATAATTTCATTGCATACTTGTAGGTGCTTTACATACATACAATTCTTTTGCAACTTCCTTCAACCACCAATTCAACCACTTAAACTCAAGTAGTTATACTAATATTTACTTAATAATCATATGAGTTTATGCATGTGCGTCTGTTTGTCCTTTCGTCCATTTGCGACGGAAATGCGTTTTTGTTTATTCAATTTCCGGAAGCAGCTGTTGCTGTTGAGGTTTCTACACTCACATATCCTTTCGATTTTCCTGTTGCTTGCACTCCTGTGGTTTATATGCAAGCCAAACGGAAATTGACGCTAAAGCCAAGACACAAAGATGTGCCGGAAGTTATAAAATAAATGAAATGTTTGAATAACACCACAAACACAAATATTATTTGTGTGTGTAGTGAAAGTAGTTTGAGAGCCAAAGGGATAGAATCGTTCAAATTTCTAAGCAAGGGGAGAGTAGCCTAAACTTTTTTCAGTAGTTGCATGTGCTAGTTCCCCAGATCCTAGTAAACTAAAGACCACGTGGCTTTCTTTATCGTCACTTTTCTTTTGAGTAGCATCACTGTGGATATCTTAATTTCATCCAACTTGATTTCATTTGGCTTCAATTCATTTGCTTTACCTTCATTTGACTTGTCTGCTTTTTATCTGCTTCAGAGTTTCGTCTAACTTTTCTGTCTTGTTACCTTTTTTCGAACTGCTTTAAAATCCATTTCCTCTAGGAGTTTATTAAAACCCACACAGAAAAAAATCGTAAAATTTTCTCTACAAATATGTATTGGAAAAATCGTCAGTTTTTCATAGTTTTGCTATTTTCTCATAGTTTTTTTTTTTTTGTGTTTTTACTTCCACTCGTATTAATTCAAAAGTTGCGAACAATTAAGCTGAGTTTTCAAATTTTTTCTATCACTTTTTTCCCATTTCCATTTTTATTTCCATTTTGCATGTGTAACTTGCTCTAAAAGTTACACACGAACACATTCACATTTCATAACTAAACCGTTATGACATGCATTGTGTGAAATCAACTAAAAGTATGCTTCACTTTTTGTGTGATGCTTCTGTATTTTTTTCTATCTTTCATTTAATGGATTGAGCGTCGATCGAACGCCATTTGTTCGATTTTGTGCTAAGCGGCGCAAAATTGAAAATGTCAAAAGTCATTGTTGTCAAAAAATTGCAAAAACAAAAAACGAAAAAGAAAATACTTTGTATGTGTATTGCAATAAGTACAACGTTTGAGTAAAAATGAAAATGAAAATAACAATTTTTACTTGATGCGAACAAAAATTGAATCACCACTGCAAAATTGCTTTTAAATCTAAGTGGACCATGAAAGCTAAATAAAATAATATTCCTCACATTCGTTTGTGCTCAAAAGTTATTGCATATTCTTAGGCATTGTTAGTTTATGAGTATTTTATACCATTGTAATATATTGCACACGTATATATGTATCTAAATAATTTATTCGTACTCTACAACAACTATTTAGTATTTGATATAGAAATCATATTTCTCATTTGTTACTATTGTCTATTTCTGCTATTGTATGGTTTGTGTGAGTGTATGTGTTTTTGAACTATACATAACACACGTTTCACAGTTAAGTGTGGCATCACGTATTTGTACTCAATTTAGAAAAAAATTATATGCAAAGCAATTGTTTATTCCTTTCCTTTGATTAAGTTAATGTATATGCAATGAGATAATATATTAAGCATTGCAAGAGATAGTAAGTTTTTATAATTTTGGTTATGTTGAGCATGTTTTAGGAGGTTTCCAAAAGCTACTAGTAGACAACAACTAGTAGCTTTTGGAAATTATCAATATAAATATAGTAAGCTTCAAAAAAATTTTGACAGTGATTAATAGCCGGCTGACTATTTAGGCCCCCCTCCCCTTCTCCCCTGTCCCATTTTCTGTTGAACAACAACTGTTATGTGATCGCAATCGCAATATTTCAGCTTGAAACACTGAGGTATAACTACCTAATGAAACCTTCCATTAACACGTTGAGTGCAACATGAAGTTATTGTTGTCTCACAGATCGAAGGAGGTATGTGGCCGCGTGGTGCCTCCCTGCTCTCACGACATCAAGCTTATGATTTGGCTTTGTTGTGTTGTGTTGGCTTGATTGGGGTCAAGTAAAATAGTGTATTCATGAAGTATTTGATCTACTAGACCATGTATACTTCTTAGCCTGCAAGTTTTCGATCAGGGTATCATTATACGATCGGTTCAAAAATTATGAAACTTACAGTTTTTCTTGTTATATTTTTATGCAATGAAAAAAATCGCATATTCGAAAGTTGGAAAATTATCCGTGGCACCCCCTCGATCGGTTCGTTTTACTCAAAAAATAAGCTGTGTTAAATTTAAGGTCAATTGGATAAGGTGCCCCAAGAGCTCCAAAATTTGGAAAAAACGGTTTTTGTGCACAAAATTCATATTTGATTATTTATATCTCAGACATTTTTTATTTTACATAAAAACTGTCCTACCAAAATTTATACATCTATCAAGGAGGAATAATTCACTCATATAGTTTTTTCGGTATTCCTAATAACTATCGAATAAAAGAAAGAATAAGCTGAAATTACCCGATTAAATCTAGCAAGTTTTACAAATGTAAGTGTCCGCACAACTGTTTTTTTTTTTTACTTGTTCGCTAAAAAAAAACATAGTAACACTTGCATAGTCGTTCATAGGAATATGGAATCAATTCTTTCTGTCCAAAAGTGGGCTGAGACTTGTTTATCTATCAAAATGAACGTCGAGTAATTCGAAACACTCGCTAGCTCTCGAAAGTTGTAGTAACCCTGTTCTCATGATTCCCAATCCAAATAATGGTATCTTTGTATTGATAAAGGAAAAAAAATGTAGTTACAAACGAGGTGAATGTTCCAGTAATTGTGCCAGTCCCTGTCAGTGTAATTGGTAAAAATTTTGTTAATATTGTTTTTTTTTTTATATATATATTTTTTTGGTTCTTTCTGTCTTTTTGTTTCTTATAGCAAACACTGACTGAAATTATAAATTTTACTTAGTTATGTCTGCAATTGTGAAAATGAATACGATGATACATTTAATGGACCATACCAAACGCCAGAAGACTATGCTTAATGGAAAACGACGACTTCGAATTAAAGAATAACATTTTATATTTGTCTCCAAATATTTAGGAGTTGATACGATAGTTCTGAAAATTTTTTGGAAAAATAAACAAATTAATTCCAATTTATATGGCAAAAAATTCACAATTTTTTCGAACCAATTTATTGTAAAAGCTCTTCAAAGTTAAGAACTCTCAATTTGAAATGTTTGTTCTAGTACCACTAGATTTAAAAATTTAAAAAATCAATATAAACTAGAAAGAGTAGCCGAGTCTTTGTACATTTAGGAAAAATAGTTCTAATTGTTTGGCAATGCTATTTGGAATTTTATCAGCACCAGCTGTTGCGATGCGTTAGATTTGCAAACAGAGGTGGCAGAGTTCATCAATTTTGTATTCCTATTTTTTAAATTAAATTTAAAACCGAAAGAAAATGCTTATCAAAACTACACTTTGCAGTGTTATTGATAATATTATTTAGATTTTTTATAAATATCACATGCCTTTCTATTTCCCAACTTCGTCAGTATTTCCCTATTTACTCTTTTCGTGAATTTAATAGCTTTTAGCTAGCCATCTTCACTAGTAGTTAATAGATAGTCAAGCATCCATAAAAAAGCTTGATATTTATTTACTACCTCTAAGGTGGTCGCTAACTGCCGTCTATCTCCTAAAGAGATATCGGAACGGCTCAAGATACACCGGTATTGGGTACCAGGGCACAAAGACATTCCATGCAATTGTAAAACCAATGAGCTGGCAAGGCTAGCCACAACATTCCCTATTTCTCACATAACCCTTTTAGCAACGGCATGGTAATAATTATTGTTCGGTGCATTGTCTGTTCGGTTGACATGCCAATAGATTACGAGTGCCCACGAACGACTTTTTTTTGGGAGCTGCCTTGATGAGGAGGAGGAGGAAACGGCTCTTCACCTTCTCGCCAAACGCTGGCTGTTTTGATTATGCAGGTGTTACTATGTTTTTTTTTTTAGCGAATACATAAAAAAGCCGTTGTGAACAACTACATTTGTAAAACTTGCTAGATTTAATCGGGTAACTTCAGCTTATTCTTTCTTTTATTCGATAGTTATTAGGAATACCGAAAAAACTATATGAGTGAATTATTCCTCTTTGATAGATCTATAAATTTTGTCAAGACAGTTTTTATGTACAATAAAAATGTCTGAGATATAAATAATCAAATATGAATTTTGTGCACAAAACCCGTTTTTTCCAAATTTTGGAGCTCTTGGGGCACCACTTCCCCTTATCCAATTGACCTTAAATTTAACACAGCTTATTTTTTGAGTAAAACGTACCGATCGATAGATTTTTCGACAACGTGTCACCTGGTGGTGACACGTTGGTCTCATAAACATAAGTATTTATAATCAATCTCCTGGTCATGTCACCATAGCTATTTAGCTATTTCGTATATTTCAATTAAAAACGGTTATTTTGAATATATCATTTTTATCCTGCAAAACTGTCAAAAGTCAAAAATAATCAAACATTCGAGAAAATCACATTTAAAGATTTCAATGAACTACCACTCGGTAGAACAAAATAACGATACATTTTACCGCTTTACCGTTATGGTACGAAGGAAAAGAATTGAATAACAGTTAGTTCCGCATACTTAACTCAATTTTTTTTTATTATGACAGTCTTGCGGAAATTTATGCTTTTTTGCCTAAGTTGACTTGGGTAGGTTTTTTTGTATGAAGTTGTAAAACTTAAGTAAAAACCCCTAAATTTTCTTAAATAATTAAGTTTTGTCTAAGTTTTAGGCAATTCATACTCGATTGTAATACAATTTTACATACATTTTTATTTATGTATGCAATATTCCATTATATTCTGTAAAAAAAATTATGGTGCCGGTGGGGCCCATTTTTTTATATGGCGGCACTCAACATGTTAAGGATCCATCAGTGTAGAAGATATTGCTTTCCGAATGAAAATCCGTCCTTCCTTCATACATTCCATTCATCTCTGATAGAGTAAGGCATAATTAACTAATTTTTACAATTAACTAAAATAATTAGTCAACTTATTTTCGTTATTCGTTAATCATGACTAAAATTAGTCATGATTAAATTTATAAGATGACTTTGTCAAGATTCGATTTTAATGTTTAACCATTCGCATAATTCGATATGAGATTAATGAAAACTATTGATTGATTTTTTTTAGTCATTACTTTTCACTCATTAGACAGATTGAATTTTGCCTAACACTGACCAAGGAATATTGGGGCTTCGGGTGTCGGGTGAGTAGATTTGGCATTTGCTGATCATTGCACCGTCTCCGATTGAGAGGTAAAAGTTTAGTAACCTCGGAATCTTACTTGGAAATTATTTTATATAATTTTTCATTCCAAACTATGCACAAATTTTTTTCATATTCTTCTGAAAGCATATCGGTCACAAAATATTTTTTTCTGTCCAAGATGTTTTGCTTGTAGTTATCTTGAAAACTATTATTGCTGTTCTATTGCTGTTAGCGTATTGGACCAAGTCAAGTTTTAATTAAAGAATATTAAATTTTAACAGAACTTGATTAATTTTTCACCAAAAAGTATGCAAATTTTAGCTCTGTTCACGCTTTAGAGTAAAGTGCTGGTTAACAGAGCAACATGTTAAAAGTGTAACACAAAATTACTCTACAAAAACAAAATATACTGCATTTGCCTTTACCTTTACTTTACACTTTTACTCTGGTTTGACCCTTGAGTAAAATATTTGTTACTCTGTTACTCTAAGGAAGAGAGAAAATTAGTGTTGCCTCATTCTTGATTTGTAAGACAACAAAAATAAAAAAACAAAAGTTTTGTTGCTAGCGCATTTAATTAGGAACATTGAAATGAAATTAAGAAATGTTTTGACCTCAAAGATGTTTAACTTGGAGACTTCTCTAAAACTTTTCTTCTTTTAATTCGATGTCCTCAAAATTACTTTGGAAACTATTTAACTTGCAATCAAATTAAAAAGTATGCAAAGATTTATTTTCATATTCTTTCAATAATACATTAGCTCTAAAAAAGCATTCGACGTTTCGTCTTCTACTTGTTTCAGTAGACCCTTGCGAATCTCCCAATTATTTTTCTTTTTTTATACTCAAATTCTAGATTGAACCATATATAAAGTTGATATGACACCATCTCCCCAATTGTTTACCTTTATCCGTCACGAGTTCTGCCAGTACTCTTACGAGTTCTTTGATCTGATTCATCACTTCCACTCACAATAGAACAATAGCAGTTCATTGTGAGTCCCTTCGTTTCCCATTACCTTCCGAAGGTTCTTTTAAAGGTATAAAATAAATTTTGTCCTTTTCTCCTCCTCTTTTCGACTTTTCGGCTCCAGATTAGTTTGCTATCTAGGCTGCAGTTAAAAGGTTGATTGAAGCACGCATTCTGGAAAGAAAAGTTGTAGCCAGTCCCATTGTATTAATCCAAATTCTAAACTTGTGACACTTGGAATATAACATTCAACTGAATTTAAGTTTCACACTCACTCAAATCCCTTGACTCTTTCTTTTACGCTTTAATTAGCTTCACTTCAGTGTAAATGTTGCTAAAGCACATTAATAAAAATTACTAAAAACAAAAGACTTCATTTTTAATATTATTACGCAAACGTAACATTCAATTTAAAATTTAATTATAATTACAACATCGAAAATATTTCCACCTAAATTTCTTTACTTAATTACACAAAGACATAAAATTTAAGCAAATTTTCATTTCGTTATATTTCATGTTTTCCAAAAAAAGAAGCAAACAAAAAAAGAAAACAAAGCATATTTTCTAGCGCAGCTCATAAATCAAAATCAATTAACGTTAATTAAATACCCATCAAGTGGGCATGACCACAAAACAACAACAAACAACAAAACTCATTCTTCATTTGGTAATTCTCATCATACGTAAGTAATCGTCATCATCATCAGCAAGTAGTGAAGTGAGAAAGAGAGTGAGCAGACAACCTAAGTAAATGCCCGAAAAAGTATACTTTGAAAATTGGAAAATTATTTTGTAAAACGAAAAGAAGACAACAAAACAAATCACCAAGCAAACCGCAATTCTATACAAATTTCCGGGCAATGCACCCTCATTGAAGAATAATGAAAGACTACAACAACACAAAAATATATACATATAAAACAAGAAATCTTTTTTGAAAATTTCTAAATAATCAAATGCTGTAGGCATAAAAGGCAAGTAACAAGGCAACTAACCAAGCAACCAACCAACAACCACCAGAAGTAACCAAGCAACGAACTACCCACTCAACCACCTACCCACTTACCAGGAAGCTGCTTCTTTTTCCATTCATGTTTGTTGTGTTACTTGTTTTTTTTTCTCTAGTTAGTTTCGAAAATTGCAATTGTATTGTGTAAATCAAATAAATAATTTTACCCTTAAGAGAAGAAGAACGTGGGCCGCTTTGAAGTTGCGCGTGTGTGTGTGGCTTGTCCTTCTTCTCATTCCACACTTCTCCCGCTACCAAAGCGAACGAAAATTTTTAACAATTTGCCATTGTTCGAGTGCGTGAACGTAGAAGAAAGTAAGAATCCTTAGTATTTTTTCATTTAAATGTTTCAAGGTTGTTGGCGCTTAAGTACATTAGAATTATTAGAATTATTTGCACTAGCGCTACCCTCTTTTTCAAAATGATTTATGTTTGTATGTGCGTATGTATGTATATGGAATGGTTACTCCTGTAAGAACACAAATAAGTAATGAGAAAGATCCTCGTTTTCTTTTTTCAAAGAATACCCTTTTTTTTGTTGTTTGTCATTGTATTTAACTTTTTTTCCTTCAAGGCAAGCTGCTGTCGGTGTTTGTGCCCATAGATTTTGTTTGAAATATTTTAGTGAAACACAAAATGTTCAGGGTAGCAGCAGCAACAGAAGCAGCAGTTTAGAAACATAAGAAGATTTCTTCTTGTTTTTCTTCTACCTCGTCACAGCTTGTTTGCGTTAATTGTTTGTTGATTAGAAAAGTCATTAACGTTTTCAGCTTTTTTAACGTTGGCGCAAATTAAATTTAATTCTATGCAATGAAATATAACTTTTTTCTTTTTTTTCGTTGTGATTAAGATATCAAAAAATATTTAAATGAAGAAGTTTAGTCATTTATGTAAATTTTTTGAATGACAGCTTTAATATATATTTTCATTTAACTAGATTGGAGAGGCTCCCAATTGACTTATTAATTGCCTGTGGTGAAATACGTTTATTTCCTCACTGTTGTAGGTCAATACTTATATTCTTAAACCACTTCATATCTAAGTATTTTTATCTTTTTCATCGGTAGGTTCAACTCTTTATATAATGCCTAATGCTAGGCTGACTTAGCTTTTATTTGTCACTAATAATGACAATTGGTTATTCATTTAGAAAAGTCTTTTTTAGAGTTAAGAGAGTGCAATCTTTTTTTGAAATCATGAGACTGCAAATCTTATGACTCCAAAATCTTGACTGCTTTGAAGTGACTTGGAGTCACTTGATGTCACTTGAAGTTACTGGAAGTCACTTGAATACCCTTGAACTCAAATGCAATCATTTGGGGTCAATTGCAATTTGAAATCAATTGGAGTCACTTGAAGTCACTTGGAGTCAATTGGGATTTTGAAGTCAATTGAAGTCAGTTTAAGTCATTTGGAGTCAATTGGGGATTTAAAGTCAATTGGAGCCACTTGGAGTCAATTGAAGTCAATTTTAATATATGTGTTATTTAATATTTCCATTCATTCATTTTATCAAAACCAATTGTCTAAAGACTGATCTCCTCTGGTTTTCTTATGGTACTGAAAGTGTTAATTATAGTGATGATCTATTCCGGTACACTTCTTCGTCACAAGACAGCTGCTGTGAGTTCTGGAAGTCAATAAGCATAATGTACAAATCGGATCTGTTCGCACACTATTCTTCTATAAGGAAGAATTAAGAGTAGATAAAGATGGTGGTCCTTAAGACATTCAAAGATTAATTTTTTGCATCAAATCATTCGTACTAAATTTAATATATTATTTTCGTAGGACAAGTTATTTGGGATTAGAGAAATGTTCGATAAGCGTTTTTGGATTTTTTTTATTCAGTAAAATTTTTATCACCACACAGTGGTTTGACTCCTTACAAAGTGCGGAAAAAAATATAAGAAATCATCTCAGCATAACGATTTTTGGCTTGACTCACTCTTAGGTCGTGGAAAAGAAAAATTATGAAAATGGGTGTTATCGGTCAACATCCACGCCCATTTGCCATACAACAGTAAAAATGAAATAGCTTTAAAATCCGTTACAGTCAAAATACTGAGATAAATATCCTAAAAAAAATGGATTTAACTGTTTCAACATTTCATTTTAATTCATATATTTTTGTTTTTGACGAACAAATTTCTATCTCATAAAAGTACACTGACACCCACATTTTCATACAGTTTTTACCCGATATGCATTTAGTATTTTGTTATCTTGAAATATTATATTTGTTATCTTGAAATGAGTATTGAATTATCTTGAAATTTTAGTTTCTAAAAACCAAATTTTTTTCCAAAAAAAAAAATTTTCTCGTATTATTTATTCATTAAATACATTCTTCATATATAACACACCCATATAATAGTTTTAAGATTATAACTGTAGTTAAACAAAAAAAGCTTCCGTCGAAATGCATGCTAGCACTTTGTGTTTAGCATTCATCAAATTCGACAGTTTACCCACAATTATTTAATAAACTAATCCCTCCATTTTTTTTTTAATATGCTAATGAAATATTTATGACGAGAAATTGAGAAAAAAATTTCAAATATCGACTAGTCAAAAAAATTATTTTTTTCAGCAGTCAAACAACTGTGCGTCGCAGTCTTAACTTGGCAAGAGTAGATTTTAGAATTAGATTAACAAATTTAAAATGTAATAAAGTACTGGGATAAGCGTGATCTCTACATACATAGGTACCAAGTTCAAAGTGTACACACTTAATAAAACTAAACAGATTTCGTTTAGCCAGTGTTAATGTGAATTATTCAAAGAAATAATTAAATTAAATTAGAACACTGTTCAATACTAATTCAAGTACTTTTTTCTGAAATCATAAACAATTGTATTAAATTTTAAATTTCGTTTTTTCCTCTGGGTGCAGAATTTCATTTTTGTAAATGAAATGTCAACTGGAATTGAGTTTGTCAAGTACACTTTAAAAATAACTTCAATTTAGTTAGTCCACTTGTTTCCTTTCATTTATATAGAAAGTAAAGATTTTTATTTTCAAAAGCGCGTTACTCTTTGAAATATGATACTTTTTTGATCAAAAGAACTTTATTACCCCTTATTTATTTTTCAGGTAATGTTATCGTACACAACTTTATCTATAGTTACTCTTAAATTATGTGCGATAACTGAATACAAGTAAAAACTTGAGAGAAAAAATTTTGTCTTTGATGAGGGAGCTTCAGCTTAATGCAGAAGACAGCAGTTAAGTTAATAATGAAAAAAATCAACTGAAAAATGGTTTCTTTTTATTTATTTAATAACTTGAAATATTTTTCTCATATTATTTCTAACGTAAACTTTGTATAGTATATGTATTTTGTAAATAAATAATGAAAGCTCAAATTAATAGTTAATAGAAAATCTCTTTAGTACCTAAAACTATGCCATCAATTCACAATTGCCTTTCATATTATCAAGCACATCAATAACCTAAGAGCTTGGGTGTGTGTCTGTCTATCTTTAGTTTTTGTAGTTTCCTATAGACTCCTAACATTATGCTACTGTTGTGTCTATCTAACTATCTACTCCTCCTATAGCAATTTTTCACCTATATTTCCCTAAACGCCTTTTTGTTGTTACCTAAAATGTAATATTTTCCAACTGCAAAACAAAACAAAAAGAGAATATAAAAAGAGAAGCAAAATAACGCAAAACAAACGCCAAAATGTATGCTATGTTTTTTTATTGTGTAGCATTTTTTTCTATTTTTTTTTCTATTTTTTTTTGTTTTGCAACACTATGCTATGCTATACGGCCAGCAAGTGTTATCAATTTATATGTATATGTGAGTGCTACTTTATATGTATTTGTATTGATTGGTATATTGAGAAGGTTGAGAGCATACAATGATCATGCACAATGTAGTTGTATGGATGTATGTGTATGTGTGTGTTTCACAGCTGCGTGTATTTGTGTCTGTGTAAGTATAAGCGTGTGTGTCTCATAAAAATAAAATTCAATAGGGTGATTATTGAACGATTTGTATCAATTTGAAATCACTTGCAAAAGATAAGTGTCTCTCACACTTGCACACTCTTTTTCTATGCTTGCGTATGAATTAGTTTACGAGTATGTGCCAAAGTTGCCCACTCAATATTTTGTTTTTGTTTTTGTCTTTTGTTTATCTGATTCGCTTTTAGCTTGATTGTTGCTAAAATTTATGTTTATTTATTATTATTATTGTATTTTGCAATTTGTTTTTCGTGTACCAAAAAAAAGGGGGGAACAAAAATTATGAACTGCTACTACTTCATACTATTTCTACTACTTCTTCAACTAATATTTTTTTTCTTTTCTGCCCTTTTCACTTTGTCTTATCTTTATACGCACACATATTATTTCTATTGCCACGTAGTTATTTTATTACAAATGGGATTTATTATTGATATATTATGTGACATGTATGTGTATGCGCGCATATACGCGAGTGTGCGTAAGTTTGTGTGTAATCGTGTCATATACACCACATACACATTTCTTCTCTCATGGGATTTTTTTTTGTATTTGGCCCCGGAAATTGTAAATGAATTCAGCAACGCAAAGTGAAAGCGGCCCAACTTCTTTGTAGTTTTTTCTTCTACTTGCTTTTCTTTTCATTATGTTTATTTGCAAAAAAAAGTTTTTCGAGTGTTTTCGAGTTTATTAAAGTGGCGTAAAAGTGTCGTCTACTTTTAATGGTGAATGATTAAGTCCGGAAAATTGCACATTTTGTTAGTATAATTGATTTTTTTTTTTCTTTGTTGCTTTTTGCTCTTGCTGCGTTGCAAGGGGGTAAATTTTATGGCAATCTTGGCTATGAATGAACAAAATTAAGAAGATATATTTTTTTTTTTTGCAAAATGTGCTCTATATTTTCACATACATACGATTAGTGTTAAAACATATTATGTACCTATACAATTATTGATTTCGTTTTACATTCGTTTCACTACTGGCAATGGATTTTATGTATTACTCGCAGTTGCTGCACTTATCACCTTCATGTCTCTTCTTTGATTCGCCTTCCTGGTATCGTTTTGTTCCAGATCGATGGGATTCGGTAAGAATATAGGTTTGGCATGCTTATACCGTTTTATTTTGGTGATCAAGTAAGTCTACGCCTTTTGAAAGGTCAAAAGTATATTCTTCATCTTCTATGTTGATTTTTGTCATTATAGTAAGCGGCTCTCCCTCGTTGCCGATTTCTCGCCCCGAACGTCTACGAAGGAGAAAGGACACGCATGACTTTATGATTGCCTGTGATAAAGTCAGGCCAGTTGAAATCGGGAGCAAACTCAACCGGACCTGCATCACCAACTTAATGGTGACGGACCTCGAACTTACAATGCGGGTACAGGGATGGTGATCTAGAGGCAGCGTACTAGACTTTCATCCCAGGGGTCTCGGGTTCGATTCTCGGCGAAAGCCGTACGCTTTTCTTAATAAATCACTTTTCATGTTATACAAATATTTTTCAAAAACAACCAATAGCCCAAATAGCCAATAAAAAAGCTATCTTTTATAAAAATATTCCCTTTTGCGTATCGCTAGTCAACTGAATAAAGAAAACAAACACAGTAGCTACGTCCATTATGGCGAAAATATACAAAAAATTGCCATCTTGAGGGTAATGGGATGAAACAGTGAAATCCCCCACGTTTGGTAAAAAACGCTGATCCTGAGCAATACCAAAAGATGGTAGCCCCATCCACCACAGGATCGTCTGCGGTCGATTTATCCAGATGACCTGCTTAGTAGAAAGTCCCGAGAGGATTAAGAGGGGAAAAAAGGAACGGAGGCATTAGCAGAACAGTCATTTCAGCCTTTTAAGAGACATCCTCCCCCTGGAAAAAGGGACGGAGGCATTAGCCGAACAGTAATTTCAGCAAGACTTAAATCTACTTACTTAAATGACCGAATGCCACAGCCGTCAACTCAGGGCATTCCAATCAATGTCCCGTGCCATGCCTCGTCAGAACATTAATTGAGTTAGGCCTTGTTGTACATCTTCGCAAGGTATCGGTCATGGAAGCCAGCCAAAGACGGTGACAGCACATTCTGTCGCATATCTTCATTGAGTATGGTGGCCTTTTAAGAGACTTCCTCCCCCTTTGCCGCTTTTGGCCAAGAACAGCACATTGATTATTCGAGGCTAACTGGGATGACTTCAGGTGGTCAAGTTTTCCGCCATACGCTGATACTCACAGTAACCTAAAGTTAGATAGGTGATTGTTACGCATTCTGTAGTTCAGAAGTGGATGAGATTTGTCAAAAATTTTAATGATTGAAATTTTAACAAAAATAAGTATGGGAGATAATTATGGGTCCAGGAACTGAAATCGGATCTACCGTTAAGGGCCAGTTAGAATAAAAGACTTACTGGCATCTTACTAGAGGCTAGTATATGACTTTTAAGATTGCATCGATCGATAAAAAACATTGCCCGTCTGTGCTGATCCAGGGCTGAAGTCCACATAGAATATGAGTTGTCTTCATGGTAATATTCCATGCAACTGATGACGGTCATGGCCAAGGGAAGAGGCAAGCTCTTTAGATTGTCTAAAGCCTTATACAATTTCACAATATGCTAGACATTTGTCTTTCTTTCAATGATCTAGTTTGAAGGTTCTTAGCCAAGGCCGTAAAAGAGATCGGGAGTAATATGCATAGCCGATGAACTCTTCCTAGCTAGTTCATAGACAACCTTAAACCGGCTGCAAAATAATAGTTTAGGTTAGCTTGGAGTGGCTATCTTAGTCTTAGCAGGAGCGTTAAATATCTGAAACTAGTCTTTGACCCTAAATTTCAATGGAATGGGCTCTCTACTGTTACAAGAGAGGGCTTAAGTGCAAGATGGGGTCTTGCAGTGATTGAGCCGAATATTCTTTATGCTGCAGTCTTCTAGTGGTTAGGTACTGCAAAGGCGATCAACTTGAAACCACTGGATATAGACAGCAGAAAAAGAAAGAAAAGAAAAGCACTGAAAGCACACAGTACCCAAGAGATCCTATGGCTGAGTTCAAAGATGTCAATACCTGAACCACAATCTTTTTTCAAAACGTCTATATACCATTTAATCCGAGGCAGAACGCATTCTCCTATTTTGTTGAATATTTTATTTTGATTCATTTAATTTATCTCATTTACCTTAAAATGAAAGCAGCATATGAACTTAAAAATAAATGTCATTTAAATTTTCATAAAATTCATTGACTTAACTATCAATGAACTCTACAATTCACAACAAATATTTTATACAAGTAAACTACATCAACCTTGAAATTACCTGAAATTCTCTCACACATACGTTCACATACAAGCACACTATGCATACATAAACTCAAATTTAATATTAACTCAAGAGGAAGTAATTGAAAATCAAATTGAATGAAAATTAAATAGAATCAACTGCAAACGTAACGTAAAAAAAATAAATAAAAAGTAACAGCACATCATCAGAAAATGTACTCGTATATACAAAAAAAAGTGAAAAGAATGAAGCGTATAAAATATTTCTACACATACACATACATCAACGTTTATATGCGAGTGTCTTCAACTACATCAAATGCATGCAGCAACGCAGACTTTCCACATTCTAGTCTCAAATGAATGTAACTACATACATTTATGTCTGCGCCCTTTTTCTTACTTGCACATTTTTCACCAATTCCAAAAGCAGACAAACACACAGTAAAACAAGCACACACACATATGTTTTAGTTACATTTTAAAATTCTTCTTCTTTTTTTTATACACACTTGCGCCAAAAAGTATGCAATACACTGTAGCAATGTGGGAACAAAGCAGAAACGAGTTAGTGTGCAGAAAATTTGTTCACAACTTGATTATTTATTAAATTGTGCTCGTTATTTAATAGAATTAAATAAATACACATGCACGCATACGCACACATGTATACTCTTAGATATCTCCTTGCAGTGTATTTTCTTTTTGAACAAGCAAATCGTACATCAAAAGCAATTCGTATTTACCAGGGCAGATACTGCTTTGACGTAGAACCAGCGCGCATCGAGAAATGAATAAATGTTTGATATGTATGTGTGTTTGTCTGCAAGTGCATTAGAGTATGTGTGTATGTGTGTGTTTGACAAATTGCTGCTTGTGTCAATATTAAATTGACAGTTGTTTTACAAAACGGATAAAACTATAGCCAGCAGCTCAGCTAAGTAAATAAAATTTTATTTGACATGTATTGGCGTGCGCGCATTTAACGAACGCGTCTTTTTTTTATTAAAAAATTATTGCGGAAATAGCTTTTAAAGAAAGGTGCATTAAATGCTTATCTGTTGGTAGTTTGTTATAATTATTATTAACAATTATAAAGGCACATATTTGTATGCTTGTCCAAAAAGTTTAACAAAAATGCACTTCCATTTAATACTTAATTGTTGCTGACAGCATATTTTATTAATTACTTTAGTGGCTTAACTTTGATTTATTTCATACTTTATGGCATATTAAATCCTTTTATATTGTAATTGTTAAATATAATTATATATGCTATTAATGAAAACAATGCACCATAAAAATGAAAATATTGAAATAAATTGAATCATAATTGGAAATAGCTTTTGGAGAAATCTCCTAAATCTTAATACCTTGAATAAGTTAGAAGTTAAATATTGTGAAATACAGTGAAATATTTTAGAGAAATCACTGGATTGTAAATTCTTTAATCATTGCGAGACTTAAATCATCAGCCATTGCACTATGGTCTAGCAACTACGACTACAACTGTAGGAAGTCGTATAAGAAAGTTTATATCGAGGTTTGCTTACATTTGTTTATACCAAGTATGAAGACATGTTGTATCGTGCTCGCTTGATTCGTGCATTCCCGTTGTTTCACTCCGCATTACTTTTTGCTTTCCATTACACTATACAATACGAAAAAAAATTCTTAGATCTTAAATGATTTTTCTGGAGTTGTTTTCGATGCTAATCACGAAACTACAAATATTTTTTTTCGGGTCAGGTTGAACTTTTGTGATATCGACGAGTTGATGATTTTTTGAAAGATGGTAAAATAAGAGAGGCACATGGAAAAAACTCTTGTTTTTCGATTTTTTGTATTTTCTACACATTTTATGAGTTTTTACAAAGTTTTCAAAAAACAAAAACAATTTCAAAAATATTTTTTTTTTTCGACCTAAATTTTTAAAAAAAATCCATATACATGGAAAAAAAAATATTTTTCTCGATTTTTTATATTTTTTATGAGTTTTTACAACATTTTCAACAAAAAAAAAAAATTTCACGTCAAGCAGAAAGGAAAAAAATAAAAGGAAAAAAAAAACGTATTTAAAAAACTAATACTAAAATCTATGATTTAGAAAGATATTACGTTCAGTTAATTAATTCTTCAAAGAATATATAAAATAAGACATTTTTTCAAAAAATTGTTTTATAAATTTGTATAAATTTGTTAAAAATCCGTTTTTTTATAGAAAACATTAAAAATTTATTTTTTGAAAAATTAAGGTTGGAATAAAAAATTATTTTTTGCAAATTTTTTTTTTTTTTTGTTAAAAACCTAAAAATTCATAAAACGTGTAAAAAATATAAGAAATCCAAATTTTTTTCCACGTATCACCCTACCACTTTTCAAAAAATCATAAAATTATCGATATCACAAAAGTTCGACCTGATCTGAAAAAATTGTGTGTAGATTCATGATCAGCATTGAAAACAACTCCAGAAAAATCATATGAGAACTGCAGAAATTTTGTTTTGACCCATTTTATTGTACAGTGATGTTTTTACGGATCAACACTCAACACCGTCCTTCACCCAGCTCTGCATCCAATACAGCCCTGAATTCGCATTACACTATTTACTGTCCAGCTTTCGATGCTGTCCTTAACCGATACTGTCCCTCATTTGGTACAGTCATGTGCTCAATACTGTCGCTTAAGCGATAAATATACCTTAAATTACACTAGTTGTTACTAGTTGCCACAAAGCTATCCGCAAAAGCCTGGGTGCATTCCCAACATACCATCTTATCCCCAAGCTTGTGCTTTCAAAAACTCCTACAAAAACTCCTCCAAAAATGTGAAAAATTCGTTATTCCGCAAGCATATACCAAGAATGAGCTCTTCATCCAGTTCGGTAGAGAAAACTCTCTACCGCTTACACCCATACGTCTGAGAACAATCTGCCGTCCTCCATGGGTGCTCAAAAATAGTTCGATCGTGTCGAAACTTACAAGTTATCATAAGGAATGCATATCCAATGACGTATACAAAGCATTATTCCAAGACGAATCAGCGATACATAAAGCTGCGTAATGGAATCTACTCTTTACCGATGGCACCAAATCAGACATCATCTCAGCTTTAGCAGATATCAGGGAGACTGACGACTTGATTACTCACGGACTATTATATCCCTTCTACTCTGTTTACATAGCAGAAGCAGCTGCTATATTACAAGCCGCAATCTGTGCTTACAAAAATAGGAGCAAATTTTTAATATGCACAGACAGCCAGTCCCAACTGACGCCGCGTCATTATGTCACAAAAATTTTTATTCGTCTTCGTCTGGGATACACAAAGATAACTCATGGTCATCTGCTAAGTCGGTCCAGAGCCAATAGCTGTCCTTATTGTAATTTATTGATCATTTATTGTGCTTCCGCCCTCAACTAAGTGCTAAAATACACTAAATATTCCAGAACATTTCGAAGAAACGATTACATCAATAAGATGTTTACTTTCTTAAAAACTTCTAATTTGCTTGATCTTATTTAAGTCTTATTGATACCCTAACATAGAGGGGCCGTAGCCCGGATTTTTATTCGGAGCCAGGGCTTCGCAGTTTCTGATAGACATTCACTAATGAAATCATTTGTTCAAAAATGTCAGATAGGAATATAACCAAAAAATTTCACAAAAAAAATTCTCTCAGCGACAAACCTTGAGTTTCACTCAAACAAGGCAGCTCTTCCACTTTGCAGACTGAATATATTTTGTCTTACCTGAAAATATTTTTTTTATTACTTTTTCTATTAAAAATTATAGTTACAAAATTTTGCTAAACAGTTAAACATTCAACTAAACCTATCCATTCGGTTGAATGCGCAATTACTTAGTTACCAACCCAATACTTAATCCAATAAATGTTTAAACGTAGTTCAACATTGCATTCATATTTTTTTCTGAATTTTAGTACCTCTTTACTTTTATTCTAAAACAACAACACATACTAGAAATTATATTTTTATGTATGTGCATATTTCTCGTTTTGCTGCGTTAGATTTCTAAATTCATTTACTCATTGCAATATTTACACTTAATTAAAATCCTGTCATTGCCAGTTCAATTTTATTGTGATCGCACACAAAAGTATGCTTTAAAATAAAAACTAATGCATATTAAAAACAAACGTAGGGGAGTATCGTCAGGGTTGGAGCATGCTTTGGCTTTTGCTCATATCTTCCGTTGAATGCCGAATTTTTCGTTGAAGAGATCTCACATATTGCAATATTTTTGATAAACATTAAAACATAATTGGATTTATTTTTTAGGAGTTATGGATATTTTCAAAAAACAAAAATTAAAGTCAGGGTCGAAGCACTGTAGAAAATCAATATGAAATCAAAGAAAAATGAAAAATGACCCTTGAAAACCGGTGAAAGAGACGTAAAATCAAAATAAAAATTTCTCTGTGTGAATTTTAAGGAAAACTTGATTTTTTGATAAAATAACACGAAAAACACGCACGGGTCAAAAAAATGTATTTCTAGAGTCTAAACGCATCATTACAACAAAATTTTCGATGTTCTGACCCTGACAACACACATCATTTAGCATTGCATCATGTACAGTATATTCGCGTGATGCAAGCGCAATGAAATGCTACATATTTCCACTTCTTTAACCTTTTCATACAATTTAAGTTAACTTACTTTGATGTTTGCTGTAATTTTTTAAATTAATCCACTTTTTCTGGTACTATTGAAAAGTGTTTTCTCTCTTATTTTAGCACGCAGTCACTTTTCTTCTTTTAATACATAAATACACTTCACGCTCTGAACTCAAATTGGCATGAAAATTTATCTTCCGTCATGACAAATAATACTGTATATTAACTTAAAGGACGCCAGTGAGATATAACGGAGACAACGAGACTGTCCCGACCCTGACAGCGCGCCGACCGTGCCGACACTCCTCTATGTACCATAGAAAAAACAGAAGAAGCTGCTAGCAACAGCATTTGATTTCCAAAGAAAGTTATGCGCTAATTACAAAAATCATTAGCAAACATAAAAACAAACCAACAAAAACAAGCAAAAAAAAATATGCTGGAATTTAAAGCAGTTCACAAGAGTTTCACATGAAAGAGTGAAATTTTCAAATGACATCAAAGTAAATAACCAAAATAATTAATTACATAATCGGATTAACTCGTTAGTTTCATACAGTTTTTTGTTTTTCTTTTGATAATAGTTTTTTGTGCGCTTAACACTTTTTTGTAATTAGTTTAAGCGAAACGTAATGAGAATTTAAATTAATTGAATATAGACCACAAATTTAAAAAAATAAAAAATTGTTACTGCCATACTAGACATATTCGCATTTTGCATTATATTTAATTAATTTTCATCATTCATTGCTGTTTTGCTACCATAGCCATTACGTATACGCACCGTTGAATGTACAATATTTTCAATTCCCGGACATCCCCCCATTCTATTAGGATTTTGTTGTTGTTGTGCGGTAATAAAAACATACTTCAAACACGCATTTTTCATTAAAATTCCATTACGTTGCAAGTAAATGACCCAACAAATCCAATCCCCGCCCTTTCTTTTAGTATGTTGTATTTATGCTATGCAATTTTTATTATAAACGCACATAAAACGCAACAGTGAAACCAAAAAAAAAAAAAAACGTACAAAACTTTGTAAATTTCCACATCATTAAATTTTGTATGGTTTTATCTAGAGAGAGAGATAGAGAGAGAAGAGAAGGCGAAAATATAAAAACAACAGTAAAAAAAACATTGCATGTAATTTTTATTTAATTAGAAACGAAAACTTTTTTTTGCCTTTCCGCTCGTATGCCTAAAATGCTGCTATGCAATAAAATGATAAAATGTTTGGTGTTGTGCACCCGCCACCATATAAAAATCCAGAAAAACAAATTTTTATTGCATATTTTTAGGCTTGTAATTTGTTTGATTTTTACTTTTGGTTGCACATAAAATACGCAACTCGAGAAAAAGAAGCCAAATACATACGTAATAAAAATCATTTTTGTAATGTGAACCAGCAACGGCAGCATCAACTCACATAAGCCGCCAAGTATGTGTAGATGGGGAGAAAAATATGATTTCAAAGTCTACTTTTAGACGCGTTGGTCGTAAAAATTGTGTTGAACGGGGCAAAAACCGAAAATAAAAATGAAATCGTAAAATTGTTCTGCACACATTTTGCTGTTTTTGTTGTCTTGTTTCAGTTCATCATTTTTGCTGTTGATGCTATTGTTGTTGTTGTTGAGTGTGATGCTTTGAAAATAAGGTGTCTATTAGCTGCCATATGGCAGGCAGCATGCAAACACATACACACACATGTCTGTAGTATTTGATACATATATTTCATTTTATTTGCCTCAAACGACTTTGTATACTGAACGCATGCTTCCGTTTTCTGTTTCCGTTTCCATTTCGCAGCTAATCAAAGTTGAAATGCCATTTTGCCCATTTGCACACAAGTCTCAAAATTGTCATAACAACCGACGCACAGCATATAAAATAATCCATGTGGAAATTGTGTGTGGCAATAAGATACGTTCGTATAGCTAAGAGAAACAGTGTAAAGAAAGAGATAGAAAAAGAGAAAGAAAAGTCAAACAGCAGCTGGAATTGAATCCTTTGACAATTGCTTTCATGTGCATGGTGCACAAGTATACATATACATACATTGTGCTATACGTATATATTACATACATACAGCAAGTAATCGGTTAGAGGTTTGAAATGTGCGTATGTATGTGTGCGTATTTTTGTATGAATAAATATAAAAAATCTTCAAGGTTAAGAAATCTGAAATTACATGGAGATAGAAAAATGACATTGAAAAATGGAATAAATTTAACTTGACTTTCTTTTATTTTGCACATGATAATTTTAGTTTTTCTTTGCTGACTAAAAAAATTTTTTTCATTTCAATAATATATATTTCAAAAAATACACCCTCGAATTATACATTGGTCCTTCGAGCCGGGCTGATGCATTCCGAGCATGTTTCGCTAGATTCGTTGGATGTAGAGAACTTCCAGAACAAATGCTGAGTGGTAATGGCACAACTCTCGTCGGTGCTCAACGCTCCTTTAGTAAAGACTTCATAAAACTCCTCAGAGAAGTCTCCAATGATATCTCCCACAAATATGCTCCTCAAGGCATAAACTGGCACTTTATTCTTCCAAGTGCTCACCACATGGGTGATGTTCGTAAACTGAGTTAAATCAATACACTTTGGATCAATGTTTTACAAATTATATTTTAGCTCTTTATTTCGCGAACCTTTTCATTGAATGATTGCAAGAGGAATGTGGCTAGTTTCTAGTTCTCTTCCACAGGGTTGATTTCAAAGGTATCAAAGAAGAAAAGAAAACATAAAAGTTCCATTGTTGGAAAATTAAACAAAGAAAAAAATTAATAAAATGTTGAAGTAATAACGTAATCAAAGAACTTTAACATAATGGAAAACATAAACAATAATAAGAAGTATGGACAAAAAGTATTTAGTTCTCGTCCAGGTGGTTCATGGGAATCAGCAGTCAAGAGTTTCAAAACTCATCTCAAAAAGACTTCTGGTAACCATAAATTTATATTTGAAGAGTTTGCTGCACTACTCTCCAAAATAGAGGCCGTCCTCAATTTCCGGCCACTTTCTTCTGACTTGCAGGATCCTGCTGATCTCACAGCAATTACCACCCGAACCTAATACTTAGAATTTCTCCCTCATTAAACATTGGGAAAACCTCAAGGTGCTACATCATTAATTCATCCGCCGCTGGATAGATGAATACCTGAGGGATCTTTAAAATTATGTAGAAAGAGAGTTTGCAGTCATAAAAGACGAGCTCCTTCCCCCAAATGACTGGCGTCTCGGCCGGATTATTAAACTGTACCGTGGTCTCGATAATCACATTCGCGTTGTTTTTTTTGCGCTCTCAAAACGCCCCATCGTGAAACACAGACCAAGTAATTCTTAGTATTCCCATACTAATTTGTATTGTTTCCAACAACACACAGCCCCAATCTGCAGACAACAACCTCAATCGGCAGTCGCATCTCTCGTGACTCAGCAGGGCCAGTCCGTGAACGTTCGGCAGAGCAGACAATGCTTCCGCTACCATTTCTGTCGCGGCTACCTGGCGATGGCCGCGAACCAGCAAAAGCAAGTGGTCAGAGCACACGGCTATTGCCTTAATTGCCTGGCTACCACTCACACCACGGCTTTATGCATTTTGGGCAGCAGGTGTAAAAAGTACGGCTTGGAACACCACACACTCATCCGTCCGTCGTCCAGATCCGAACCAGCCAAACCTCGAATGCAGGCAACGGCCATCCAGTACTGTTGTACGTGCACCTCTGCTTGCTTCTTACACTAGTCGCGCAATTCATCGAACTCTTGAGACGTCCCACTTCAGAGACCTGCGGGTCAGGAATCTATTGCACGATATCGTTTAGCCGCGACGTTGATGCGGCTAATAGACGCCATAGATGTTGCACCTGTCGCAGGAGACCGGAAAGTCTAAGCCATCTACTCTATTTCTTATTTTCTTTTCTATCCTGTTTATTTCTATGTTTAGGCCCTTTCCCAATACTCCTTTTCCTTGATCCTGTTCTATTTTCTATTCTCTTCTTTTTTCTTCCTACTCTCTTCTATCGTTCTATCTTGTTCTGTTCATGATTTTTATGAATATTTTCAATTTCTCTTTTTTTCAATAAATTCATTTTATAGTTATAAAATCGAAATTTATAGTGTTTTCATTTCAATAATATACATATATAAAAAATATAATTCACCTTCGAATTATACAACCTGATAATGTTCTGTACCCAATAAAGCCCTGCAACTGATATTGTCCTTCACACAATACAATCCAGTACGGGATACAGGTCAATGCAACCTATACTCTCATGCACCAAGCTCTATCCTGCATTCGATATCTTTCGGCAACCAAAACTATTATGTATTGCATACAGACCTCTATTCGATACAGCCCTGTACCCAACACTGTTTTGTGCTCAATACTGTTTTGTAACTAAAACTGTCCTAAACCTGATACTATATGAAACCAGATACAGGCTTGAAACCTATACTGCCTTATAAGTGATACCATCCTGCATCCTATACAGACCTGTAGCCGTTACAGACCCGCAGCTGATTCAGTCCTGTACTTAATGTAATTTTTCACCCGTCGATGCTACTCTGCAACTAATACTGCTCCGTATTGGACACTGTACTGCATTTGATGCTATCCTGTCCCAAATATTTTCCTGTAATCAATACTGTCCTGCTTTCGAAACAGCCTCAAGCTTAAAACTGTTGTGAAATCGATATTTTCTTGCAACCGGAACGGTTCGGCATCTGACCTATATTCGATACCATCTCGCAACGGATACAGTTCTGCACCTCATATTATATATCCTGTATTTGATTCTGTTTTTACTCGTTACTGTATGTTGTCTACAGTCTTCACCAGATACACACTAACCCTCATTCGATACTTTTTGCATTTGGGACTGTTCATGTTTTTGAAACTTGAGACTTTCCGCAACTTTTGGAACCTGTTTGTTTGCACTAATACTTTTTGTATCCCTGAATTTCTTTCTGTATTGATATTTTCCAAACTCTGCAAATAGACGATTAAATATTATTTTTAAAAATTGTTCGAATATTTTCTGACAAACCTTGAGCTTTCATATCGTTCAGGAAAGCGTACTTCTTTTTTAAATCTGGAAATATTTCGCGCTGCCTTACATGTAATGCGAGTATTGATTAAATATATTTCTTATATAAATTTCATTGGTTTTATTAGTTTCTTTACATATTTTTGAAGCAGCATCGTAAACTTAACACCCAAAGCTATGAAAAAGAAAAAGAAAATCTTGACAAAACCCTTTGATACTAATCAATATACGCAATCATGCCAGTTATCAGCATTTCATGTTATAGCTATTGCTGTTGCTACTCTCATTGGCTTGCTATTTTCATATTGGCTATGCGAGATTAAAACAAAATAAAACAAATCCATCAAAATGAAATGTATGTACTTTCTTCATTTCCTTTATTACTTCTTTTCATTTCATTTTTCTTCAATATATATTTATTATACTTACTTATTTATTTGTTTGTTTGTTTGTTGCCAACTGTCTGCAACAGCGATCACAATTTCCTCAGAATGACATTTATGCGTGAGTAAATATAGCATACTTTTAGGGGTGCTTGCACTGCGTGAATACAATACAGTGAACGGTGTAGTTCTATTTACTGAAAAATGTTGCCCTTGTAATCGTGCGCTGTTTGAACAAATGAAAAATAAAACACATGTTGATATTTACTTCGGTAGGTGGTTAATTTTTTTTCTTTTTCCTTTTTGCTGAGTCTTAAAGCTCAGCAAAAAGTATTAAATTTCATTTTTATTTTTTGGTTTTGTTTGTAGGAATATAATTTTCTTTTTATTTATTTTCAAGAGCAGTAACATCTAAATTTAATTTCCAAAAAAGGCAATTTAAAGATATCACTCATACGATATGGTGTACTGTTTTCAACTTTTTCAAATGAGTTTTTTACATAACATTACATTTACATAACAACTATATAGTCACTATACTTTGAATTATATACTATGAAATTTATTAATTTGTGAATATTTTTTCTTTCTTTTTATTTGCAGGTAAGATTTCTTGGCAATTTAGTAAATAATTTGTAACTCATCTGTGGTAAGAAATAATTGAAATTTGATATAGTTCTATCGAATATTTTTAAATATCATATATAAATATATTTTACTTGGTTTTGAAAAATATGAAATTATATTGAAGCTATAGTTCTTTCTTTTTGAGTAAGTATGCAAAAATATTGCAAATAACATTGAAAGTTAATTCTTCAGAAAAACAAAATTTATTAACTTTTATGTTTGATTAAGATACTTTTCATTTCGGTTTTGTGTGGAAATGTTCGTTTTTCTTATTCTCAG
The DNA here is from genome assembly GCA_963691655.1 of Toxonevra muliebris. Lineage (NCBI taxonomy): Eukaryota > Metazoa > Arthropoda > Insecta > Diptera > Pallopteridae > Toxonevra > Toxonevra muliebris. The sequence continues at coordinate 96,674,918 of OY829326.1, forward strand.
ATTTTAATCGCAAAAATATGATAAAGGTTTGAATTGAAAAGAATTGGTTTCAGGTATCGCCGGGAGGCATTCTTCACTACTGCTTCGATGGTGAAGTCAGACTCAGCACAGATTTTTACTTCACCTCACTTCAAATTTCATATGAACCCAATAAAAATAGACAGAGAATTTTTAAAAACATAATTTGCTACCTTTGAAGCTTTTATTTAGGTTAAGTGTGGTTAGATTTTTTAGCTGCCCATTAGGGCATATTTTAGGACATACATTATTCCATCTCCTTTACCTTTTAAAAAATAAGGTTACTCAAACCATGCAGAATTATTATGTATTTCACCATGTTTTCCATATCATCTGGGCCCAAATCCGTTATAAAAGTATAGTCCTAGTACATTCTTCCTACTTCAAGCGCATTTAAAACTTTTATCTATTTTTAATATGAAATATTTTCATCGAGTACAAAAGTATTTGTTCCAACTTTGTGTTTAAAAAATCTCCGAATAAACTATAATTTTTTATGAAATTTCCAACATTAGAAAATCCTATTCTCTCTAAGCATTTGCCCAATTTTCATTACATATTTTTAGGAATACATTATATATTTAGCATGCAGTATAAATTCATATGCATATGTTTCTTAAAAAAAAAAATAAACTGTACTTTTTCATAAAGAAAACGATAAGTATTAAAATTAAATTTTCGACAAAGAATTTAATAACAAAATCAAAAATTTCATTGTATACTTTTTTGGGTGCTTAACCATATAAATTACATACTTAAGCTTATAAATCGCAGTCTCTTTTCATTATTAACTTTTTTTTATTTGTATGCATGCTTTATATTTTTTAAGCACCTTCTTCTTAGCTTTATTTTCTACTGGCTTAACTGTCCTTTTTGCAGATTGCACTCAGAACAAGTACAAGTAGGTGCTCATACAGAGTGCAGGCAGCCATACATGGTTTCCCTATCTTTCTTTCATTCTCTTTTTGACAATGTGAACACGTACAAAACGAAGCATACTTACAAGAGTCATAAACAATTTAATTTTTTGGCAAAATGTGCTGCTTGCTCTCTACATGGACGATACAATAAAGCAAAAGACAAAAATAACCGAAAATAACAATACACGAAAAGTAACAACAGAGAATAAAACAAAAACACACAAAAACGAAAAAGCTTACAACAATTGCGATTGTCGGTAGTAAAAAAACAAACGACAACAAACACAAAAATTACAGACTATAAATTTGCCATTTTGTACAATGTTGCCAACTGAATTCAAAATAGTCATATAAAAAACAAACAAAAACAAGACAACAATAACAATGAGACAATGGCAAAAGAGTAACATACAGTAACAGCACAAAAACAAAATAAAATTGCATATGAAATGTACATAGGTACATAAGACAATAACAACAACAAAAACGACCAAGCCATAAAGAGAAGAGGTATCAATTGTAGAGTATGGAGAGTGAGAGTGAGTGCAAGAGTGGGACAGTGATGGGGAAAAATATAGACAAACAACACTTCTTTGAACTGTATGAACAGACAGAGTCCTCGGTGTAATGTAGCAGGATAAATGTTGGATTTATTATGAGAAAGGATAAAGTGCTGCGCCGTGCCATATAGCTGAAAGAATATTTCCGTTCAAGTTTATTGCCACAAAATTCCTAGCAAGTACTGCTAGGATTGCTGTAGAGCACCAACAACCACAGAGACAACTAGTATTTTATTACAACAATGAATGCCATTGTGCTGTGCTCTGCCAATACACAGCTAAAGTTAAAAGATAATAATAGCAATGTAGTTGCAAATGAAAGCAAACAAAAACAAACAAACAAACAAATGCAAGCATACTTTTTTGGGTATTACTCTGCCGCCCATAAAGGTCAAAGAATTTTTATTTGCTGCTTACGATCATCATCATGCTTTATGCATTTGTATATGTAAACAACAACAAGCAAACTTTTTACTTTATACAAACATTGAAAATTTTATGCGTTTAAAAAACTTTTTTCCTTTCATTTGGTTTCAATTTTCACACCAAAACAACAACATAAAAAAAACATAAAAATTAAAAAACAAACAATAACGAAATTGTTTAAAAACCACGTTTTATTATTTATAGCATATTTTTAGGTGCTTTAGCACATTGTTTACATTACTGTATTTTTTTTTTGTTTTGCCATTTCTGTTTGTTGTTCTTTTGCTAATAGTTTCCTATATTCTTTTTTGTGCTATTTATTTTTTGTTGTTGTTTTTTATTTATGATATGCAAATATTTTTAATTAGAAAAAGGTTGAAAATGTGGCAAAACTTTTTGCGACAATCCTGCTCGTATGTATATAGGAGAAGGTGCTTGGCTCTAAGTTTAAGCTTATAAAATTGAAAATTTTAATTAATGCTATTGTTTGCTGGGGTTTTCATAAAATAATGTTGGCTTTTGGTTTTCTTTTTATACGGAAAATATGCTATTTAAATTAGGTTAATATATTCGCAAGTTTCTAATAACCAACAGTTAGTGAATAGTTTAGGCTATAACATTTATAATGGGTTTGAGAATTAAGAAAAAAATGGGTACGATTACAAAAGGTAGACTTGCCTAAGACTAAGTAAGTACAAATCCCTTAAGTTTTATAAAAGAATGCAGTTATTTCTATGCCTATTTTAGCCAACAATAGTTCCCTCTGACCAGCAAAAACTACTGTAATTTTTTGCAGGATCTGAGAAAAATTTCCAATAAGCATAAAAAGCTGCTCTTTTTTCTATATAACTGAAAATAAATCTGGAACATCTGGGACCAGGAAGCAGAAATAGTGAAAAATTATTTATTTTTTCATAGTATATCGATAACATGACAAAACCTAGGAGCATCATAAATTATGTATCTCCCATTGAAGTATGTATAGGGGCTTTTTTGAGCTGTATCCGTAGTATAGGCGGAGACGGTGAAGGGTTTGACAAAAGCCGGTTACCATCTGGGACAGTTTTTTCAAATATGACGCTTTAATCCATATTGTTATTGACTAAATGTTTAGTAGATTCCTGCTATAGTTATAAAAACAAAGTTGGATCTTAATAAGTCCATCTCCTTGTAACGACCAGGCATATATTTTTACAGTTAGTGAATAGTTTATTTCAGACACTAACTTTGTGAATAGCTATTTGCTGCAGAGCTCTAATTCGACCTACCGGCTTTAGAGGTAGCAATGCTACAGCCATGGGATAATGGGATCATTATTATTATTATTATTATCAAAAAAATTATTTTTGTCTGATTCCTTGTGGGTTCCATACAAGCGCCATTCTTGTGATGCTAAGGGCTGGCTTTCCTATCCACTTACACTTTCTTCTCTATCTCTGTCTAAATATTGATTTTTCGTTTGTAGGGATCCAAAGGTCCTCATATCTTATTAGATTGGACCAGAATATTCTGCATTTGATCTGCAGACGTTTGTAAATAAAAACTTTTAGTTTCTATGTGATGTTGTTTGAAATTAATCAGATTATGTGAGGGTTGACTTTATACATACGTTGAATATTCGGATTTTAGTTCCTTTGGAAATTTTGCGAATTTCTCCATATTGGCTAAAATCTTCCAAACGCAGCTCTGGCTTTGTTGAGTGTATTGTTGACATCTTCTTGTACTCCACTATCTGTGGTCATCATGCTGGCTTTCGATTGTGAGGTATTCATGACTGACGTTGCTAATTCTCATGGCTTTGATCTTCCTGATCTTAATTTCAAGGCCTACGTTGCGTGCTGCTCTGATCAGATGGTCAGTTTTCGCTTGCAGGCCACTGACCTAGTGCGAAAACACACATATATCATGTGTGAAGTCTAAGTCTCCGAGTTAGTGGGTGGGACTACATATTATGCCCCTCTTTTGAAGCACACGTTTGCCATAACTTCGTCTAGAAATATTGCGGAGAGAAGGAATGAAAGTGGGCATCCTTGTTTTACTCCTGTGTTGGTGGCAAAAGGATCGCTAGTGTTGCCTTTGTGTAGTACCTACTGCTAGTTCAAAACTCCCATGCAGAACTTTAATAACTAGAATGAGTTTCAGAGGGACTCTCATTCTTAGTAATGATTTCCATATTACGCAACGTTTAATTGAATCAAAAGCTTTCTTAAAGTCGATGAACAGAATGTATAACGGTGAACGCCGTTCAATGGTGTGTTCGATAATCATCCGAAGCACGTTTTCTCCAAATAATACCTAATCTCAAATGTTTATCGATGACAAATATTTTTTTAAGGTAATTATTTGTTTTTTGTTACGATTTATTCTACTATATTAAGATATTATAGCAAAAATACGTAATTTTTACTATCTTTCTTTAAAAAAAATGGATTCAGATGATCCTGACCTTGGGTGACTCTAATGGCTTTTTGAAAGATAACATTTTCTGTTTTTCTAATGTAAATTTCAAAGATTAGGTTAGAGTAGGTCAAGTGGGTGTCCAGTGACGCACTAAGGCCAGAAATGTGCATTGTAATACCACACGGTTAGACCTACAATTTAACTCCGGTTCCGAACGGCGGTGTGGCAATTTTCTATCACTTGGTGGTTTTGCCATTGCCTGTCAAGAGGTGAGTACACCTTTATATACTTTCTTATAATTCTCATTCAATTCATATTGACCGTGAGTATAAGGTTAATTTCGTAGCAAATATTCGACTTAGATGATTTTAACCTTCAGCGACCCCATCTATTTTTAGATGGGGGATATTTTACTTGAACATTTCATGATAGTCATATATCGGATATATATTGGACCATTTGTAATTCATACATCTGTACAAACCACCCTAACTCTTAAGAGATGAAGAGGAAAAGGTATGCGATGAATGACTCACTTAATAATGATCTCCAATCAATCTCTGAGTGGGGTCTGACGATCTGTCATCTCTAAGTAAGCTCATCCAATGTGATATCCGTTAGAATAATCATATTTTTTACGTGTCGAAAAAAGTAAACAAGTGCCTCAGTTTGCTTAAGCGGTACAAAAAAAAACTTCACTCTGACTGATCCGACTCAAAATGAAGTATAATTTGTATCTATTGCCATAAATTTCACGAACACAACTGGAGCTACTGGACCGTATTTTCCATTATTTTTTCGACCTTTTGAAGTTTAAAGCGAATGTTTATAACTTCTTTTTCCTCTCTCCTCACTATCACTTCCTACCTCAACGAACGCAATGCTTTGTATTCACAGGGGTACCCCTTGAGTGTTGATTGCTTAATTAAAAAAATATATATATAACATTCCAAAAGAGGGGTAAGAGGGGGAGATTCAGTCTTGCTGCACTTGATTTTTCTCCTTTGCAATGATAAACAGTTTTGTCTTAACCATAAAACATGTACAAATTAAAATAAAAATAAGATTTATAAAAATTCATATTGGTCCCATGTATGTATATCAAAACGATAAGGTTTGGGTCTCCGTAGGGGGGATCCCAAACTTGATAGAGAAAACCTAAGTACAGGGTCAACTTACCGAAGACAAATTACGTTTAAAAAGTTATTCATTTACCATTTGAAATTTACAGTTTCACTGTGCCAGAAGCGCAGCAACCTGAAATGGGGTAAGCGATGGTATTCTTTGATGTAAAACAGCATTTACTTTCTTCTTCTATTTGGTTTTTGATTTGAAACATTAAATAATTGAGAGTTAATTAACAGCAATTACTGAAAAAATTTCTTATATTTGAAGAGAGTAATGACTAAAAAAAATCATTCACAAACTATGACTAATTTTTATAAGTCATGACTAAAATTTTAGTTAACTAGTTAGTTAATTAAAATTTGCTAGTTGATTACGCCCTACTCTGGAAAAGAGGGTAAAGGACTCTCCAAACAAGCGAAATACTTAAAAGTACCAACTTTCTTTTGAACTGTGCCAAGAAGAATATTAATAATAAAGAATTTCAACGGCTCTGACGTCATTAGGCAAGTAGAAATAGTATCATGGTATTTTTAATCAAAGAAAATACTATTGGGAATAATATTTGGGTTCTACAATCTATCTTTAGAAGACTCTCTTGTAAATAAAGTATTGCATAAAGTTCGACAAACGTCCTTATGAACGATTCCTAAAATTTTAATTTAGAAGGAACGTTTTTTGATACAAAGATATGGATTATATGAGGCCCAAATACAAAAAATATCGGCAAACAATTAGTTTACAAATCGGTTAGATAAGTTTACATCATTTGGCCAGCTGCATATATTTTTTGAAACTTCAAGTTTTTGAAACTATAGGACTAACAATCATCTTGGTTAAATAGTTTGTAAAGTTAACTAAGTTCTAATGCAATAGTTAAAAAGTTGAGATTAACAAACCCATTTAAAAGCGTAAAACTCTACACACAGGTAGACTTAAAGTTAATAACAATCAACTAAATCTCAATATCCATTACCTTGCCAAACAAGAAAACTAAGAAAATAGAAAAAGAAAGCACTGCATTATGCCAAAGGTAATTTAGTTTTCCAAATCAATGATCCAAAAATTGTCGAGAGACATTCTTATGCAAATTTTGTGCTAATCTTAAATTCAACCCCCGAAAACAATGATTACTGATTAACAAACACAAAATATAGAGAGAAGTGATATTCAGTTGCACAAATAAACGTCACCGCCCAAACCCAACCCTAACCCAACCCAATTCTAACTTCAACCAACTTCAAATACTTGTCATTCACATTTACGTGAAAATGTCCTACGTGCGTAACTGTAAGCAATTTTTGGTTAAATTTTAAAAACAAGCAAACAACAACAGCAGCAACTTCAGATTCAGTATCAACTGAAAAACAATAACAACTGCAATAACATGAATCGAAACAGAAAACACAGAAATTTTAAAAATAAATATTATTGCCACAAGGCAGCTTTATGGATTTACAATGGAAAAACACAAAAACAAAAGAGCAATAGAGCAAAAAAGAAATTAAAATGGCATTCATTTGCAATATACTAACGAGTAACGAATGACTGAGTAACTGAATATGCATAAGAAAGTAAAGCGTAGTATACTTTTCAGCGCAAAAAAACGAAATTCTCTTTTTTTTTATTTTTATTTATACAAATGCGCTTGATTACTAAAACGGCGTTGGTTGAAAGGAAGCACACACAAAAAAAAGAAAAAAAAACATGAGAAAAGGAAATAGAAAAGAAAGGAAACCATTTGCTGTTAAATGGACTGTAAAATAGTAACGAATAAAACTAGAAAGCAGCAGCAGGAACGAACGAAAGCTACGAATTTTAATTCAACACATTTGCATAAGGAGATTATTTTCGAGGGTTTTACGCAGCAAATTAGCGAACATTCTGTAAATGTGAAATGCAAAATGAACAAAAAAGGTACTCCCTTTTTTTGGGAAAAGGCAGGCATTAAATGGAATTTATTTGAATTTTTTTTGTGTGGAAAAAAAATTATTAAAAATTAATTTGGAAAAAGTGGTTGGCTTTTTCAATGACTATAAACACAGTCAAAAATAAATAAAAATGTTTTCTCCAAGTGTATGCATGTGAATAGCAATTGAAATCAATCATGCGTCACAGCTGCCATTGACAATATTAAGGAGTGGACTTCCTATATATTTTCTTCAAGTTTACTTCAAAAAAATTATGTCTGCTACTCCTAACTAATAAGCTCAAATTTTGTTATGGATATTCACCCAAAAAATAGAAATACAAGTACGGTACTTAAAAAGCACTTTAAAATAATCATCATTCGTTACAGCATCACAGCATCAACTTTTCTGTTTTATTTTTCCTTTCTTTTTCCCATTTATTTATTTTTTTCATTTTTTTTTCGTCAGTGCTCAATAATTTTTCAATAATACTCTTGCGCCCAATGTAAGTTTCAGCGCCAATGACATTTACTATGGTGCTGTGGAGTATTGACATTGTTGCCCAGGCATCACATAATAATCATAAGCATTCAGGGTCGAACTGAACTCTGCTCTCTCGGAAGTGAAGGTAAAAAAGTACCAAACACTCAATAGTCGTTAGCTTTTATGTTTGCTTTGAAAGTAAAAGTTTACTTACTTTTACTTTTTAGAAATTGCCTACATATTTTTGTATTTAACTACTTATATAAGTGCTTGGAAGTTTTTAGTTTTTTCCACACTTTGCTTTCATATTAGCAATATTTAGTTACTTGCTATAACTACTTGCTATAAAATAATGAGTAGTAAATAGCTAAAAGAGTATAAAATTAATTGGATATTTAATTAATGTAGTTTTTGTTTTTATACTAAAAAAAAGAAATTTCGACTTTTGATGTCGTTAACTCTAAAATAGATAAGTTAAACCGATTTCATCTTAACTCACCCTAATTTTTTTTGGAAAATATTTTTTTCAAAAAATATTTGTTACTTTATTCAGCCGTTTGTTCTGTAGGATCATCTGAAATAAATACTCAATCCATCATATGCACCTGGTTCTATCTAGGGACACACTTATGCCAGAACGGCCCTTTGTGATACCACATGGTTGGACTTACAGTCTAGCGCCGGTTCCGAACGGTAGTGTGAGAATTTGTTATTACCGGCTAACGAGATTTTTTGTTTTAAATATGTCAGGGTATTCTCATGTAATTTTTCGTCCTGAACCTTAATTCAACCGGCCGATTGCTCCTGCACATCAGGATTTTTTTCTTATTTCTGTCTATGCTCTAGCATCAGAGCTGTAAAAGACTGCAATCAATTGCGATTTTAAATCACTGAAGTCACATTCAATGAATAGCATTTTGCTTTTGCATTTTGCCAGATTTGAGTCTGCTGGACTTTTTCCTCTGGGAGTCAAAGGTTTGTATCAACAAGCCAAGGATTTAAATGATTTCGAATGAATTCGCCTAAATTTAGTTAAGGACTGCAATCAAAAGATTGCATTCAAATGATTTCAAAAATACGATTTAAAATATGAATATTTATTCGCTGATGGCAATATGATTAAAAATATTTTTTTTACATTTTGGTAAACATATCAAATGATTTTCAGTCGCAAATTATTGCATTCTTTTACAGCTCTGTCTAGCACTACTTATTTTCAATAAAACCCATCTTTGATCGGCTGGATCCGATTTGCTTTCTCGAGGCAGTTTAATTTGTAGTATTTCGTCTCCTGTCAGCATAACATATAACACAAAAACAAAATTGAATGGAGACGGAGTTCCAAAAATAAAATTCCCTATATTTCGAGAATGAAAACTTTGAATTTGGCAGATATCATAAAAAATAAGCTTTTTAGGACCTTGAGATTAAGGTATTTTAAAATCCTGCCGTGTTGCCAGATTTGGCCTATGCAGTTCTTAAAAAAAATCCAAAATAAAAATGATTAGACTAGAAAGCGTAGAGACTAAACTAAAACTTAAGGTGTCTTTTCTTCATGGCTAAATACTCCCCTTCGCCCTTCCCCTCCGGTAATAAATATACAAAAAATATCGTTTAAATTAAAATTATTTTAGGATGATTTCGTTTCCTCTCTCGTTGTGAGTATAGATCTGGAGTCATTCTGGGTCATTAAAGATGGATAAAACATGCGTCTTTCTCTTCACCTGCGGGGATCGTATTTCATTTCGATCTTAATTAGATTAAGGTGAACTTACAACATTTGGAAGCCGCTACAGCTCTTATCCGTAGACGGTTGTCTATGACTCAGCAGAGAAGCTCAACTTTTTAACTATAGCATACCGCCAAACCATTAGAAACCCCACAAATTTCCTCTAATATTGTTCGTAAATGCAGTGAGTTTCAGTTTCAAAAAGATTTTGCCAAACTTTTTTTCGGGAACTGTTTCCTGGTGGCAATTTGGAGTCGATTGGTCAAGTAATAATGGAAAAGTTTATCCTCAATACGGAAATTTAGTTAACTTTTTTAAAAAATCTATGGATTATATAAGCATTAGTTGTTGGATAAAAAAATGTTCCCTTTGACTTCCCAATTTTTTTTTTATTTTTCGCGCCATAATTGCACAAATTTTTCTACACAATTGCATTTTCAGCTTGCTTCATATGTATGCCTCCAAGGATATGAGTAACCGTAAAGAGCCGACTCAAAAAACGTAATTTCCCCCTTATTTTATTCGTACCATTTCATTGTTCCACACTGCGTTATTGGCTCAAGAACCTTTGTCATTGTTATCTATTATCTTTACGGAGTTAAAACCAACAAATTTTTCAAACAATAACATCTTCGGGAAGGACATGCTCATGGTAAGAAAAATATATTCGTGCGATATTTATGAACTTATGGTACAAGCAAAAAAAAATTCAGAGAGGGCCAAGGTTAGCACTTATTGCACCACAATACTTCAAAAGGCATTGGTTTGGTTTTTGTACAAAGAATAGGGTTAAGGTTAAACTTAATCATTATTTCTTGACTAATCGGTTCCAAATCGTCACTAGAACATAGTTCTCGAAAAAAAGTTCGGCAATAACTTTTTAAAACTGTTAAAACACACTGTGTTTACAAACAAAATTAGAGGAAATTTGTGGTGTTTCGAATGGTTTGGTGGTATACTGTATATTATGCCTTCTGTATTGAATATTGAAAATGTTGGTTATGATCCAACATTTGTGATTATTTACTTGTGAGAAAAAACTGTAATTTGGCAGATGCTCTCACCAATTGCTTTGAACATGTCTGTCCATTTCCAAAGAGTATTTACAGAAAAATTCTCCCTGGTGGAACAGCGACTTACAACAATTCCGTTTAGATGCTAGAAGATTACGCAAGAAGGCTTTAAAAACCAAGACTGACTAGCATTGCGCCACATAAAGATACAAACACAAATAATGTAATGTGCCAATTAGCTGAGCAGACAGCATCTGCTATAGTAACTTCTGTTGTGAAATTAAAAACCTCAGTGAAACCAGAACAAAGTCCAATAAAAAAGAAACCCGTCGGTTCTTATACTGAGTGGAAAGAGGAGTCATTGGCTCTACTGATTAAGACTCATTTCTCTTGAAATTAACTTGTAGTTGACGACTCAACCAACAGCATTCAAAATGCGGCTGTTTAAAATCTACAATCTACCAGATGCAACTGTAAAAATGGAAGTCATCGAATTTGCTTTGGGCATCATTAAATTTTTAAAACTAAATTTCAGTGTTATGGAGATTTTTTAAGATAATCACATATCTCTCTATTACCACACTCCATCATTATCTCCCTGTTGCACTCATTTTACAAATTTTGTCGTTTCTAGTGATGGAAAAACTCCCAATATACCATATAAAATACTGCTTATTATTGCCTTTTAAATAAGTCTAAATTTACAAGGACCCGATAATTCCTTCTATTTTTTATTATTTTTTAAGTTTTTCAAGCTCTGTTCCAGGGCAAAAACAATTAACAACGTTAAAAAGCTGTGAATGCAGGATTGTTCAGCATCACCTCCTTTCTTTTGGATTCCGAAGTCAAACGTCATGTCAAAGAAAACAAACCGAGTTTGGCATCACAGTGTAACAAAAAGTTCAAAATTATTTTTTATATTTGACTTAGAAAACGATAGAAGTAAAAAATATTTCAAAATCCTTTAATAGATTTTATTTTTACTTTTCTCCATTCACTGGCGATTAATAACACAAATTAGAAGAAAGTTTCCACATTTCTGAGGAAAGGGAGGGGGGAGGGGCTGAGACGGGGAGAAGGATTGGAGGGGAGGTCAGAACCCCCAAAACCTAGCCCCTAAATACGGCTTTGTTGTGGTTGACTCACTTTGACCAGTACAGCTTGTTAGGGTCTGTCACAAAATCCAGGCTGCTCTGTATGTTATAAACAACTGATGCACCAGTAGCGGTCTTTCGGTCAACCTACCTGGGTTGTAATCCTGAATAATAAACTTTAGAAAAATCGTGGGGAATATCGCTCGCCGAAAAAAATCTTTAGACTTTACACTGGGATGATTTCACCGATCAGAATGATTCCCGTTCGACTAACTAAACTTTAAACAACTATTTGCATCAGCATTACTGAATCACTACCTACTATTCGAAGAAATATCTTAATGTGCCACCAGTTGATGGTTTTGCCAACGGAAAAAGGAGGTATCAACATTTTATGGTACCAAATCTTGAATTTCTCACATTTGGAATACTTAAACAAATATTCCCTTAAATTTCTTACTCTCTTTATTTAACAAAAAATCTAAAATTCTAATGCATTTTTTCAAAACTCAAAAAAATAAAATTCAAGTAAATTTATACGAGAAATAATACATCAACATCTGTCAATGCCTACATACAACGAGTGCACGTTCGTTACACACTATCACCTACAACTGCTGCTGCTGCTAGTAGTACATACTACAAATACACTACTACTACTATTTTTTACTACACATTTTGAATTTATGCGCGACCATTTGAAGTCAATAAGTACATTTGTCTTCTACGAAACCAGTCATGAACTTCTTACAACATCCTTTTCTTCTTCTTCTGTTGTTGTTGCTGCTGCTGCTGCTACTGTTGCTGCTCCTGTCTTTTTTTATTCTACAAAATTTTTCACAGTAACTTTAGAAATTTATTTAATTCACTTACACACGTCCAAACTTAACTACGACACATGAAGTAAAAAAAAGGAACAGTACATTTTCAATACATATATCAGTATCAGAAGCAAAAATGCTGTGTAAAAAAAAATTTAGTAGTAGCAGCAGCATAAGAAAAAAAGGAGAATCAATTCATTTGCCATTGGCTTCAACATCGATGAGCATTGCCAACATGGATGACTGCAAAGAAGAATATCTAGAAAAAAAAAGAATATCTACATTAAAAAAGGATATGAAAAAAGATATGCACAGAAAGCAGAAGTAAAAAAAATTTAGTAGTAATATTAAAAAAAATGTAGTACCTTTTCACTACACTTTTCATAGTACATAGCAGTAAAGTAACCAGCAGTGTACAGTGGCTGCATAGTGCCATTGAGTTGAGTTGCCAATGTCAATTCCCCAAAGTCAGTTTGATTTCCATTTTACACCATTTCTTGTTGAAGGAGCCTCAGCCAGACTGCACCGTATGAAATGAAAATGCTCCAGTCAGCGCCATTGAAAGCGCCAGCGCCAGCGCCACTGCCAATTCTCTCCTGCAATCATTTGTGATGATGCTACAAACGTGCAAGTTTTATGCACCACCCACCCAAAATGGAAATCACTGCGAAAATTTACGGGAATTTATCATTGAAGTAAAACGTAGAGAAAGTCTTTATGGCTATGTAGAGTAGAACGTACGAGTGTATGGTATGTTGTTGGTAGGTGTACGATGTTTGTTTTTAATGGTGAATGGCGAGTAGGAGGGAAGTTGATGCTCTACTGAAACTGAAGTTGGCGATGATGATGACTATGATGAGGAAGATCCGATTGGGATTTTAACGGCGTGAATGTTTCGATTTCAATGAGTCAAGTTTATATTTATGAGTGAGTTTTGTATTTGAAGTTATTTCTTATAAAAGTGTTCTGTTTCCGGCAGCAAGCAATGAAAATAAGTTTTTTTTTTAAAGCAATTTGTGAATTTAACGAGTAGTGAGTAAATTTTTTGAAAATAAAATAAATTCACCATAGTGAAGATTTGTTTCTGAAAATAATGGAAATAAAATATTTTTCTGTCATATTGAATGTAACGAGTAAAAGTTTTATAATTTATTTTCAATGAAATGAAAATCAGTTTGTTTTGTAATGTCAAATGTAATGACTAATTTTACCGCAGCAATCCAAAGCAATTTTCGCTTATTTTAAGTAATTTGTGAATATAACGAATAGCAGGTAAATTTTAAAAAGATAAGATGATTTAATTTTTAATTATTGTATTTCAAGCAGTAATTAAATAATGTTTTATTATTTTTGGGGACTATGAAAATAAAATTTAAATGATAATTTTCATATTCAGTACTTGGTTCATATCTAGTTTGTTTGAGTGATATATACACACACTATTGTTACTTTGACTAAGCCATTTCAATAAGCTTGTTAATGCAAGTGTTATGCTCTATTTTAAATAAAACCAGTAACGAGTAAATTCAATGGCAAAAAGATAATTAAATTTTAAAATGTTCTATTTCCGGCAGCAAACAATGAAAATATGTTTACTTGCTTTTTGCCATTTGGTGAATGTAGCGAATGCGAAGTAGCTTATTTCAATATTAAATCAACTTTACTTTGGGGAATTCTTATTTCAGCAAGCACCGAAAATTATGTGTTTTTGTCATATTAAAGCAAGAAAATTGTTTTGAAGATAATGTAATTTAATTGCAAAATAATGAAGCAAATTTATTATCTTAAATGTAACGAGTAACTAGTAACTTCTTTGAATATAGTGTAATTTAACTTTAAAGTTTTATGTTTCCTGTAGCAGATAGGTTTTTTGTGAAAGTAACGTAGCGAGTACATTTTATATAAATAGAATCGTTTAATTTTGAAGTATTGTGTGTCTGATGCAATATTATTTTGTCATATTAAATATAACGAGTAGCGATTTTATTTGTTTTTACTTCTATTTCGGCAAGAATTCAAACCAATTTTAATTTTAAATTTTGTGTATTTTGTGAAAGTAACGAGCAGCGAGTAAATTTTATAAAGAAATTAAAATAAAAAATAGAAAAAATGTAATGAGTAGCGAGTATGTTTTTTAAATATATCATAATTTACATAATCTTAAATTATTTCGTTTTCGACAGCAACCGCCAAATTTTTTCGGTTATTTTCAGTCTTCTGTGAAAGTAACCAGTAGCGATCACATTAAATAAAGAGAAGATAACTTAATTTTAAAGATTATTTAGTTTCAGTTAGTAATTAAAACACGTTTCTTTACTTCTGAAAGAAGAAGCGCTGCAATGAAAATAAACATTTTCTCCATTTTAAATGTAACGAGTAACGAGTAAGTTTGTTAAAGATAAGATAACTAAGTTTTAGAATGTTCTGTTTCTTAGAGTAAGAAAATTAAGGTTTTTTTCCTTTCACTACTGCTGTCCCTTATATGGGACTCAACTTTGAACGCACGTGATGCTACCGACTTCTAACGAATTTTAATAAATCCTACACTGAATTAATAATTAAAGAATTGACTAAGCAAAAAACGCAAAAATATCTGGAAAACTCATTATATGACAGTTGGGTCCTGAACTTTGTTTTAAAAAGATCAAAAATTTTTCCTTCTGATAAAATTTGATCTTAGTGGATTTTTTCAATATACACATAAATCTGAAAATATGTTACCTGAGACCAGTAAATAAATTTTGACATCACATTTACTTAGTTTGGTCCCATATTGTAAGAAACTAGTTTAAAAAAAGCTAATATTCCAGCGGGGCATAATTCGGTAGAAAAAGGGTTAAGGAATTTGGAAAAGTGCACTACTAAATTTTTGATTTTTTTTTTGACCCATTTATGCCTTTTTCATAATTCATAAATGAGCAGCAGGCAATTTTTTTCAAATGTAAATTTTGAAAAGAAACATACACAATTTTTTGTTATGACTTTAATTAGAATTCTAATATCAAATTAAATAAAAAACACGGAGCATAAAATGAGTCAGAAAACTTGATTAAAAATCAGCTAGTTTTATTTTAATTCAACTATTTTCGTTAATGTTTTTTTGGAAATAACAAAAATACTTAAATTTAAACCGTATGGGGAAAACTTCGAAACTCCATTTGATTTGACTACGACTCAACTTTGAAGTGAATATTTAACAAAAAAGTCGCATTTTAAAACGAGAATGATTCAATTTTAGAATTTTTTCATAATTACAGTATGTAACAAAATTGTGCAAATGAAGGGATATTTTTGGGATATAAAAAATAGCCCTAAAATGGCGTCGAAATAAAAAGTAAAGTTTCTTCAGATCCAGATGAACAAAAGTGGAAACAAATTTTTGAAATCAGATAATATCTTCAGGTTCCAAAAGGGTCTTAAAAGTACTCAAAATTTCGAAAATAAATTATGATTTTTCAAAATTTTTTGGCCAAATTTTTTTCAAGTTTCATAGCTGTTTTATTTTTCCTTGAGTGTACAAACATAATACAAAAATAATTTTTTAAATTTGATAATATTTATTGATGCAGCAAGATGTACAAGGCTTGTAAGTTTTCAAAAATTCAGAAAAAATTGTATGAAAAGTATAAACTCTGGTCGAAACTTCTGAACTTTGAACCTCTTGTGGCACCAATAAAGATTACCCAATTTCAAAAATTATTTTTGCATTATATCAACAGATTGCACACTCAAGTATGTAGGCCAAAAAATGTTGAAAAATCATAATTTATTTTTGAATTTTCAGTACATTCCAGACTCTTTTGGAACCTGAAGATATTATCTGATTTCAAAAATTTGTTTCCACTTTTATTGATCTGAATGTGTAGAAACTTAGCTATGCTGATACTTTTTAATTTGATGGCATTTTTGGCTTTTTTCATGTCCCAAAAATGTCCCTTCATTTGCTCAATTTTGTCTTCTTGAAATCGTTTTTATTAAATCAAATAATGAATGATATTAAATCAAATACCATCGTTTTCAATTGCGTTTTTTCTGGCTGTAGAATATATGGTTTGAAAATGAATAATAAAATTTGAAGGAACAAGTATGCAGTGTTTTGCTATCGCTTGGACTTTATTGCTTAAAAATGCCAACAAGTTAAAAACAACCTATCCAGAAATTGTTGTAAAAAAACACTTAAAACACATAAATTTACAATTACTGAAGGTGAATTTTTTTCCATTATTATTTATTTGTTTTATTGCAGTTCACAATTATCTCAATTTCAGCCAATGTAAACTTGCATTGTGTTTTTTGTCCACTTCTTCTTTTCATTTTACAATTAAAATATTTACAACCTGACCTTTGACCGTTATTTTTCTGTAAACCTCATTCTTTTTTTTTCCATTTTTTTTTTTGAGAATACTTTCTTCTTCTCTCGCCCATTAGTATGCATTATTCGAAGGCAAATGTCAATCCATGTGCTTGAAAATTGTCCTTTTTCACGTTTTGTTTACCCCCATTTGGCCACCTATAAAAATTGTCAAATATAAAAAAAAAACCGTATCGTTGAAACGCGTTTTCGCTCACATAAAAATCCAATCAAGCGTTTTATTTTCCAAGCGTTTTTCTTTAATTTTTTTTCGTGCTGTGTCGTTGTTGTTGGTTTATTTTTCTCTTACTTTCCTTTAGCTTCATACCGGAAATATTCACTCGAGCGAATTGTTTTTCCGGCAATGCTTCAATTTCATTTTTTAATTTGCATTTTTTTTTCGTTTTTTTTTTTTTTTTTTTGTGATATTTTTGGTGCTTGTGTTGTCGCTGCGCGTGGTAAATATCAGTTTCTGTAGCATACGAGAGTATATAAAAATTGCCAGAAAGGACGAATGAAAAGTGCACTTAAGCAAAATTCCTTTGGGAAGGACAAGCAGCAAAAGGTGAGAGTGAGTGTTATTTTATCGGCGTTGGTAGTGCCTTGCGCTGTGAGTGTAAAGGTAATTTTGAAGTACTTGTGTTTGTTTTTATTGTAGCTGGAATTGTAATTTTTAATATATCTTCAACGAATGAGGAGAAAAAAACAAAAATATTTTTATGTTTGCATTCAGTAGAGAGAATTCAAATTAATTACTGAAATAATATTTGCTTAAGCATGTGAAGATTTTTTTCAATATTTTGAAAGTGGAACTTTAAATAAAAAGGTTTATATTGAAACATAATAAGCTTAATTTTTTATATTAAATTTCTACTCGCTTTTTAGTATAACTCGGGACATGGAATCGATTGAAAAATATTGATGATATACATACTCGAGTATCGCGTACCCATAAGTAAAACTATTTATAAAATGTGTTTAAAAAAAAAAATCCGAAATATGTGTAACTTTTAAATACGTATTTTTTGTAAATTTTAAATAAATATATACATAAAATTCTAAACAGTTCAATCTATTGTTAGAGGCGTTGCGGGGGAGGGGGGTCATTACAATGAAAATACTAGAAAGCATCGCTAAATCAACTCAGTTTTAGATCCAAGAAAATAATCTATACCCATGAATGCTTGAGTTATACAAATGCATGAGTTATACAAATTCTAAATGTTAAAAGATTTTTGCACTGCGAGAAAAGTGTCGAGTACTAAAAGTAACGAGTGCCGATGCAATGTTCCTAAGCATAACTTCAAGTCATCCTTTTCCGATTAAATATGTTTATATTGAAGCAAATATTGCAAACGAATTTTAACTAAAAAGTTTTCTCTCATGATACTCGTTATATTAAACTCATCACCCGTTGAATTCTTATAATACATGAACTCAACTTTAATTCCAAAGTTTTCTTTTTAACATAAAAAGATTTAAGTTTCTTTCTCTGTCTTTTCCAAGAATATCCTTTTATTGCGTCCAACGAGTAAATAGCTCATCCAAAGTAACGATTACTAATTACACACTATTTTAATATTATATAACTAAAACAACTCATTGCTAAGAGATAATTACAACAGACAAATACGATTTGCATAAATTTTGTTGGAAAAAAAAGAAAGAAAGAAAAAAATATCCAACCACGCTTCTACGCAAAGTCTAGAGAGCATACTGCGTAATAAAATGTAGTCCTTGTTTTACTCGCTCGCTTACCATCACCAGTAAAACCAACAAACGCAGCAGCAAGCAAAAGACCCACACATAAAAAAAAAAAACAAAAAGTAAATGAAATGAAATGGAACAAACCCAAAGGAAGACGACAAAAAAAAACTTAATTAAAATTTTTATTACAAATTTTGCGTATTCTTTTGTGTCGATACCATTATTTTTCTTTCACTTTACCAGATTTGGCTTATCTTTGCTAGTAATAACACTATGGCGCATATCTTAAGACTCGTTATAATGTTGTATGCTGCTGTGGCTGGTGCTATGTTGCTGCGTAGTTACTGCTAATAATTTGCAACATCAGCAGTAGTCAGTTTTGTACTCATTTCTTTTGCTGCTATATACTTACAAAGGATATGGATGGGGAAGTTGAAAAATCTGTAGAAACAAGTAGGAAATTGAAAAGGAAACAAAATGTTGGTAGTGGTGTTACGTAATACATGTACATTGGAGGAAGTGTCAATGTTATTGGCCGGAAATTTTATTAAAGTTAAAACAAGTTTGTTTCTTTTTTATTTAATACTTTTAAATTTCTTCAGCAAACAAGTTGCTTAACTAAACTTTGAAAGTTATAAATAATAAGTTGTTTTCAAGATTGACTACGTTATAGAGTTTACACACGTAAAATTTTTGTGGAAAATCTTCTGTATTAAAAGAATGACGAGTAACGAATAAAACAATAATACCATCAAGCAAAATTCTTTTAAATAAAATTATGTGTATTTATTACATTTAATGCATAATTTAATTAACATAACTTTTAAGTACAAGTTGAAAATATGAAAATTATAAACGATAAAGTAATCAGGAGGCCAGAGATCCTTGTTTTAGTATTGCTGCATATTTGAGAAGTACTGACAAATAAAATACAAAATACACATAAGTAGAATAAATTGTTTTAGTATGGATACAATTCTTAATATCAAAAATTAAGCAAGCAAATTGAGGAATGGACTAGAAATTATAAAATTGCATAGAGCATTAAAAGTAGAGAGTAGAAGATGCGAACAGAAATCAAAACGGCTTAAATCTGTTTTATGACATAAGGAATGAGCATGAAAATCGCGAAATGTGTATACATTGGTAATATAATACTCGCTAAAGTTAATTCAAAATTACTAACAAAATCCTGGAACTTCATATACATCAGTGGCAAGTAATTGCTAGAACGAATTGACTTTTTTCGCTGATTGCTGCTCTTCAATCATGCACTTTTGAAGTAGTTGATGGATCTTAGGCCGAGTATGGGTACTTCTTGACCCCAAACTATGCCCTATTTATTTTAAGGAATGATTTTATGTTCAAGAAGTCAAGAAGGCAAACTTGCTTCCAATCGAAATCGAAATAGACGAGGGCGAGACATCTTTCGTTTAATACCTTCAGAAGGACTTTTCAGCCAGTAATAGGAAGCAAACGATTTTGCAATCGTGGTTTAAAAAAAACTCCTTAGGAAGTCATCTTCGTAAAGCTTACACAGCTTTTCAAGGGTGATATTTTCCACTACCTCTAAATTGCAAGTGGAAAGTTTAAAATTCTACCCCCGCAACCGAATATATTTTTTTTTAATTACCATAGTATTTATTTTACTTTAACCGATTTCCCATATTAACAGTGTCAAGCTTAATACCTTCAGCCGATTCGGTTTTGGGACCGCCTGAACAGCTCCTGTATTTTCTTTCAGTGTAGGCAGAGGTTATTATAGTGATTTTCGAAGCGAAAATGTTCTGACAGTTTAGTGTTTAAAAAGACAGCCTGAGGGATTGCCAACATTTCTGAAATCCAAATATCATTACTGAAAGCTTCAGGGTGGCCGAAAGACCACGTTGAGGCTCTTTCAGTAATCCCTAGTTTGAAAATATAATTTTGGTTGCCATTGAAGCTGTGTGTAATGGCAAGAGAAGGGATAATCCATTATATTATAAATATACTTACATATATGGGGCACTCTGTCAATGAGAGACCCCCCCTCCCCCTGTCCAAAATTGGTTAAGGTATTATAAGGTAAGATACGAAAAACTGTTTTTTGAGATTTTTAATTTTTTGAGGTTAGGGACGACACATAACATTTCCTATGGAAAATATTATTAGATTTATGTTCATCAACTGAAATTACACAAAAATAGGCTTTTACTGCCGTTTGACTTGGGTAAGTGTAAGACCCGAAACAGCCTTTTTGAACCTTTTTTGAGGTTAGGGCACGACACCTGTTCGTTTCCCATGGAAATTAATATTAGATTCACTCAGCGAAAAAATATATACGAAAAAAGGCTTTATCGGTTTTTTTATGATGACTTGGGTAAACGTACGCATGATAAAACGTACGTAAATTGAGAAGTTTCGACCATAATTTTTACTTTTCCTACAATTTTTGCTGAATTTTTGAAAACTTACTTGCTTTGTACATCTTGCTGCACCAATAAATATTATCCAACTTCAATTTTCTGCATTATGTTTGTACACTCAAGGAGAAAGAAAAAAGCCATGAAATTTGAAAAATTTTGAAAAATCATAATTTATTGTCGAAATTTTGGTATGTTCAAGACCCTTTTGGACCCAGACGGAGTTATCTGATTTCAAAAATTTGTTTCCACTTTTGTTCATCTGGATGTGCAGAAACTTGACTACGGTGATATTTTTTAATTTAGTGCCATTTTTGGCCAAAAAAGTCCCTTCATTTGCTCAATTTTGTTACATATTGTATTTCTTAAGCTTCATACAAAAACAAAATCACTTTAAATTATTTCTAATTATTCGCACAATTTTGAAAGCTTTTCCACTTTCTTTGATTTCCCTTCATTTCAATGATTTTCCTTTCCATTGCGCGCATGATATTGCAAAAAAAAGAAATGAAAAAAGAAAAACTAACAAATTCGCGCAACACATTTTGCAAATTGCTATTGGGGAGGAAGAAAAAAATATGAAACGGAATACACATACACACACACACACATATGAATACACAAAATATTGCGGGAATAGCGCGTGAGGGCTTAAGTGTGTGGAACTAGCTTCGCCACCAATTTATTTCGCATTTTCTAAACATTTAAACGATTTTGTGCGCGAGAATGTTTTAAAGCTATTTTTATAGGTTTTCCAAGAGCTTCATACAAATGCAAATCGTAATAAAAAAATATCTGCTGTTGATTTGAAATTGTGAATACGGTTTTTTGTTCTTTGTGAGGATTTTCGAAATGAACTGCAAATACAATAATGAAGTGCAAAAGCATACAGCAGAGCTTTGTTTAGATTTTTTTTGTTTTTGAGTATGATTTGAAAGGAAGCCAGAGCATGCTATTACTTCACTAACTATGAATAATAAAAATTTTCGAAAACCACAAAAAAAGAAGAAAAATTTGAAGAATCGAATCTATGCTGTTGACTTCAATGATGGTCTATCCATATTATCTTCATGATTGTGGGCAACTCCTCATCATTGTTACTTTCACAAACAGCAGCCTTGCATTTTTGAATTGAGTATCCAAACAAATTTCTGTTTTTGTTTTGTTTTTCCTACTGCATGTGACTGTGAAATGGACTTCTTCTTCAAAAAAAAATTATCAACAATACATAACTAGAAGTTTCAGAAAAACCAACCACAGAGTATTCTACTTCACCAAGAAAATGTGTATGGAATGAGATTTTATAGTTGTGGTTTTAGATGTGGTTCAAGTGCTCACTCCGTATTAGAAATTGCTGTAAAACGTGTTTCCTTTTTGCTAGAATTTTACTAAGCAAATCTCTGAAAAACCACAACCAAAATAGACTCGCTTATAATGAAGGCGAAGGAATGAGTGTGTGAGTGTGTAAGAAGGATAAAGAAAATTTCAGCATAATGCAATTTTGTGTTTTTGTGGCCGATATGAAAAATAAAAAAACAAAATTTCAATAGCAGAAAAAACTAACTGAACTAAATTGTTGTACGCCTTTAGAAAAACAAAAGCTATAAAGAAAAATCACACATGCACAAACATTTCGAAAATATAGAAAATTGCACAAAAACGTGCAGACAAGTTTTGGTAAATGATATTTTTCTGCTGCTTCTTCTCGATTTGAAGTATGTACTACGTTTTGTTTGAGTGCAGCATCCGGAAACGGATACTATCAATATCGTCAGCAAGAAGAAGAAGAAGAACCGTTGCATGTAGCAGAAACAGCAGCAGGCTGGCAATGTGCATTGCAGAAAAGCTTTTTATACTTGCACTTTATAGTTTTTATTTTTACTTTGAAGCACTCTCTATGCGGTCATGTTAGTATCATTTTACTGATATGAATTCGTAGTAATAGCGAATGCATGTTTAAGTACATGAGTATGTGTGTTTGCTTGTTTGCTTATGTTGTGTGTGTAGGCGTTTTTATATTAAATCATCTATATTGAAAACTTACATAGTTAAAATAAATTATGCCGTAATAGAAAATGAATAAGATTTAAATTTATTTAAATTTCTAATTTCTAACAGAGTTGTAATAGTCATTCAAAAAAAATCTAACATTCAAAGTATTTACAGAAAAGCTAGGCGAACTCGTTGGTTTTAAGATCAGCCTTAAATCTAAATTAGAATTTTATTTATAAGATCGAAACTTTTTGCTCAACATTCGTAAAGTTTTCTAAAAATGTCATAGCTTTCCCACAACATGAAATAACAGATCGACTACCCAATTCGAGATCACAGAGGAGTAGATAAAGACATACTGGAAACAAAAAGGAATTTAATCGGATTAGGAGCAAAGTTAGCCGATTAATTGGGAAATCCAATAAGATTTGTGAAGAGAAATTGATATGGATGGCAACAATTAAAATGCACAAGGACAATAGGTTAGAGAAAAAAGTAAAAGCAGAGCCCTTAGCCCGTTAAGTACGGAGCGTTACGAAAACGCAACGTTTGGAATTTTGACTGTGCTAAGCCACTGATGGAAAAAATTTACTTGTAAATGATTAGAATTATATTATACTTAATTGATCATTCTAGATTATGTTATATTTATTTAATGCAATATTTTATAGAAGCAAACCTACAAAAACAATAAGTTTTAAGAAAATTTTGAATGGTGGCGCCCTCTAGAATAAACTTTTAAAGTAAACTAATGCCATATTCGGATTGCTTGACCCCGAAAACTTATATATTGATTTCAATGCCATAAAGATAACTGAAAAAATATATTTTTCTATATAAAAAACACATATGTAAAGTAACTAAACTATGATTTCAAAACTTCAATCAAAAAATCGGAGGACTCAAGTTGATTTTTATGTCATACACTCTCCGGCTAAGTTGATCAGCATCAAATATTCTATTTCGGGTAGCCGAAATACGGCACTTAGGCAAGTTTTACGTCTATTGCACTATGGTCCAAAAACCGTTTTTTTTGGCATTAAGTCTTTTGTCTAAAATTTTGCATATATACTTCTGGTGCCATATTCATAATAAAATACAAAAATGGGCAAAATCGAATAAGTGTCACGCCTGCTTCCCACATACTGCTAGTCTCGAAATGCATATATCTTGTAAAGTTTCATAGATAGAAAGCTAAAATTTTGTGAGTAGATATATTTACTCGAAAAGTTCAACTATAACTGAAAACAGAAAAAATCGATCAACCTCCACGCCTACTCTTCATATGTAGTTAATTTGGATATATGTATGTATGTATATATGTATGTTATATGTATATATGTAGTTTCGCAGAT
The DNA here is from genome assembly GCA_963691655.1 of Toxonevra muliebris. Lineage (NCBI taxonomy): Eukaryota > Metazoa > Arthropoda > Insecta > Diptera > Pallopteridae > Toxonevra > Toxonevra muliebris. Next base: position 96,699,224 of record OY829326.1, read on the forward strand.
ATAAATCAGAAATTGAATATGTAACCTCACAGCAGATTCTAGGGGCAAAACTTTAGGGGTCACAGCCACGCGACCTCTCTCCTTCTCAAATAAGAAATATTTCAATACATCATATTAATTCATTGTTATATTATCCATAATTCATATAATCAATTATTGTTATTGCTTGCATTTAATTATTTCGTTAAGTTTCGGATATATCACAATTCCTTTCTTTACTAAGTAAACTCATAACATATTTATATATTGCTACTGATGTCGTTTTCCAGTACAAAAAGCAAAAGCTTCTTCAGGAAAAAGAGGAACTAACTTGCTTTGTTCTGAAGAAAGCGGTTTCCATATCTTGCTTGGCCATGCTAAAAAAGACGTACTCTCTTTTACGAAACACGCTTAATCTTACTCTCTGATTTTAAGCCGCAATTGCAGTAGCATGAACTATTAAATCAATATTATGAGGAGAGATCAGTTACCAGCTTTCTCTTCAATCGGTTTTTTGCTTCTGCATAACTGATCTGAGTTCATCCCATTTTACTAACATGGGTTTTCTTAATATTTATCATTAATTGCAATAATAATGAATGCAGAAACCCACTTTGGGTATTTTTCTTTAAACCGATTCAACATTTCGTTAGAACGCAGACGTTCTTTCTTAACAAAACCAAGCAAATTTAAATTTTTTCTTAATTTCATCTTTTTCTCCTAAATTCAGTTCATTGTTATTTTTTTTTTGTTAAAATCTATGCATTTCTTCGTGTTGCAATTCAAGTGTTTCTAGGAACCCCAAATCGAAAAAATCTTAACATATGTAAAATTCAGGTCAAATTCTCTTGAAACTGTTTAATAATATTGGAAACAGTTTGACGGCAGACCTTCAATTCTTTGGTCAATTTTTTTAGGACCAATTTGGATTTTTTTGAAAATTTTTAATAATTTTAAGACGTACTTCTTTTTCTTCACTCATTTTGATCAAACTCACAATAAATCTATATGTTTGGCATTAAAAATAACAACTGACATATTTTTTAAAGATAACTAGATCAAAGAAATTTATAAATTTTACACCCGAAAAAAATGATAAGGTAAAACGTGTGTTAAGATTTTTTCGATCTCACTCCTTATCTTTAAAGGGGGCGAAAACGGGCAAACGTTTTGAATAACACATTATTCTGAATACTTTTGCTAATAACTTGGCATTTGCAACTTTTTGCAAGCGCTTGCACTAAAAAAGTAATATTCCATAAAACACAAACACAATTGTTAGTTTTTATATAAATTTGCACGTGAACAAAACATTACACAATTGGACAACAACACACAATTATGAAAAAAGTAGAATTAATCATTTATTTAACACACCTAAACTAATGTTTTCCATATTTACACTTTATCTCCGTTTAAATTTCAATGAAATATTTACGCTTAAAGGCAGCCAATATTTTTCCCAAATTTTTGTAAAGCCAACTTGCTACTCAATCAGTTGACTTTGATCGTACGCCAAAAATAAAGTGTTGTTCATAAAATTCAATCCAATATATTTGTTGTCTATCTCGGATATCTAGTTTCAGAAAATTGATTCAGTTTTAAAATATAAAATCATAAAAAATTTGACTTAATGCCAAAAAAAAATCGGCTTTTGGACCATAGTGCATTGTGTTCCTTTTTGCTATTTTTTTAATCCAGATTTATTAATAAGTCTGAGCGAATCCTGCGGTGTCAAAGAGCTCAGGTGTTGGTCAGGTCTCTCAATACTCCAGTGCCAAATATGCTTAATCTGATACAGCAGAAAGCGGGGCAGACACTAAGAAAGTGGTCAGCTCTTAGTTCAATCACATTCAAATGTATGGCCTCAAGAGAAGTTAACTATATATAATTGGTCCAGCTGCTTACAGCTCTTTCTGTTAAGTGATAACAGAAATTTTAAATGATCAGATGATCCTTACTCATATCGTAATTTTCTTTTCAATACTTTTTTCCAAATGATATTCCTCTTTCTTCGATAACTGATTTGAGTATATATACCATAGTAACAACACATTTTGATTCGATTCATGCCCCTAGGTACAGCTACCCATAGAAACATTCCTCAAGAAGTGGAACAAGAGATGGACAAATACTTGAATCCCAAAAACACTCCCAAAACTGACGAATTTTCATCAGGTTTGTTCAGAGTGGTCGCATAGGAAAGACATCATGCTTATATCCCATGTTGACATATTTGGGCAATTAACAAGCTGTCTTATTCGGTGTCTTATCTTCTCATTTGTCATAAATTCTCTCATTTTTTCATATAAAATTATACGATATTATGACTATATGACAGTTTATGACAGCTTTTGAAACAGGCAATTATATTTAAATGATTCACAAGGCGTCATAAAGTCATAAGCCTATTCAAAGGAGAGTATGGCATATGTGAGTGCCCTATTTTAGTTGAATGTGGTATGGCAAGCCACAGTCAGCTGAAATTTTTAGAAATTAAAATACCAATAGAAAGTGATGAAAGAAAAATATTGACTGCAGAAGAAGAACAATCAGAGCCACGAAAAACAGCTCATTGAATAGCTCACTTAAAAAACTAAATTGTGTATTAACGAACACAAGGCAGAAGTGAAACTTCTTGTGAACTAAACGAAACACAAGCAAATAACAAGCAAATTAAATTTTTCAATCGCTAGATTTTTTACTTCATTGGCTTGTGTTTTTCAATTTCATTTCGTGTGCTTGTGTTTCGTTTAGTTCTCAAGAAGTTTCACTTTTGCCTTGTGTTCGTTAATACACAACCATTTTTTTTTGGGATTAATGCTAAAATAAAAATTTGCAACTCTGTACCGGTAATTTCGATGACAATTGTAGACGAATTCTTTTTGTGTGCGACATCTTCATGAAATTCCTTGGCCATTCGCGCCATCTGCTTGTGAAATGTATAAACTTTAAGATGGCGACGCTACACATTGTTCTTTCTGCCATAGGCGTGTGTGTGTGTAATTAATATGTTATATTGAATTAAAACTACTTATGAATCGTTTATTATATAGTTTGCTCATGAATTCAGTTACGGAATATTGATATTTAGCCCCTCATGCACGTTGCTCGACAAAATTATGTCGCATTGCAAACTTACGCACGACGTCACATCCGGTTGGTTTTACTCTAGGACAAGAGAAAAGAAGTTTCACTTCAAAAACGTATACAGTTGTGTTACCCTCCATAGGTCTAGAATTACATTTTTACAGCTATTGTAAAATTTTATGACAAATAACTTTCAGCAAAGTTTATGGGGCCTTGTAAATCACCTGATTGTAAATTTTGTGTGAAAGTTGTTATACCTACAAGTAGATTTATATGGGCAAACCCAGCATTTTTTAACTCTTAAATAAAAATATCGATCTACTTCATCGAGCAATTGTGAAAATATCACAAAAAAAAAAATCATGATGAAAAAACAGCTGCTCAGCAGTTTTTCTCGATGTCTCCCAATACTTTGACAGAGCGTGGCACGAAAAGCTCATATACAATAGATGCTGTTAGAAAATAACTGACAACTAATAAATCATAACTTTCTGGACTAAGACTTAGAGTATTTGCCCTTGGAAGATTTTTATCTTCTATCCAGTTTTAACAAAAGAACGATAAATAATCGTTCTACGATAGATTCAGGATCTACTTTACACTGTTGACATCCCAACAACTACTGACACCATTTTTAATACCTTCGTCGGTGACACCGGCATCGCACAAATCGCAAATCAAAACCCTAAACCCCCTTCGAGATGAAAATCTCATGGATTGTGATCATTGGCAGAAAGTTATTCATTATAATTGATCCCCTTCCCCTCATTTTGCGGCATTGGTAGGCATTTTTTTTGCATGGTTTTACAGGACAAACAGTTAAGAAAAGTAACAAGCATACTAAAATTAAGGGAGGTTGTCCAGTAACAGAATTATCTGCTTTATCCTCACCGACTCTAAAAGTCAATATTTTCATTTCATAATTCCTTTGTACGATTTCAGATTTCTTTATTTCCATTTGAGAAAAAAAAAAATTATTCAAATATATGGAGTACCCAAACAACACAACAGCCTCAGGTCCGCTATTTCGAGTTTAAAAACTCTAAAAGTCTAAACTTTCATATAATTTCTTTACAATATACCAAAAGCAATTTATTGAGTTATATTCAATTTATTTTATTGAACAAAAAATACATATACCCCTACACCATTTACCAATCCTACTAGCATCACTTTGGGGCATTGTTTAGCATATTTCTACAAAATAATCGGTTGACAAAAATAACAAAGATTTTCGGGAGAAATGGCCCCCATAAAAATAATTTTTGAGATTCTGATGAAACTCTCTCACTACTGAGCACAGCCAGAACCACTGTCCAAAGGAAACCCATCATCCAATCATTACATCTATTTAAGATTATCGTCGTTGTCAACCACCTGGATGGTGGGATGGTGTCCATCTAATCTAACCAAATGCTGCTATATGAACGCAACCTACCAAAACTAGTAACCTGAACTTATAAGTAGACCAAAAGTACCCAAACTTCTTATGCCATTACCATTATGTCAAAGGTAAGGTAAAGCCCACTAGGGTCAGAAACGTGTATATTCCTGGAACCCATCGTAAAGACAAACTATCACGCAGACCTTCACTCTTTTAGATCTTTCTTTTTTTACTGAATTCAGCTCTTTGTGCTCAACTCAAAGCGCATTCACATATAAAGTAACTACATCCAAAACTAACTTAAGAAAACATCATTAACGTTACGCAAACACGAAAACAAATAAATGCACAGCTTCTCAACTGCAATTCAAAGCAAAGTCCCACACACACTTGTATACTTCATACAAACTCATTACTCGTTTTTGGCAAAATATATTACAAATCTATCTCACAAAACTTAATTACATTTGCAATTTTCCGTGAATATTCTTTTTCACTTCAACAAACTCATATATGAAGAGAAAGTCTTTGTTATTTCACTGAATGCATACAAAAGTATAAAAAAAGGAGAGCGAGTTTAATTTTCACTCTATTAAGAAAGCAAACTCAAAACTTCAAAAGTGAAATATGCGAACGTATGTGTGTGTGTGTGTGTTCGTTATTTCTCATACATACATATTGTTTATGTAATTATAAAAGTTATTATCTTTTATATTTTTCATGTCATATTTGACTTATGTTTAGTTTCTAAAGACATACATACTTATTCACTCAGTCATCCAATCATTCATTCATATCTTCATGTTCTTATATGCATTTCGAGTTTTAAATTGAAAATGTGAAAAGTTAATGAAAATTTGAAAGTTTCTTCTTCGTTTCCTCTTATTGACTTTTGTATTTGTTTTGTTTTATTCCGTTTCACTTCGTTTTTTAATAAAATTTCATTTCATTTGTTTTAATTTAGTTTATTTGGCTTTTGCTTTGTTTGGTTTTTTCTGCACTCTCTGCTAACTTGTATTTAAATGCCACTTTTGCAAAAGTTTGTTCATATTTTCATCATGGAAATTTGTATTTTGTTGAATTGATTACCCTTAGGTTAAATTAGAAAGTTTCGTTAGAATGTTAAGTGGTATTGACTGGCTTCAGTTCAGTTTGGTAGATTTGTATAGATTTAATTAAACTTATAATTAGCTTCATGCTTAATTGGAAGCATTTATATATATTATTATATGAATAGTTTATCAGTTTGAAAAAGATCTGAAGTTGTTTAATGAGTTTTTTGAAAATGTGAGTACAATTTTACTTATAGTTTTAATCAACTCGTTAGTCTTTCAGCTAGTAGTAAAGATATTAACTTCTCGTTAATATTTTAGCTAGTAGCATTTAATTCTGGCTGACTAGCGGAAGTTATAAAATAAATTTCTTAAAATTATGAATATTTCATTTTTGAAATATACAGAGTTTCAGTTTTAAAATTTTTAAGAAATATTAGAGAGTATTAAGGCGAAACCTTTTTTCACACAGAGAGTATATTGTTGATCTTGTTATATAAATTAAAATACGAAAAAATTGATATTTCACTAAAATTAAGACAGTATTTGCTTATTGCTAAACACTTATTCGAACCGTGAATCTGTTGTTTTTTTTTTTTGCTACAGCCTCGCGCGTTTTTTCTTTATTTAAAAATAATCATATTGCCCCAAAGTATAAAGGAAGTGTGTGTAAGTTAGGCGCCACCATACAAAATTTTTTTAAAAATCATTGCATTTGTAGGTTTTCTTATATAAAATATTGCAAATTTTTATTTAAAAATCGGGGGACTCAAGTTGATTTTTTTTTGTCACATACTTTTGAAAAACGCAGAATACGTCGAAGGTGGCAACAAACAAGATCTCCATCTGACAAGAGATACCTAAATAAAATATCGAAAGAGCTTACTAGTAAGATAAAGTTATTTAAAAATAACTCTCTTAGCAACCACCTAAGGGGACTATCAAATGAACGTAGCACTGAATACTCGCTCTGGAAGTGTACAAACAACCTACAGTACAGTACCCACCAATCAAAAAAGCCGACAATACATGGGTCAAAAGTAATAGAGAGAAAGCTAATACTTTTTCGGAGTACCTTGAAAGTATCTTCGAGCCATATAACACATCAGGTGCTGCCGAAATGGAACCACTTAATCATGATATTGACATCGAAATCCCTCCAGTAACGGACGCTGAACTAACTATTGAAATAAAGCATTTAAAATCAAAAAAGTCGCCTGGGTATGATCTCATCACCAGCGAAATATTAAAACAGCTTCCACAAAATGTTATAACCAAGTTAACAGCTATTATGAATGCCAGTTTCAAATTGGAACATGTATCCATCTACTGGAAAACTGCTGAAGTAATCATGTTTAACAAGCCAGGGAAAGCCAGCACATGATGTAACATCATATCGGCCTATATCTCTGCTGCCTATAGTTTCAAAACTTATGGAAAAGCTACTTGCTAATCGTATCAACCTCGTAATAGAGCAGAGAAAAATAATACCTGCGCACCAATTTGGTTTTCGGAAGAAACATTCAACCATTGATCAAGTTCACAGAATAACTCGAGTTATCGAAAATGCCTTTGAAGAAAAAAAGGTTTGTTCCGCTGTCTTTCTTGACGTGTCCAATTTTAATTTTATTGACGTACTCAATAAAATTAATGCGCTACTACCAATTCAATATTATAACATATTAAAATCATACTTATCAGATCGCTTCTTTCGAATCAAACAGGAGGACAAATACTCTGACCTCAAGGAGATAAAAACTGGAGTCCCCCAGGGTAGCGTGCTGGGACCCATCCTCTACCTTCTCTTCACATGTGACTTACCTAATGACGAAAACTGTATCACGGCGACGTTTACATGACGACACTGCTATCCTGTCGGTTGGAAAAACACAGGCTGATTCTATCGCGAAATTACAACATCATTTAAACAACATCATTGAGTGGACATCCACATGGTGCATAAAACTAATTGAAACGAAATCGGTCCATATAGACTTCACATATAACAAAATAAGATATCTCCCGCTATACATAAATGGCGTGCAAATCCCGTACCATAACATCTCTAAGTACTTAGGTATGACCCTGGATTCTAAGCTTAGATGGAACGCTCACGTCAAAAAGAAAAAAGAAGAACTAGAAATAAGATTCCGAAACATGTATTGGCTCATGGGTAATCGATCTGCTTTATCCACATTCAACAAAATACTATTATACAAGCAGGTGCTTAAACCAATATGGACCTATGGGATCCAGCTATGGGGCTGCTCAAGCTCCAGCAATATAATACAGATTCAGAGATTTCAAAACAAAGTACAAAGATGTACCGTTAATGCGCCTTGGTACGTCCGGAGCAGCGATCTCGAACGCGATCTTGGTATTGAGTCGGTTGTCGCCTCAATACAAAAAAATACCAAATCTCAAATGGAAAGACTGTATCACCATGTAAACAGTGAAGCCGCAATCCTAGCTGACCCCAGCGAATGGAAAGAAAGGCTTAAACGTAAAAAGCCGCACCAACTCGTGCAGTAGCCAACCTCTCTGCAGGCATTATGTAGAGCATCTTATAGTTTAATTGTGTTATACAAAACCTAAAACAAATTGTTCGTTAGTTTATTCAATGTTAACTAGTTACAATGTGAAATAAATAAAAAAAAAAAAAATTAAAAAAAAATATACTTTTCGGCTAAGTTGATCAGCATCAAATATATTATCTTTCTAGGGGTTGTCGATGTCTCGAAAAAATTCGATCACCCCTTATATATATAAGCGTTCCTTGTCTTATTACTACTATATATGTTTGGTTATTTTTTTTTTTTCAAATTGTTGACTTTTTTTAGAAGAATTTGATTACAAAATTTTTTAAGCCGTGGCAACTCTGGTTGTGGGCTATAAAATTCGACCGCATCTCAAAGTGGGCGTGGCATTTTCACAAAAATCTAATATCTTCGAATATCAAATCGAGCTAAATTAATAAAATTTGATATGGAAACTTATTTGTTCCAGACCGAACTAATTGTCAATTATGGGCATTCTCATGAGCATATCAAAATTAGGGGAAGGGCTGTGGCTGGACGATAGTTGCGAATATATTAAAAAGAAATGGAGGGGACTGTGCAATCTTACGTAGGAACAATAGCGGATCTAAGGGGCGTAGGAAAGGGGAGAGAATTTGGAATTAAGTACCCCTGACCTCCCCCCCAACTCCCCATTCAACTCCAACCTAACCTCTCTCCTCCCCAACTCCCCCCACCCATCCCTACTGATAATAATTTCATATATTTGATCGTTGACCACAAATAAAAAAAACACAGTAAAAGGGTTGAACCAATGTTAACCACCTTAAGGTAAATCTCTAGATCCGCTAATCGGTGGCCACGCCCGTGTGCTGATGAACAATGAAATATATAAAAAATTATTTCTTCGAAGCATTCTAAGAAATTTCTGATTTAAAATTTATAAGTATATTGACATAATCAAAAATTAAAATGTAGTCTGGACTAAAAAAAATACTAATTTAGCACAAACTAGTTTTTAAAAATATATTTCATATTGAATTTGACTAAAAATTAGTTGCTAGTTTCAAAATTGGTATAACTCTAAGAAACGCTATTAATTTCAATTAATATTTCCATAACAAAAACTATTTTTTAATTTTAAAATACAAAATTTTAAATCGGTTGCAACAAACAAATTTTAGATTTTTTCAGCCAATACAAGTGTATATAACACAATTGGGCCTGCACTTCCCCAGCTGCTTGTTGCACAAAGAACATGAGCAGACACTGAGAAAGCTGACGTTAGGATGAACTATCAAGATCGGACACATACAATACAAACAGATACGTCGACGTCGGCTCTCCCTCAATGTCATCTCATGTGCTTTATAGTTCTTAGTATCACTTTTATGCCGCGCAACTGTTAGAGCAAGAGGGATAGAGACACTAACTCGCTTTACACCACGTGTATTTTTTTAATACAATTTTGAATTTTGTCCATACCGCGAGCTCAGATGTTTGCACATCAATAATCGCGAACTTTTTTAGTCCCCTGGTACTATTCGTTACTTTTGTCATCTCATCTTCTGCATCCATTTTCTAATTTATGGCATGAATATAACTTTATTATTCTGCTAAAATTGTAAAATATTTACTTCTTGTCATAAACATTCCAAGCATTAGCACTTTTCTCAAATACACACACACCTTCTCTTACACCAGGCACACCAGTCTTTACACCTTTTCTGAAAATCACTTTATCTAAGCAATCCGAAAAACTGCTGACGATGGTGTTTAACGTTGTTAATGTTGATTATGGTGTTGATGATGATGTTCCTCTGACAATGATAATGACTCTCTTAAAAATAGAAAATCTGCTCTGCACATAAACACTTTATATATCACAGCTATAACGTGCATGCACATATATATGGTATATCCGTGTATGTCCGTCCATTGAAATTTATTGCAAACATTTCACAAAAGTAAAATTAAATTAAATAAAAATTCTCAAAATGAAAATAAAAGCGAATCTTCTAAATTCCATGAATTAAATAAAAATCTACTTAATGTTTATCAACTGTTTCAAGTTGCTGGTGTTTCTGCTGTTACTGTTACTGTTGCTGTCAGTGTTGTTGTTGATATTATTTTTTGCAGCTTAGAGGTTAAATTTAAAATACTCGTAGTACGAGTATAAGTTGTAAGCAGCAGAGCTTTCTTTTGAAAATGATGTCATTAAATATTTACAACGTAAGCACGCCAAAGATAAACATAACCGTAACGTTTTATTGTCGACAATCATTGCTTTTGATTGTTGAAGGTTGCTGCTGCCGTTGCTGTTCCAGTTACTAATGCTGTTGCTGCTGCTGATGTTGCTACTGCATAAAGCACAACAACCAACATATTATTCTATTAGTGTTTAAGTCAAGTGAATGAGTGAAAATTGAGCAGGATATGTATACTATATACATAATCGAGAGTTTGTGAAAGTTGATGCTAAAGAAAAGTAGTAGAAATGTGTTATAGTTAGTTTTATATTGCTGTAGGGTAGTAATAGCAAAAAACAATAAATGTGATAACAATTGTGCCAAAAGGAAAAAGGCCTTTATCTTCTGTTTGTTGCCCATTAAATTTAAAAATGCTGATTTAAAAAACTTTAGCATAATTTTAGGCGCATTAAAATAAACAAAATGAGATTTTTAGTACGTAGAGTTTATAAATTTTTTATATCATTTATTTAGAGCACAATAAAGGAAAGCAACAATGTATTGTTGTGTTGAAATGAAAGTAGGTTACGTGCTTGCATTCATTTGAAATTAAAGTGTGTTTGATGTAAATGAAAAACTGGAGCATACTTTTAGATCTTTTGTTATAAAAAATTATTATAATTTGGATTTTAAAAAAATAACCAGAAGATTAGAGAATACATTTTACTAGTTAAGAAGTATTAGAATATATGAACAATTTTGGTAGCTTAAGAAAATCATAATCTACACACTTTTTTGTAGCATACTTTTATGCTTGTGCATTGATAAGGACTGCATTGAAATAAATGTAATAATAAAATAGTTCAAAATATTTTTCTGTTCCTATTTCAAAATAAGAAACTCGTTAAAAGAAATTTTCACTTGCCACTCAGGAAAATAGGTAACCACTTTTTTTATTGCATACTTTTATGCATGTGAACGGTTGTTTATCATAAATTATGTTATCGCGACTTAATTCCGCGGCGCGTTACTCGCGAAATTAAAATTATTTAATTTTGTTAAGAAGCACAGCCGCGTGCTGCACTTCCTAACCTTTTTCTTTCTTCTCTCTGTTTATCTTTTTTTTTTCTCTGTCATTCTTCCTCTTCTTTTTGGCCGATATCCACATTCACAATAGTAAAAGAGTACCATTTAGTACTAGATTGTACTACTGGGGATATGGAGACTTCTGTAAGAGAACGCAGAGGTTCCGTCTTTCTCTTTTAATTTAATTTGAACGCGAAAGTGACGCTGACAATGTAAGTGCAACAATAACTTGACTTCAGCTTCCACTATTCAATAGATTGGATCAACATACATACAGAGGACTTTTGTTATCCCACCATCTAATTTGGGGGATAATAACCAATGAATATATTAAAACCACTATAACTAAAGTTCCGCTAAATGTATTCCCAGAACTAAGAATGCAATTTTAACATTGATATCGTATCTGATAAAATGTGAAAGTTTTTTTGTTAAATAATATTATAAATTTATTTTCTGTGAAACTTAATTCTAAATAGCAGTATCAAATGAATATAATAAAATACGTTAGCATAATTTTAGGTGCACTGACGTTTACAAGCTTATAATTTCTATTTTCAATATGTTGGCTACAAATTACAATCAGAAGATTGCCAATGTTAGTGCAACTTTCAGCAGCCTGGAAAAAACCCAATCCAAGAATGAAAGAAAAATATAAATCCAAATTAAAGGTCTCCACAAATTACATTGACCTTTATTATAACCTTTGGTCAGCGTAGCCACCTACATACACATACAGACATACATACGCATATATAAGTAAATTGACCTTAATTAAACTTACTTCTTGCATCTTCATTGCTTCAATACTCAACGTAACTCACATGCTATCATTTCATATACTTATTTTATTTTTCTTTCTGCTCATATGATATGTGTGACTATGTAAGTATATGCATGTATTGGTACACCGCCCTGGTTGGCTATATTCGTTACCGTAAATATATTTGCACATCAATCATTTTTCTCTCAATTACTTGCCATTCATCCTTGGCTTGTGCGTGTGTGTGTTTGAATGTGTGCATGAATTACACTTTACGTGCGCAATCATACAAAAAAAGGTTTCAAGCAAAAAAAAAAATAAATAAACAGCAAACCGAGAAAAAAATTATTACAGGACGAAGGAGCAAGGAAATGTATGTACATAGTTCAGTGTGTGTGTGTGTGTGTGTGTGGTTTAAGGTATAAGTTATGATATGGTATGGTCTGATATGATGATAGTCAATGTATATGAGCATACATAAAGTATTCTTAGGGGTACTCACTGGTTACTGTCTGTCTGTGAGCCACTTTGGGTATCACCATAATATAGTAAAAAAAAGGAGAACTTTTTATCAAAATGCTAAGGGGCATATATAACATACAAATTAGATTCGTTTTATTTTTTCATCATGAAATAAAATTTGTAATTTTATTTTTTCGTTTACTCATTCATTTGTTTACACAGCTTGCTCCCTCGATGGGTCGGTCAGAGCTACTAGAAAAGGTAGAGGAGTAGTCAGCAGCCGCACGAATCTGACAACATGTTTTACTTTTCTTTTTTTTTGTTTCATTTTTGATTTGAATTAATAAAGGAAAATAAGAAAAACTGTTGCTCATGATGAGTTTATTGTTTTCATTCATTCATTCTTGCATAAATCTCCTTCTCTTCCTCTCAGATTCGCTCTCAAATATGCACACTCTGTTCTCTTTAAGCAGTTTAAGTTATATTTTATTTTGTGAGCATAAAATAAAACAATTTTTTATTCTTTACAGCTCGTTCAAGGAAGAGTTTCATCTTCTTTAAAAAATGTTTCTTTATTGTTAAAGTAATAAAAGTTTTATTTGCATGATAGTAAATATACGAAATTTTTTAAAAATAAGAAAAAAATAAATAATAATAAAAAGGCTAGCATGATTTATTACAATATTCCCAATTTATATGTTAATGAGTTTATTAACTTTTTAATTTATGTTTAAAACAGAAAGAGGGATTGTTTGATAGGTCTTACCAATTCAATATGCCAGGAAAACCTCGTTGTGTGTCAACTAAATCTTCATCATAGTAAAGCAGCATCAGCATTGATAACGCGTTGCATGGAGGATGGAGGTATTGACATTGGTTTGCTATAAGAACCCTGGATTCTCTATAATAGAATTAGGGGCCTCTCGGAGCTGAAGGCCACACTGTTCTTTCCTGAAACAGTTGGCAAGAGGAGGACCTGGATAATGGTGAGACATGGTGTACTTGCTGCGCAAAATGCCACACCTGTGTTCTCCGGATCTTACAGTAGTGAGGATCGAGGACGGTGTTGGGGCCTTCTTGGTCCCATCGACGTACCTGCCTTATGATTCCCCAGAGCCTCCACCTTCAAAAGAGGTGGATGCTTTGGTAAGATATTGTGTGAGTAAAGGAACATTGGTGGTTGCGATGCTGACTCACATAACACCGTGAGGGGTAGCACCAACGACAATGACAGAGGAGAGCGTTTGCTTGAATTTGTGGAAGGGCGCAATCTGCTGGTTGCAAACAGAGGAACTGAACCGACCTTCGTCGATGCAAGAAGATCGGAGGTCCATGATGTGACTCTGTTTTGCAGGAAAATGCTGGGAAGACTAGAGAACTGGAGGGTCGTGGATAGGCTAACCATGTCGGATCACCAAGCCATCCAGTTCGAGGTCCAGTACGGCACAATCCGCCAGCGGAGTAGCAAATATGAGGTGAAGTTGAGGGAACTACTAACTGTGAAAGCTATAAAAGTGCCAGGAAACGCTTTGGAGTTGGAAAGTCATGTGAAATATCTCAGTTTATCCATGATTAAAGCTTTCGAGGCGACGTGCCCGACTTCTACCGTTGACGAAAAGGACCCAACACCCTGATGGTGTAGGGAACTTGAGTCAATAAAGAAGGAGGTCAGGAAGGCCGGATACATGGGAAGATTACAAGACGAAAAAGAGAGAAATGAAAAAACTCATACGACGCCAGAAAAGGCAGTCGTGAAGAGATTTCTGCTCTGGTATGGAAATTACTTCGGAAGTTTGTAGGTTTCTGAAGATGGTTTCGAAGGATTTATTCTCTAAACTGGGTCTGATCAGCAAAACGGACGGAACTATGGCAGAGAATATGAATGAATCGCTGCAAGCCCTGATGGAAGTGCGCTTTCCTGGAAGCTTTAGGTCTGACGACCACTTCTGAAGAAGGGGATGAACAGAAAAGACAGACTGGAAGCTGAAAGGATCGCCACTATGGATGGAGTAAGGAGCGCCATACGCTCATTTGATCCGTTCAAAACATCAGGGATAGACGGAATATTCCCGGCATTGATGCAATGGGGGAAGGATCTCATTGTATCAAGGCTATGAGGCTATGGGGTATTTTCGTCACTTTTCTAGCGACTGGATATGTCCCAAGGAATCGGAGAGAGGCCAATGTGGTCTTCCTTCCAAAACCAGGGAGGAAGGACTATACAGAGGCAAGGTCGCTGAGTAGATGCCAGCACTCTTATAGGGCCGGCAAATCTACGGAGACTGCCCTGCACGAATTAGTTAGGGTGGTGGAAAAGGATCTTTTTTCCGGAGGCATCGCAATGCCCACTTTCATGGACATTGCAAGTGCTTTCGATAAAATTAGCTTTGGTAGGCTACATCGAGCTCTGACCGAGCGTGGCGTCAATCCAATTATAACAACTTGGGTAGATAGCATAGCAGAGGGCGGTTAATATGCAGCATGGTAGAGACAAAACGAGGAGTAGGGTTAGCAGGGGCTGTCCACAGGGAGGTGTGCTTTCACCCTCCTTGTGGAGCGTAACTGTAGACACTCTTCTAGTAAGACTGGACCGGTCAGGCATACTCACTATTGGATATGCCGACGATATTGCGGTTGTTGTCTGTGGCAAGTTCATTGACACCATATCCAACATCGTGAGAGGAGCATTCAAAATAGTGGAGGAATGGTGCGGGGAACAAGGCCTCAGCATCAACGCAGGGTAGCCAGACAATATACTCTTTACTCGTAAGAGAGTTGGCCTGAGTAGAGAACCACTTAGACTTGAGAACCAGGTCAATGGCAAGTGAATTGTCATTGCACTAGACAATCAGTCGGTGATTAAGTGCATGCAGCGGACAGATATAACCTCTAGGTTGGCCTTGGAGTGTGTCGTAAAACTCAACGAGTCCGCTCATGTAAACTAGCTTAGATTGATGTGGGTGAGGGGACATTCAGCCATAGAGCAAAATGATCTTTTGGCTAAAAAAGGTTCAGCAGACGAGTTTTGTGGACCAGAACTATGCATCGTCATTGGTGATGGATTGGAGGAAGGCCCGATAAGACAGTGGATAAATTCTGAACATTTTAAAAGATGGAAAGAGGCCACTGACTGCAGGCAAAGACTGCCGTGAAGTGGTCATGTAGTGAGTCAGCCAAAGTCGTCGGACTAAACCGGAAGTCTTTGAGTTGGCTAACAGCGCTGACTACGAATCACGATCCCTTCAGGTATCACCTCAAGAAGATGAAACTTGTTGAGGATGATACCTGTAAGTTGTGTCTGGAGGAGCTGGAAACGGCGGCGTACTTACTGTGCCAATGCCCAGCGTTGGCGAGCAGAAGGTTGGCAATCTTGGGTCATCGATACGTTGATGACTCTGAGATTGGCCACCTGGCCTATAAAGATATGCTAGCGTTGACGAAAGATGCCAAAACTTGGAGCTTGCTGGGTCTGATTCGGCTAATCCCCGAACTAATAATAATAATTCAAAAAATTTTGCAAATTTCTTCCAAATTTGGCAGTTCACATTGCTAATTAATTATTAAAATTATTAGGCTTTGATTTAGTGTCAAAATAATGAGGCAGAGCCATGAATTAAAATCTCTCGCCCCGCTCATACTTTTTTCATAAGAAACAACAAAGCAAATCAAATAAAACAATTGGCAATTAACGTCAAAGAGTTACAAGGAGGAAGAACAACAACAACAACAACTTTTTAGTTTTTAATTAAAACAAATTAAAATGTAAATTGTCTGCAAAAAATACACAGCACACGCATACAATCACACTCGCACTTACACATCACACATACATATGTATACATACAATGTCAACAACAATTAAACGTTTACTGCAACAAAATGTAACATAAAGCAATAACAACAACAAAGAAGGATAACTTTTTCTTACGCATTTCCATTTCGTCAAATGAAAACAAAAATGTAAACGAAAATAAAAGAGACAAAATAAAATTAAAATAACAACAACAATTACAAGTGCCGTACGTGCATATGAATTTAATGATTATTAAAAAAAAGAAGAAGAATCTCGCGAAGAATGAGAAGAGCCAGACCGAGGAAAAATTAAATAAAAATTCCCGAATAAAAATTTACATGGAAGGATGAAAGAAAACGCAAGGACATTAGAAATACAATTTTCTTTGTAACATTTTTTCTTTAGCATTCAATTGAAAACAAATGCGACTAAAGCTATGCGCTAAAAGAAAAGGGGCTTGGTACAATGTAGGTAAGTGGGGGTAGTGAAAGGCGCCACGAAGATGTGTGCAAACAAATTTCGAACTTAATTTAGGCCAAGTGTAAATAACAAAATAAAAATAAAACAAATTTAATTCATAAAAGATTTCATCTAAAATTTCATAAGATTTTGGTTTTATTTATGTAGGCCTAAACGGAAGTAAATGCAATCAAATTTTAATATTTAAAATACTTAGGATCGAAGGGTGCTATGTCTTGCAAATCAGACATATATAATTAAATACATAATTAAAAATCAGTAAATTCTGAGCAGATTAGATTGTTCCTTGTAATAAACGCTTTTGGTTCAAATTTAATTATTCTACTTTTCAATAGAGGGCGCTAATAAAGAAATTGTTTTGAAAGTAAAACTTACGCAGATTCTCTTCCCTATTTTGTTGTTATTATTTTGAATACCATATATCTTATGAATATTTTTTGTTTGTTTTAAATAATATAAGTACACATAAATATTTTTGTTTGAAATGCCACAATGAGATGAACGTGCTACCAAATTTGAGAAGCACGTGCAGCAAAATGGGAAAGAAACAAGAAGCTAAAAGATGTGCGTAAATAAATTTCAAACGAGATTAAGGCCAAGTTCAAACATGAAAATAAGAAGCAGACAAATTTAATACACAAAATATTTTATTTAAAATCTATCGAGATTTTATTGATTTAGGCCAAAACGAAAGTAATGAAGTGTAATTTTAATATTTAAAATATTAAAAATCGAAAGAGACAATACCAGGAACGAGAGATAATTCTGTGGTCACAGGGCATAACAGCATAAATGTTTTTTGTATTTTACAGGAGAGTACTTCAAAGGTTCAAATATAATTTTGAAAACATTTTTCCAAAAAATAAATACGATTTGTTTAAAAATTAAGTGGAAAAATTAAGAGCAAAGTAGTTATGACTACAACAAAATTATGGTTCAACGATTCATTAGAAGAAGGTGAGAGCTCGATGGAACTGGCCAGAAATAGAAACCGATTAAGTGTAGCCTTTCGAAGAAGCTTTGGCATCTATTAAATTTGTGTACAGATTTCTACAGAACTTTCGACTGACCAAGGAGGCGTTTGTGGACTTAACGGCCGCTACAGATAAACTGTTGAAGCAATGCATATGAGCAAGATCAATTCCAAACATAAAAATTGGCAACAGTTCTGCGATTTTATGCTCAGGGATCACACCAACTAAGCATTGGGAATGAGAATACTCTTGGACTGTGGTTTTATCAGACGCTTTAGATATCCTGGAAAATTGTATTTGCCAAAGATGGATAAAATTCAATTATACGGAGGCTGAACTGCAACAAGCAAAAGTATATTTTGTTAATAAAAGCAGAATGTCGGGAATTATTGGCTGGTTATAAACCATTTAGTTTCAACGAGAATTCTTCCCGATTCTTCGTTGCCAGATGTTTTGAGGAAATACCCTTTGAAATCAGACGATTGGCTTCTATCAATGGAACAAGTTTCTCTAATTGCAGCTTGTTCCTCGCCACTTTATAGGCGGGGAGCCCGTGACAAAAAAAATCTCTGATTTTCTAAAGGCTGGTGTTGTGATATTTTGTTATGCTAGTGAAATACATGAACATACTCTGGTCAGTCAGGTTTTGGTTAGAACAGGTGGCACAGGTGAGCTTGCAAACATGTCGAAAATACAAGGTAAGTGTCACGGTTTTCTAAAGGCTGAAACTTTATATTCAGGTTATGTATTCAATAAAAAGCATAATTCCGGTAGTCAGTCAGATTTTCATTAGGCTCCAAGTTTGTATGGAAAAAAAAATGTTTCCCAACGGTTTTCTAAAGTCTGAAAAAAAAAATTTTTAAGTGGTTTATCAATAATAAAACATAAAAATGTCAGTCAGTCAACTATTTGATAGAGCAACGCTCGTCAGTCATGGCATATAAGTCCAGTCGGTAGAGCAAAAAATGCACCAAAAGTTCATAAAAAGTCTTATCTAAGATTCAGTAATTGTTGGTCGGTGTATGATAGATGGAAAAACCGCAAAAAACAGTTTTGCGGTTGCAGAGCGACCACCACGTCAAGTAGTATGCTAGACTGCTATGCAGAGGTGCTGGTGCTCAAATTTCGGCATACTCACAAATTTCTCTTTCGCTGGCAATGCCAAACTTCCAAAAGTAAAAATTTCCTATAAAAGACTTTAAACTTCACCGTTCTGATTCTGCATAAAACAGTAGGTTCCTTCCATTCGTGTACAAATACTACTAACACAACGTGAATGGATGCAAAAAGCTCAGTCTAGGCCCTCCTTGGGCTATTGTTCCATAATAGTCATAGTTGTTAATAACGAATAGATACGAGCGTTAGGTATACGGCATTTGAGTCGAATTTACGTCATTGTTTAAATACCCATAATTAGGGAAATGGTATCGGGGAGAAAATATCGATACTATACTCATTTGAAGTATCGGCCGAAAAGTATCGAGTACTCAAAAGTATCGATATAATTGTACTCGATACCTAAAGTATCGGGTTTCGATACTTAATGTAAAAAAAATTCATCAAATGCGCTTATAAAATTTGTCTAGATTTTTAATTTTTACTAATTGTTTGAAATATATACACAAGTACATAAGTAAATAATGAATACATATATGTACCTATGGTATGTATATAAATAATGTAGATATTTATTTAATATAGACAGATATCGCACCAAAAGTGGCACAACCTCTGTTCACTCGACCGATCCTCTGTTCAACAATTTCGCTACCTCCATTCTTCAAGCACGTATCTCCAAAAGTACTATTTCGGGAGAAAACAGAAAAAGCTTAAGGTATGGAAAGCAACTTTCGTTGAAGAACTGGCTCTAAAATTTCTTTTTTCATTCAAACTCGCTGAGAACTTACTTCTATCTGGATTCTTTGGTGATTTTACATAATGTAAGCAAAAAAGCTCGATTTCGCCCAAAATGGAGATACGTGGTTGAAGAAAAGAGGTAGCGATTTGTGGTATGTATTTCTAAACATAAATTAGCATCATCTGATTTTAGCTCTGTTGCCTTACTTCTTGGACTAAAATTTAAAAAAGTGTAAAATACGAGCAAATACAAAAAAATTCTCTCAGTGAGAGACAAAAATTGGAAAAAGTAAGGGAACGCATAAAAGCAATAAAATTATTTATGATAAATTTTTCTTTTTGAAAGAAAAAATTTCAAGCAAAAACCAAAGAAACTTTTAGAATTTATAGTCACTTGAATCAAAAAAATATTCAATAAACCATTAGGAATTGTTTTGTCAATTACGGTTTTGTAAATTTATTTGTTTCTCACAATAATTAATTTTATTATTTTATATTTTGTAGTTTTTTGCTGTTGTCAGCTGATAAATTGTCATTTGTTAAACAGTTTGACACTTTTCAGGTTTTTGCCAGCAGAAATTTCTCGTATAAAAACTTTAAACTTCCGACACGGAGGGGAAATCATTTACACTCTCATTGCCTCTCTCATTTATCAGATTTTTGTGTACGGGAACACTTTTCAAGTAAAAAATGGTAAAAACTTGAAAAATGGACTAAAACATTATAGTACGGGAACAGAGCTTATACATATATTTAAAAGAGTACAAGTCGCACTGTTTAATTTTGATTGCATTTGCATTTTCATTTTTTAGTACTAATTTTTGTACTGAAAATTTTGGAGAGTATCAAATTTCGATACCAGCATAAATATACTCAATGAGTACAAGTACTCATAATAAAAGTATCGAGTAAAAAAGTATCGGGTATCGGGATAAAAGCATCGAGCACTCAAAGTATCGAGTACCGATACCATTTCCCTACCTATAATGTAATGAAAAAAGGCTAAATAAAATAAAAAAATCATTAATTTGATAATATTGAGAGATAACTACGTATTTCCGCTCTTGATCACGCCTTACATGGAATGTGTCCAATAAATGTATACTATTTCTTTCTAGCGAATCTATTTACCTACCAATATCGCCATGAAAATTATTCTCGCCTTACATCTGGCTATCCGAATTATCTTCTTTTTTTTACTTCTTTCAATGAAAATAGTTTACACTTGCAAGTGGCTCTACACGAAATACCATTTAACATCTTTAATTAACACAAAAGTGTAAAAACAATTTAACTTTTAATTGCAATTATTTTTTTCCTTTGCTATTTACAACGAAACGAAAAAGTTACTACAAAATTTTATCTTTTTTCTTGGTTTTTTGTTCTGCAAAAAGTTTATTTTTTTAACTTTTTCAAATGTTGAATACAGCAACTGATAACTTTATTTTCCACTTCTTTACGCTGTGCGTATAAAATTTTTAACTTAATTTTTCAGCAAATGCACCTATTTAGTGGATACAACATTTAAAAATGGTGTAAACTTTTTGTTTTTTTGGCATATTTCTTGAAGCAAGTTAGCAATTCGTTAGATGAAAGCAATTGTTGCTTGCGAATAAAAGTTTTAACAACTTTTCTTATTTCTACTTGTAATGGAAAGTTTAATTATTAAAAAGTTAAAGTAACAACAGCAGCAACAGAAGAAGAAGTAAAAATCTCTCAAAATGCACTATAGAAACTCCAACTCTTTTAAAGCAAAAAACGCTCTGTGACCAAAAAACAATGTGAAACAAAAATATGTTTGTATTGTCATAATTTTTGTTTTACTTTAAATAAAATTATAAAACTAAAAACTATAAAATTACTTGCCCATGTTCATTTATTCCATAAACGATTTTTAAATGAAATGCGAGCGAATTTATAGTTACAGTTTGATTTTTAGCATTTTTTTTCCACCCTTTCGCTCTTCCTCATATCAACTTTCACCAGGGTTCGGACCTTGGAAATCTAATATCATAGTCAATGATAGAAAACAGCATTACAAAACCAAAATTTCCGTAGTAAATTTAGAAATTTCCCTAACATAAAATAAAAATTTTTTTAATTGAAATATATTTACTAAAAAAAGAGAAAAAACATTAAAAAATCATTATAATCATGTAAACTTTGCGGTTTTTTTACTGGTTCCGGTAAATATCTCGGATTTTAACATTCAGCTTTTTTTTTTCTTATGAAAGTTTTGTTTGTTGTAACGCTTTTTTCGTTTAAACAATTTTTGCATATATCATTGATCTCTTTTCATTGGCAAGCTCATCAAGTAAAAGAGTTACCACGCATTTTTCATGTCAGGATTTTTGAAAAACAGTGGTATCAGACCTTTTTGCGCATGTATTATACCATAAAAAAAAATCGTAGTAGATCTTAGCTGAAGCGGAGTGAAGGAGTAGGTTTTTAACTTTTGCGAAAAATATAGTGAATTTACTGCGGTCGTAGTTAAGTCCGAACCCTGATAGGTTAGGTTAGGTTAAAATGGCTGCCAGCGAGCGCCAGCACACTTAGGCCAGACAGGCCCATTGCGATACCATACAAAAGGAGCGAAGTCCCTATCCCTCTAATTCAGGCCATTGAACCATTGAGTACCTTTCAGGAAGTTAAGTAGGTGTCTGATTTGGATGTCAGTCAAGTCTTTAAGGTCATTGAAGACAAAATTGTCCAGATGTTTCTTTCGTACGTGAATCAAAGCTGGGCATTCGCATAAAAGATGAGTTACAGTTTCCTGTTCTTCCTCGTTGCCACAGCTCCTGCAATGATTTCTATATGGAAGACCCAGTCTTTCTGCATGTCTTCCAATGGGGTAATGTCCAGTAATCACCCAAGTCACAGTACTGATGTAGTGCCTGTTGGTATGTATCAGGTCATTTGTCCGGCGACTATCCAGCTTAGGCCAAATGAGTCTAGTAGTTTTGCAGGTGTTTTCCAGTGACCACCTTTCGTTAGTAAGTTTTATTGCATTCGTGGCTAGCCTTAGTTTACACGTTGCCATAGGGACGCCTATATGCTCCTTGTCAGGAGTGATTTGCAACAGTGTTCCTTTTCTAGCTAACCCGTCAGCAGTTTCGTTCCCCGGTATACCTATATGCCCCGGCACCCAAATTAGGTGCAGATTGAACTGATCGGACATCTCGTTAAGAGACGCTCTACAGTTAAGAGCTATTTTAGAAGTAAGGTAGACAGATTCAAGGGATTTTATAGCTGCCTGACTATCGGTAAAAATACATATATCCCTCTTGGATATCACGTTATACCTCAGCCAGTACGTGACTTCCTTGATTGCCGTGACCTCTGCCTGAAATACACTGCAGTGATCAGGCAGCTTGAAGGATAAATTTACATCCAGCTCTTCACAAAAGATGCCAGCTCCAACTCTGCCATCCAGTTTAGAGCCGTCAGTATAGAAGTGGATAGAATCCTTTTGAAACCGCTCTCCATTCTCCCATTCCTGTCTATCAGGAATAAGAGTGTCGAACTTGTCGTTGAAGATTGGTTTCGCAAGGGTGTAATCAATTGTCTTAGGTACGAAACTAAAATTATTTAGGATCGTGGAGTGTCCTGATCTGCCTGTTGACCATTCCGAAATGGAATTTAGTCTCAGGGCAGTACTGGCTGCACAATGTTTGCCATAAATGTCAAGAGGAAGGAAGTGAAGCATGATATCCAAGGACTTGGTGGCCGTGCTTCTTAGTGCACCAGTGATACAGAGTGAAGCAGTTCTTTGTGCTTTCAAAAGCATATTCATATGAATTGCCTTGTCCAAAGCCGTCCACCAGACCGCAACACCATACATCAATATGGGCCTGACTACGGAAGTATATAGCCAGTGAACCACGTGCGGCTGCATACCCCATTTGGTTCCTATTGCTCGTTTGCACGAGTAAAGCGCTGTTATTGCTTTATCTACCCGCCATCGGGTATTTTGCTTCCAGCTGAGTTTTTTGTCTAAAATGAGGCCTAAGTATTTAGCTTCTTCATTGAGAACAAGCCTAGTGCCATTGAGTGAAGGTGCAATAAAGGGTGGTACTTTGTACCTTCTAGTAAAGAGGACAAGTTCGGTTTTCTGCGGATTGACGCTCAGTCCACAATTTCCTGTCCATTTCGTGAGAATGTTAAGAGCAGATTGCATAACATCTCCTAGTGTGTTGGGGAATTTGCCTGATATAGCAATGGCTATGTCATCTGCATAGGCAATCACTTTGCAGCCTGTTTCTTCTAGGGATAGAAGCAATCCGTTGACTACAAGTGTCCAGAGAAGTGGCGAGAGTACCCCCCCTTGGGGGGTACCTCTTGTTATGGAAGAGCCCCCCAATTTCGACTTGATAACCCTCCTTGTAAGTAAGGAGTGTATAAGTTTCCTCAAAGGAGCCTCCACCTCAAGGGTCTCGAGAGCATGAATGATCGCTTCAGGAAAGACATTGTTGAAGGCCCCCTCGATGTCGAGAAAAGCCACCAAAGTGTAATCCCTGAAGTGAAGGGCCTGTTCAATAGTGAAAACTAGAGAATTCAAGGCCGTTTCAACCGATTTGCCTTTGCGGTACGCATGTTGCGACTGTGATAGTACATCTCGGTCGACCTTATGCCGAATAAAGGTGTCTATCAGCCTTTCCAGTGTTTTCAAAAGAAATGATGAAAGACTTATTGGTCTAAGGTCTTTGGGTTTGCTGTGAGAGCATTTCCCTGCCTTAGGGATAAAGGTTACATTCACCACAGTCCAGCTAGAGGGAATGTGGTATAGGTGCAGGCATGCCTTAAAAATAGTTTCTAACCAAGGAAGAACAATTTCAGAGACGGTTTGCAATTCAGCAGGTATGATGCCATCCGGTCCTGGGGACTTAAATGGCTTGAAACTGTTGATTGCCCACCGAATTTTGTTCTTATCAATGATAGAATGTCCCAGGGGGCTGTTAGAAACAGTCTCAGGGATATGTGAAAGGGTGGGTGCAAGGTTATCCTTGGAGCAACCCGGAAAGTGAGTATCGAATAGGAGCTCCAAGGATTCCTCGCTGCTGGTTGTCCAGTTCCCGTCCACTTTTTGGAAAAAGCTCGGAATACTGGGACTAGTAGAAAGGATCCTCCTAAGCCTCGAAGCCTCTGAAAATTTACTTATGCTTCCGCAAAAGTTTTCCCAGGAGCTACGCTGGGCCTTACGAGTCTCTTTCTTATATACCTTGAGAAGGGTTTTATAGGAAGTCCAGTCGTCATTTGACCTACTGTACTTAGCTGTGCTAAAGGCTTTACGACATTCCAACCTTAGAGAGCTGAGCTCAGTAGACCACCAAGGTGGTTTTTGCTTGCCGCGTGGCCTTACAATCGGGCAGCAGCTCTCAGTAGCGTGCTTAAAAGAAGAGGTAAGCACATTGACCAAATTGTCGAGTTCATGTGCATTTGAAGGTTGCTCAATTGCAATTGAGCTGAGTGAGTGGTTTATAGTGTCCTTAAACAACAGCCAATCGGTCTTCTTACGATTTCTGAAAACCGGCAATTCAGGCTGTTGTATCTCGAGACTAAATTGTATATAACGGTGGTCGGAGAAGGAGTTCTCATTGGAAACTCTCCAATCTCTAACCTTTCGAGATAGTAGTTCAGATGCAAGTGTGATATCTAGTACCTCTTGCCTGTTACTAGTGATAAAGGTAGGTTCAGTGCCAATGTTACAGATTAGTAGATTAGTACTTAATAAATAATCAAAAAGTAACTCACCCCGTGTGTTAGTGTCGCTGCTTCCCCACGATGTGTGGTGAGCATTCACGTCTCCGGCGACAATGTGTGAAATGTTCCGCTTTCTTGCCTCTCTTATTGATTCTTCCAATGGAGAAGGCAGGAGAGACCCTTGATGGTCATGGGCCAAGTATATTGATGTGACCCAGAATCCGCCGTTCGGATGTTCCAGGCACACCGTGACTGTGTCTCCGTTACTGTAATTGGAAAGAATATTAGCGTTCAAGTTTTTCTTTACTAAGATGCAAGATCGAGGTTTCCCTTTGTCTCGCACATAGAAAGTTTGAACCCAGTGTTACTGAGTCCTCTTACCTGATTGTTGGTGATCCAAGGTTCTTGGATCAGTGCGATATCTTCTCCTCCTGACATCAGGCGAAGAAGAAGGTTGGCCGAAGCCAGTTTGCAGTGATGGAGGTTAATCTGCACTACCCGAAGCATGGCTAGCGGTGGCAGAACACTCCACAACGGTGGAGTCCATGTCCTCTTCATCGGACTGCAGTAGTGTGTCCTCCGTAAGAAGGTCAAAGAAATCTCGAACCAGCTCCGACTGCGACAACGAATCATCGTTCGCAGCGGGATCTGGCTCTGGATCTTCAGGGTCGGATTTCGCCCCGATATCGAGAAGCGAATCCGGATTAGTGGCAACGTCGGTGTCTTCCAACTCATCCTGTTTGTAGACCTTCAGTGTGATCGACTCGAAACCGTAGTTAATCACACCTCCGGTTTTCGCCAAAGGAGCCAAGGAATCTTTGTTAACCACTATGCAGGCGCATCTGTGGTCACCTCGAGGCTCCTCCAGCTTAGCTACCTTCCAGTGATGAGTTGGAAGATCCGGATTGCCAATTTTTATAAGATCAAGGATCTCCTGTGGATCAGCAGGATACACAGGGATCCAAGCCCGAGTTCGGGGACGTGTTGGGATTTGATCCTTGGGAACGACCTCTAATTTGGCGCCGGGCCAGACTTCCCCAAGCCTGGCGACCGCAGCTTTGAACAGCTCTACTGACCTCTCGTCACTGCAAGCCATCAGCTTAATGTAGCCTTGATGCCAACCAGCGTCTCGGCACGATGGTGCAGGTCCTGGGTTACTATGAAGTACTTCATAATAGACCTTCATCAGCCTGGACTGAACCAGCTTCCAATTGGAAGGGCTGATGGCACCATCGTCAATGGCTCTGTCGATGACCGCCAGCGTCAAGCGATCTTTAAGGACCTCACTGAAAGACTTACTAAGGGGTTGGCTATGCAGTTTAACCCTCTTAGGGTCCTTCGGGGGCTCCTCAGAGGATCTTTGACGCTTGGCGGTACCCACAGAGTCAGTCGAAGACGCCAGTATATCTTTGGCCCACCCGAGGGAGGCTATCTGCGTTTCAGATAAGTCGCCCACAGGAGTTTGCCCGAACTTCTCATGAAGCCTGCGGGCAAGTCTCCTGTCCCTATACGCCTTTTTCGAAGGGGGAACGTGGCGCGATCTCGTGGCGTTTTTCGTTGCCTCCTTCGACGTACTGGGTCGAGTGTTGAGGGAAGTACTGCTCTCAGCTGTGACCTTTTTGGGAATGGGGGTGGCCGGGGATGGCCTGTGCTGAGCGCTACTAGCGCTAGGCAATGATGCTGAAACTCTAGCGGCTTTTAGCAAAGGTGGTTTATTGGAGCGTCGCTCCTTGTTTATGTGACCAGGCTCAGAGGCCAGAGTCTTTTTGCCGCCTGTTTTCAGTAACGGCTGTGGTTTTGTGTTTTTGTTTTGTTTATTATTGTAATTCATATTGGCGGGGCGGGTGCGCCTTGAAAGGTGCCCGAAGGCACCAGGGCACCCAAATAGAAGTAGAGGGAAGTATTGGGGTCCTCCACGGCAGCGCCCCATACCGTGGTAAGGCCGTAGTTACTCTCTGAATTGGCCAGGGATGAATACCAGAGAGGCTCCGTTAGAAGACAGCCTATTTTTAGCCCCAGCATCCCACTCATTATGGTTCTCACGTGCTGATTTCACATAGGTACGTATACCTACATAAAAACAAACGTTGGAACTAAATGAGACGGTCTACTGAAGCTAATCCCCTGGCTGCCAAACCAATGGGCACGGGTCGCATGACACCCTGGATTAGGGGAGCTTTTACTTAAGAGGGTCAGCTCCCTCCGCCTGGTCTATCTTAGCCTGCTGCAATATCAGATATCAGATGTGCCATGTCATTCGCCGATGACAGGTCACAGCAGTCATCTGATATGCAGCAGTTTCCAGCCGTCACCGCGTGGAGGTGATAGACCACACTACCATCAGATCACTCAATTACGGCACGTACACGATATACCGAAATACGTGTTGGTCCCCTTGAGTGACTGATGGCATGACGAACCCTGATTCTCATGTATGAATACAGAACATACTTTTTAAAGGCGGTGTTAGGAAAGAATCGGCAAAGTGCAGTAAAACTGACACCGGTATACAAAAAACAAAGACTATTTCTATTAATACGCATTTCTAACGTGATTTTTGACGTGATAAAACCTATCGAAATCGGGGCAAACCTACTACTTCTGAAAATAAAATTACCAGCTTTTGTCCGATCTCTTACAGTCATACCTAACCCAGCGTCTACACATGCCAGTACCAGCACCAGCACTCACACTTTTTCACTAATACACTCACACTTTTCTCATCGGCAGAGTCATTGGTAAGCAAATTTCGATGCCAATGCATTCTGCCAATGATTTGACGTAAGCAGACAAATGTTTCTCCCATTTGTGAGAGAAAACAAAAACAAAGTTGAGCGGGGTCAGCAAATTGTTAGAAATGAAGTGTCTGACTTTTTGTTACACATGATGCCAATGCCCGCCTTCCGCCACAAAGACAGTTTTTCTGACAGATAATACATGTTCTCAATTGGCATGCCAGCACTGGCAAGTGTAGACGCAGTGTAAATTGGAGCATCGGCGCAGTTTATCTCTCAAAACCCTCTTTTCCCCATACAAAAATAGATGATTTTGACAGATAAATGACGCAACGCTTCAATTTAGGTATGACTGTTACTTCTTGTTGGATGCAACAATAATGGTGATGGTGTTCGTGAAGTAAAATTGAAATGTAACCTTATGGTTTTTTTCTCTCATTGGTACTCTCATTTTTTCCCAGGCAACTCTCAACAAATGACCAAACAAGTGATTTTCAGAGATAAACAAAACTGATGAATCACTTCAAAAGCAAGTAAGATTTCTATATTTTGATTGAACATAGCAGGGGTCAAATACATAACACAACAGCGATTCGGACACACATAAAATTTGACACTGATAAGGACTACGCACAAGTAGAACCCATGCCACCTTTATAATTAAGAATGCATCGAGAGGAACGTAGCATGCTGTCATGCTGTCGACACGTGTTTATTTTTGATTGCTGACGCATTTGTATTTAAGTACGTAATAAAGGTATTTAAATACATAACTTAAGTACATATATAGTACTTACATAAAAAAAAAATGTTTCCACCAAATAAGCAGAAAGAGTAAAGCGCGGTTCACGCAAAATTGGCACGCAGGAAAGTTGCTGTATGTTTTTAACCAGAACACTCAGAATAACAAATAATGCATTAAATGATAAGTTTAATATTGTGTTTTAATACTATAATATTAAAAGATTTAAATTTCTTTGTTGTGCAAAAAGTTCCGGGTATTCCTTTTAATGGACCCCATCAACCTTTGAACATCCGCTCTGGATAATTTTGAGGCTATTTGGTTCCATTTTAGTAACATTGAATTCACATTTTTGGCAATACCTGCATTTTCCTTCAACTTATATTTTGTAATAGCCCAGTATTGTTCGATCGGTCGAAGCTGGGGGCAATTGGGTGGATTCATATATTTAGGCACTACATCTACTTTATTTGTCTGATACCAATCCATGGTTTTCTTAGAGTAGTGGCAACTGGCTAAATCAGGCCAAAACTTCACTGGCGAATGGTGGTGACGAACAAATGGCAATAGTCGTTTCGAAACGCACTCTTTGATGTAAATTTCAGACGTCATAGAAGAGGATGTCACAAATGCCCTGAATTTGAGACCACAGCTGCAAATAGCCTGCCACACCATTGCTTTCTTTGCAAATTTATCCATTTTTATGTACTCGAATTTTGAGGGTACATTACCACAATTCGTTGCCATATAAAAATTTTGACCTTTGTCTGTTCTATTTGGATATTTTATAGCACGATAGCACTTTAGTCCAGCTTTTATGCGTATTCGTCTAGCAGTACTTTTGCTGGTTTTGAATTTTTTGGCACGATCGCTATCCGATAGTCCGGGATTGCTTTTGATGAACCTCAAGATCTTTTCCTTTAATTTTAGGTTGGTGGTTCTCGTTTTGTTCACAACTTTTTCAGCTCTTTCAACACTAAGAGTTTCTTTATATCGTTTTATAACTCTACATACCGTTCTTTTTAGTTATTTAACACTTTCGCAATCTTTGAACCAGACCACGACAGATTTTCAATAAATTTGTTCACAATCAATTTTCTATTTGCAGCTTCCATTGTGTACACAATCTCCAACTTGCGATCAATTAATATTAAAAACTTATCAACTAACGGTAACGGTATTGAAAAAAAAACCCCAGTAAAAAATTTGTGGTTCTTATGACTAGGGGTGACCACAACAAAGCGAACCAATTTGGCGTGAACCGCGCTTTAGTCCAAGCTTAGATTCAATTTTATACTGATGACTTCAAACTGATTGGTTAAATTAGAGAGTGAATCTTTGTCGATAGTTTGAATATTAAAAAATCGTATTCTCTCCGGAACACTGCAGGGCATTTCAAGCAGACGATAAAATAGTAGCCGACGGTCAAAATTGTTGGATTATATCAGCATGCGATATTGATATTGACAGTCAAACTGATATAAAATAACTTGATAGTTTATCTACTACCCTCAAAGCAGTCTCTTATTGTTGCCTATCGCTTCATGAAATATCTGAGGGATTTAAGAGGGTCATCTGTTATGATGGGTCAAAAAAAACTTTTTGTTTGTTTGCTTTAATCGCTTTTACAGGGTGACAATCGTAACGTGACGCACACATTTCAGCAGTTATTTCAAAAGGACGTACTTCCATTAAGTACAATTAAATGTTAACATTGCTGAATATATAAGCATTCATTTGAACCCCACCTCATTCAATATAACCTCCTTTAGCCTGCACACATGCCTTCAATCGATCCGGAAATCGTAGGACTGTTCGCCGCAGGACTTCCTGATCAATTTCAGTCCAGGCTTTCTCTAATGAATTTGTCAGCGACTCCAGACTGTGGTGTTGAGATGCACAAGCCTTACTCTCTAAAATACTCCAAATAGAGTAGTCCATTGGATTCAAGTCTGGGGAGTATAGTGGCCATTCTTGAGATGTTATGAATCCAGAAAAATTGTATTTTATCCATGTTTGCATGTTCATTTAAAATGCTCCGATAAACAACCTGGTCAATCTTAACACCCTCTTCAACGAATATTAGAGGGGTTCTGGCATTAGCGGAAACTCCAGCCCATACCATAACGGAAGCTGGCTTTTGAACTCGGCCAACAGTCCTATTTTGTTGCGATGATGATGTTAGCCACATTCGGTCATTTTGCGCATTGAAATGTTGTTCAACCGTGAAAATTTTTTCATCTGTAAACAAGATATTTTCAAAATTTTTTAACACGGAGGAGCGTAGCAACGCCTTGCATCTTTGCAGTCGCAAATCTTTCTTTTTTTGTGTCAGATCTTGAGCTTTTCGGAGCTTGTACGGCTTAAGATTAAGCTTTGATTTTGCAATGATTCGCACTGCTTCACGGTTTACTCCCACTTCCTTAGCGATTTTTCTCATTGAGCGCCTTGAATTTCGCTTGATTCGTTTACGAATTTTTTCTGTTAAACCAGTAGTGGCAACTGTTGAAAATTTTCCCCGGTCTCTATCTCCAAAACCCCCAGTTTCATTATATCGAATATAGCTCGGTCTACCGTACGACTTGACAAAATTTAAAGCCTTTGCAATTTGACGGCTACTATAATTTGCCAAATGAAATTTCATAATTTCACGACGAATATTTTCCTTGTCCATTTTTATGGAAATTTCAAAATGTAATAACAAAAATTCAAATGAAATTAAAAACAAAGCCAATGATGAATGAATTTGCTTTTTAAATTAAAGTAACGGTAAATGGCAAAGCTTGCTGCAGAGTATTAAACTTGCGTCACTTTACAATTGTCACCCTGTATAATGTCTCTAGAATATGTGTGATTTTTTAAAATTCATAGTCGATTGAAAGTTATGGATGTAGAACTTGGCAGACTGTGGTACGACGGATGCGTTTTTCTCCAAACCATGTTTTTGAAACTAGAGTGCACCTTAACTCAAAAAGTTCTTGAGATATTAATATGAATTTTTTTTAATTAAAAATAATTAAATTACCTTGAATATATACCTACATTTAGCCCACAAAACATTATTAAAAAAAAATTATAACCAAAAAAATGGTCAATTTAATGCCAAAAAAATATTTTTTTTTCAAATTTATTGCTATAACTTGCTAAATTTTTAATACAATTTAGTGTGAAATCTTGAATATTTTAACAATAAATACTGTAAATTGCAAAAACAAATATTGAATAGTTTTGAAAATAAAAAATCTACAAAAAGTACTTGTTTTTGGCATTCTATATCAGGGGACCCTCTTAAGGCCTATCTATATATTTTTGAGAGCCAATTCATAGTGGCATTTTGAGTAAGCCGATGAGCTAACAGGGATCGGGAATATATATCCTACCTTTCATAATTAAAAAAGCAAGCAGGACCCTTCCTCTATTTTAATCACCGGTCCTTAGTTTAGCAATCGTTTTAAGTACTGTTTAATTTCACTGTTAATCATCGCTAAGCTTTCATTTTAAACTGAAGTCACACAAATATAGTAGAATCGCGATAATTCGTACCCCGTTAATTCGAAAATCTCAATAATTCGTAACAAACTGTTGGTCCCTTGAAAAAATCGTTTTAATTCGTAAAATTCCATACATTTTGGTCCCCTCGCTAATTTTTTTTTTTTTTCAATACAAGGTCTGTTTATCCTCTTATAAATTGAAATTGGTTGTTGACAACCTCTTATTATTCGTAATGCAAAGCAAAATTACTATGTATGGCACTATGATTCGAAAAAAATCAATCGTAGTAGGTAGCTACGTTTACTTTTTCTATGGAATTTTTTGTGTTTTTCGTGGTTGACAAGATACGCGTGAAGAGCCTAAACCACTAAAAATTACCGACTTTTTAGAACATAGTTTTTAATGGGGTCCAATATGTGTACATACGTGCATACATATTTCAGTTAAATGAATAATTGTTTTAGCTTTTTCTTTCTATTAAAGAAATTGAAAAAAAAACGTCAATTCGTATTTTTCTTATTTTAACTTCGTTAATCATGGGATTTTATGTCCCCATAATTCGAAAACTCAAGTAAAATAGGAGATATGGTTTCCATTTTATTTGAGTTTTCTTCAAAATACTGATGGTGGCTGTCAATGAGTGGATTGTATACATGCAGCTTCATCGCCGTAAGTTGCCTTTGCTATAATTCCTGGTTACAAAGGTTATAGTAGACATTATACCCCATTGGAAAACTTAAGGATAATTGTAAGGATTAAGAGTCCTCTATATATTTTTTTTTAATTTATTTTAATATTTGCATAAAATATTGAAGAAATTCAACCTGATTTTGAGTAAAAACTCCGAGAGAAAAGGGTTAAATCAAAATCTCGTTAAATCGAAAACCTCTGTAATTCGTAAAACATTGCTGGTCCCTTGCGATTACGAATTATCGGGATTCTACTTTACAAATTAAAACAAAAAGTAGAATATTTTTTAGGGAAAGGAATAAACGCTTTGAAATAGATGAACAAATACGAATATTTATAACAAATATGATATCAAATAGCTAATTCTTTAATTTTCCTTAATAGCATGATTTAAAAAAAAAAACTGAAATAAAAATGTAACCAAAAAATAATAAAGTCAAATTGTTTTCAAATTAAAGTCACAAAAATGTAAAAATAACAGCCACTGTCTAACTATTTAGTTATTTGTCTAACTATATGATAATAACTTTCTATTACTTTACTTTCTTTCCAGGTAAGTTAACTTGTAATCCTAATAAAGCACAATAAAGAAAACAACAAAGAATTATGTGCGTATATATGTACAAAGAACTCAAAAAAGTAAAGGAGAAAGAGAGGAAGTCTACATGCATTAAGGCAGACAATGGTAAGGACTTATGTTTAAATAGAGAATGAGTACAGTACTCAAGAAAATAATAGAGAAGAATCAGTGCAATACAAAAACAAAACAAAAAAGAAGGTAAATACATAACTACTTTGTGAGAAGTCAAGAAAGAATAGTGAAGAGTAGTGTGAGTGAAAAACGTAAAGAGAAGATATACAAGTTTTGCAAGTAAATGCAACAAAGCCGCAACATAAGCCCCGCTCTTCAAAAGTCATTTAATACTTGCATTTCTATTTTTTCTCTGCCCTTCACTCTCTTGTGTCTTCTTTGTTTAAATTGTAACTATTTAGAAATAAAGGGAACTACTTAAAGTAAATAGAAAAAACAAATAAATTTTAAGCGCAAAAAACAAAAAAGATACAATTTCGAGGAGTTATAGTTTAAAAATTTCTTTTTCTTTTATCCAATTTTTTTAATCTAAACTTTTTCATCCGCTAGTACTAGCATTTTTTCCTTTACACCTACATTGGTTTAAACTCGCTAGACTTTTTCTTTAGGGAATTTGCGCCTATTACTATTTCAACATCATGAGCCAAGTGCATAGTTTCCAGAGTTTATGGTTTCTTCCGCGTGAGGGTAAACTTACAAGCACAAAAAACTGCAAATATTTTGCGTTAATGTACCTCGTCGAGTATCACAGTCGCAGTATTGCTACTGCAGCAGACATTTCTACCCGCACTTAAAAATTGTAACGAAATCCTAAAAAAAAAAAAAAAATAGTTGGTATAAAGTGTGAGTGAAAAAACAGTTTAAAATGTCAGCAAACTCTGTCTAAGATTGTTTTTCATTTTTTTTTTTGTCCTATAAACTACAGTACTCGTCGTGGTTGATTGTGTTTGTTGTTTCCGTGATGTTCCCCCTTCTGAAAGTTCTTGTACTTTTAAGTTTACTTAAAAACGAAGAAGCCTTTTAGGCATAAGCTCTTGCGGTTGTTCGAGAATACATGAAGCGGAAGTTCCTATTGTTGTTGTTTTGTATTTCTATGGGATGCGTTATTTTTTTTTTTTTTTTTTGTTTATTTTTGGTTTGTCGTGTTATATTTAGTACTAGTTGTTAACGATGGTACAATTTCTTAAAAAAATAGGCTACATATTTCTTTTATTAAGAAGTTATATTTAGAAAAGCAAAAGGCAAACTAAACAATATATATAGTAGGATTGGGTGGGTGCCATATATACAAAGTTGAACTAAGGATCATCGTTGGACTAATCATTGGGCTTTTCAAAACCAGCAATGGATTATTCCCTATTGCTGCAAAGCTCTTGCATTTTGTACTTATTTTTTACATTGCATGTCCTAGAGCATGGAGGAGACGTTTTACCTTCAAAAGAAGTAATAAAGTAGGACACGGTTGCTTTTTCATTATTAACTCTCTCTCACTTGCTTGATCCTATAGTTAATATTTTTCTTCTATCTAGTTTCTCCTGTAGTGTTTTTTTTTATTATTCCAGTTTAAAATTTGAAAAACATCGATTTTTTTTGTTTGTTTTTGATTTTTGGGCTCTGTATAGTTTCAAGAATATTTTTCTAAAATATTAGTGAAAAATTCGAAGTATAACGAAAGTGGTTAGTACACCACCAAAAAAGACCTAACGTCCAAAAGTAAAAAATTATTTGGCTTCAAAACCGTTGCTCAGGTATTTTGAAAGTCGCTGATTACGCTGATTACAAATCTAACATAAGGTTTTTAAATTTCAAAATGGTGGATCCAATAAGGCGGAAGAATTTTCAAAAATTGATAGGATTACTCGAGAGTTTCGTAGAACGCTGATTACGAATCCAAAATGGCCTACTTTTTTTGCAGGAACATCGGATTCGATTAAAACTCGTTACTCGGGTTTTCAGGGTCACTGATTACAAATAAAACATTAAATTCGTAATCAGTGACCCCAAAAATTCTCTAGTAACGAGTTTCAAGCGAATCCAATCAATATTTTAAAATTGTTCCACCATATTAGATCCACCATTTTGCATTCCCAAAATCTGATGCCAGATTCGTAATCAGCGACCCCAAAATCACCGAGTAATGCGTTTCATGTTAATCAAATCAATTTTTAAAAAATCTTCCACCATATTGGATTCGCCATTTTAAAATTTGAAAAACTGACAACCGATTCACAATCATCATTCTTTTTTCTATCAGAATTGTGAAAAAAAAACTTTTTCGGACTTTGAAAATTGGTTAAACTCGCATCGAGCGGAGAACATTCTAACTAGCGATACGCAGAAGGAATTATTTTTATAGGAATAAAATAGCTTTTTGGGCTATTTTAAATAACATAAAAAATTATTCAATTATTCCCTAAGAAAATCATTCCCTTGCCGGGAATAGAGTCCGAGACCCCTGAGGTGATAGTCTAGTACGTTGTAACTAGACCAGCGAGGCAGTGGCGGAGTATTAATCTCACAAAAAACTTAAACAACCCGCAAGGAATCGTACAAGCTTATGCATATAAATGCATTT
The DNA here is from genome assembly GCA_963691655.1 of Toxonevra muliebris. Taxonomy (NCBI): domain Eukaryota; kingdom Metazoa; phylum Arthropoda; class Insecta; order Diptera; family Pallopteridae; genus Toxonevra; species Toxonevra muliebris. The sequence continues at coordinate 96,735,375 of OY829326.1, forward strand.
TATTTTTTTATTATCTTTTTATTACTGTAGCAGATTGATTCATTGAATTAGTCTTTTTCATTTCTTTTGAACAATATTGTTGTCAATTGTGTGTGTCAAAATATTCATTCTTACCTGTTCTCAAAATCTTTTGTGTATTTCTTTGTTGTACCTATTCTGAAAAACTCTGGGAAACATTTTGATAAGAAATATTGAGATACCAACTCAATACAAATGAGAAACTAATGCCGAAAGCAACCCCAAGTTATTCTTCAAGGACAACCAATTTCACAATGTACATTTCATCATTTTATTCCTTATATTTCTACAGTTCTCCGACAAATTTGACACAGTGCGGAAGTAAAGAAAAAACTCACTGATTTTTTTTTTTATTTTATTTAATAACAGTTTCTTATTTACACTTTCAACATAAAACATAAAAATAATGTTTCCTATTAATACATTCCGCCTCAGAGATAATCTTGAAGAAATGTGCTACAGCACTTTTCTAAGCGACAATAGAGATGCCGAACGTACACGTCGACAAATGCAAATAAGATGGATTTATGAATGGCTGAATTTGTTATTTTATCATTCCTTCGCTACTAATACTTTTTACGAGCTCTACCGTCGAATAATAACCAGACCGTCAACACTTTTAGAATCATTGGTTGCATTCGGATTGACTATGATTAATCGAGGTGGTGCTGATTTGTATTATCGTTTAATTTGGATGTTTGTTTTCATGATCTTATTATATTTTTACGAAACAGGAATTATATAGGATTTTGCTATGCTAAAGTGAACATTTGTTTATAGTAATTATATTTAATTTTCATTTAAATTCAAATATATGTATATGTAAATGTAATAAATATTATTTAAATTACAAACTGATGAGATTTTTTATTATAAACAATACCTATTAATTTTTTATATATATTTTTAATAACATTTTGTCTATAGAAATTTCTTTTCTTCCTGGGAAGAGCCACTAATTTAGACATTTCATTCACTATTTTTCTCTGTGCACCCTCACGGATACTGAATACGACCTCTACTCATAAATACGCTTACCTTTATGAAGAATTTGAAAGCCAGAAGTACATGGCTCCTCACGATTTCTCCATGTTTGTTGTTAAAGGCTGCCCTATTGTGATTACTGTAGAAAAATATATCTGTGATATCCTCGAGTCTTTTTTTTCATTTCTTGGTTCAGTAATTACTTGCCTTAATCTCTGAGATTGTGTCTTTTTGAAACCTCTTAGTAGTTGCTTTCAAATCTACTTTTTTAAGTGGCTGTCCAGGGACGCACTCTGGTCAGAACGGCCCATTCTGATATCACATGTTCAGATCTACTAGCTACAGCCGGACAGAATGTGATTTCTCCAAAACCACCAAAGATAAGGGTGATAAGATCAGTAATTCATAGATAAAGCAAACGAACGGAAAAAAAATAAATTCATATTTGATTATTTCCATTCACAGTGCATCAAGTGTGTATACCCAAATTGTAAACCTTCGTATCTTTTAAATTTAAAAAATAATTTATAACAATTGATAAAATACGAAATCGGATATAACAAACTGTAAATTGCACCTATCGCTCGTTTGCTGCAAGACTGGCCTAAGCTAAAATGATAAATTTTTGAGAAAATCACAGTTGAATTTTTCAATAAACTACCACTCCGTAGACACGAGGAGACTTCATAAAATACCGAGCTCAATGTGTTCTCATGCGCTTGTCGGTTGTCCTTCATCGTTCGCATTTGGGTCGACTATCAGCAGGGAAGTTGTTTTTGTTATTACTATTGTTCTCTTTCTCTCTCAAAAGAGCGAGAGAGAATAAGTATTTTCTAACATGAACAATTTATCTGCTGTTTTGAACGCACTATATTCATAAGAATAAAGCCTTAAACAGAATTTACGCGGCGTAAAATCGCTGTCACCTGAACAAAATTGCAGCTTACGACGACAATCTGTTATTTTTCACCTTTTACTTACTTTTACTTTTTCTATCGATTTTTCACAAAATGCCATTTTAATAACAATAATAATATTTCTTTATCTTCGCTAAATTTATGTTCAATTGCTAAATGCAACCCTGTTACTTCGTCCTCTACGAAAACAGAGCAAAATATCACTGTGGACATAAAGTTGTCGGGGTAAAATCGGGTTGCAATGCTGTTCCCTTCCATACGACTAAGAGCGTTTTAATTGTGACGGCGATTTTGCGCTGCGTAAAATTGTCGTCACGCCGTAATTCTGTTTAAAGCTTAGCAAATGCAGGTAGAAGTTATTTTCGCACACTGTGGTAACATAACACTGACAAGATAAAGAAAAACTTGTGTCTATTTGTGCTCCTATCTAAATTGGTTTTTAATGGTAAATTTTTAAAATGTGTTCAAGGGCAACGTGCATCAAAATTTTTGTATGTACCTACTCTGTAATCTGCAGATTTCTAAGAAATTATTAGACACTAACTCAATACACATGGGAAAAAAGTGTCAAAAAACCCCTAATTGTTTTTCAAAGACAACAAATTCCTAAATTTGTATTTCTCTTCAGCAGCTATAAATAATGCTGGAAAAACTAAAATTTTCTGCAGTTCTCCGATAAATTTATCACGGTACGGATTATAAATCGCTGGATATTTCTCTGATTTAGTAAAATAGTGAAACAGAATATATTTATAATATTATTATTAAGTTTTATCATTAAGTATTATTGAAAGTTTAAATAATGTCTGCTGCAAATTATCTCCGCTTCTCCGATAACTTTGAAGAAATGTGTTACGACCCCCTCGCTAATCTGAATCTAAAGGATAATTCAAATCCAAAAGTTAAGGTGGATTTGATGCCTACTCTACAGAATTTAGGAATATTTTTTCTTTTAAATTTTCCCATATTTTATGAATTCTTCTATCGTATAATGACTAGGCGTACAACAATTTCGGAATCATTGTTTTTACTTTGTAGAGAATACATTGAAACACTAGATCATTATGGTATTCGCACTACGGTAATTGTTTTTGTTTTTGCAGCCATCTTTGTTTACCTAGTTACATAGCAATAACTCTAATAATAATAAAGAAAATTCTGTAATGACGAGAAGGATAAATACTCTATTCTATTCATGAAAAATGAAATAGCCACGGTAATATTTTCTTGAATTATTTTTAAATATAAAATGCATAGAATTAATAAATTGTTTTATAAAATTACTAAATAAATAAAATTTATACTTAAACTGTAAAGTGAATTTTAATTATATATTAAGGTTGATTTTTGAATTTTGAGGATCTCAAAGTCTTAATACTGAAGGTATCCAACCTTACATTTCATGGTTTTTGTTGACAAAAATAGGTTCATTATTTTCTAAATATGCATAAAAAGGGTAATTCCCTTATAAACTGACAGTAAGATTTCCAAAAATTCATATGAAATCATGAAGAAGGGGAAGTAAAATTTACGTTGACAATTAAAGTAGGAAAGACATTTATATGAAGTAATTATCTACATGTTGCCCAATATACCTAAGAAGATAAAAATGTAAAATTACAGTAGATACCTGTGAACCATTTCTTTTGCTTCAACACAATCGTCTTTGTTGTGATACTAAGTATTGCCAAAAAAGAATAAAACGTCATAACGAAAATGTGGGTAATTTAGATCCATGCATATAATTCGGATCGATTTTGTTTTGCTAATAACTTTTCTTTGGTATTTTTTAAAACGAACGAGAATCTTTTCCCCTTTCTAATGGTATACAACACTTATTTCAATTATTTCAAATTAATCAGTTGTGAGCGAAGAAACAAAGAGTGAGCGTATTTTCATACAAAGCCTTAACAATTAAAATAAAAAACCCACAAAATTTATAACAATAATAACTTTTGTGCTGGTAAGGATATTTATATAATTTATTTAGGGTTTTGTTCACTAATTATTCTGCTACAGTTTGGTAAAGATAAGCACCATTTTAGAAAACATACTAAGAAAAAAATTGGCTTTTAAAATCGATCCGAATTACCAGCATGCATTTTTCTACTTGCATATAATTCGGATCGAATCGATCCAGCAAATGAGGTGTTTGCAAAATTACAAAATTTAGAAAAACTATATAGTTTTAATTAATGAAAGTTTTTAGATATAATAGCTGGATGTTTGGAGGTAATTTGGATCGACCCTTTGTTTAGAGAGTTTTTGTGGAATTTGAGTTCAAAGTTTAGATCAACTTGAAGAATATTTTGAATTTTAGTCAAAAATTTTGCATTTTAAAATTGAAAAATATTTTTTTTATTGAAATATTAATTGAAATTAGTAGCGTTTCTTAGAGTTATACCAATTTTGAAACTAACTAGTAGTTTTTAGTAAAATTCAATATGAAATATATTTTTATCAAATATGTTTATAAAAGATAAGAGAATATGAAAATCAAAAAATTGCAGGAATCGGATTATCCAGTCGTTGTCTACAGTTCCATAGCTATTTTTTTCAACCTTTAATAACGGAGAAATAAATCAATATAGAAACATAAAATTTGGTGTCATGATTGTGGAAGACCTAAGTAGCCATAATTTCAAAACAAAAGGTTCCTATCAAGCCCCATTTAAATTCGGGCGTCAAAGGTTTAATATATTCGCATCTATTGCCCAGGCACAGCCTCTTCTCCTAATTTTGATATGCCCATGAGTAGGCTCATAATTGAGAGTTAGTTCGGTGTGGAACAAGTAAGTCTCCATATCAAGTTTTATTAATCTAGTTCGATATGATATTCGATGATACTGGATTTTTGCTAAAATGCCACGCCCACTTTGAGATACGGTCGAATTTTATAGCCCCCATTTTGACATACACACAAATGCATTTTTACACCAAATTTCACAAAGATCGGACAAACGGTATATGATTACATAAAGAAAATACATAGATTTGGACAACAAATTGTATGTATGTGTGTGTATGTATTTACGCATACATGCATACATTTTTTATATATATATATATTAAAGATAATTTGCTATAAATTTTGCTGATCTGAATTACATGCACTCTCAATTTTTCGATCTGAATTAGATGCAATACATTTTTGATTGAAGTGATGTTACCTAAGTAACTATTAAAAAAAATTTATGTTTTGTTTTCTTGGTTGTTTACAACTTTAAAAGAGGAAAAAATATGCTTTAATTTTGTATTAAAAGATTTTTTTTCATAAATCTGTAATACTTATCTTGAGCGCTCAAAGTTTTCCTTGCAAAATCGATCCGAATTACCTACACTTACGTTAAATATAATTACTGTAAGCACAGAGATTTTATATTTTTTTATTGCTCAGCGGAGTTGCTGCGCTCCCTTTACCAAACTCACCCACCTTTTTTCTCTAGCACTGCATTGTCAACCAACTAAATTTTATTACTCTACTGAAAATGGTTCCCGAGTTATACTCAAAACACATAAGAATTGCTTGATGTAAGGTGTCACACCCACTTGTACGGTATTTGTAGTAAGCCGGAACCAGACTTGCCAGTTTTACCCCAATTTCCTTATTTTAGAGATTTCCAAACTGATTAGGGACGATTTTTTGCTTTGATGGAGACTTTTATTTTCATATGAAGATTTTATGGAGATTCGTATTGGCTCAAAAAGCCATTCAGGATTTCATGGATCCAAAAGTTTCTGTGATCACATATGAGAAGCAATGGACAAAATTTGCTTTTATGGATTAGAAAGAACACTTTAACACTTTTTTAATGTTTTTAGTGGTTGTTGCTGCAATGTTGAGCCAACAGAAATGCAGTGAGTTTTAACAGTTTAAAAAGATGTTACAAAAAATTTTTTCGGGAACTGTTTTTTGATGACAATTTGGGCCTCTTAAATTCTTCTCTCTTCTCAAGAACTAATAATTAATGGTTTTCATCTCATAATTCAAGAGAACGCCAAATTTACTTAAAATATTTCGTGAATTTGGGATTGCCTCCCATTTTAAAAATTTAGAAATGAAGGGAGTGTAATTCATGTTGAAACAGTTGATAGTTACAAGCATACTGAGTAATAAAATATCCCACGCTTTAGTTTCAACTGGCCAATCATAAACTTAAGTAACCACTCAGTGAGTGTAAAATTCCCTCAATAGACACAGTAGAAATAGTCTGTGTCAAAAACACAACAACTACAACATGCCAAACAGATGATCAAATGAGCTTTTGAAGCTTACATATCTTTTTTAAATTAATAAACTTACACCCGTGTCACATAGTGGCGTATCCTAGTCACTTTATATTCCTTCATAATCTTTCCTTTCTTCATATTCTAATCTAAATCTATAGTCCGTGATAAACATATATTATATATGTAAATAGTCTCATATTTTATTCCCACAAAGAAAAGAAAAAACTGAAACTTATTAACCGAAAAATAACAGCAAATCCTTTAAAAATCTCTAAATATTCAATTGCAAACATAAACTAACAAATTTTATTACTTGACTTTTAATTCACTGCATTTTTTGCAACAATTTAATTACAGTGGCGTGTAAAACCCTAGCACTAATACCACACCAAAATACTTTAATACGATTTTCCTTTTATCACCGCACACAAAAACGTGGCGAAAATCAAATTAAACTTTTGCTTAACACTCAGCACAAAATCATGCAGCTTTTTCAACGAAAATTAAAAAAAAAAATCTTCAACAGAATCCACAAAAAAAGAAATTGAAACTAACATCAATTTTAAACTTAATCTACCTTCACGAAAACTGGCAAAAATTAATACCATATGAACCACACAAATTCACACACTGTAGCAAACACAAAACTAGCACACAAAAAAGACAAAAAACCAAGTGAAACAGGAAACGGAAGTATAAGAAGCAGAAAAAAATAAGTAAATATGTATTGTGAAAGTTAAAATGAAATACCAAAAACTGCGCCCATCAACGATAATTGAAATTCACCACAAAATTTAGACCAACGAGTATATACACCAAAGCATACAAAAATGCAATCAAGCGAGTAGTAAGAAGAGAGATAGAGAGACAGAGAAAGAAGGCTGCACAACTAACGAATTAATTATTTATTTTTTCTACTTTCCTTCTTATGCACATACTTTGATCCAAGTTAAAATGTTAAGTGTTACTGAAAAGAAAAACGCTATCAGCGAACTTTAATTTTTTGCAAAGTCATTTATTTACTTAATTTACACATTAGGTTGGTTGGAGTGGCTGTCGAGAGACACACTTAGGCCTGAACGGCCCATTGTGATACCACATAGTTGGACCTACAGTTTAACGCCGATTCCGAACGGCGGTGTGGCAATTTTTTATCGGCTTGGTGGTTTTGCCATTACCAACCAATGTGTGCACTTGTACACTATCTTATAATTCTCATACACTTCATATTGATAGTGAATATAAGAAAGTAATGAAAATTAACCACCAGACGAAGACGGGAATCGAACCCGAACCTCCCAGATGAAAGTCTAGTCCACTATCCACTAGGCTATCGAGGTCGTCAATTTACACATTACTCGCTACTTTTTTTACTCGTTGGTTCTTCTGTTTTTGCAATCTTCCACGCATAAACATAAAATTAGTTGGATTTTTTATATTCACTTTTGCCGCTCATTTTGCATTATGGCTTTTTCTTTTTATAGTTTTTCTACTTTAAGTATTAAAAAAGTGCGCTTCATCAAGCTAAAGCGTAAAAGAAAATGAATGTTATAAAAGATAACGAGTAAAATTTTTATATGGTTATTTTTTTTGTTTGCGCCAGAAACTATGGACTTTTGAAAGTTATTGAGCAGTTTTGCAGAACGTATGGTTATAACAGAATATGGGCAAAGGTTGTGGTGGTCGCTGTAGCCTAGTGGTTAGTGTGTGTTGGACTGGTACGCAGAGGTGCATGGGTTTAAATCTCGGCTCACTTAAAAATAGCAAAATAAAAATTTTTCTATACAGCATCACCTATTGGCTGGAAATGTCCAACCTCCAAGAGTAAAAACTGTCGAGGCCCTTTATGGGCTGTTGTGCCATAATAGTAGTAGTATGGGCAAAGGGAATCTTGAATAAGAGACTTAAATAAAGGGAATTTGTATGAAGGAAGCTTGAATGAAGGGAACCTGAATGGAGCTTGAATGTAGGGAATTTTATTGAAAATAACTTAGATTCAGAAAACTTTGATGAATTATGGATGAGGTGAATCTAGATGCACGAAATTTAGATTAAAGGAATTTGTATGGAGGAAGATTGGAGTAAGGGAGATTGGTTTAAGGGTTATTATATGAAAGAAACTTAGATGTGTTCAATAAATTAGTGACGGTAAGTGTAGATTCTGCAATATGCTATAGGACTTGAGGTAGGTACTCAAAGGAGCATATGCGGGCGGCTTGTATTGAAGGTACCAACTCTTCTGCATCCGGAAATTTTGAACGGCACTCTGAGAAACAGGCTCAGCAAAACTGGGCTAAAAAAAATATTTGGGGTACCTTGAACACGAATTAGAACCTGCAACGGCAAAACAGTTGAACACAAAGCCTAAATGGTCGAAGATGCTCCCCACGAACCAGGATGTGAAGAAACCCAAAATGCTTATAGATATTCGAGGCATAAGTACTGTAAGCTCATCTGTATAGAAAGTAGTACTCAAGAAATCGCAAGCTTGGTCTCTAAGGTCATTAGAATGGTAATGCTACCAAAAGACTATCCAGAGGTAACACTGTCAACGGAGAAGCTTATAGCTCTTGAAAATGACATCAAACAAGAGTTGGCAAAGGGATGGACGATTGAGTTGAATATTGGGGGTATTCAGTTCAGGCTGAGGCATTTACTCATAGACATGCCCAACGTTTTTGAATGGAGCCCCTTTTTATTTTTTGTTTTACCTATACGAAGTCCCCAAGACGCATATATCGACCATTTTACTCATTAGGGCTTTAGGTCAGACAACTGACATTTTGCAGGCTATTTTTTTCTCTATCTCACTGTCCTCTGTTTAACCTCAAATTAAACTTAGATTCCTGGGTTATTTAAGCATTTGACGATGCTTTAGTTTTAGGGTTTCAGCGCTTATTTCACGGTTCAAACAAAACTGAAACTCATCTTGTATCCTAATTTCAAACCCAACCATAACTATTTAAATCAGTAACTTACTCTATAATTTTCGCTTTAAGTTTAGCATGAATAAACCTTCATCAACAACAACAAAAACGTTTACTTTAATCTTGCATAGATATTATCTGCGCGAACGTGAGCAAATATACGCGGCTCAAGCAACAGCAGCATGCAATTCCGGAGCTACTTGTACAATTTATTGCGTGCGAACAATAAGTTACAAAGAAATAAAGACGGAAAGGGAAAAGAAAACCAAAACAAAAAGACGATGAACGATGAAATACAAACATATTCTTATTTTTTTTGTTTTCGTTTTTGGAGAATAAACTGAAACAATTTGGCATTCAAAAAGTTTCTTTTCCTGCTGCTATACTCGTTCTATTCTACACTTGTAAATGTATATTTTCCGCTGAATTGTTACCTACAACTACCTACTTTCAGTTAGGTATTATAGAAAAAGAAATAAAAGAAAAATCTGCTGATTCTATTTCTCTTCACGTGTACGTTTAGGTGCGTTTTCTTTTGCCAAAAAAGCGGAAATAGCAACAACAAGAAAGACTAAAAGAAAAGCAAAAGGAGGAAAATAGTACTTTGGTTTATTGCCATATTGTTGTTGCTGTTGGCAATTTAGTTTTCTTTCCTTTTCCCTATTTTTTTTTTTTTTTTTTTTGGTTGACTTAAAGTCAACATTTGATAGCTTTAATTTTAGGTAGTACTTGTATGGATATATGAGTATATCACTAAATCACATTTTATTGATTTTCCATCAATTTCTGTTTGTCGTTTTATATCTAGTTTATGTATTGTTTTTATTGGAAATATTGAAGTTGCAATTGTTCCTCGTTACTTTGGAGTACGTGCCATTCCAAAAAGTGTCAAATCAACGACTGCTTACAAGAACTTCGCCTTAGTTTGATTTTTTAATAAATTTTAATCCTAGCTTACATTTATCGTATGTGTAATTGCGAATTTAAGCTTGAATAGTCACTCGTTGCTCGATATTCGTTGCATTCGAAATATGCGAAAAAAAACTTTATCTGTTTTTTTATGATGATTTGGGTAAACGTACGCTTGATAAAACTATTATTTTATAGTGAGGTGGTAGGCTTGCACCCGCCATATTGGTCCACTATCATGCAAAATCAAAAAAAGGCGTTGTTGCATTCGAAACTAATAATAATATGTATGCTTTCATTTGAGCCCAAAAATCCCCTAAAATACCATAACCAATTTTGGACAAGGGGGGGGGGGGGGGGGGGTCTCCCATTGACAGAGAATGTCTCATATATATATATATAAATATTTGAAAAATCATTGAATACTATAGGTTATAAATTTTATTTTGCTTTCTTTAAGCTTCCTGGTTATTACGTTGACTATCGAGTGACCGAGCAGCTATAAGTAATAATTCCATCGACAAGATTTTACAGATTCTTCTTAGTTGAAGTATTATCTGTAAATTGGTATCATATTTGTCTGGTTTTGATTCCATGAATTTCTTGGTTGCGAGTTGAAGCTGGAATCGTCACTCGTTACTTCATATTCGTAACTGTCAAATCAACTGTTGCCTCAATCACAAAATATTAAAAAAATGCAGATGTGTAAGTTATATTAAGTACGGCAGTATATGGCAGCAGTGTCTCATGATCTTAGCGGTGTTTATTTATTATTTTGAGCACAGAGCCCCAAAGGTTTTCCTACATCATTTCGCTACTCGTTACTTTTGCATTCTAAATTCCTTCTAAAAGATGATAGATTAAATGAAATGGCTCTCATCTTATTACTTTAGTTTTCTGACAGAATTTTTTTCCTTATTGATTCACATCTTCAATTAGAAAACAATTTGTGCATGTTTCATCATTATAAAAATTCATATTTCATTCACACATTTACAGTTGAATAAAAACCAACATAAAAATGTGTGAAGGTCAAGAGTTAATCAAGCAAATTGCCTTTCGAAGCATAAATTTCTCACTGCACATAAATTTTTGCTAAATGAAAACTATAAAAATATGACGTGCTATACATTTCAATTTGCAGATGTTCACTTATGACGTATGACCTTGAATTGTCGCTGACAGAAAATCCATAATAGTAAAAATGACATGTACGATGTACGTATCTGCGAGTTAATTTTCTGGTATCAATTTGCAGTAACATTGCATACTTTTAGGTTATCTTAAACCTACTTATACTTAAAGAGTTAACAAAATTCAATTATTTTCATTAATTGCTATTTTAGATTTTGGCACATAAGTAAATGAGCAAGAGAGAAAAAGAAAACATGGAAGCAATTAGCATAAATGTTTATTTTCTTTAGAAAATTATGTAGTTTTTTTTTACGTTGCTCCTAATGCTCATTAAATGTTGTTGATACTAGTATTGTATGCCAAAATTGTATAATGTTGTTACTAAAAAAATATATAGTAGAAGGAAAGGTTTTACGCGCATTCCACTCTCCCCTACCTCCACCACATTTACACATTTTGTTTCTATGTATATAGGTATATGGATAGCAATAATCACTGCCAAGTGTAGCATATTTATAGGCGCAATCAAGTTAATTGCCACGAATAAGCAAAATAAAAGAACTGTTAATGCTTTTGCTGCTTAAACTTTTCTCATGAAGTTTCGGTATACATTAATTAACTTAATTGTTGAACAGTTTTAATTTTTTATTTTTAGTGAGTAATATAATCATTGAACTTAGTAGTAGTAGTAGTACCTACCTACTCGTAATTTAGTGGTTATATTTTAAAATAATTAAGTTTTTTGAAGATACCTGTGTTAGCAATATTAGTTTGTCAAAGTTAGCTATAGTAGAGATGCTCATATTGTACTGGAATATTTAGAAACTTAAAATTTTGTAAGTAGCGAGTAACGATTAGGTTGCAAAAATTTACTAGACATTAAATTTTTTGAAGTATATTTTGATTTTAATTTTTTAATTAAATTAAATGGACAAGTAAATAAAAGGCTCAATCATAGCCTATATCAAGGATCTCTAGGCCCAAAGGAACGTACATACGTAGTGTTATACTAAATCCTGAACAATATGCCCTTTTCCTAAATAACGGTGAATTCCGGCTATATGGTGACCTTCGATTTCGTTTTTCCAGACTACTAGAGATCATGTTTTAGTTAGCCTTTTTTCCATTTCATTCATGTGCAACGACAATCTGCAACCAAGAGCTCTTCAAGCTCGGTTTCGTTGAAAGAATGGAAATTGATTCTGCCATCGCTACTGCTTGCTACTGAATATATTTTACTCGTTTCATCCCTCAATTGCTCTTGTAGCCGAAGAAAAGGGAATTGGGAAATTCAAGCTTTCTAGGGCGGGCAAGCACAGACTTAAGACTTTGTTGGCAAAAAAAACACAATATTGGCAGGATATAGACACTTGCCATGAGACCTTATACTGTCGCCGGAAAATTTTTCCGTGATTAATCTCCTAAATGCTTAAAGTCTGTCAGTTATCCTAAACATGTAACCAAAACACACAAGCCACACCGCAAGCAACGAAAGAGGCAAAGCATACTTTTAAGAAAATATTGGATAGTATTAAAATCGAGGTAAGACCGTTCGACTTTCTAAAGGTGGAACAATCCTTACCCTGAAAAAATCTTAGAGCCTCATCGCTTTACGAAGCCTAAGCTTTTAGAATGAACGTTCCAACTGGATTGGCTTACTGATTTACTTTTATATGCTAGAATCGGGATACCGCAAATTCGATAAAGGCGATAGAGCCCACACTCACTCAATGGAGGAATGCCATATTTAAAGTGGTTGATGAGGCGGAAGTGTTTATACCTTAGATAAACGTGGTACACTTCGAGGGCGAAAATCAATTGAGAAAATACTGAACTTCTTAGCTACTCAAAATAGCCAGCTGAGGGCTACGGATAGGAAGCTGTAGGATTTTTAACAGAACCCTAAAGCTAAGAAGCCTAAGCCGAAAAAGGCGTAAGTGTCCCAGCCTTAAGTATAAGTGTAATATTTTCAGGACGCAAGCGAAACGCCAAATGAAACAATTCTAAGGTTCAAAACAACTAACTGACGGGTTGGATAATTTATACCATAATTTAATTTCTAAAGTCCTAAGTCGCATGCGGTAGAATATGAAGTTCAGCATTAGCCTTCAGAAGGTCTAGACGCCATGAGGTGGAGCATGGTTGGGAGTTTTCTACCGAAAACGTGGCGGTGCACTATGGGCCTAAAGACCCGTTTTTGGGGCAATAAAACACAAAAAGCAGCAAGACTTTTAAAATCGTACAGATGTCTATGAGGGTTACCGAAGTCTGCATTAAAAATTTCAAGCCGATCAGCCAGTGCCACGCCCACTTCCAATAGTTACCAAAAATAAAGTTGAAACCATATATAAAAGGCGGTCCGGTTTGAATGTAAAAAATTTTGAAACGTGATTCTCTGGTTAGTTCTGAGAAAAAAAAAAGAATTGTTTTAGACATAGGATGTTTTTTCAACCTCCACTAAGATACAGCGAAACACCCTTTCCATAAGAAAAATACTTAAACGTAAAGCAAAGTAATTAGATTTTTTGGATAGAAAATTGATTAACCTTTATTTTGATATTACATTTGTTAGTAATAACTGTTTTGAGTTGGAAGTACTTGCCAGTCAAAATGGTTTTTTTCTTTTCTGTAAATTTAATGTTTTTGCAAAAACTTGCGTAATAATATGTTTAATTTTGTTTTGCTCTGTGGTAAGATATATTTTTTATCATTCCATGTCCATGTCTCATTCCATATAGTATTCCTCCACCATATTTCCTTGTACTTTTGTACTAAACCATAAGAAATGGTATTTTTTAACAATCTAAAATCGGGAAAATTAAATTATAGTTTATGGCAGTTTGCTGCAGTTCATTTTATCCACATATAAAAGTACAAAAAGTAACCTTTCTCCACATATAAATTGTTGAACGGATACGCCCAGATAAACAAAGTACTTCTCCAACAAACACAGGGACGATAACTAAAACTACATAAAAAACACATCACACTTTGACACCAGCAATTGTGAATTTTGTTAATCACATCTTAATATACATACCTGTATGAGTATTTTCCATTTATAAAATTTTTCTAAGCTTAAAAAATTTAGTCGTGATTAATTATGTAGTTAGTCTGTAGTAATTACCTAACCTATTCAGCAGGTTTAAGTGACGTGTGGTATATGCCAAAGCTATGAATGTGCAAAAGTGATGTTTTAATAAGACTCAATTTTAACTTTTAACCATTTGCTATAAATTCCAAATCTGATAATTTCGCTATAAGAATAATTTGCTATTACAAAAATAAAATTGAAATATTGCATTCCTCATTCCGAGTATCAAAACCTACAAACTATTTCCCTGGTACTTCGTATTGCCAACAAATCCTTTTAGTCATGGTTACAACTAAAATTATTAGCATCAGTCAACGAGACATAATTAACATTAGTCATTAGTTTGTGATTGATGATTGATTTTTTAGTCATTACTTTCCACTCGCTACAAAGTCAAATTGAACTTTGCACAAGAGAGTGGATCATATTATAAGAACAAAATGTGACCGTTTTTTAAACATCGATTTTTGAATGAGGGCTTAAATACAAATAGTTTGGGCCCTTCCATTTTGAGTTTAATTCAAATTTTCCAAGTGTTCGTTTTTCAGCAAAATGGTTTCCAAAAAAATTGCCCAGGCCAAAAACCCATCATGCAAATTTTTGAAAAAAAACGACGGGAAAATTCGTAGAAAGCGCTCCCCTAAAAAAATTTAGGAAATTTCCTTAAAACTCGAAGTTTATAAAGCTCAATTTTTATATAAAAAAAAAAAGCACAATTATGCCGAATGATCCACTAGAGTAGTAAGTAACGAATTGTTTTTTATTGCTTTTTACAAAGCACCTACAATTCTGTAGTATCTGCATAGGTATTTAATCCTAGAAGTAACGAGTATTAATTTCTAAACATTTTTATATTTCAGCTTCTATTACTGAAACAAAATAAGGCAGACTTTTTTTATATTTTCTTTACATAAAAGCATTTAATCGACACTTCAGCTACAATTTTCTTGTGCTTTTAGAAATTTCAAACAAAAGAAACGAGTAAGTAATCAAAGAAATGCAGCTAGAAATGTTTTTATTATTTTTATTTTCTTCTTTTTATATTATTTTTTACTCTGTATAAAACATGCATTACAATAATTATTTTTTCATTGTTATTGCAGCAGAATGCTGCAGATTATGAAAACTATTAGTGTTTAGTTTTTATTTTCGTGATTATAATCAAATGCTACTCATAGTAATAACTGTATTCATAGTGAATTTAAATTGTATACAATTTGCTGAATATTTACTAATGGTTATGTGCTACTAAATAGTTCACTATGCAAAGTTTCATGTTAAGCATTCAAAAATAATAATTAAAACACTCGAAAACGTTTTAAATTTGATAAGATTTAGATTAAAGATAAGCATTTTGAGTCACATCACAATGCAACCGTTTCAATACCTTATAAAACTATCTTCTATCAATATATAGTACACCCAAAAATCCCTATCATAATTAATCAATCCAATCTCCATTTATATTTGCATAATTATGATATTTACTTGTGTAATAAGAGCAACATTAATTAATTTTTACTTTTGCTGTATAAATTTCTATACATAAAACTGAAAATGCTCGCGGGCATGCAATCAAAATATTTACATAATTAAAATTACAAATTAAAGCGCGCTGTTAAAATCAACATAACGTAAATAAACTAAAATTATTCATACGCTAACTAATGCAAAATTTTGTAATTACTGCAAATATGCAATTATACGAAGTATAAAAAGCTCATCATTATCAGCATCAAAGAATCCGCGCATTTAATCAAAAATATTTTTGCATTTAATTACAGCACAAAAATTTCATTGTACACAATAAAATTAAGTTTGCTTTACTTTTTTTGGAGTTTATAATTACATGAAATATGCGGCAATATTTAAATATTGTGGAACATCAACAATAGCAACTGAAAATCCCGACATTCAAAAAAAAAACATGGAATTTACTTTAATATTAAACCAACGGTAATATCATAACATAACCTCTAATAAAATGAGAAATAATAATGTGCACGTTGCAGTATAATAATATGAATTTATTATTATATAAAATACCAGCATCATATATTTGCATAGTTATGTATGTATGTGTGTGTTCACTCTCGGTGGATGAATCTGCGCTAGTGTACGGTTTCACGTTGGTATGAGGTTTCAATGGCAGTGGCTAGCAACTGAAACCAATGCCGAACGCTTATAAAGTGAAAGCACTAGCAAAAATTTGTTGAGATATTTTTAATTTTTAATCAAGTTGTAACTGAGCTATATAATTTTCATTTATTTCGAATATATTCAAACGATTAGTGATTATTTTATGAGCGCGCCAATTTTGACTTGTAATGGAGGTTGGATTTTAAAGCTAGCGCTTACTCTAATATATAATCTAATGGTTCACAATAGCTTCATATACTTGCTTAAATACAGTGGCGGACATATACATAAAATATGTAACTGAAACTTATTTTTCCCAAGTTTTTAAAACCAAAAATATAATAATAAAATTAAAAAGTCTTTGAAATTATTTTATTTTATTAGTATATCACATAATGTCATATTAAGTTACAACAATTTCTATAGAGACGGGCAGATCAGACGGTCGTTTCAGAATTCGACATAATTCCTCATCCTCATTCCTCATTTCCGTATTTCAGCACCCTATAAAAGCTTCTATATATATGAAAATGTAACAAGACTTTATTCTCAAATACCTTCACTAAATAAAAATGAAAGAGGCTCCCACAGATAGTATATACCTATTTTATTAGTATCTGTTAGGAAATCATAGTTTTTCATGAACTGAATTATATCATGTATAATTAAGTTACACTTAATGTTATTTAAAATCTTGTCTGACTTATTACTGAAAGGTAATGACAAAAAAAATTAATCGTCAATCACGAACTAATGATTATTTGTTGTTAGTCATTTAATCATATCTCGTTTACTAATAACTAATAATTTTAGTTGTAACCATGACTTAAATGTTGATTACGATTTGATTTATTTTCAACACAAAGTATCAGGGATATAAATGATGTATTTTAGCACCTGCGCGAGGATCTCAAACTAGGATAATATATTAAAAAAATGTTTGCTATGTCGAAATTACCGAATTAAGAGTATTAAAATTTATTCAGTCAGGTTTGGGTTCCTTCACGGGACCAACAAAATAATATTTTTATTTGAAATCTTGTACATGTTCCATAGCTAAGAGAAAGTTGTTAACCCTTGGACGGGCACGACAAAGTACTTACACGAACGGGCGGGTCCGATGGACTCAGTCATCGATGTTTTTTTTTTATTTTTTTATTTGCTCATTAAAATCAATTTTCCATATGAAAATTCCAATGTTATTTAAAGAAAAAAAGTATTTAAAAAAAAAAAAAAAGGAATAAAAAAATTCAAAATCATTCTGAATCGGATGAGTTGATTACACTATGCAACAATTTGATGGTCAAAGTCTCGGGGTAAAACCAAACCAATCTCAAACGATAGTATTTGACCACAGTAACAAAAGCCTCAATCCCTTTTTGCACCACTACGTCACAATTTTTTTTTACAGTGGTTTGAAATTTTTATTTTTTGGTCGAAAACCGAATGAAACAATGAGAAAAATCAAATAAAAAATTTTATTGAAGGTGGTTCTTCGGCGACCTATAAATTTGAGGACCAAAAAATTGAGGAATATTTCCTTAGAATATTTTAATCCTCTAACTCCCACAAAAATGGGTCATTTTGGGCTCTTTTCTTAAAAATTCTTTAACAGCTAAGTTTAAGAGGAAGTGAAGGGTTAAAACATTCCACAAGAATATTCTTCAATAAATTTCAGTAAGGGCCACCGAAGACAAGTAGTCTCCAGGAGTTAAAGGTATTACATAAAAAAACGAAATTAAGTGTTTAGAAATTTATTTGTAAATATATGTATATTATAACGGTGCGGTAGTTCCGTTAGGTTAGTCAAATTTTCTGGAGAATATTTTTGTGGAATGATTTAACCCTTCACTTCCTCTTAAACTTAGCTGTTAAAGAATTTTTAAGAAAAGAGCCCAAAATGACCTTCTCTTAAACCTGTGAACATGTGAGAAAATGCTTCCTCTTTTGTCCAACTGGTTCATCAACTTGACTATTTATCGTTCTCCACAGAACAAGAGCGGCAATGCCGGCAACATTTATTAAGTTCATAAAAAAAATTTATGGACAGAAAAATGTTAAATTCGATTGTGATCAACTTTGCTGAAGAAAGTATGGTAAAAAATTAATAAAAGTGCCAGAATCTGCTTTGAATTTGAAAAAATTGGTTTTTATCGAACAGTGTAATTTAACACTTACATAATTCAGAATAGCAGTGTTCAATTGGTGCTGCGATGTTTTGGTGCCCACATTGTGCAGTATTCCATATTTTGCTGATTCAATGACGCTTATCCTCTACGAAAAACCATAGCAGTCAGTGTCGTCCTGTAACCTGTCGTCTGTCAAAATTCCCTCATGCAGTACAAAAATAGAGAACTTTGGTAGATATGTGATGCTGACGCTTTAACCCTTCAGTAGGCTAATTTTGATTGGTTGATTTTGATGTATAAAACTCGGCAATCGAATTGGAGTCATTGTTTTTGCTCGAGGTGAGAAAATAGGGTGTCTATTAAAAAGCTTGGGGTCCCGATACATGGAAAAGTAAAATATAATCAATTTCCTACTTCCTAATATTTTATCAATTCCAAAAATTAACTATAAATATTTTTTATTAATAATTATTAATTTTAATTATAATTAAAATTATCGCGAATGATTTTAATATCATCCAAAATAACACAGTCCAACAGCATTTTTGCAACGGAATAGCAACCCTATAATTCTGAAAGGGTATGCTGTATAGACCATTTTTGTAAAACAAACTTATAGTCCAGCAGTTTTTTTTTACAGTGGGTCAAAGTTTTCTTATTTTGGTCGAAGGAAGCTGAATACTAAGTGCAGAAAGTGCAGAAATTGATGTCTGAGGAAAATCTTATTGGCAAAATTGTACAGAAGAATTTTACAAGGGTCATTTCTGTAGAACATTTTAACCCTTTAGTTCCTCTTTTTATGGGACAATTTGACCCCGTTTTTTATGAAAACCTGAAAAGTCCTTTCAAAAGAGACATTTAAGGATTATAATACTCCACAAAAATATTTGCCAGAAAATTTTATTAGAGGTCACCAAAAGTATAAAAGTCATATATATAACGGTTAACGGTTACTAAAAGGAAATAGCAGCTTACCCACATAAATAAAATATCCTATAATGTGAATTCAACATTATGATTAATTTAGATAACTATAACATTAATTTTGACCAACATGGGGACGTCCCTAGGTGTCCGGCACTCATTTTTTTTGATTTTCATAAATGTTGTAGGGGACGGAAATCTAATAGACACGCAGGATATATTCGGTCATGCAGTACAGCCCCATTGCAGAAACAAAAGCGTTAAAAACGCCAATAATTGTCTGCTGAGCACTCATTTAAATTATATCAAGCGGTTGATCGTCTGGAGATGGTCCTGACTACTAGAGGGTTAATATGAATATGTATAGCCTGTTTCCATAGAAAAAGAGCTCAGTCGATAATTGTGTATGTGAGTAGCTATCACTGACGTGAATATACTAAAAAATTGCAGTGGTTTGTGAGAGTGCAAATGAAGTTATTCTCACCGTTTAATTCTCTTATTATTTTCCTCTTCTGTTCTCACTCACTCGCTTCTATAAACAAACGAGCAACTTGTGGTAATTTTGTGATCTCATGAACCTTCCACATTAACTACATTTATATATATTATATCTCATCCTTTAGAATTTTTTTTACTACTTTCCATATAAAATGAATTCGACTCATTCCCTCAGTGTTTATAGCAGTGTTTATTTTCCAATTCTATAGGAACAAAAAACAACAAATTCGTATCATGTAAGAGGTGGTCTTAGCTAACTTTTTGTTATCTCCGCCGTATATAGTCCGATGCATTTTGTTGTTGGCATTGTAGTACCGACGATATTTGTATCCTTGTTCTTGTTGTTGTTATCGTTTTTAATGTTCATCCTTTAATTAATATTGGTTTACATTTATTTTCTCCTATATATGGTATACTTCTCGCTCTCACTGCTTCTCGCTGTTGTAAACAAATGCAAATATTTTGGGATTATGGTAATTTTTATGGATGCGTCACATTTGCAGCAGTATCGGCAGCAACAGCAAAATAACCACCATATCGTGTTGCATGTTAATTATAAATCATTTTACCAGTATGCATCAGCTTTGTTTTAATTCATTATAGCGTATTTCTATTTTAAAACGAGTGATTAGCATAAATGCACAGAGATATTTTTGATAAACATATAAATTCGTGATGAGCACATTGTGATTTTAAAATCACATGCAGTAGTTGAATTGTTATGGAAACATTGAAAAATATTCGAGAATGCAAGCAACTGATTAGTTAATGTAATAACATGAACGAGCAACGAGACAGAATTTCGCAGAATATTTAATTTTGTTTAAAAACATGCAAGCTAAATTCATTTAAGGCAATATTTGGTTGATAAGTAATTGGTAAATAAATTTTTTGTAAAGAAAAATTTAAAAAACAAAATTAGGAATTCTTTTAGCAAATGTAAATCAAACTTTAGTATTCACTTCCTAATTTTCTCACAGCTAAATAAAAGGAATTAAAAGGAAAAACTCATCAATAAATTTTTGTATAAGAATATAAGTCAAAAAATTCAACAGGAAATGCATACATAATAATCCTCAATATTCTGCTACTTCTTATATCTTAACTGCTGCGTCTCCCAAACTGAGACACAATCAAAAACACAATTCAGCAATTAATGAATGGATTACATAAAATGGGGAGGACGTTGAATGAGTGAGTGAAGGAATGAATGAATTAAGAATAATTGTAGGTGGAGCAGTTAATATTATTGTAACTGTCAACAGTCAACATGACATTACAGTCACAATAACGATAACAGAAACCGACAAAGGCCCACACATTTTTGTTTCGGCAGGAAGCAATGTAAATGCTTCTTTTTACCTCAAATGATTACAACGAAGTTATATTTGCAAAGTAAGAGCGGAAGTATTAACAAACTTGTTGTTAATTGAAGTTTCCTTTTCGCGCCGTTCATTTCTACGCCAAGTGAATGAAGTGAAAATGTTGTTGAATTTTTGGAAATTTGGCTGCTAAACAGAGTAGTTTCTCTTGTTGTTGTTTCCTTACTTTTAGTTTGAAGTCTATTGTTGTCAAGTTAATTTACTTTAAGTCTCTTTTTTGTAATTAAATAGAAAGAGGTAAATAGTCAGTTAGTTAGTAGAATGCAAATTAAGTAACGAGTACCGTAGAGTTTCGTAATAGTCGAAAATAGAAATAGAAACTTCATAAATTAGACAGTTTAATTTAGAGAAAATGTAAATATGTGCAAAACGTTTACAATATTTAAAGTTAAACTTTTAACTAATTAGTATTTTATTTGCAAAATAATCACGAGTAGAAGTAAAACGCTATTTATGAAAGTTCTCAATATGAAATAAGATGGATTAAAAAGACTTCATTACCAAAAATTTTCTATGCACAAACAGAAAAATTAATCAAACCAAAGAAAATTGTAATGAAAACGAGAATTTACTTCTCATGAGTGGTAACGAGACGTTTCTGGACCGTAACCAACAACTAGAGCGAAAACTAATAGGAGACAATAGAGTTTCCAACTCCCTGACATATCGTCGGAACGTGATTTGAGTAACTCTATTCTAACTTTATTTCCAGATGGTCTGTGAGAATGCGTTTTTGATTCCATTAGTTCGTGTGTTTTCCAGAATTACACTCACGCATTCCACGGTCTTCCAACGAATCACGCACTATAGAGATTTTTATTTTCTCTGTCGTACTGCGCGTATAAAATTTTATTTTTTTACTTCGAAATTAAGCGAAAACTTTTTGTTGGTGGTTTATCCTCAATCGATAAATCTCATTAAGACTTTTCAAATGAGCCCTTACTTGTCAAAATCGCATATTTAATATTCTGGCATGTTATTCGGACCCATTTTTTTCAGAATTTTAGCTCACCCCTCAACCCATTAATGCATAGACGAAACTAGAAAAGGCAGAAAACCTAAACTTTTGAATCTTTAGTTTTAGATAAAAAAAGAAAATAAAATACGTATTTTTCAAGTTTCGGAACCTACTTTTTCAGACCTTTATTGTTTTAAGTTACCATGCAGAAAGTAACAATTGGGTTCAAGAAAAATTTATAATTGCCTATATATTAATTTTAAGCTGATACTAAAGCAAACTAAAAACCTTTAGCAATACAATTTACCAGCATCTACAAAAAATATAAAGCAATTAAATTAAAGAAATCAATAAAATAACCTTTGCGACAGCGCAAAAAGTAGCTTTCTAACAAAATTTTGTGTTTGGAGTGCAATATTATCTGGCACAATTAACTTTGGAGAGAGCAGCATATACCAGAATTTTCTAGGATGTTACATAAATAAAATAACACTACTCTTTTGCCGAATATTACGAATATTTGCTGGTGGTTTTAAATGAGATTTTTCAGTGCGTCCTTTAAAAAGGACTCTATGCATTAATGGGTTAATAAACACACACTTGTACTACATCAAATCTGGAATTTCATTGCCAATTTCTAGATGCCCTGCTTTTTGAGAACTTGATAATAGTTTTTTACCTACTGATGTTGTTTTTGGGTGAATTTTGTTTTGAATTTTGGTTTAATTACTGTGTTGTTTTTGTTCTGAATTTTTGGCGTAATTTTGTCTCGTTTCGGTTTAAGTTTGCGTAACTTTTAGTCTTCTTTTTGTCGTAGTTTTAGTCTAAATTGGGTTTGAATTTTGCTTATATTTTTAATCTACTTTTGGTCTGAATTTTTTAGAAATTTTATCCGATTTTTAAATTAATTTTTGGTCCGATTCTTGCTCTGGAATCTGATTTGTTAATTGGACTACAATTTAGCTCTCCGTAAACCCTTAAATCCGAGACTATGTGTTACTAGTTATTATATGTATATGAAGCAACAAATAAATAGTACCGTGTTACTTAAAATCGTGTTTTATAACTTAAAGAAAATAAAACGTCAAGAGAGAAAGTTTGATAGTGCAATAGAAATGAAGAAATCAAGTAGGTTCAAGTTAGATATGGCTGTTAGGCTATCAAAAAACTTTGACCGCAGAAAAAAACAAGCAACTAGTTTACCGAATAACGAGGAGCAAAGCATCAAAACCCCACATCAATGCAAGACCTTAATACCTTTTCTTGTCAAAACAAGTATCTCTCACAAGTATCTGCTAAAAATGAATTATTATACATTAAATAAGAACAATTCGTAGAAATAATTTTTAAACCTGGTCATCTTACTCGAGATAAGTCAAAAACTATAGTACCCTCTAAAATTCAGAGACAAATTTTTTTTATTTCTCACAATGAACAAAAATCTATGAATGCTGTTCATTGGAGTTATTTACAATTTTCGGCTCAGTGTAGGCTAATGTTTTTATAGCTGAAAATTTTTAATTATCAAGAAAAACACAAAAGATCTGTTAATTAAAACTTATTCAGAAAATTAAGCTGTTCAGAAGGCCAGGGAAGTCAGGCTTTAAATTCTAAAAATACGACAACTGTCTTCAGAAACCGTATTACCAACAAAAAACCCCATCCCTGTTGAATTCAAAGAAAATCTAGTATACTTAATAGGAAATGAGCAGGCATATGAGCTTGCGAGACTTTAACATCTCACTATCACTCAGTTTCTAGAACTTAGTTGAAGATGTTAGGGAGTACATTATTTCTCCAAAATCTCAATGACTCTAACACTTCTCTAACAATTTCAGCCAAACCTATGTAAATCAAGAAACGGCAAAAAATATTTTAAATTTAGTTATATCTATATATAATAAATAATATCAAAGTTGTATAAAAGAAAGAATCGCTTTCTTTGAAAGTAATGAGTAACTAGTAATTAGTTGTTATATTTAACTATTATTTAAGTTAGTTGGAATTATTTAAGTTTTTTTGTTTTGTAGAAAGACGCTGGAACTTATATTTTTCATTAATTTATCTAAAAAATAGTTGAATGCATTTTTATTATGGAGAAATTATAGATATTTTATTTGCATTTCAATTTCAAAAGTAATTAATTTTAATTTGAAAGTATTCGAAGTCTGTCTTTGTACAACTGCAATTATTGCACTTAGTTTTACCATTTTAATTATATCAGGCTCTTCGTTCTTTTACATTTGTTTACACTTCAAACCATATATACACACTTGACCACACAGTGATATATGTGTGTATTCCACCATGCATATACACTCATTCATACATACATATGAGAACTATTTATAGTCCAATGCCTATGCGTTCTGTTTAATTGTAATTCCAACAGGAGCATCGTTTTCATATCAAATTCACAAGGTACTTTATCATTATGTCAGGGACATATTTCAAAATATCTACTCATATATACGTGGGAGTGTATGAGAGTGAATACTTCAAATACGCATCGCATAAAGAAGCACTGACTGCATTTCAAGCAGAAGTTTGGCTCATGCCATGAACAACTACTCCTGTTATCGAAAGTGCATACATTGAGTAGCAAGCAATAGGAGTAAAACCTTTTGTAGGTATAGCAGCTACTGTTGCTGTTGACTGGCTGACAGTTGCCATGTGTGGCAATTTTAAAATCAAATTTTTATTTTCCAAAAAACAAGATACAGAACTACCTTGCAATCATTTTTATCACATAGTGATAGTGAAATTTTTTTCAACTTGTATATATTTTTTTTTGGTCACCTTCTGCATTCATTCGAACATCATCATTAGCATTACAGTCATTTGCAAAGTTGACAATACCATATGGTCACCATAAAAAAAAAACGCATCAACAAACACAATTTGTAAGGCACTTTGACGATGAACACACACATCTAGACTAACACCACTACTGGTACTTGCTTTTTGCTGTCAGCTCGTTTGTTGTTATAGCTACATCAGGGTTGTACCCTGAAAAAAATGTACCAAACCAGCCAAAAATATACCAAAAATTTTAAATGATCTATCACCCCGAATAATAAGATATTCTCCGCTACAAAAAAACTGAGTCGGGTCCACCGACGACTTAAACCTGTAAATTCATTTAGTTTGGTTAAGTGGTTTTCGGAGGTTGTATAGCGCTGACTATTTGTCCTCTAACAAGCGATGAATTACATAGGATGCACTTTTTCCCTTTAGGGGAATTCAAGATATATCATCAAATATTAAAGACAAAAAATTATCCCAGTTCACTATAGAAAAATTCACATTTTTCTTTAGAATTAATAAATCTTGAGAATGTAGTCTGGTGTTCGAGTTTCAAAAAGTAATAAAGTAGACTAAAATATTAACGAAGTTACAGCACATAGTAAAGAATACCTGTTGCTCAAACTTTACCTGTTGTTAAAACTTTAAAAGCGTTTTTCTCAAAACAACGTTTTTGTGATCAGCCCAGGGGTCTGAAAGAATTTTATCTTGCCGATTAGGCAGAAATTTTAGTACGTTATTCTACATGGAAATGGTTCTCACAGGTAGTAGAATTGTTTATTTTTAACCATTATTTCCTATTTTATACCCCGATTTTTAACAAAAAACAGCGAGATTTTTGAAAAAAAATTTTGTTATTTTTTAATAAAAAAATATCTCAAAAACCTGACCTGATAGCGAAAAAATCACCATATTTTTGCTATAACATTAACAGTGTTTGCTCGATTCTCAATTTTTATAAGTTATTTGAAAGAAAATATATATAAGCTTGAAATCGTATATAATTTACAATACTCTGAAGAAACCTAGCGGAATAATTATTGAGAATCGAGCAAAGACTTTTGAAGTTATAGATAAAAATAGAGTGAGACCACTGAAAATAAGTTTGTTGGTTCTAAGTCAAGATTTTGCGGGTGTATTTGAAATTCCAAGTATCCATTTTTTTATTGGACTAGACCCGCAATATGCACAAATTAAATTTGTAAATTACCTTAAAAATATCTGTTAGGTTAGGTTAGAGTGGCTGTCGAGAGACACATTTATGCCTGAATGGCCCATTGTGATACCACATAGCTGGACCTACAGTTTAACGCCGATTCCGAACGGCGGTGTAAAATTTTTTTAACATTTTGGCATTGCCTACGAAGGTTGGAACTTGTACCTTTTCTTATAATTTTCATACACTTCATATTGATAGTGAATATAAGAAGGTTATGAGAATTAACCACCAAACGAACATCCCTGATGGAAATCTAGAGCACTACCCACTAGATTATCGAGGTCATTGCCTTATCTCATAATTCAGTGAATGTTTGTGTGAACTAAAAAATAACAATGGACGACACAATTTTTTAGCGAAAAAAAAAACTAAGTAAAAATATTGGATGCAAATGTACTAAAACTGCTGTTGTGGTACCAATGTACTGTAATGATTTCAAATTGTACCAAAAAAGTACAATTTTGCCAAAAGTATCATCACTGATCTACATACTCGTTGTCGTTCATATGAATTTCTGTTTTCAGCCATTTGCAAAACTAAATATTATCATTGCGGCTTTGCAATTGTGCTATAAGTACGCAAACACACACATATGTACATATATGTGTGCCTCTCTCTCTCTTTTGTGTCTGGTTCAATAAAAAACAAACTCATTGGTTCAAGTGCATATGAAGTGGGCATATGAATGCGTAAGAGTGTGTGAGTGTTAGTGGCTTTTTGTAAAGTGATTTTGACACTTTCATGCACACACACACTAATATAAAACTAATATAAAACTATGTGTTTAGTCGTTAGTTTAGTATATAAAAAATTTTAGCGCTCATCTTGTTTTCTTTTCTGCTTTGAACAATTAAGGGCATATCTACGATTAAAATTTTATAGTAAAAATTAACTGCAAACTAATTTCAAGTTTATTGAAAATTATTAGTTTTTTGAATTAATATTATAGTAATTAATTAAGTGGAAAATCAAGTTTGATTGATATGTATGCAACTACGCGAAGACACCAGAAAATCAGCAAGATGAATTGAGTTCAGCTAGAGTATCAAGACTTGAAGCGGCACACAAAGGAATTGTTCAATAAATTGTTTCAATCAGCCAACGCAATCTGATCCTCTTTTATAAAAGAGGTTCTAGCCTTCATTAAGATATTAAATATTGTCGAAACACCAACTGGTGTGAAGTTGTTTAGATTTCTTGTGGGGTCAACACTTTGCCTCGGGTACCGTTCTCCTACTTCTACTTTTATAGAACATCACCTTACAGTTTTATGCCAAATCTAATAATAATTTTTACTCTAAAAGTCTTGCTTTCTATTTTTGGTTTTTAACCGCGCCGAACCCGGGACCATTCGTAATAATTTAGAACAATAATCACTAAGCTAAGGCGATCATCTTTAGCCGGCTTTGGTCTTAGCTTGATTTTTTCATAACCTTTGAAAAACAAGGTTTTACCTCGTTTTCAAATCTAACAATTCTCAAATCTGAATTATAAGCGAAATAACTCCTCCGAGGAACTGAATCTCGGACCTTCACGCTTCGTAACTATAGTGCGACAGCGTTCCAATTTCGATCCTGACCGTATTTATTGTCTTTACACTGTGGTTTAAACTAAATCATTTTAATACACATTGACCGGCGCTACTGTGTAGTGATTTTTATCATGTAATCTTCCTCCAAGAACTGCGAAGTCATAGAATCTTCTTCGTTTTTGGTTCTTTGTAGGTACCGCAGACCTCCTTTAATTAATTTTCTTCCACTCTCCCGCGTGATTACCTTCTCGGGACCAAATCAGCGATAAGCTATTCATCGTTGATTACAAATTGGTTCGTTTTCTCTTCTGAGCCGTTCAAGACGCCGTGTTCCAATATCACCGAAGCAACCATGCTGCCAATGGTATACCATCCTATTGTTGACGCCAGTATATATTTTAACATGTTGTTGGCGTAATTATTTCGCCTAGTATGTTCATCAAGTGTTCATGTTCTTAACAAAATCGAGGCCTTTTGAAAAACACGTGTTCAGCATCTTCGGGAACATGACTACACCATGTACAAAATAGATCAAAGTCAATGTGTCCAGCGGCCATTGGTTGCGTTCGCCCGGTTCTGTTGTATGAAGTTGTTTTGAATGTCAAAGTTAAGATTATCTTGCCCTATGATCCCAAGAACTCGATTGGTTCCAAAAAACCCTTATCCAAAAACTTTTAAGTTGTTGCGTTACGAGACTTCTGAGACAGAACAAATATATAATTCCACCAGAGTCTAAACTCATCAAGGAATTTCCGAAAACTCCTAAATCGATGCAAAGTCAAATTGTATATTAAAGAAATATTTAAGAATACAAAACAATAGTCCTCTAGATCCACTTCACAAATGGCAACCAAATGGAAAATCATATAGTGATGAAGACTCGACTCTGTGATTTATATAGTTCATTTGGCAATGTCATGGTCATTCGTTTATCTTAGAAAAGCAATCCAGTAAATTTTTTATACTTGCTGCTGATATATGTGAAAATAACGATGGGATTCCCACAAAACTTCGTATCTCTTACGCTCAATACCTACGAGTAATGGCATCATCTACTCATTGAACATTTAGTAGGTTTAGGTTTTTCCTACAGATATTTCAATTGAAATTGAATTTCTTTGCTATGCACACAAGTTAAACTTGCTACACTTTCCTAAATACACACATAAAGTTTACTACAATCACATACACAAACAGCAACTCGTTGCTTTGCATATGCTACTCGTTACTTATGCACAAAGGAAGAAAGTGTCCTTAATACTTGCTTCCTACTATTGCCCAAAGCGTAGACATTCGCAATTAAGTTATCTCCACAACCAATGGTCGGTGGTGTTGACCAGTAATTACGAATTAAATTAACTCGCTACATGTGCAAACACACACACATACTCACCTTAATGCACACATGTAGAGGTGCATATATATGAATTAGAAGTTACGAGATGCATACCTTTTGGACAATTAATGAGCTAGTGTATGGTTAACAAACGCATTCCAACACATACATATATACATACTCACATACATTCACAGTAAATGTATTGCAGTTGCATGTTACACTACTTGATCGTTCGTTGCATTCCGTTTCGTTTATTCGGTTTTGTACTATGTTTATGTGTATGTGCGTCTATGTTGTGCGTTTGTGTTTGTGGTTTTGAATGTAATTTAGTGCTTGCATTTGCAACTTTTTCCATGTCATTTAAGTTTTTGTTGTTGTAAATTGTTATTCGAGCGGAATGTGTATCAAATACACAACACAATACACATTCACAATACTTGTTCAGCCAACAACATTGACGCCGCTGTATAGAAAATTCCAATAGAAAATTACAATTTTACTTGAGCGATCACATACATATATGTACAACATGTAGGTATTTCTATGTGTATGTATTTGTATCCATGCATGCATGCTAACTTTCATGCAATGAATGCACTTGTACTTTGTGTGACATTTGCATTTTAGCGTATCAAAGACAAAACCAAAATTGAATGTGGCGTTGATTTGATGGAAATTTGATTGAAATTTGTTGGTTTATTTAGTTGAATTGACTATCTGATGGAATGACTGCACTGCCAGTGGTTGGCAAGGAGGCATTGGCGAAATGATAAATCATATAAATATTTAACAAAATGGCTTGTTCACATAAATAGTTTGTGACGGCATGAAGCATTAAAAATTTTACTGAATTTCATTTGGGGTTTGTAAAATTAAGTCAAGCGAATTTACATAAATCAAAATAAGTACGTATGTAGAGAGCTTTATGGAAAATTAATTTGCATGCAATTTTGGTTTCCAATAAACAGCGTGGATAATGTGCAAATATTGAGAAACTTTACAGTTTCTATTATTAGCTAACAAATTAACCACTCGTTGATATTTATCGATAAATTAAGAATTTGTATCAATATTACTAACTAAACATGCAAAATGTACTCGATCACAAATAGACGAGTAAAATATACTCGTCCTTTTGCATAAATACTTGCTCACAATATTCGCTAGCCGATGTTTTTTTTTGCGGTATTGATGTGACAACATCTTTACTCCGGGCTGAGGGGCAATTTATAGCGGAGTGAATTTTCGGTGTCTTGTGAAGTTTCATAGTGTGTGTGTGTTTTATTATATATTTTACTTTAAGCCCAAAAGTATGCAACACATAATTTCTATATCGAAAACGGTTCCAAGTCGGCCTGTTGTTACTCCGACTTTCAACGGCAAGCCGCACATGTCTTCTCTGGTTACAAGAACTGGAGTTCTCCCTTACTATTGACTAAATCGGCTCATTGTTCGTCCGATATTCAACGGCAAGCCACACTCTCTCAAGTCTCTGGTTACAAGACAGCGAGTTTTCCCTTCAGTCCAAATTTCATTCGTCGCGTTAGGTCTCACTATTTTGTATGCCACTTAATCGCCTTACCGCACTTTAATAAAGAATTTATATTTTAATTACAAGCTCATAAAATTTATACTCTCCCAAATGGTTAACTGGCATAAAAACAAGAAAAAAAAAACATTAAATTTTAAGCTCCACAGAAACAGTTTTTCTTTTTGTGTTTTATTAATTGTTCAGCAAATAAAATAAAAACATTGAAATATTGCAATATATGTGAATTAAAATTTGCAACAATAAAAATAATTTATCACTCGTTGATGCTTTATTTTGATGTTATTAACGAGTATAAATGTTTTTTTCATTTTTTGTTGCATTTTTATATGTAGAGGAATGTCGTCTAGGTTGGAGCACTGTCTAGGTCGGTCATCTACGTGTGTGTGCAAAATTTTTTGTTGTAATGACAGCAAACTTTTCATGTAACTTAGAGTTCAGTTAGTTGGTCTTCACATCACGCGTTTGTGGTCTGCGTGATGCGATGCTAAATAGCGCGAGTAGTTAATAAAGATCAAAATACTGTTTGTAGTCCATGTAGGTCGGAACACCAGAAATTTTGTAACTGCGATGCGTTCTGGTATCGGAATTCCATATTTGGAATTCGGAAAGTATTAAAAAAAAAAACTAAATACTAAATTCTCTAATTTCGCGAAACAAGCGGACAAATTTAAAAATTCACATAGATGACTTTTTGTTTCAATTTCAGGATTCGTTTCCCTATTTCGAATTTCTGCCTTTCCAAATTTTCAATAATTTTTCTCCGTATCGCATTGATTTTCTACGTTGTTTCGATCTTGACTGCAGTTTTTTTTTCAAATTCCCATAACTCCTAGACAACTAATCCAATAAGATTTCAACAATCGGTATACAACGGAAGTTATTGACAAAACTCAAAAGGTGTTCCAACCTAGACCACATTCCTCTACAATGTATGTATAAGTACATAGAGAGAGGTATTAATGTTTTACTGTCAATAATTTTAATTGCATTATAACTTTAATTTTCTTTTATTCGTTCACACACACGGAGGATTTATACGAGCGACAACTACTGATGCACTATAGTGAATGAGTGATGAAGTTCCTTATATTCGAAGCTCTTTTAACATTTAATTAATGATTTTTTTATTTTTCTGCAAAATTTTGTGTGCGTTCAAAATATTAAAAATATAATAAAAAACAAGAAAACACAAACAATAAAAATATAAATTCTGCCTGCCCGACCGCCATCTTGCAAGTTTAATACTAGGGGCCAGGCCATAGGGGGCGACATGCTCATTAGTGCAGCAGGACATTTTATCAGTGTGGCCAACTTTTGTTTCTCAAAATCTGCTATAATGAAGAAAAAACGCGCATTTTCTTTCAAAAAGCACTACATTTTTTCCTTGTAAAAGTGTTGAACACAATTTTTTTTATATACAGTAGAATCGCGATAATTCATATCCCGTTGATTGGAAAATCTCTATAATTCGTAACAAACTCTTGGTCTCTTGAAAAAATCGCTTTAATTCGCAAAAATTCTACACATTTTGGTCCCCTTTTCTTTTTGAAAACAAGAGTAACCCCCTAGGAGGGTTACTCTGTAGTTCGATTCGAGAGGCAGTTCTATTCGAATGCCAAATGAGTACCAATCGTTCGAGTTCGAGTAAATTTTCTTTCGAATCGAACTACAGAGTAACCCCCCTGTTTAACCTCTTATAAATCGAAATTGGTTATTGACAACCTCTTATAATTCGTAATGCAAAGCAAAATTCTATAGAACTATGAAAAAAGCAATCATTGTAGATAGCTACGTTCACTTTTTTATGGAATTTTGTGTGTTTTTCGTAGTTGACAAGATACGCGTTAATTCGTATTTTTCTTATTTTAACCTCGTTAACCCTGCGATTGTATATCCCAATAATGTTCGAAAACTTAAGTAAACTGGGAAATACGGTTTCCATAATATTTGAGTTTTCTTCAAAATACTGATGGTGGCTGTCAATAAGTGGATTGTATATATGCAGTGTCATCGCCGTAAATTGGCTTTGCTATAATTCCTGGTTACAAAGGTTATTGCAGAAATTTTACCCCATTGGAAAACTTAAGGATAACTGTAAGGATTAAGTGTCCTGGACATATTATTTCTTAAAATTTATTTTAATATTTGCATAAAATATTAAAGAAACTCAGGCAGATTTTGAGGAAAAAGTCGGGGGTGGAAGTGTTA
Organism: Toxonevra muliebris; assembly: GCA_963691655.1. Lineage (NCBI taxonomy): Eukaryota > Metazoa > Arthropoda > Insecta > Diptera > Pallopteridae > Toxonevra > Toxonevra muliebris. Next base: position 96,768,272 of record OY829326.1, read on the forward strand.
AATCGAAAAAATTGATAGTCTCTTGCGATTACGAATTGTATCAATGTATTAAAAAGAAAATTAATTAAATACATATATTTTTAAAGTTTTTAATTCACAGTATTTCTAAGTTATACAATCACAAGAACTAAAACAAGATAATGGAAAAAAAGTATTTTATACACTTTGATCACAAAAAAATATACAGAGTAATAATTTGTAACTATCACATATCGATGTCGAAGTCTATATTCTCTTTATTACTATCAGCTTCTGCTTCTGGTCATAACACACTTTTTAGTCTAAATTCAGAAGCATTATAAACTCTAGTGCTGTTTGTTTACGTCATCACAAAATGAATTTTCTTGTTTTAATCCATTTTTTATATGAAGTAAAGAATTTTTTGGATTGAGTGACTTACGGTTACGAACTTTGGTTCTAACTAAAATCATTGCTCATTGTTTCGATATGTTGTTAGGATTATTCAGGAAATGGATTATTTAGTGAAGCATTTAGTGTCTAAATCACTTTTTTCCGCGTTTTAATTTTTAAAAAGCAATAAATTTAGCGGGAAAAGCGCTGAGTTGGCCACACTGCATTTTATGTATGTGTACGCAACAACATTAAAAACACCAACAGCAACGCAGCGCAAAGGAATAACAATTGTTGTTTTTTCTCTTCTTTTCTATTTTGTTGTTAGTTGCTTTTCTTTTTATTTGTGTTATAGTGCATTTTTAATTAACGAGTAATGATAATGTTCGCCCTTGCTCTCTTTTTTTATGTTTTTTTGTTCTGCTTTAGTTTTAGTAAAGTAGTTTTAAAAAAGTGCATAATTAAAGCAAAAATATTCTGTATATGAAGTTTTAAATTATAAAATATGTAGAGAGTGTAAATAATACTCGTTGAATTGGTATTGCATAAATAAGCGGATATATGCATTAACTGATAAATACATACCTGAAACAATTTATAAGTAATAACACTGTAACACAAAAATATCAAAAAAAAAAGAAAAGAAAAGAAAAAGAAATTGCAGTATGTAACAAAATTGAGCTAAAAATGGCGTCAAAACAAAAAGTAATAGCATAATTAAGTGTTTACTTATCCGGGTGAACAAAAGTGTAAACAAATTGTTAATATCAGATAATATCATCAAGTTCCAAAAGGGCCTTGAAAGTTCCGAAATTTTTACCATGAATTGAAATTTTTAAAATCTTTTGCCCAAAATTTTTTTTCCGATTCCACAACTTTGTTATTAGCATTTACAAATACAAACATAATCCAAATCGGATAAATCGTTCAACAAGATGTACGAAGTTTAGAAATTTCGACCATAATTTATACTTTTCATGCAATTTTTGCTGAATTTCTGAAAACTTACAAGCTTTCAATTTCATAAGAAGAAATACAAAAAAAAAATTGCTCCAATAAATTTAAAAATTTATTTTCGAGTTAGGTGTCGAAAAAAAAGATAGTTTAGTGGATAGTGCACTAGACTTTCATCCAGAAGGTTGCGGGTTCGATTCCCGTCTTGGTCTGGTGGTTAATTCTCATAAACTTCTTATATTCACTATCGATATGAAGTGGATGAGAATTATAAGAATGTGTACAAGTACACACCTTGGTTGGTAATGGCAAGACCACCGAGCTGATAAAAAATTGCCACATAGCCGTTCGGAATCGGCGTTAAACTGTAGGTCCTACCATCGCCACTGTGGTCTAGTGGAAGAGTGCCAGACTCTTGTTTCTGGAGACCCGAGTTCGATTCTCGGCTTGGGTATGTTTCTTATCTATCTTTCTTTCTCCCTTCCTTTTTTTCTTTCTTTCTTGGGGCTTTGGTACAAAAGATCTTATAGGTCGCAGTGCCTGACTTTCGAGTCGTCCTTCCTTCAAATAATAATAATAATAATAGGTGTCGAAAAACCATAAAATATTCAGATTTTCCTAAAGTAACAAAATTATTAGTTAACTATGTCCCATTTTTTATGGAAAATTAACTTTTTAAAATTTATAGTACCTATCATGTTTTTCTTTACATATATGAAACAATTCAATAAAACTTATGGCAAAACTTATAAAAATTTCTTAAAGTTTTCATCATTGGATAAATTTCACTGAAACCAATTTCCTACTCGTTACTTTCAATTTGTTTTAAATAGGCAAACTATTTATAAATTTGAATTCTGTACAGAATCCATATTTGTATACAGAATATGTACTTAAGGAAATCGCTTTCGCTCAGTATTAAACATCAATATTGTAAGTTTTCCAACATAAATAAAAATGAGGATTTTCATTTCCACAAAAGTAACGAGTAGCGAATAAATACAAGTTTTATATTTCATTATATTTCCACCAAGTTTACAATAACTTTGAAACACTTTCTGTCAAAAACAAACATGAGCATAAAAAAGTATAATTAAAAAAATACAGAGAAATTTCATCGGCACACATAAAGTTTTGAAAGTAGTTCAAGTGCACTATAACCTACTCTCAGTTAACTTAACCTACTCTAGCGTCGTATGTGTATTTCTATTTCCACAGTTTTTCAATTATTTGCCATTAACCTGCTTTGCTTTGCTGCTTTTTGTTGGTTTCTTTTTTGTTTGTTGCGCCTTTGTTGTTGTGTCAACAAAACCGATTCCTTGCCCTTTTCAACCCTACACACTTCCTGACTGTTACTTACTGCTGCAACGCTACTTAACATAGTTCTTTTTCTTTTTTTTTTTTAACAACAACTAGAAAAAAGTGGCAGCTCATACACTCACTGCACTGTATACTTCCCACCTGATCACCATTCACTGCTGTTCTGTGCACTTACACTCATTAAACCTACGGCTGTGCTGTTGGTTGTTTCAATTGTCCTACCCCACTACTATTACTACTACTAAGTATTTTTGTTGTTGTAACCTAGAGTAAAAATGAAAACAAAAAATTGATGTCAATTGCAAACAAGACTTCATTTTCTCGCTATGTTTGTGTTGCTGTATTTACATTTCATTTCAGTTCACAATAAAGGGGTAGTTTTTTGACATTTCGCAAATATAATGTGACAGTTGACCGCATTGTATGTACACAGTGATGAGGACGATGAAGCTATAATGCGTAATTGACATACTTGCTATTAACTCTTTTGCAATTTTTTCATCATTCCACCGCGCTGTTTGTTGTTAACCTCAATATATTCAATTGAGGTTATGCGTTGTTAAAATTAAATTTTCGAGAAAATTGACAGCTGTCAAAATGATTTTTACAATATACAAACAAAGTTCTACAAAGCAAAGTAGCAGTTGCGTATAATTCTTGCTTAAATATTTTATAACTTTTGCTTTTATCCCTCATCTTTCTTTCTAACTAGCGACAGTGACATATTAACCTTTTCCTTTCTAGGAATAATAATCGTATATCAGCAGTTCTAGAATTTTTTTTTTTTTTGTTTTTTTTGTTTTGTATACCCTTAACCTATTTAAATATTTTATTGTGTAGGTATATATTGTAATCTTATCTTATTCATACTTTATTTATCGGGAATTTTACTTTGCTGTTGAAATTTTCTGCCCAAATTCAGTTGCTCCTTTTTACTATACTTTTTCCCCTGCCTATTTTCTTTCACTTTGCTTTTCTCCGCTCAAAACAAACTGCCTAACAACGCTCTAGCCAATGTATAACTTATGCTACTATTAGATATTTTTCTGAGTATATATTGGAGCTATTTAATCTCCTTATGCTAATTTTTGCGATGCGTCTAAAAGTTCATTAATAATTCATGAGCAATAAATTGTTTCAAAGGAAATTATATCAGCAGTAGAATAATTTATTTTGATACCTACCTTCTGTCTAGGTATAAAAGGCTCAAAAAACACACAAATGTATTAGCAAATTATAAGAAATTTCATTAAAAAAAAAAACTTTATGCTTAATGAAAATATTACCATTTATTCGTTAATGTAAATTAACGAGTACGCATTTGTTTTTATAATAAAGGACAAGCGCTTTCTGTTTAAAAAATTTAAAATTTCAAGCTAGTATAATTTGCGAAGTAAATAAAATAGAAAATCAAATAGTTCTTTAAAATAATTAACATAGAAATTCTAAAATCTTTTACTCGTCACACTTTTAAATAGCTTAACGAGTCACAAGTATTAAACTTTTGTCGTTTACTGGCTTTTAATTACAATATTCACGGGCAATATCGGGTATTCGCTTTATTAACCCACATAATATAAAAAGGTACTACTGATATCAATTTAAAGCTTTACACATTTACTCGCAATATTTAGCACTCACGAGTTGAGTTCATAAATATAAATTTTCACATCAGCGAATACATGGAAAATCATTTAAGCATGCATACTCGCATTAAATACTTTGATGGTTCGATTTCCAATGAACCCGATATTCTCATCCCAGGAATGCAGAACATTTTTGTGCATATGATGCGCCCACATTTGATGCCAACATTATAATGAAAATAACAAAAATAAAAAAGGGTATGTGCAGCCGAGCAACGAGTATCAAACATGCAAAATCAAAAGCTTTATACGGCGTTTATAAAGTGGCAGTAGCAAAAGATTGAAGTAATAAAAGATGAAGGGGAAAATCATGAGTGCATATCGTTTTATGTTATAAGTTAATATGAAGCAACACTTTCATTGAAGTATTGAGCGAGTAAGCAGTAACGAGAAGAAAAAGTAGAGAGAGCAGCAAGCAACCAGTGGATGTTATACAGCCAACACTGTGCTTCGTTGAACACATTTCCAAACACTTATTTTCACCTAGAAAACAAAAGAAACTTTTTAGCTTTTTGTTTTACAAACAAACAAAAAATTGTAAAAAATGGCAACAACTCCAAATGAGCGTGTATTGTCAAGTGCTCCTTGCTTTCAGTGATTGAGACACGAAGAATGAAATTGTAAAAAATTTAAAAATCAATTGTTTGATAGAATTTATCAATGCCTTTATTCTTTACCTTTTCAAGAGGTATGCATTTGATAGAATACTGAGTAAAAAGCAATTTACATTACGACATTACGATACCGAAGGTCTTAGGCTGTTTTCAGAGTCAGTAGTATAAACAAAACAATGTTATGACTAGAATGATCAAAGTCAGCTCCAGTTAACCAGATAAACGGTTATAGCTGAAATGTAATCGAACCAGTTTCTAATTCAGATGACTCTGGTAGAAGAATTGAAAATGAAATCAGTTAAAAGTCCTTCTAATCGATACATATTAATTCTTTATGTACGGAAGACTTTTTATAGTTATGTGTATTGAAAAACTTGACTTAGTATATTATGTCTTACTAGCTAACTGTAAACGAATCGTAGTCAGCGAAGCAGATTTCAAGCAACTTGCAAAATCAGATTCTTTTAACGTCTCGAGATTTCCACAGAAGTTTGTAGGACTTTCGAATCTGCCAGAATATATTCGTAGTGAACTTTGCTACTGAACACTGGCTTCAACCGAGCATTAACGTACGACGAAGAGGATAGACATTGTTCATTGCATACTGTTGAGTGGTGTAAAACTGAATTTCCATTTCATATTAGATCTAAGCTTTTAAATACTAAATAAGAATTAAACCAAAAATTGAATTAAGAATTTTGGTAGATTTTTCTCAACATAAACTCTCGGCAGCTCGTTAGGTTGCTTGCTATTTTATTTATTGAACGATTGATTGAATACATATAATATACATGCAAAACAAGAACAATCTATACATTTCCACTTGGGTCCCGAAAAGTTAATGAATCGAAATTTTTCAGGAATTTGTGGAAAAAATTACTTACAAATGCAAATAAAAAAAGTTATTAAAAGGAAACGAAACTAGGTTTATCCGGTTAACCCAGTTTTTTGATCAAGTAGGTATTCTAAAACCGGTTTTCGAATAATGGTTTTATTCGATAACCAGTAACCAGTTAATTGAAACCTCTGCAAAGCCGAAATAGAATTCAAAGTCAAAGCAAACCAAAAAGAAACTATTAACCCTCTAACCCGCAAGGTTGAAATAATAATAAAACAAACACCAGAATGTTTGTTTCCAGTTAATATTGATTAAAGAAAAATTAATTTTCTGATTAGTTTTTGAGTTTAGCAGTTAGGTGGGAAAAACGATAGACCTGGCGGATTTATGCCAAAAAATGAAAAATCATATGTTGTCTTATTTAGTGTCGTATCCTCTCATTTGTCCTAAATTCTCATTTTTCATACAAAATTATACGAAATTATGATTATATTATGATTATACGACAGTATATGACAGTATATGAGGGGAATATTTTTTTTAGATTTTTATAAAAAAAAACTATATGCGCGATAATTTTTCGTCACAAAACACAACACTTTGTACACATAAAAATAACAACAATCGTGCGATCGCAGAAAGTGCAAACTGGCCGCAAATTGTGTGTTTATTCTTTCTTCAGGTCTGCCAATTAATTTAAAAAAAAAATAAATTTGCGCTTGTCCTTTAATTAAAATAGAGTGAAGGCTACCTCAGGGCGGCCTTATGGGTTAGAGGGTTAAGCGAGTGTCAAACGAGGAAATATAGTACACTCTTTGCTCTGGACTGCTTTTAATTAAGAAAAAAGCTGAAAACATAGTAAAGCAACTAGCAAGGTCAAAAAACAATGCCTGTGCTATTTGCATAGCGAAAAGCAGAAAAGCGAAAATAAATTCATTTGAATCTTTATTATTTGTTTGTTAATAACACCAAGCTACTTCTGCGAGCTTTCCTCGCCACTTCCGAATAAAATCACCTTGTTGCTCTGTACTCAAAGAGAAAGGAGTGATCCTGTCCTTGTCTCCACAAGTGAAACACCCCTAAGCTAGCACGGGATTACAAACTTCCGTGGAGAACTAATGTAAAAAAACTCATGAATAGAAAGAATCTCATGCATTTAAGGTTTTCTAGAAATGCTGCGGAACTTTCGACAATTCTTCGGGGGTATAAAACTAACAGTTGCACGCTGATTGTAATCAGACCTGTTCTTACATACGCCTCTGTGTTAGAGTCCTGTTTAAGTCCACTCGAAGCAGGCTGCTGAGAAGTTTTCGCCTTGGCTTCACCGGTGCTATGAGTAGCACTTCAAATGATAACACTAGTTTACGAATAATTATTTTTTTTTTCAGGGCAATGAACACCACTATCCAATTCCTTGGTAAAATCGGTCGCTGAGCCCGAAAATCAACTGTATTTTAAATTCAATGGAGTGGTTTTGGAGATATCGCCAGTTGAATTTTTTTTATCGGAACCAAAAAGGTTTGTTCACATAATTACAAATATCCTAGAAACTAAGAACTCAATTTAAACCAGCAGTATATGAAATTAAAGATACTAAAATTTCTCATCTTACGTTTATACATTTTGATTCGATTGAATAAAAAGTTAGTTTTGGCACAATTAAGTAAATTTTCAAGAAATTTGAAGTTTTTTTCAAAAAATATTTTTAAAAAAAATTTAGATTACAAATAAAATTTGAAAAAGGCAATAATCTGCTCTCTTTTAAATTTTTTGCTTAAAGACTTTTACAAAAAAAATAAGATATAAAAGATAAAAATCTATGGTTAAATGTAAAAGCTACATGCAATTGAGTAAAAATAACTAGTTTTAGAACAAAGCAAATGATTACGTTTTTCAAATTTTATTTGTAATCCAAAATTTTGTTTAAAAATATTTAAAAAGAAAAACTTAAAATTTCTTGGCAATTTGCTTAACTGTGCCAAAACTATTTATCCAACCGAATCAAAATGTATAAACGTAAGATGAGAAATTGTAATATCTTTAATTTTGTATAGTTTCGAATATATTTGTAATTATGTGAACAAACCTTTTTTGCTCCGATAAAACAATATCTCCAAAACCATACCACAGAATTAAAATAGAGTTGATTTTCGGACTCAGCGAACAATTTTACATAGGAATTGGATAGCGGTGTTCATTGATAATTTTGGCTGTAAACTAGTGTAATCTAAATATTTTGCTTGATTTGCTTCATCTCGTTCTTAGTTGGCATTACAAGCGATGATCGGTCTTGACCTAACTTGGCTCGAATAGAATATCTTCCTGGTCGAAACGTTTGCTTCCACGTGCTCAAAATGACCCATCCAATGAAGCCGCTGGATTTTTATGCGCTTGACTAAGTTAGTGTCAGCGTTCAGTTCATAATTCCAACTTTCTCGATACACGTCGTCCGCGCATATATTAGTATACTCCCTCGTATACTCCCAAAAACGTCTTATCATTTGAGGTCATCGTCTACGTCTCAGCGCCATACACTAGGACGGGAAAGATGGTTTGCTTGGTTGTTGATGTTGACGTTATTTGGCTGAGGTGTTATCCTCGGGTCATTCCGAGGCGTTAACCCAATCCTTGTGAGAACGAAGTAGCGACTTCGAAAAACGCGAAACGGGACCGGATGGCATATCTATGATTATGCTTGGCACAGCTGGCCTGGAATACCTGACACTTATTCTCAACATGTCATTGCATACTCTAGCGATACCAGATGTGTGGAAAACATGCAGAATAATTCCCCTGCCCAAGCCAGGCAATGAAGCAGGTAAAGCCAAACTATACCGCCCGAAGGCCAAAAGCCTGAAAGCGCTTTTACTACCCACATTAAACGAGCAGCTACAACATCCCTGCAAGAAATTCTACCGCAAATTAGACACGGGTTGAATAAGAAGAAACCATATGAGAGAATAGTGCTGGTGGCTCTGGACCTATCGAAAGCGTCCACTCCACTGCAAGATCTAATGGATCTACCACCATCTAATCTGATAAAAGACTGGCTGGCACACTATATACTCCACTCCAATACTCTTCAACTATTAACTAATTGAAAATGCCTATCCCACTAGCAAGCATTCTCTCTCGACTATACCATTCTCTCAACGGGACATATCATATCAGAACTATGCAGCAACATCAATCAGTATCTGACAGAGGTTGTAAACTTCTTTGATAATCGCAATCTACAACTGTTCACTGAGAAATCAATAGCCACCCTTTTTACAACCTGGACGAAGGAAGTAAAATTGGTTCACGATATTGTAGCCACTGGAAAAGAAGTCCCAACAGTGAACTACCCGAAGAACCTAGGTGTCACCTTCAACAGCCTGCTTATCTTCGCTACTCATGCAACAATTATCAAAATTCTTGAGGGAACGCAACAGAGTCCTCAAATCACTAGCAAGTAGCGCATGGGGCAAGGACAAGCAAACGTTACTCACCACCTACAAGGTTATCGGACACTCAGTCCTGAACTACGCCGCCATCATCTGGTGAAAATATATCAGCGATAACGCTGCCCTGCGCATAATCACTGACTGTCACCTTATGTCATACGTTCACCACCTGCACGACAAAGTAAAGATGCTCAAGGTTAAGAAACATAATGTGCCTCTATCAAATTGCTTACCACCAACAAACCTGATACTTTGAATGTAGCTAGCTGGATAATGGAAAACGGTTGGTGAGGAAAATTTATAGGAGTTTGTACAAACAGTCAAACTGCATTAAAGGCCCTAGAAAAATCCGCCAAGTTTTCGAAAAACTAATACTGACGCAAAACTGAGCAAGTTGATTTTTATATGGGTTCCAACATACTCCGGTATGTCTGACAACGAAAGGGCTGATAAATTGGCTAGCCGCGGCTCTGCAACAAATCCTATTTATGCGACATCAACGAATCAATGACTCCAAAACTAACGCTTATGAAGAGACATGGTTTAGAGTTAGTTCCCGTCCTGCCAAACAACATTTGTGAAAGAACAAAATGGAGGGACAGCAAACTTTCTTATTCGCCTGGGGAGGAAGAATATGCGGATCCTATGACCAAAATGAATGTCATTGACAATCCAGCAAGTTGATGTCCGGGCTTCCCAGCACTTGCTGGGTAACGATGTCTTGAGGATGAATTTTAGCCTTTCCCTTTATCTGCTTGAACTCCTTAAATAATTTAAAAGTCATGTATCTAAAACTCTTCTTTCCGTTTTGTTTTTCCTCTATCTGGGCAAGTACAATGGTCACTCCATCGTGAGTAAGTATCTCTTAACTACGACCAGAAATCTCTTTATAGTGACTAGACAATACAAAAGAAAAAAATGTAATGATGATTTTTTTCGGGGCACGTCAGGGCTAGGTCGGAAAAATAGACTTATAGTTGTTTTAATACAGAATTTTGCATCAACCCTCTAGCAGACCAACCCAAATTGATTTTTGAATTTATTTACAGGTTCTATGCAACAAAATTAACCAACCTTAATTTTTTTATTGCTGAAAAAATTGATCTGCTAGAGGATTAGGATCAATTTGAAAATGTTAGTGAATTTGTTTTGAAACGTTTTTAAATAGAGACAATTCGCTACTCTGGTTTTACCTTTTTCAGATCACCTCTGGGTTCAAGTTATTTATTATTATTTCAATTAATGCTATAAAATATAATATATACCTGACTTTTAAATCTCAACTCATAAAGCTATACTAGTAAAAAGAATATAAACATCAAAATCCGCTTACAATGAACCACTTAAAATATCAACGAACTCATCAATATCAACTTAGTAAATATCGAACAACAAGCAAAACAACAACAACATCAACAAAAAACTGAATATTTGAAACGAGAAGATTATTAACATCAATCAATCATAAAATTGCCTATACAAAAAAGCACAATTTCCATTTAATACATTCGATATATCTAATACACTGATAACACACACGCACACCCGCATACAGAGACACTTAAGCAAAGCATACTCTTAGGCATTTTTGTCTAGGCTGAAGAGGCAAAGCTATGTAGTTTATTATTAAAAATCCAGCAAAATGGCAACGAACGAGCAAAAGGGGGGAAAAAAGGAAGAAAAACAAGAAATGCTTAAGCACCTTTCAAATATTTACGAAACACTCACGCAAATTTTTAATAATCGTTTCTTTGCTCAAGCTCCTAAAAGTATGCAAACGAATGATAGGTAAAACCAATGTGCCTAAGAATATGCGCAAAAAAACAACAAAATAGTCATTATTGATGGAAAATTTAACAGTTTTGTTAAACAAAATATATGTATTGGCAAAGTGGCTGATAGACAGACACACAAGCAGACATATAAATATTTCTTTTTGACAGATGTAAAACCTTTGCGTGTAGCTAAACACACCTTTCCCTTTACCCAACAATTTAACTTTGTTAAATCTATTTAAGGTGAAAGAAAAGCAAAAAGGCAAAAGTAGCGTACAAAGAAAAAACAACAACAAACTGCTAAAAAAAAAAATAAACATTTCTTCAGAGTATCACTTGAAAGGAAAAACAAAAACAAAATATAAAAGCAACAAAAAACAAACAACAAACGGAAACGCTAATCTATTTTTTTTTTTGCGCTTCTTTCGCTCTTCACTCACACTCTCTCTCTCCCTTTCCCTCCCTCACCTTCACTTTCATTCCGCCACACTCTTCCCAACTCACACACACACACAAATTTCTATGACAGCTATTAACATGGCAATAACGGAAATGCCTCTTTCTCATAGCAGCAGCAGCAGCGGCAGCAAAAGTAAAAATTGCTTAAAGCTCAGCCATCAAATTCCGTCAATTAATCACACAAGTGCCTGGGCGCGTTTTGTTGAATGTTGTGTTGATATTATTACAAAAAGAGTCAAAAGGGAAGAGCGGTAAAGGAAATGGCAGAAGAAAAAAGAAGCGAGTTGGGAAATATTAAATACAAACAGCTTAAATAGAACTGTGGGTGTGTTTGTTTAGTGTACAATTTCTACTCTCATTCGAAGCCGAGCACAAGTGGAGGAGAATGAGAGGTGTAAAGGTTTTAAGTGGATTTAAATGTAAAATTGTAGAAGGGAATGTCTAACTGCTCTGCTCCGCTCTTCTCTTCTGTTTAATGTCAATGTGAACCTCATGGACAGCTTTAATGTTTTGACGGGAGGGTTAACTTTAGTATTTTCTTCAAGTGTTTAGTTGAAGAAATTTAAAAAATTATTCCAATTTGTGACATTGCTCTGCAAGTTAAAGCCAAAGCTAAAATTGATGGTATTTTTAAAAATTATTTTAACTTAATGATTTCATTACAAAACTAGAGTTATTCTAAGTGAACCTGGTTTTCAGCAAATAAATAAGAATATAATAATTTCTATTATTTTCTGCTTTAATATAATTTCAGCCGCATAATAGCCCTGCTTTCCCAACTACTGCTTTCCAGTTCTCCTTTTCTGTAGCTTCTAGCCACCAGTTTCGTAAACCTATTCATTTGCGGTCTTCTTGTAATGCAGCAAACCATCTCTTTCTTGGATATCCTCTTTTACTCTTGTATATTTTTTCCTCAATGCTTGTCTTGCTATTCTTTCTCCTGGTATCTTTTCTATATGGTTAATCTTTTTTAGATTTTATCAATCGAATATCATTATGGCCCTCGATGAGATTTTCTAATTCATTATTAACGTTATATTATCCGTTGTGATAAATTTTCTAACCTGATGGGTCTGCAAATTCTGACAGACTCATAGCATTTAATTCAACGTCCGTAATTCGCAATTGTAAATAATAACCAGGGATCGGATTCAGCAAAAAAACAAGGCGCAAGAGCAGCTCAAAGTCAACAAATTTTTCATTAAAATATGAAATCGTTCGATTTTAGTTTTTAGTCCTTTGAGTAGGTTAGGTTGGTTAGGTTGGAGTGGCTGTCGAGAGACACACTTAGGCCTGAACGACCCATTGTGATACCACATAGTTGGACCTACAGTTTAACGCCGATTCCGAACGGCGGTGTGGCCATTTTTTATCGGCTTGGTGGTTTTGCCATTACCAACTAATGTGTGTACTTAGACCCTATCTTATATTTCTCATACACTTCATATTGATAGTGAATATAAGAAAGTAATGAAAATTAACCACCAGACGAAGACGGGACCCGAACCTCCCAGATGTAAGTCTAGTGCACTATCCACTAGGCTATCGAGGTCGTCCTTGAGTAAAAATATCTAAAAAATAAATTTTTGTATTCGCAATTTATCAAGAAAATTTTAAGTGTTATTTTTTAATCAAGGTTTGAAAAGCTTAAAATTGTGCATTGTTTCTAAAGCTAAGTATTTTTGAAAATACGAAAGCTCGACCATTCCAAAGTAACGGAGAGGACAAGGGGACTCTTATAATGATATTGTTCTCATACAAGGAACTGATATTTTCCTTTGATACCAGGGGGCTTTTGAGGGTCCGATAACAAGTTCTTACCACCAAAGTTTCGTTAAAAAAATAATGAGTCCGCCTAAGTTATACATCAACAAAGTGGGTAACGGAGAGGACGCGTACGATATGGGAAATCTTTATTTTCAATTTCAAGTCCCAAATTCTGCTAATGCCAGCGAGCTGTAGAGTCGAATTTTTTTTTTGACGCTTCATGGACCTTTGTAACTTACGAAAATCCTAATGGTTTCGTTGAAAAATAAGAACATAATGAGAAAAAATACATGGGAAAAGTAACGGAGAGGACAAGTACGATCGCTCTCTTACATTTTTATGTTATATGGAGAATCGGCTCAGCAAATGTTTAATATCTGAAAATTGTAAATGTTTCTAAGTAATTACATAAGTTAATAAAATTAATAGATATTTATTTAAAGCAAAGTAAATTCATATGAAGTATACCAGTTTGGTACACATCCAACTGCATCTTTAATGCATACATCACCAATGAACAGGTATTTAAACTAAAGGGAAAAATTCAAGAAATTTTGCTAATTGCATTGAGCGTACAGTAGTTTAAGTTATTTACAACTTTTATGAAAATTAAGTTTGAAAATAAAAAATTAAAATGAAAGTGATATAAATATTAACTCAACAACATCGAACGGCTATGGGAATACTATCAACAAGCCATTCATCACTAACGCAGGAGTCAAACAAGGATGCCCACTTTCACCCCTTCCCTTTGCAATATTGCTTGACGAAGTTATGGCAACCGTATGCTCTCAAAGGAGGGCATAACATGGAGTCTCACATATCAACTCGAGGATTTGGATTTAGCAAACGATATATATCTGTTCTCGCACAAGCTCAGCAACATTCAAGCGAATACTGATCATCTTCGAATATGGAGCCTCAGACGCAAACATGTAGTACTTGTCTAATTTCTGAAAAGATTGAAATGGTGCGAGGCTGATTTTCCTACCCTCGTGAACGCACTCGATTTTCATGCATCTTTCAGATCGCAAATCCTAAAAAGATATATTTGCCGCGACTTCTTTCTCCTAAACAAAAATAATGTATGTTTTGTGGCAGCGTTTCAACGCTGCGTGAACATTAAGATTTCGGACCTCACTTTCGTCCAAATCACCATTAACCGCACCCTTACTGTGGCAAGCAGCAAAAGTGTTCCATTCGATGTATGAAAAACCCAAATCTTCATCACGATTACACAAATTCGAAATTCTAAACTTGCCTAGGCTATAATGCAGTGTGATTGTTTGTCCTCTCCATTACCCTGTTTTTAATATTGCCTAAGAAAAGCTTTTCACTTCGACATTAGGATTCGGCATAAAACTGTAGATCCTTTTCATTCGTATACAAATATAATTTACACAACATGAATGGACTAATTCGAAAAGCTCGGTTTAGGCCCTCCATTGGTTGAGGTGCATTAACTGTAGTAGTAGTAAAAGTGTGCGACAGTACTGTCCACCCCATAGTGAATTAAATATAGTGAAAAACTCGAAAGTAGCTTTTTAGCTCCCTGACGCATGCCAAATTTGAAAATTTTTCTCTCATTTCGAAGACATACATAGTTATCACAAGTCAGAATGCATGACAACAGGGCCGTAGCCAGAAATTTTTTTCGGGGGGGAGGGGGGTTTCATTTGAAGAAAATATTCATAAATAATTTTTATCAAACTGATTTTTACATACAATAAATTAAATCGATGATACATTTAATGGACCCTATAAAATTCAAATTTTAGGAAAAATTTTCCGATTTTTTTAATCTTAACCTCAAAAAAATGGCCAAAAGTGACAAAAAATTCACAGAATAATCAAATTAAATTTTTTCAAATAAATATTATTCAATGTGCAGTCTAAAGTATTTTGTTTTTTATCGTGAATGGCAAATTTCATTAACTCATTGAACTTCCACTACTGATGATGTACCCAACCTCAAAAAAATTACCAAAAATAGTAGAGGCTCATTTTTTCAAATGATCATCATTGGGAATTTGAGCCATTATCAATGATAAGGAATGAGGTTGAGATCTTTCGTGGTGCTCTGACCAATAATGCGTTAAAAAATTAATTATATTTTAAGATTGCCTCCTAAACTGCATGGGTTTTCCTAATAAGATGGAGTTTTTGCGAAAGAACTTTTCAGGTTGAACACGAATCTGAGATCAAAAACTTCCCATCACGTCTCGTTTTAGGAAAAATATGGGGTTCAAGCAAGTGTAATTTTACAAGGATCCGATAATTTTTTCTATTTTTTAAAATAGATTTTATTTTGACTTTTTTCCATCCATTGGCAATTAATCTCAAAAATTAGAATAAAGTTTCCACATTTCGGGGGGGGAGGGGGTTTTACCCCCCGCCCCCCCACCCCCCCCCCCCCCCCCCTAAATACGGCCTTGCATAACAATATTACAGAATACTTTCAACTATCTGACATCTGTATACTGTCGTCCAGCCAATCTCTGAGTAAACTTTTCAAATATGCCGATTGTCGTTACAGCAACGATTGAATCTATGCCACTGCTTCTGTTCTGATAAAGTGTTTTTTGAAGTATAATACATCAGTTGATCTGCTTCCAATTTGAAGAGAACGGATTTATTGAAAAGTCTGCTTTTGTAGTAAAAAAAACAAAAATTTATTCCTTTACTTTTTAAAGTAAAGACAAAAAGACTTCAACAGAATATGTTGAAATATTAATAAATGCAATTGCTTCCTTCTTTTGTCCTTTTGGAAATTTCCCTACTTTTTAATTAGCGCCATCTGCAGTAAAACGAGTGAGCATTCGCTCTTGTTCTTCTACTTTCGTGTACAGAAATTTCTATCTGAATTAAAATTTCCCTTTTAAGCTAAATAGAGGGTTGAAAATCGCAATTCTGCATTGTGTATTGGCTAAATAAAATGGTTCTTGTATTAGCTAAAATATATGGCGTACAAATTAAAGGGAAATTTTCAACTTAGTACGGTGAAGAACTTTTTTATTTACAATTTAATTTGTTATTTATAAATTTTGTTAAAACAATAATGAATTTGTTTAAATATATATTAGAGTAGCACTTTGATTTAGGTAATATGCCTGATTTAATTAAATCTACCCACGAGTGATAACATCTTAAGTCGACTTAAAGTAAAGTAAAGTAAACCTATCTTCAAATTAATCTTACCATATCTGCACTTCGCTACTACAGTTGGTTCCGTGGTTTTGGAAAAATAAAAAATATTATTAACATATTTATTATATTGTACAGTTCGTCGTCTGAGAATTGATTTGGCGTATAGGTATACGAATTTGTACACTCATACTCCAAATCAATTCTCAGGCGACCATTTGTTATAAGATTTTAATGTACATATATGTAATGTAGAATGAACGGTGTATAAAACCACTCATCCAGATCTAATCCAAGAAATAAACTCAGCTGAAAATATTAGTATTGGTATTACCGACAAATGTCTTCTACGTTACAATTTCTGCCACAACTTCAAAGTCACATTCCCTGATAGCCATAATAGGTTAGCTCAAGTTTTGAGGAGACTGTGATGTATGGTATACAGATGGCTCCAAGACAAACGAAGTAGTTGGGGCTAGAGTGTACGGGGTTGGATGCGCAAGTATGGCCACAGGTAACTCACTTTTCCAAGCCGAGGTGAATGTTATTGATCTATGCCTAAGGGAGTATGTACACTCTGACAGCAGAGTGACTCTCCTTCCACTTGCTGCTTACGAAATTACCTTTAAACTTGTTTCTACTTTCAACTCTTAATCAGCTTAACCTCTCATAACAGGGTACAAAATTTTTGGGTGTCGGGCATTGGGGACATGTAGGTTATAAAATTACAGACATACTTGCTGGGAAAGATCATCCACTGAATTCACTGAACCACTACCATTAAACTGCGTTTAACAAATTTGGCTGGATAGTAATTCGCTACACTACTGGAGGAAAACTCCCGGTAACAGACAAACTAAATCATTCATGCCTAAGATCTATCAACGCAGAACTAAGCAATTACTTAATTTAAGCAGAAATCGAATCTGAACTGCCATAGGATTCTACACAGGGCATTGCAGAGTCAACAACACAATACGTGTTGAATATATTATGAGGAAAAAGAAACAGCAGAGCATACCTTATGCCACTGTGAAGGTTTAATGGCTTCGTTACTTAGGAAATTCTATCCTACAACCTCAAGACATAACGGATAGTTCTCCTAAAGAGACAAATCCTCAAGGGAAAACACAATAGGACAATAAATGATCTGGAAACATCATGCCCACCCACCTCCCTAACAATCTAATCTAATGTAGTACCTCATCCAACACCTAGGCATAGATCAATATTTTTATCTTAATACTTTTCACATTTTCATACACACACGAGATTTTTTCAACTAGATTTTCAAGTTATTACAAACTTTCTTTTTTCTGGAATATCATATTTTTGGTTAATCCTCCAATTTTATTACATTTTATTTTCTTCCCTGAATATGTAGTAGATTACGCCTTTGTCTACTTTTTATGTTTGGTTGATTGGTTTATGTGGCTGATCTACAGCAGTCCACGCGTAGATCAGCATTAGCGCTTTTTCGCTGATTTGATACCACTACCCCTAACGGCAGAAATATGAATGTTGTCCTAAATCCACTTTGTAGAGTTAAGCTCGTTAAGGAGCTTGTTCGGTTTGACAGCCGAGAGGTCGGATAAGAAAATAATTTCATAAGGTTTTGTTTCTTGCACCTGCCAGCGCTGGGCATTTGCCAAGGAAGTGGGTTAGTGTTCCCTTCTCGTCGGAGTTACCGCAACTTCTACAGTGTTTGTTAAAAAATATATACAGGCCAATGACCTGTAAAAACCGCTGCAAGTCGGCCGATGTCTGTATGGCCCCTTATGATAAGTTCCCTAAACCTACTGATATCGTATATCGGCCAGGTCGCACGGGAGGTATTCCAGGATGTGATTTTCCTACATCTCCTGCTGGCTAAGAAAAGACAGCGCAGGTACCTTTCTTGATCGTCCCCAGAGAAACTGAAACTTTTTATACTTTAAAATTTTAAACTTTTCTCATTGTTTCATATCTTGTTTATTATCGTAAGTAATTGATTTATATTTTGTCTGTGTGATTGTAATGTCTATGTTGTCCTTCACTTTATTTCATTTTTCCCCGTATTTAAATTTTATTTGTGGGTGCATATTTTGCCTTGTTTCTGAGATATTTATTATAAGCCCATCCATTTAGTTTGCAAGATTGTTAATACAGATTAACAGGATACACAATTAGCTTGGTTGAGTATTCTGCACGAGGCACTGCGGTCTTGGTCTGGCATTTTGTAACATCCCCCATTGTTCAAAATTCATTCATAGGTTTTGATTTATTCTGGGTAACTTTTCATTTTATGGAGAGCTTTAAAGCTGTCTAGAGATTTAAATCTAACAAATATCCAAACTCTAATAATAATGGAATATATTAAACTCATGAGTGAGTCTGCTTTATTAAATATTTTCCATAATTTACCTACTAATAAAAGCAGACAAGAAGGACCCTTTAGAAATCAATATGAACTCGCAATAACTAATGCACTTATCTAATTCCGCATCATTTCACCTCATTCACTTATTTCATTTGTCTCTCTCTGTTTTTCATTACAGCTCTCTGAATTGGAACAGCGTGTCATCGAAGCGGAAGAACGCGCTGAAGAAGCTGAAGATAAGGTAAGTAAATATGAATATAAAAATTCATATGCATAAGGGTCGACGAGCACATGTAACTGCTGAGTGTGCGAATATGATCCAAGTCATAAATAAAATATTTATAAGTTAAGTACTTAGACTTTAATGCGAATACGATAACACAAAAAAGGGGGTAAAAAAGGAAGTAGATTTTAAAACTTCGTAAAACCAAAATCCCCAAAAAACACATAAATTTTTTGGTTATACTACAAACCCAAGTTGTTGAAGTTGGTCACGTGACCAAACGAAGATTTGTAAAAGATTTTCATTGTTAATTCGTGAGGGTTACAATTTTGTAGGTATTTACATTGAATTCTTGATGTTTTGCAGTAAAATTTTAAAGAATTTCAAAAGTATTTCAATTAATTTTCTCTTTATAACAAAAAATAAAAAAATGAAATAATGCATAATGTCCTATTATATTATTATTATGATGCTTTCTTGTATATTCATGATTACTCATCATCATCAACAGCAATAGCAACCGTCCAACATTCGCTACCCCCTCATACACTGACTGGCAGACTGACTATTCCACCTTCATTCAAACAGCAATAACAAGCAAGCAATTTACACTCAACCCACGACAAAAAAAAAATCAGCATCAACCTTCCATTGTAAATGTTCATTGTTTGTTGAAAATAGAAACAGCAGCCGCAACAGCAACAACAACAGCAGCAACAGTAGCAGCTAAAATACCTTCCCCTGTTGCCACGAAGTAGCTTCCTGTTTGTTGTGTTTTTTTCCTGTCTGCGTTTGTGCGTGTGTGTGTTTGTCAGTGTTTCTTTATACCGGAAATACGCATAAACACAAGTGAATGCAACACTGCGCACAGTCGCACAGTGGAATGAGTGAGTGCGCGTATGTTGCTGCATATTATTGAGGGATTTATTTTTTACACACCCCACCCCATTCTTACTACCGGCTTACTCTATAGTACATACCTATGACAGAAAAGTCTACTAGTCTATTACACACACACACATGGCACCCCCAACTGTTCCTTCCTTTTTTCACTAAAGCTGGAAGCTGAACCACAAAAGCATCAACATTTGTATGTTGGAAGGTATGTAACTAAGTATTAACACATCCCTGGGGTATATTTTGTTTTGCTCCTTCCTTAGTCTCTAAGTTTCTATATGTAAATCATGCAAATATGCTTCAACTTTAGGGCGCTGTGGGAAAGGAGTATGGGTCAACATGATAGCGTTTGCTGTGTTTGTGTTACCCACTGTAACAAATTGAATTTATCTTGTTGCATTCATTAAAAGTATTTAAAAGAAATTAAAATCACAATAGCGTGTGCTTGGGAAAGAATTTAAGGAACGTTTTTCATTCATTTATTCATGATAAAACTTTATTTATATTAACAATGTAAGGATTAAAAGTGGATTTTATGCCTTAATCATAGCAAGGTAACTATGGTAGCCATCATAGCTTAACTGAAATTGAGTAAGATCCTAATTGATTTGCCCTTGTTTTCTGATTTATTATATTTCGGTATTTCTTCTTCTTCTTTTGTCTTGGAACTCCTGGGGAGAGCATAAAGTTCCCTTAGGAGTGGGTATTTGGCATCTAGACTAGTGAAGAAAGGTGAGCCCAGAAGTTTTAGTCTTCTCCTGGCTAAAGATGGGTATTTTCACATGAAATTAAGAATAGTTTCTTCTTCTTGCTCAGAGCCGCAGTCCAGACAGAAGTCATTGTAAGGTAGTCCCAGTATTGCAGCATGTCTCCCCATTATGCAGTGTCACATGAGCACCGAAGTCGTAATGCTGATGGAGTTTCTCCCACGTTTGAGTAGCTGTTTCGTCGGTCTATTGTCCATAGCGGCCCATGTTAGCCTG
This sequence comes from Toxonevra muliebris, assembly GCA_963691655.1. Taxonomy (NCBI): domain Eukaryota; kingdom Metazoa; phylum Arthropoda; class Insecta; order Diptera; family Pallopteridae; genus Toxonevra; species Toxonevra muliebris. Next base: position 96,789,048 of record OY829326.1, read on the forward strand.
GCAATAAAATTATGCTCTTCTCTTCCTCAAGGTGCAATTGAACAGCAGGAAGGTGATATATTGGTAAACTGCAGCCTCGTTTAGCTAACTCATCGGCCTCGCAGTTATCTGAGATATACCATGTGTCCAGGAATCCAATATGAGTGAACCTGTGAGTGATTCGACGAAAAGTTGAGTCAAGAACAATCTTTGATGTATTAAAAACACCGGCAACAGACTTGGCTGTCCATGTAAATACGAATATTCGTGTTGAATGAATCGTTGCAAATAAGCCTCTTGGAGCCTAACCTAACTTGCTAGAGAAGATACCATAGCCGACTCTTTCCTCCTGTTTGGACCCATTAACCCATTGCTCTCTACTGGAGTAGAGTAAATATAGTCTTCGTTAGATGTTACAGACGTATCGTGGATTAGAATCTTAGAATGGTTCCGGCTCAACCTTATCCGACTATTTAAGGCACTGAGCTTGTTGCTTAACCAGAGGTGAAGCTAGCAACCAATGAAGGTTTGCAAAGAGAGCTTTCGCGTAGGTAGTATGGAGAACTCCAGGAATCAATAAGGCTTCCATTCTTCTAACCTTATACAGTGGTTTATGGTTGACCGCCTTTGCAGTAGTTGCCACCAGAAGACGTTCCATAAAAAAGATTGGGCTCGACCATTGCTGAATAGAGCCAGGAAGTGGTTCGAGGTTGAAGTCTCCATATTGTTCCCAAGGCCTTCTTACAGCAGTATGCTGCTGATAGCTTTCTAAGTACTTCGGCCATATTGATACTCCGTAAATCATCACCGATCTCACTACTCTTAATACCAGATGCTGTCTTTGACCTCTTCGGTAGCATTGTTGAGAGTGTTGAGAGCACGTTAATGAGGTTTGAAGCTCGGTCTATATTGGCTCTGGTTATTTTCGACTGTTCATTAGCTTGAACTCCGTTTTAATTTCTGCTTATTCAAAATCATTAGGCTCCAATCGTTGTTTTATTTCAACAATCCATTACTATTTTCCATTACCATCATCTCCAGCTAATCTATGTATTTAGCAATCACCACTATCGCCATCTCGTCAATGAATCCTATAACTATTGTATCTTCCATAATATTTAATTTCAACGCACCATCGTACCTGAAGTTTCACAGAAGTGATCCCAGCACAGAAACTTATGACCCTCATGCAGTTATGGTATACTCTTCATACTCTAAAAATCTGTCTTTAATTGTCACTTATTGATTAGTTGAAGGATATATGCGTAACGTTTCTTTCGGCTGGAATATCCGTTGTATACCCGATGTTCGAGTTTCTGAGCAAGTTAAACCATTTCTTAATTTCTTGACTTAATTTTCCTAACTTTTCTCAATAGTTTTAATCTAAACCCATGAGGCAAAAATTCTTTTTTATTCCTCATAAAGACAAATTATTCCTCAAAATGTATTTCGTGCTTAATAATTATGAATCAATAATAATAGATGAATCAAATATCTAAGGCAATAGTGACCACAGAGTTTCATTTATCATCATTATTTCTCCTTGAAAACTCTTCAACTTTTCAAAAATATGGAATTCAAAATCATTGTTGGTGGAAGTATTTTCCACCAACAATTCAATCATAACCAGGGACACGAGTTTATAGCCTTTCCGAAAACAAACTTCTCAAAAGGAAACAAACCAAATAATTTTTAGCATTGTATTCCATCCTAAGTGAAAATTTACTGTTTGGATTGTCGCTATTTCAGCTAGCACGGAACAAGTTGAACTGTCACAAGTTTCTATGTTCAGACTATAATTATCACGACTTCTCTCCAACTTTTACTTAGGAAAAATAGGAACCTTTCTGTCAGAGTAATGGCTTTTTCGCTACGTATCGCACTCATTTTAAAAACTTAAAATCAGTGGTAATCAATTATAAGTCTCTAATATCAAATTTCTAATTATTTTGAATATCCCTAAAAAACATTCTTCAAATTTATATAATTTCAGAGTTTGTATGTATATGTGCAATGTTTGTTATTACCTGATAAAAATTACAAAAAAATAAAAAATATACATATAAAACTGTTTATATTTTATTCAATTTTTTTATTTTTTTTTTGTTATTGGAATATATTTCCTTGTATATAAAGATGTGAAAACTTTTTATACAAATGTTTTCCATATCAACGCTCGCTGAGCTTTTAAAGATATTTTTTCACTACTTACATTCCTAAGCAGCTTTCTTTTCTGTTCGTTATAATACCTTACCTTCAATCACCATAGCAGCAAAACATTATAATCCTTACAAAGTAAAATGCATTGGCATTACTCGCAAAAATTGTAGATAATTGCTGTCGGTGCTGGTTGCCGGCTCTTGCTGCATACTCGTACATTAAAAAAGACCATCTATGTACATTAGGGTGGAGCGAAACAATTTCTTTTCTCAAGACCATCTGGGAAATCTAGTATTTGATGTCAGTAGTAAATAGATAATATTATTGTTGTGATGACTACACATACACGTTCTTTAAGCCTGTTACACATTATTTAATGAAGCACATACATGGAACAGTAGTCAAGACTTTGAAAATTAACAACTAGATTTAATTTTCCATAGTCTACAAAAAACATAACAATATAATTTTTTGTTTTTGAATTTGATCAACTTTTAAAATAAGCATTATGAAGTTCAAGTTTTTGTTTTACCTTAGGCAAACTCTCTGTACCATATTTTGCCCAATTTAATTGCACACCACATGGTCACGTCAACCTTAAGAGTTAACCAAACCCAAAAAACAAAACTTTACCGGCTAGAAAGTTTAGGGTTTTTTTGAGAAAAAAAAAATTTTTTTTCATTCCACCTTAATGTATGTATATAGAAACTTAGTACAAAAGAAGAAATTCCAAGTAATTAAAAAATTCTAAAAGAAAATGGCACAATACACACGCAATAGATGAGGATGACAGACACACTTATTTTCTAAATAGCATAAAATTATAAGCAATAAAGAAATACAAAAAAAAAAAGGTATGCCATTGCACGTCTGCTAAGTAGATGCTAAGAGAATTATTATTAATGGGCTTAAAATATGAATGCCTTCATAGACATTATTATTTGTAATTTAATATTTATGTTATTGTTGAAATTATGATTTCATATTGGATGTATGAATGTATTCGACAGGATGTGAAGTGATATTGAGCTAGAGCTGGCATTTCCCATTATCTTATATTTCCTTTCTACTTTTTTATTATTATTATAAAAATTATATACCTATATCTTAACTATATAACCTAAATCTATTACTAAAGATATCGTCAACTTTAAACTATCTGTTGTAGTAACATTTGCTAAATCGTTAATTTTTGTGAAGAAGGAACAAAAAGAAGAAGAAACAAAAGTCGAAGTAATTAGCTCGTTTTGACCGAATCTTCCATAACAAAAATTATTTTCAATCCTTATCAATTCTAAAACTCTCTTGAAATGAGAGGTCTAAATTGAGTACAAAATCCTTCATGAGACTAGCTAACACACTAAATAATGTGTCCTTTTGTCTGCACCCCTCCTTTCGCAAGTTTTCTTACTTATTTACTTTATATTCTTATTAAAACTAAAAACTACAGAAAAGAAAAGACCGTAATAGCAGTAACGGCCTTCAGCTATCTGGATGGGTCCAGTAAGAAATGTTTATTAGAAGAAAATTGGGCAGTTCTTACTGTTTAAAACAATTTTTAGTAATTGCGATATAAATAGTTAGGGTTAGAGTTAGAGTTATTAGGGCTAGATTAGGTGGTCAATTTTTGAGTGTTTTAGAAAAGACATTATTAGCTTAAAATTGTCCATGTTTAGTTGTGAAAAGGATCCAAAGGAATTTTGAATTTGTAAACGTTGTGTATCTGGTATTTTGGAAAAATTAGCATTCAGTTAGAATGTGTGAGGTGAAAATAATGTTATTGTTGTTTTTTTAATGAAATGAAATAATGTGAAAAGAAATAAGTTTAAAACTAATAGAGTCTTATTCAAATCTGCGCTATCTAGGTTAGTAAAACAGTTTCAAACACTTGAACTCTCAATAGTATTAAAAAAAAACTGGAGAAAAATTTTCGCTATATAAACTGGTCAATTTAAAAGCGAACTCTTAAACCGTGCAACCTGGCGACAAATAAGGAGTGCGCACGAAAAAAAATTGTAACATAGAAAATTCAATTATTATACTATACTTTTTGTTAACTCTTTATAAAAAAAAAACTATAATTCTTTGTTTTAAGCAAGTTTAGAACTTTTTTCGGAATTTCCTCCATCAAGGCCTTTTTAATGTTTTCATTAACCCATTAATGCATAATCGAAACTAAAAAAGGCGTAAGAACCAAACTTTGAGGTATTTTTTTTTTTTAATCTAATAAGAAAATAAAATACTTTTCAAGTTTCGGAAAAATTGTTTCCCAACTTTTTCAGACCTTTATTGTTTTGAGGTTGCAAATGCAAAAAATAACAATTGGGCTTAAGAAAAAATTATATTAATTTAGAGGTGATATGATACTAAAGTACACTAAACACTACATATAATCCATCAGAATAATATATCAAATTGCAGGAAACAATAAATTTACCTATACGACATCGCAAAAAATCGCTTTCTAACAAAATTTTGCCTGTAGAGTGCAATATCATCTGATAAAATAAATTTTTCAGAGAACAACATACATATATCAGAATATTCTAGGATAAAAATAAGCTTAATTTTGTTGACGAATAAATTTGCGTTAAATAAGTTTTTTTCAGTGCGTCCTTTAAAAAGGACTCTATGTATTAATGGCATAATGCATTTGAGAGTTGCTGTCCACTTAATCATAAATTCGTTTATGTCCTTCGATACATCTTTCGTCTCCTTCAGTTTCCGCTTAATTAGAGCTTGAGCTGGCATTCCACTGGTTTCAGCTATGAGCAGTTTGGCGGATTAGCCTCTCTAGGTACAGTATTGATAGTAATACTGGAATGCCACTTAATCGCTTTTTTCCATAGTGACATAATGCCAAATCAGGCCAAAAGAAGTTGAATAATTTATGCTGCATTAAAAATTGTTTTAACTTCTTTTCCAAGCATTCAGCAATATAAATATGCGTGTTGATTGACCCAGAAGTTACTTACGGTTGACTTCTTTTACCGCAGCTGCATATGGCCTGCCACACGAGAAATTTCTTAAGGAACTTGTATTGTTTTGGGTTCCGTACTTTTCTGGCGCATTTCCCCGCTGTCCGCAACGTAAAAGCAGTTGCCTAGAAACTGCGAAAAGTTTGCCTGCTACTTTTTTGTTCTATTTCTTGCGTTAGTGTTTTTCGTAGCATTCCGATCTGGTACTTTCTAAACTTTGTACGATTTAAGGTCATCTTCCCTTTTTATTTGCGAACAAATTATTCAAAGCTACTTTTCTGCCCGAAGAATTTGAATTTTTATGAAAAATGTTCGTTTAGCTCTTTACAGGGCTCCCTATCGACATTTTCTGCCAGATCCTACGTTTCGTTTAATGCTTAGATTGTCATTAAGGGTTTATAGTTATGCGTTTTCATGAGTCAAAAAATCGAAAAAATTTTTATTATGCACTCAAAACGTTAAACGTGATTTTCTCCGAATGATGTTTTTTGAAAAATGCTTTTGCGGTGACCGCGTTATCTCAAAAACTACTTGACCAATTCATCTAATTTTTTTTTAAATTTTTTCCTTGAACGATCATTTTTTCATGTGCAGTATTTGTCTTAACTAATAATTTTTTTTAAATACATTTTTGAGACTCAAAAAATCTACTCTTCTTTTGCATCATGGTTTCCGTATGAGAAAAAGTTTTTTTTTCAAAATTGTTCGCTCAAGTACTCGGCGCCAGCATGGCCGTTGATAAATTTCAAAAAGTTGCAAAAAAAAGTCTCATCTCATTTTTTTAATAAAAGGAACATTTATTTCATTTCGCATATGAATAAAAAATATTAATATATTGAAAGTAAAAAAAAATTCAATTATCTCAAAAAAAAAAAAACTGTTGTACACCCCAAAACATTAACCTCGGTTTATTTTATGATGATTCCCAAAATATTCAGCTCTACCGATTACCGTTCCATTTAAAAAAAAACCTCTAAAAATCGCATTTTCTCGAGTCTGCTAGCAGATTTCAAAAAATTTGTATGCAGAGCCCTAGCATTTTTTAGTATCTATCATTTGTGAACTTTTAATTGGCTTAACAATTTTCCGTAAGTCAGAGTGGCAAATTTGAAAATAGCAATAAGTTTGTAAAAAATCTTATAAAACGATAGTGTTCCAACTAAAAAGTATGTATGTAATTAGTGTTGCGAACTTTCAAGTTAAAGGCAATGGATTTTTTGTATAATTTCGTGTAAATATCACAATTTTTGCAAAAAAGTCTCAAAAGTTGCAAGAATTTGAAAAAAAATCTCAAATTTTGGATATTTTCGAAAAGTCGTGTCAAAGTCTCCAAGCAGTCAAAAAGGTTGCAAGTAGCAACTTTAGTCTCATAACGGCCACGCTGCTCGGCGCTGTAGTACACAACTGTAAATTTTTTGTCTTTTTGATTACAATTGAGTTGTTGGCATTCAATCGTGGTCACCGTCAGACTCTGCAGAAAAAACGCGCATCAGGACAAATGCTACAACTTCTACAATTTTCAATATTTTTTCATATCCGACCACTCTTTTTTTTCGTAAGAATATGTACTACGTATAAGTATAACTGTTAAGCTAGTTTCAAATACGTACCAAAACGTATATAACCCCTGAAAGTTTTTCAAAATCCGGCCAATAGTTTAACGCAATACTTTAACAGTTTTGGCAATTTTTAAGTGACTCCATTTCGGATTTTTGTGAAAAATGCTCACAATGATTTTTCGAATTTCAGCTTGAGTATCCATTTTTAGCAAACACTTTTGGGGCTTTTGTCTTCTGTCATTAAAACCAAAGACGATGGTATGCTATTTTTTATTGGACACTTCTAACAAAAGTAGGAAGTAAAAAATTATGTTACAATTTTTTCGTGAGCACTCCTTAATAGACACTCCAGAAGTTAAAGTGTTATAAAAATTTTATACTTGGTTCATATTAAGGATATTTATGTTTTAAAAAATCATATTCTCTAGAAAATAAAAGTACAAGTACAATAAATTCATAACCACAGTGTTTGAAATATTTAAGTTTTATTGGTTTAAAAGGGCCGGCCTGACCAATGGGATAGAAAATCTCAACTCTTGTAGTAAATTTAACATATAATGGCAAAGTTTAAAGCTGGCAATCCCTTTTTTTTTATATATCCTGCGCAATCATATGAGAATGAGAAAATTTCCTATTTGTGGCTAAGAGCACAACAACTTACAATCCACTACTAATAAAAAAAATAATACAACAACAAAATATATACTTCATTCACTGAAAATGTTGAGATGAAATTTCTTCCAACTGACAGTTGAAGAACAAGAAAAAGGGGGTTGTATTTATGCATATTAACTACACAACAACTTTGTGTACACTAAAGTGTGTTGCACAAGAAAAAATAACCCTCTTGAAATCTGAGAGCGAGCGATAATAAAAGAGAGAGAGGGAGAGAGACAGTTGGGAAATAAAGATAAGAATAATGTTTGTTGTTAGACTAAAACTATTCAAAAAATCTTAAGATTCATACAATTAATAACAAAAACTAAACTTTCAAGTTAGAAAGTTTTAATATAAAGAATTTACTTTTATATCTTTATAACTTTATTGAACTTGGTTAAACTGCAAAAGAAATATGTAAACAAATTTAAATAAATGAAAAATTAGTGAGAGAGCAAGAAAGAGAGGAAACATAGCATAACTGTAAGTTGAGTTGAGTACCTTAGGATTTTGCAACTAAAAAAAATTGAAATAATTCAGGTACTGTGGAAGGGGGTAGAAAAAAAAGACTAAAGTGCAAGACAACGACAACGACGACGCGACGCGACGCGTTTTTTTTCGTGTGTAGTAACTCCAATTCAAAAACTTTTTTAAGTTTTTAAATTAATTTAGATAAAGTTTTAAATATTTTAAATTTCAATTTCATTGTTTTAATATCAACGTGAAGTAATAAAAAAGTTTAACAAATAAAAAATTGATTGGCGTGTATGTGTAAAAAAGAAATAAGTGCCAGTACTCGCTTCGAATTAACAACACAAAGAAAATGTCTTCAATAGAGAAAATTTTATTAACTACTAATATTAATAAATAATTTTAATAAAATATTTATTGCTACAACTAAAACAACAAGCATCGAATTTTGTTCCTATAAAAAATTCTTTTTCATTTTATGAAGTTATAGATGAAAACATTTTTGAATTTCTATATTTTTGTATAACACTTGGAGAAAAAAGCGCATATTAATTTCCCTCGTATTACAAGCATCAAAGAAAAAAGGCATAAAGTGCCACAGAAAAAAACTTACTTACATTCCACAACTTTTTTCTTAATTTTTTGACATTAAGACAGACGTCTCGAAAGTGAGAGCGCATGTCAAAATCTACAACCCAAACAATTTTTCATTTTTTTATTGCTTTTTGTTTGTGTTGTGTTATGGCCAGTGCAATTTTTGACACTCTACAAATTTTTGCAACGAATCA